>CM060951.1:104365394-105092894 GCA_030765055.1 Mantis religiosa | reverse complement strand
AAAGGTTAGAAGGGCTACTTAAAAGGAGATAAGTTCACTTAGTGTTGGTCTGCCCAATCTGGATTTGAACGTCATGTATCTTATTAACCATGACATTAAAAGATATCTTTTTTCGCCATTTTGTACATATGAGCCTGGAGTAACAGCTCTGCCTGCCTCGGTAGCGTGGTGGTAATCTGCCTCACGTTCAAGAGGTCCCGAGTTCGAATCTCGGTCAGGATGAGTTACCTGGATACGGTTTTTCCGGGGTTTTCCCCTATCCTGAAAGACGAATGTCGGGTAACTCTAAGTTCTATGGATCCTGGGCTCATTTGAGCATCATTTCACCCATTCCATTCATCGTCCGATATGATTTAACGTTGGAGTACGTAAATTACAACAACAAAAAAAGAAAGAAACAGTTCTCTGATAAAAACCATTATAAAAACATCTTCTGGCATCAACGTAGACGGGCCCAAATGACCTTGTTGTCGACGGGCCCTAAAGCATCACACTCACTCACTCACTCACTCAACGTAGACGTTGATAGTCCATTGTACTTTAGAAATTAACTCGCTGGAGAACACAATTAAAAATAATATTTTGCGAGGTCCGCCTACGGCTTCCCTCTACAGTTATTTTTGGTTGCTTGAAGTTGCTCTCAAGTTTCGGAACTACATAATTTTGCGCAAATACGTGTAGCGTGGTGACATTGTGTTTATCTCGCATTCAAGAAGTCCCAAGTTCGACTCTCGGTCAGTGTAAGTTATCTAGATAGAGTAGTTCCGGCGTTTTCCCTTCTCGTGAAAGAAGAATGTCGGATAGCTCAAGTTTCGAGATCGCCGTTTCATTCATTCTATTCAGCATCCGATCTCACTTAGGTTGAACGATGTTAATTTTAAAAACATATCATAGATAACCTATATAACAGAGAACAGAATATACGCGCAAAAGTTTGACATCCGCTAAGAAATATAAATAACGTATGCTATTATATTGACTTATAAAGAACAAGTTATTTGATATTCGAATGACAAATAACTGCTAGCTTAAGAGACACGCTGTAGAAATGTTCAGAGTAACTACATGAAAGAAAATGTTATATATGTGGCCCATATTGGGAAATGAAGAGGAAAGCGAGAAGGAGGCAAGAATAGAAAAGGCAAAGTTTGGGGTTAAGGACCTGTGTTGAGACAGAAAACTGTCATTTTTTATTTCAATAATATAAGATACTACCATTATCAAATGGCTTGGGTATACACATTTAAACTGAAATCATTTCTTTTGAAATGAACAAAAATCTGGAAGACAAGCAACCAAAATAAAGGAATGAATGAGTAATGAAACAAATGAGAGTAAAGTGTACACTACAAGATATAGCAACGATTCTTGGAGGTAGTGGAGATCCAAAGAAGAATACAAGAACTGAAGAACCAACTGCTTGCTAAATATTTGCATACAACTTCATAACGATAAAGATATGGTTTTACTCGGTGAAGAAGTGCATTGAAACAAATCAGCCAACAGGGCTGTCAAAGATGCTGTTTTACTATCTAAACATGCTAATACTCCTACAAACTTACTTATTATTATTATTATTATTATTATTATTATTATTATTATTATTATTATTATTATTATTATTATTATTATTATTATTATTATTATTATTATTATTATTATTATTATTATTATTATTATTATTATTATTATTATTATTATTATTATTATTCTTATTCTTATTATTCTTATTATTATTATTATTATTATTATTATTATTATTATTATTATTATTATTATTATTATTATTATTATTATTATTATTATTATTATTATTATTATTATTATTATTATTATTATTATTATTATTATTATTATTATTATTATTATTATTATTATTATTATTATTATTATTATTATTATTATTATTATTATTATTATTATTATTATTATTATTATTATTATTATTATTATTATTATTATTATTATTATTATTATTATTATTATTATTATTATTATTATTATTATTATTATTATTATTATTATTATTATTATTATTATTATTATTATTATTATTATTATTATTATTATTATTATTATTATTATTATTATTATTATTATTATTATTATTATTATTATTATTATTATTATTATTATTATTATTATTATTATTATTATTATTATTATTATTATTATTATTATTATTATTATTATTATTATTATTATTATTATTATTATTATTATTATTATTATTATTATTATTATTATTATTATTATTATTATTATTATTATTATTATTATTATTATTATTATTATTATTATTGTTGTTGTTGTTGTTGTTGTTGTTGTTAGCATATCACAGAATTAAGAGTTTAATAGTTAAAATACACGTGCATATTTCTCTCGATTATGGCAAGGGCGAATATATTTATTGATTATGTAATGTATATTATTATATTCAGACAAATACATTCAGTCCTAACATTAAAAATATGACATTAACCTAATAAACATGAATTCTAATTTTCACATCACATTATTTATCACAATCTTGCCTAGAAATGGTTTCAAACTATGAAGTACAATTTTGGTTACTTACAAAATAAGAAAACTTACAAAACAACAGAACATTACATTGTTTATATCAAGAAAATTTATGTTACTCGTAAATGTATGTAAAAGTAATTAATCTTATTTAATTACTAAACTGGTTAAAAGATACGTGTAAGGCAATCATTATTTGAAAAAATACAAGGTACGTCCAGAAAGTAAGTTCTGTTTGGTAATAAAATTAAATTGAATACAGACACAGAAAAATTATTTATTTTATAAAATTCTACAACTCTTAAGCTACTTTTCCACATAACTACCGACATTTTGCAGGCATTTGTCATAGCGAGGCACAAGTTTTTGTATACCTTCTTCAAAGAAGTTTGCAGCCTGTTTCTTCAACCAGTTGGAAACATTTTCTTCGTCATTATTGAATTGTTGACCACCAAGGAAAGATTTCAGATGCAAAAACAGATGAAAGTTGCTAGGAGCGAGGTCAGGGCTGTACGGGAGCTGGTCAAACAGGTCCCAGACAAATCCCTTTAGGATGTTTTTCTTCGCATTTGCAGTATGTGGTCGTGCGTTGTCGAGAAGAAACAAAACAGCTTTTGACATCGCAAATTTGCCGATAAATTTCAACTGGTTTCACTTTCCTAGCATTCAGAAAACGAATCACAGATCTGATTTCACAAGCGGCGGGATTTTCAATCAACACTGACATTATAAACAAGCACAACAAAGCGTACGTGGCTGACAGCGATCTCACAATGACGCACGTTTCTTCTTCTTGATACAGAGCGTCTACGTCACATGTGCGGAACAGTGATCGCAGCGCTACAGCGGAGATAAATTGAAACAGAACTTGCTTTCTGGACGCCCCTTGTATATAATAATTTCAAAATATTTTGGTCATAAATTTCAGTTTTATATGTTCAACAAATTTAAAAAGTATATCTTACCTATAGCTGCTTTGATAATAATTACCAAACATTAAAAAGTGATGGTGGCAACACCCAAAATTTGGACATGTATTTTATTCATGCTAATATCTCAAACATATTTAAATGATTTAACATCGAAGAAATTTAAAACAACATTTTATTGAATTCTGTACGTAAAATAGACACACTAACACATGATAAACACAAAACCTAAATATGAAATCGTACATGTGCTTGTTATAATCTAAATTTACTACACTTTAATCACGGTGGCAATTTTAGGCCCAGCAAGTTAATGCCTAAGAAACCCCAAAATACCTAAGCAATTTGTTAATGCTCCTTACTTTGGAAATTCAATTCAAATACTATTATAAGGCTAATGCAACATAATAAATATGTTATTAGTTGTTTCATAATCAAAATCGCTGAAACCATTTTTGTAGAACCTTACATCCTTAAAATGAACAAGATTCTGTTCATGCAAATTTCGTTTTTATTAGAGGTGTACACTGAGGTAGAGATATGAGAACCTTATTACTCTAGTATGTCATGTAGAGAAAACAGTTAACAGATAATAGCAATCACATTTAAATTATACAAACAGATTTAATCATTTACACTCAAATGACGCCTACGTTACATTTCAGGATGAAGCGTCTTGAAATAAGAATTCAACGGTTTTCCTTACTGTTCCGAAAATTTACCTGAATGCCGGACAAAGGAAACTTTAGTTCAGGTAGAAAACAAACCTTTAAGAAGCTTTCGCGTTCATTGCTGTAAGCGTAACAAGTCAACCGTGCTACAGACCCAGATGAATCAGTGTATAATACAGTAGCAATTAACCATTACAAATACAAGACTTTAAAACATAATTAGCAAATATTAGCAGATAATTAGTACATCATTATAAATTACGTGGGCATAAGCGTTAACAATGCCTCGTACATACAAAAACGATTTATGATACATAGGGGTGGTGATTTTTCGCAAATGTGATATAGCGCGATAAAGTGCGAAATTGACTCAAAATGCTATATAAATGCAAAATCGAAGATTTTCCCAAATAATTATTTTTCTCCAATGCGCTTTCTTCTGGAAACTTTAACTGAAGAGTCTGTAGAGCCTTTGCATGTTTAGAAAGATATAAAGTAAGTGACCACTCTTCTGGAATGTGGAAAGCAGCTCTTCCCGCTAAATTAGCTTTTTGTTCCATGATTGCCCATATTAGGTATGTTTGGTACCTGAAGCGAGTTCAGTTGTGTATTGCTTTAATCTATATTAATGTAAAATAAATTGACATTTTATGCACGTTTAACTCACCGTCATTAATAACCCTCCATTAAAGTTTTTTAAATGTCATATAAATGTATTAATATTCATCATTTAACAAAATTAACACAAAATTTCTTCAAAATGCTATAAAATGCAAAATTGCAAATGTATAAATGCTGCAAAATGCAAAATGTAGAAATAAAAATGCTAAATTTCTAATTTCAAAATGCTAAATATCACTACCCCTTATGATACATTATTACTTTTTGTTTTAACTGCTCCTTTTATTTTCTCAAATATGCAAATTAATCTTACAGAAAGTTATATATTCTGTACTAATTATCTTACGATAATACTGCCAAAATACTGTTAGTTTTGTCGGATCTAATTCTTTTTTTTTTTTTTTTTTTTTTTTAGGTAAAAGTTAGTTACACAAAATTATACAAAATTCATTCAGTATGAATTGGAGTTTACTGGCCTGAAGATTCAAAATATTTTAAACCTGTTATCTAAATGAAAAATTTTAGAGCCTTTCTTGAGAAAATAAAACAAATGACAAAAACATATTTCGCATGAATGGTCGTTTTAGGTGGAGGATCTCTTGACAATCCTCTCGTTGAATTCTTGAAAGATACTGGTGTAAAAGTCCAGTTTAGTTTGTATGCAACATTTCATTTTGTAGTCATGAGTTTAAAGATACACCCGCAAGTATACTCTCGAGCGCGTGCGCGCGCGCCCACACACACACACACACACACACACACACACACACACACACACACACACACACGCCTTTTTCTATTAACTTATTTTTGTTTCAGAACCTTAAAACTCATATTTTCGGTGATAAAATCGAATTTTTGGGTAGAATACGATAACTTCTACTTCTTCATATGTTGGAGAAAAGTCTTTAAAATGACTCAAGAAAGAATCAAAATAATACCCTATGTAGCAGTGTATTTGCTTCATAAAAAGGTAATTCAAGTTATAAATATTTTTGTTTATGGTTTTTCTGCTTATTTTTCTATCATTATTTGTTATACACACTAGAGGATAAAATACAACACCGCTGAGAACTATGTTTATTTAAGCAGGAGCAAAATATGTGGAAACTGATTGTTGGTGATGGATTTGTCGTGGCCAACAGACAACAGGTGACACTGTACAGACTTGTCTAAATGACCTCTGTGTTGACCCTGAAAGCAGTAACTGTGCTTCCATAACAGTTCTTTGGTGGTTTCAAAAGACATATTAGGTTACAGCCATGCCATGATGACGGTGTTTTCATCAATGGTCTGTGGAACATTCCAATTTCCATAGGCTTTGTACAGATGCACATTTGGTTCGACACAAATGACGGGCAACGATGGTCATCGAATAGCATCAATGGAAGCGCCCTGGATACATTTAGCACCTGGAGTGTCAGAATAGACTATTGGAAACCATCTTCCTGTGACAGAACTCAAATCACATATGCCTCTGTTCAGAACACCTTTTACATCACAACAACGCCAAGCACGCTCCTATGGTGCCGAGAAAGGGTTGAGTATACACCGAGAGCAAATCCAAGTGATGATCGTATACACATACGACTAGAACCGGTAAGCATAATCCTACAGAGTGTATTCGCCCATGACACAAAAGCCCAAATCATGCCTTCTTGGTGTAGGGTGCCACCAGGTTCATCTTTGGTATTTGTAAGAGACGTGTACAAACATCCAATAGAATAATAGAAAAGACATGTACTGTTTCACCCAAACTGTCGGTCACATCCATTTGCGAATTGTGACAACAGGTACCGGATGCTTGAATGCAGTTGATCGCAGGATGCCATTCACCACCTGTGCAATTGTTTGCATGCTTACCTACTTGCATAGCTGCTTTAGGGGCATACACAGAATATTGCTGTGACCTTTGGGGGCACACCTCCTGGTAATATGTCTACTTGAACTGTCCTGTTTTCTTTATTATATGATGCTATCACAATATATTTCCTTTCAATCAATTCTTCATTAAATTTAAGCAATCCTTGATGGTGTTGCATTTTTCCGGCCAGTGTATTGAATTCTCTTGATCTAACGAACTGGTTTAGGTGATTGCGTCTGTGACTTGCAAACAACAAGTTCTTGGTTTGATTCTCATTGTATCAACTGCGCTGATAGCGATTTTACTGGTGAAACAAATATTAGGGTGGATAAGGAATGTCAGTTGACATTCATTTTTCCTTTTGTCTTTCATATTTGTAGGGACAGGCCGGAAGGGGTGGTGTATAGCATGAGCCGTGAATCTGTTTCTTCCTGAGAGAAACCTTCTGCATGAAACTGTCTTTGGGGATGGACGGGGGAGGAGGAGAGAGGTGTTCAACCTGAATATGTTATGGACCCCTCTGCATAATGTTGTCACCATCACATCTAGCTACCCTTCTCACTCCTTGCCTCACCCATTCCTCTTGAGGTTTAATAGATGCAACAAATCTAACCTTGTCCACAGTGCTGAAATTCTCCTCGGCTTTAAACCATATCCGTTCATGGAATGCTTGATCTATAATGCCTTGAATTGAAAAGTGAATAATAATAATAATAATAATAATAATAATAATAATAATAATAATAATAATAATAATAATAATAATAATAATAATAATAATAATAATAATAATAATAATAATAATAATAATAATAATAATAATAATAATAATAAAGCTGTATATGTCTTATAATTGTTTGTCTTGAAAGTATGTTGGCGTTTTTGTGCCCTTACCGTTAGCATGCGTTTCAGATAATTTAGAAGTAGTTCCACAACTTTACCGATAGTTTATTCTTATATTATATTGGTTATTCCAACTTTTAGTATGTTAGTTTTTTAAAAGCTCTCCTTTTGTACTTTTGAAAATAATGTGTCCGCGTGCTGAGGGGAGGGATACCTACTGATTGGTCTTTCTTCATATTGCCGAGAAGATTTAATTTAATGTAGGTTATTACTGCAATTTCAAGATCAATCTGCTTTTGTTTTTATTTTTAAAAATTTGTTTCAAAACAAGTAACTTTCATCTGCATAGCTTTATAATCTCCTTATTTTCTATAAAATATTGAAAACACTGACGAAACGAATTATTAAATTTATTACGTCACTAACTTTCTTGCAAGTTTTAAATTTATTACTCTGCATGCCATTTCATACCAAATTTTAAAATAGCAATTAATACGGTTTTCGTTACTTGAATGAGTAGCTTCAGAAGAAATCTTAGACATTATCTCTAATTTGAACTTAAATGAGTTAAGTACTTACAGTATAATGGCGTTAAAGATTTTCTAAAGAAAAGGCTTTGATTAAAAATGGTTTCAGGCGCATTTTGCGTATAATGAGAATCATATTTATAAATAACATGTTGACCTTAAACAGCCTTAATAACCTCCACGAAATTAAAAGTTAACGACAACTGTTCCACATCTTCCCCTTCAGAAAAAGTAAACCCTTCTTTTAGAAATTTCATTTTTAGCGCCGCTGAAAAGCGTTGAAAATCCCTTTATCTGCATTAAAGCTACTCTTATGTTGATCATTAATATCTTGTGTGCCTCTGCTATTGATTTTAATTTTCTGTCCTTTGGATGATATAAAAAATGTATTATATCATATTTTCAACTCGCAATAATTGCCATTATGGGTGAAAAAAGAGGTCACTCGGTAAATTCCAGCTTCTCATGGAGTCTAAGGTGAAGGAGAGGTCAGTTAGATATTCTCATAGTAAGGTGTTTTTTTTCACAAGATATGCCCAAACTTATGTGAAAGAGGGGAGGGCGAGTTTGCCTCCACCTACGTTTAGCTGAGCTGTAGTGCATTCCTGAGACTCAAAAACAAATTTATCTAATGCCTACTTACCTGAATGGGTGAAGGGAAAATGTTTCATGCTCAAAAAGAAGAAGATGGGTTAGAGCGACAAGGTGACATCATTAGCTCATAAGAGACAAAATTTCGTACCTGTGAGGTCCTCACTACTTGAGTAGCATATATAAGAGGGGACTTGCTAAAGTAAGTAATCGGAATCATTGCAAATTAGATACCCGAAGATTATTTCGGAAGGCAATTCTTTTTAATAGCACTTCACAAATTTGATAATGCTAAAGAAAACTATAGTTCAAGTGTATGCCAAATATGTAATAAACTATGTGTTCTAAATAAAATAGGTATTAGTAATTTTTTCAAATTTTGAAAATAAAATGTAACAACAAAAGTAACCTGACGTGAAAAAGTTTCACACTTTCATATCTTTGTGCCTAAAATGTTCAGGGGAAAGTTAGGAAAATTTGCGAGGGCAATGAAATTCTAGTTCAGTGATTTGAAGTTTAAATATGTAAGCAATGAATGCTTCTTCTGTGTACACGATAGAGTTCTATACAACCTAGCCAATCGCTAAATAGCATAAAGCTTTTTAACAAGCTTTAACTTTGTATCAGTGGAAAAACTAGTTAGTGTTAATCTCTGCTATATGACTTTAAAACCATGATTTCGAAATTCGTATTTGAACTACGATAATATAACATATCTGCATTAACTAAACTTATGCAGCATAATACTTAAAACATGTTAGAGCAGAGAACGAGTGAAATTGGACAGTAAAGTATGTTAATTTGGTGGTAATGGACGTCAATTTAACTGAGGTTAATTGAACAAGCGTTAGTCAATTTACTGAGTTCTATCCCGCTCGTTGAAACAATCAGAATTATTTTAATGAGTGATTAAATATTTGTAACGAAAACTTTTACCCACGTACTACCTAAACGTTACTATCGGGATGTACATATTAACTGGTCAAACTGACTTGTTTTCATTCCTCTTTCCTCCGTTGCTAATGGTGCGTGAAATCTCCTTAGAGAAAAAAGAAAAAAAATTATCTCCAGAGTTGCTGCTTTCTACTGAGTGATGTAAAGGGCTTTTAATTATGTGTTATAAAAAGTAGAAGAATAACTAATAAATATCGCCAACATATTAGTCGAGTATACTCTATAAAATTAAGTATTTAATAAAATACAAAATCCTCTTCGTAATTTTAACGGCACGTCTGGGTGCCACCGTCGTTGAACCGTAGAGCTGCTGACCTTAATATTCCTTCCTACTGGTGCTCACTTCAGTAGCGTAGCGGTAGCGTATCTGCATCACGTTCAAAGGTCCCGAGTTCGAATCTCAGTCAGGATAGACTTTCTGGATAAGGTCTTTTTCGGCGTTTTCTCTTACTCTGAAAGATTAAGGTCTGGCAATTCTAAGTTCTATGGATCCTGATCTGAGACAGTTGTTTAACTTTAAACACCAAAACTTTGTTATTATTTTTATTTGTTATTTTTTTATTTTAAAAATATTTATGAAGAAATCCTTACAAATAGTTGGAAGTGTTTGTGAAAGTAAATGAGATTAAGTGTGAAAAAGTAAAACGTGTGGTATAGTGATTCATGAAGAAAAGAAAAACAATAATGTTAAGCTATTTTAACGATGTTATTAAAAGTTTAAAATGATTTAAAGTTATAGTTGAGTACTATATTATTTCAATTAACTTTTAAAAAGAAATAATATTCAAGTAACCAAACATGGTATGATTATAAGAATGGTGGCCAATAAGAACATTTTTAATTGCCATAGCGACGATAAAAATCAATAAACTTTGTTTAGGGAGAAGAAAGCTTCACTTAGTGTCGGGACAGGAGAGGTGTAAGACGTGTGGTTACACGTCTACAAAAGTTTTATGTATTGAGATGTGATAAAATGGTGGAAATTAAAATATACTTAGTGTCGAGAAGTGGTAGAGAATGGGCTTGTAGACGCGAGATGTTAAGACGTGTTATTACAGGCTAGTAAACATTTTATGCTATGATTTTTAAGAGGAGTATCCGTCTGTGTTAATGTACAAGGTTAACAGGGTATTTTTTTAAATATTTATGTGGTAAATATAAAGTAAATGAAAAGAACTGAAATTATAATTATCAAACCACACCAAGTTTCTCCATTTCGATTTGAAACCACAACCTGAGGGAAAAGTATAACTACATCACGAACCTAAACTAAGTCTCATCGCAGCCGGGAACTTCAAATCCAATGAAGGATTATTCGACAAAATCAACATTTAATATTTTCTGCCACATGTCTCATTTGAGTATTATTTCACACATGCTATACAATAATTCAATAATTTATAATTCACTGAATTCTGTGAATAATATACTGTCCACTCCCGTCTTGATACGTTCAAGTCCCCGTCACTTCTCTCATTTTTTACACCTCGTTTTAAATTTACGTAATACTGACGAAATTACTTCGTGCATCTGGTTGAGACATTTGCATTCCAATTCCAATCTTTTCCCAAGTAACATCTTTCTCTTTCACATTTACTGCATCCATCCTCTTTATTTTCTACATGCCCTTATGTTTGGTTACTAATTCAACTAACAAATCTTTCCCCACTGATGAGAAATTTGTCCCACTGCTTCTCTTCTGATTTTGTTCATCCGCCATTTTTTCAGCTGTGCGTAAAGGAAAATAAAAATAAAAGCGCATCGTACTACGTTCAGAAAATAATCATATAGCATTCTATATCTGTAACATTTACAAATCTCTCGGCGTTAATACGTGTTTGTTAACATTTTCAGAAAACAAGTTGTGAAATCCAATAATTTTAACACACTTGTTAACGCTGCAGCAATTGTTATGTTACATTAGTTAACGTCGATTTTAACATCTGTTGGTGAAATCGGACGTAACAGTTCTAAGTATTGCATTCCACTAAAACAATCGATATCGAATTTCAACACAGAAGTTTGGGGTTCTCTTAATGGAAGAAAAAATTATTTTAGGAAGTGTGTGTGTGTGCGTGTGTTGTGTGTGTGTGTGTGTGTGTGTGTGTGTGTGTGTGTGTGTGTGTGTGTGTGTTTGTGTAAGCAATATACCTCAAAAGCAGAAAGTCAGGTAGTTACCAAATTTCATATTTATGTTCAGCATTTTTCAAGAGTGCTACACAAAGAAATTCAATGAAATTTTACGCCCCACAGACCTTTACATTGAGTGTTTCGTTTCTTTTTTAAAGTCTCTAGCTGTTTTTAATTACCGTAATATGTTTCAGATAAAATGTAAATCTTTTTTAAACACATTTTATTTGAAGTTAGTTTAGCTGTTGTATATGAGATGCTTTATACATTCTTGAAAAGGTGTCACAATTCAGCTGTTTCTCACTGTCACACCCACTTATTAAAAGTGACT
The DNA here is from genome assembly GCA_030765055.1 of Mantis religiosa. NCBI lineage: Eukaryota > Metazoa > Arthropoda > Insecta > Mantodea > Mantidae > Mantis > Mantis religiosa. The sequence continues at coordinate 105,080,910 of CM060951.1, read as the reverse complement.
ATCATTTTAGCCGCCTATAAATTTCTACACACGTTTGTTTTAGTTAGAAAAATTAACTTTTGCAAAACAAAAAAAAAATATAGTTTGTAAATACTACAATAAGTATAGCGTTAATGGCTAAACCGTGGCAGTATCGTTCATGCAACGGAAAAAGTTACTTCCTTTTAAGGGAGTGATGGTATAATTTTGGCTTAAAAAGTTTGAAAATTACGTTTCTTTAAGCATTAGCATATGTTTAACCACTTACCATTCAGCTTTCATAATATACTTTAATTATAAATAATTATTTACAATGACATGTTCTAATTCAATCGTTTCGATTAGGCAAGTTCCTCTCAAATTTCTTGATATCTAAAATACTCCTTGCATGAGGTTTCGGTTTAATTTTAACGAAATTTTTAAAAGTGTTATTTGAAAACTATGCATTCATTCCCTTAAGTAATGCACAGCTTAATGTTAATGTACACTTCCTCTGCTACTTAGGTATCGCCGGTAGGGGAAATGCCGTATTCCGCACGAAGGAGTCTCTGCATCACGAAACAGACTCAGTTCCTTACCTCTCGATAGCTCTCATATCTTACACTTCACTTTTGTGTTTCATAGCGTCATGCACCATAAACGAAAAGAATTGAACTGCATTTAAATTTTACTCGTGACTGGAATTATCACATCTGGCATGGTGTGGAGCAAGAGTTACTTCCAGCTGAATGGCAGTGCAGTCGATATCAGCCCATTAACAAATATAAAATGCATTTTTTTTCTTCTAAATAGGGGGGGGGGGTGGCTAAAACTGCTCTAATGCACATGTTTGAAAGCAAAAAGTATATCGGTAAAATGTATTTCCATATTTTACAACCATTGGTTTTGTTTTATTTGCGACAAAGTATTTTTGTAAGCCGTGTCGTATTGGGCTAGGGTTCCCTGACATGGAATACGCCCGGGTTCGATTCCACCCTTTCATTATTTATTATATAAATTTCTCTTTTTCCTTATTTTACCGTTTTTATTGTTTCCTTTTGTTTAACTGTTTTCCGTGTTTTTACACATATACACTATACACATAAACACCCATGCCCAAGACGAGATTCGAACCTGCCACCCTCTACGTGGTGGGTGCGATATATGTGTACATACTATTGACCACTACTACGAGAGCGGGGCTTTTCATAAACACCCATACCCAAGGCAGGACTCAAAACCCTCGACCCTCTACGCGGGGGATGTTAGAGATATATGTGTACATACTATCGACCACGACTACGAGAGCCGGGCTTTTCATAAACACCCATACCCAAGGCAGGACTCAAAATCCTCGACCCTCTACTGGTGGGTGCTAGAGATATATGTGTACATACTATCGACCACGACTACGAGAGCCGGGCTTTTCATAAACACCCATACCCAAGGCAGGACTCAAAATCCTCCACCCTCTACGCGGTGGGTGATAGAGATACATGTGTACATACTATCGACCACGACTACGAGAGCCGGGCTTTTCATAAACACCCATACCCAAGGCAGGACTCAAAATCCTCCACCCTCTACGCGGTGGGTGATAGAGATATATGTGTACATACTATCGACCACGACTACGAGAGCGGGGCTTTTCATAAACACCCATACCCAAGGCAGGACTCAAAATCCTCCACCCTCTACGCGGTGGGTGCTAGAGATATATGTGTACATACTATCGACCACGATTACGAGAGCCGGGCTTTTCATAAACACCCATACCCAAGGCAGGACTCAAAATCCTCCACCCTCTACGCGGTGGGTGATAGAGATACATGTGTACATACTATCGACAACCACTACGAGGGCCGGGCTTTTCATAGACACCCATACCTAAGGCAGAACTCAAAATCCTCCACCCTCTACGCGGTGGGTGCTAGAGATATATGTGTACATACTATCGACCACGATTACGAGAGCCGGGCTTTTCATAAACACCCATACCTAAGGCAGGACTCAAAATCCTCGACCCTCTACGCGGTGGGTGCTAGAGATATATGTGTACATACTATCGACCACGACTACGAGAGCCGGGCTTTTCATAAACACCCATACCCAAGGCAGGACTCAAAACCCTCGACCCTCTACGCGGAGGATGTTAGAGATATATGTGTACATGCTATCGACCACGGCTACGAGAGCCGGGCTTTTCATAAACACCCATACCCAAGGCAGGACTCAAAATCCTCGACCCTCTACGTGGTGGGTGCTAGAGATATATGTGTACATACTATCGACCACGACTACGAGAGCCGGGCTTTTCATAAACACCCATATCCAAGGCAGGACTCAAATTCCTCGACCCTCTACGCGGTGGGTGCTAGAGATATATGTGTACATACTATCGACAACCACTACGAGGGCCGGGCTTTTCATAGACACCCATACCTAAGGCAGGACTCAAAATCCTCCACCCTCTACGCGGTGGGTGCTAGAGATATATGTGTACATACTATCGACCACGATTACGAGAGCCGGGCTTTTCATAAACACCCATACCTAAGGCAGGACTCAAAATCCTCGACCCTCTACGCGGTGGGTGCTAGAGATATATGTGTACATACTATCGACCACGATTACGAGAGCCGGGCTTTTCATAAACACCCATACCTAAGGCAGGACTCAAATTCCTCGACCCTCTACGCGGTGGGTGCTAGAGATATATGTGTACATACTATCGACCACGATTACGAGAGCCGGGCTTTTCATAAACACCCATACCTAAGGCAGGACTCAAAATCCTCGACCCTCTACGCGGTGGGTGCTAGAGATATATGTGTACATACTATCGACCACGACTACGAGAGCCTTTTTTTTTTATAAACACCCATACCTAAGGCAGGACTCAAAATCCTTGACCCTCTACGGGGTGGGTGCTAGAGATATATGTGTACATACTATCGACCACGGCTACGAGAGCCGAGCTTTTCATAAACACCCATACCCAAGGCAGGACTCAAAATCCTCGACCCTCTACGTGGTGGGTGCTAGAGATATATGTGTACATACTATCGACCACGACTACGAGAGCCGGGCTTTTCATAAACACCCATATCCAAGGCAGGACTCAAATTCCTCGACCCTCTACGCGGTGGGTGCTAGAGATATATGTGTACATACTATCGACAACCACTACGAGGGCCGGGCTTTTCATAGACACCCATACCTAAGGCAGGACTCAAAATCCTCCACCCTCTACGCGGTGGGTGCTAGAGATATATGTGTACATACTATCGACCACGATTACGAGAGCCGGGCTTTTCATAAACACCCATACCTAAGGCAGGACTCAAAATCCTCGACCCTCTACGCGGTGGGTGCTAGAGATATATGTGTACATACTATCGACCACGATTACGAGAGCCGGGCTTTTCATAAACACCCATACCTAAGGCAGGACTCAAATTCCTCGACCCTCTACGCGGTGGGTGCTAGAGATATATGTGTACATACTATCGACCACGATTACGAGAGCCGGGCTTTTCATAAACACCCATACCTAAGGCAGGACTCAAAATCCTCGACCCTCTACGCGGTGGGTGCTAGAGATATATGTGTACATACTATCGACCACGACTACGAGAGCCTTTTTTTTTTATAAACACCCATACCTAAGGCAGGACTCAAAATCCTTGACCCTCTACGGGGTGGGTGCTAGAGATATATGTGTACATACTATCGACCACGGCTACGAGAGCCGAGCTTTTCATAAACACCCATACCCAAGGCAGGACTCAAAATCCTCTACGCGGTGGATACAAAAGATATACACACTATCAACCATGGATACGAGGGCTGGCTAACTTGGGAGGTGTGGAATTTAAATCCCGGGTATAGGACCAGTGCCTACTCAGCATCGTGAGGAATTTGAGCAGCTACGATAGGTAGCGAACACTGGTCAAGAAGGCCATGTTTTCGGCGGGGGGTTCCTAGCAGACCACATCTCCCGTGTCGGTCGGATGATCGCCCACTTCTGCCTTGCGTAAATGCGTGTGAGGCCGGCAGTCGGGTTGGCATGCTCTGGCTCGTTTGTGGGCTCTTACGCTGTGGATTAAATTAATGAAAAGACAGTGTCAGGCTGAAAAGTTCAGCACTGTAGACGATATTTGAATTGCGGATTTTTCGGTATCCCTCAGGTGGTTTAAATCCCCGTTATGGCAAGGAATTATTCAGTCTGACGCTAACTATCCAAACCTTTGTCCTGTACACAGATAGTGAGAAAAATATAATTCATTTCCATTATAAATTAATGATAAATTTTATTTTAAGATTTTAAATTCGCACTTTTAATCAATAGATATGCTTGGAAGTATGAATAAATAACAGGGATGTTAAGAAATTATTTGTTTTTAGTAAGAATTCAAGTTTTGTGGAAATAAGAATTAAGGTAGAATTTACTTTCTTACACACTATGTATGCTTTGCATAACAATTTTATAAATCATACAGGAATTAATGAATAGCAGACCTTGCTTCACGAGCATAGTTTACTGTCATCTGTTTTATTTATAAGGCCTTTTTTTTTTTTTTTTTTTTTTTTGTTAAACGAATAAGCTGTTTGTTTATTGAAGGATCGAGAGAAAATGATGTGATTTAGATTCATATTAGTGGGCTATTTAAAAGTTGTATCATTTCTTACTGAACTTGACTTGGGAACAGGATCACCTGTCCCTCTCTCACAAAGCCGTTGGAGGGCGTTGGGAGAAGAGCAATGTTCCGAGAGAAGATCTTTAAAGACAAGCTGTGTTCTTTGTGAAACTTGAAAATTGTCACAAAATTTATAACCCAACGCCATTTCGTAGAAACTCCGGAAGCTTCTAATTAAAAAACTATTACCTTCCTTTCAAGAAGTATTAGGCAGAGAAGTAATTCTTTTCCACTAACAAAAATTGATATCAGAATTCTACCAGAAATACATATTTTAACGACCACTGAACTCCCCAAAAATACGGTTTTACGAAAACTGTCAATATACGTGTCTGTGAACAGCATAATTAAGAAATGAAAAGTTATGTTTGGTATTAAGTTCATTATCTTCCGATACGAAGCTTTTTGGGGGCAATTTTCCAATAAAAATATCCTTTATATAGAGCAAACACAGTAGTTTTTAATGTTACTAAAATTCCCCTAGTATGGTATGAATAAAATGGTATTAATGCAATATTATGATATTAATAAAATACCATAGATATAAAATATTTGGAGGACAATAATAATCTATTTTTTGCAAATAGCTTGTGGAATCCCCTTCATTCGGAATGACTTTCGCATAACTGGTAAATAAGGAACAGGCAAAAGCTTACTAAACATATATTAATAAAGTACGCAATTTACATCCAAATAACATTTGTTGACAAGTTATCATTCCTGTACTATTCCTTATTATCATTTGAATTTTCAGATATTTGTACTATTCTGAAACGCAAATCGCTATTAATTTTTTTCTCATGGTCATACAAAGAGCAAGGAATTTAAAGCCATCCAATAGCAACATGCTCTTTAGACAAATGACTATCGCTTTCCTTACCGTAGATATCTTACAATGAAAAGCTAATTATGCTCTTAAATTTACCTGAATTAGCAGAATACAGAAGAATAAAACTTTGTAAGAATGAGTAGAAAAAATTATGTGAATGCAAGACATGACATTTTCTATGCATTTAGCGAAGAAATATTTTTAATAAGATTTAAAAATAGCTATTGGAGAACATTGACTAGAAGGCGCTATGTGCAAAGATGACACGGTACAATAAATAACTTAGTTTTTACGTTCGGATGAATTGAGGAAAAGCTCATGGAAGCATTAAAGCTTGAATATGGAGAAAAATATTACATATGACATGACAGTGTCATTAGATAATGCCAAGGAAGAACACTGCTGAAACCAAAATTAAGTAAAGAAGTCGAATTGGATACTGGATCTATATAAACTAAGCTGTTTTCAGCTCATGTATTCACAGGACTAGTTTCATTGTGGTAACACATATATTTCACGCGGGAGTCAACTGTTTATAAAACAAATCAATATCAAGTTTGTTCATATTAGCCATGAACTGGTGACAAACAAAAGAACGTACAGTTAACATATAACGAGCTGCGCTCTGGAAACCTTTCAACGCACGTTTACGAATACTACTGAAACTGTTAATGCAGTAAAAAGTGAGATAAATTGCGTACTTTAAGGAGGCCTGCATTTTTGCTGTAAAGGCTTTTGTATGGATTCCCAGTTATGTAAAATTCCACAGGAATGCAAAAGAAGTTACCAGCTAGTCAGCGGAAAATTTACAATATACCTTTTAGTCATCACAGCAATATCTCAAACTCATAATAATTTGGCCAAACGTTTTGAAAATCAGAGTCAGATAACGGAAACTTCTTCAAACAAAGAATTAACTGAAATAAAGGAGAATTTGTAAAAGTACTTCCCTTACGTCGCTCAAAGATTCAGTCAAAATGTTAAAACATGTTTATACTGAACTATTTATACCTCGAATTTATACCGTGACTAGGTTTAAATTAGCGTAGTTTCAAAAGCAAACTGAACTTGAAAGAGAAGACTAAAGTAGAAAAATAGAGAGATGGGGGACTAAGTTTTGGACTTTAATTCTGTTTCATTATTTTTATAAAAAAAATATTAATATGATATTTATTTCTTCTATGCAAAGTTTTAAAAAAGTTTCTGGCCTCATCTGTAAAATAAATTCCTAAATGTCAACATCGTTTTACTTTAAAATTTCAGATATTTTATTAATTTTGATTTAAATGTGCTACTCCGAATGCTCTTTCTTTCTTTAGTTTGTCTTAAAACCCAATTAAAAATCGATTGAGATGTACTATCTCCATCTATTTACACCTTTTCTTGCGTGTGTACTTTAAGGTTTTCTAAAAGTAAAAAAATAAAAAATAAAATAAAAACTCAGAATCAAAAGAATCTGAAGTAGTATCCACTACCTTTTCTTTTTTGTGCCTAATTGAATTATTTCCGTATTTAGTTATTTAAAAATTAAATTACGTTGGGGATAACAGCTTACCACTGAAGATTCGCGTTTATAAAAATAAACAGTTAATTGCATTTAAATTAGTGGATGTATTATATTGGCTTTTACTAAGAACAAAAGAATTTAAACATAATTTAAAAAAGAAGTCTATTATGTATATTTGATAAGCATATAGCACCGGTGTAAACAGTTGTAATGTTCATGAGCAGTTGGATACAACACGCTCATTCTATGCAAGACAATGAGGACGTAAGTTTCAAGTGTTGCCTCATCCGCCGTGCTCACCGGGCCTAGCTCGTGTGGGCATGATTCGAAACAAATAAAGGAAAGATAAAGCAAATTCAGAACTGATTCTCGATGCTATTTATATCCCATTGTTTCTCCTTGAGGATATAGTACTGAATATTTATCATTGGCTAAGGAAAAACCACTCACCTGGTACAGAAGAGCGACTGCCAGCGCCACGGCGGTTGTCCCGCCACACTTGAGCATCGTGTCGATGTGTTCTTGTTTTCGCAAACGCTTGCCGTTTATCACGCACGGGTCTCCCGCGGCCGGTGCTATAAGAATCGATATTGGGTGCCTCGATGTTTGCAAGACGGTGGATGGACGCGAACTGAGTGAGTGTGTGTTGCCTGCTCCCTCGCTGCGTGCCAACTCTCTCTCTCTCTCCCTCTCTCTCGCTCACTCGCTCTCTCCCTTTGACAGGCCTCGAGCAACCTTATCCTAGCGGTAGGAATCTCAAAAATGTAACTATAGCTGACGGCTTTCAAATACCTCTACGTGAGCTTTACTCTAAAAATTAGGAGAATATTTCAACCATAAAGTATCCTATAATTTATACTACACTGCTTCACTGAAATAATTCCAAGGAGTATGCGCATTAATATATTAATACTAAGTGCCAAAAAAGGTTTTTATATTTTAACTTATATGAGATTTATATAACCAGGATTTATTTTAACTGGCTGAATTGCTTCTGAATTAAGTAACTATTTTACAGAGAAAAAGGAACCATATATTACAAAAAATTTACCACAGGCAATGGAGAAAATTGTCATTTCTTATTATGCAAGTTGCGACATTAAATGAGCATAATTTTTATCCAATTTGAACGCCAAAATATTATTTTAAAAATATATGATGTGTCTCACAGCACTTTCTCTACATAGTCTTTTACAAACTATTCATAAAAAGCATAATCTCCTATCTGTTTATGTTAATCGACATAAACGTTTTTAGAAATGGTTTCCTTACATATTTTCTCATATGTATAGCGAAAATCAGATTGTATAATAGACTTAAGTGATAGATCGTTTAAAAACTGGTAACTAGGTAGCAGGTTTGACACACCATTCTCTTTGTATGGGTAGGACGTAGATACGAATGATTTCCTATTTGAGAGAAGTGTAACTGAAAATTCTTCCAATAACTCGAAAATGGTTAACTTTAAAAAAGGATTTAACATAAGTTGTGTGCTTAAACGAGAATTAGTTGAATGTGGACTGGACTGAACTGGACTACGCTAGGGAGGGGATTCGGCACGGAGGTGCAAGCTTGGTCTATTGTACCTATTCCAAATGAGACACCCTCGGGAGAAAGAAAAGGCGAGAGGAGAAAAAGGGCGGACGTCCCGAGGAGTCACGACTGTGCAGAGGGTATGGTCCATACACTTTACCAGTTGAAAACTCCCCGGCGGGCCAAAACAACCGGCATCCCACCCTACTGGAGTCCGAAAACGGCCACACCAGACCGGGTTCGGAGACCGGAGATCGTCCTATCGGAGGAGAAAGGTTTACCAAGAGCATATTATACTGCCATGCACCGCCGAGACTCCCACCGACACTTCTACCCTGAGAGTCCACTAGATGAGAGAAGATATGAAATAATGCAGATGAAAATTGAGTGACAGGAAATTCGGGGATGTAATTAATCTACCCAGCATTTGCTTGGCAACCCAGGAAAACCCCCGAAGAAACCCATGGGTCAGCTAGGTCAGCCATGGAATCGAAACCGCCTGAGCCATCTCCTGTGTGTGTGTGTGTGTGTGTGTGTGTGTGTGTGTGTGTGTGTGTGTGTATGTGTGTGTCTTACCATTAGTAAGTAGGTAGTTATGTAAAACTCATCCAGAATGGAGAAGACTTCAAAGGTTATTCCAGAAAATTGTAAATATTCATTCCACTTGTCATATAAGTACTTTAAACATGTGCTTTAAAATATTAACATTTTAACCCTTTAATGGATGGTACTGCTCTAGGCAACATGAGGTTCATTTTCAGCATAAAAAAGATTTATTGCGGGTTTGTCGTTATTGTAATATTGCACTGGTTTTTGTCAGTTGTACACACAAAATTGTGAGTTTTGAATTGTAAATATATTAATTTAACAATTACATTGTAGTGTATTTTTTAGTATAAATGGCAAAATCCAAGCAGTACAGTAAAATGAGACCCCGTCAACATCCAAGCGTGCCATCACACCGATTATTTTACTACAGTGCAGCAAGAGTGGCATAAGTAGCAATATAATTTATCCATTAAAGGGTTAATCAAAATCGTTACAGCCAGTTTTTTTTAATAAAATAAAATATTACGAATTATTTTGCATCTTAAGAGTAGTAAGCGACAGAGGAACTTTCATGAAAATACTATATCACGTTCTTGAAGGATAGTGAACTTAAATACCAAGCTTAACGACTTTTCATTTTTCAGATATGCTGTTCAGGACAGAGTCTTCAAGACATGTATGAGTACCATTTCGGGACAGAATTTTACTTTGAATTATTATTATCTATGTGGTACAGGAAGTAAAAATCTAATGAACAAGCGGGATGCCTCAGTTGGTTTCGTGGCCCGCATTCGGGAGGCTCGAGTTCAATTCTCGTGACTGATCTACCTAACCCATGCGTTATTTCTCGTGGGTTTTCCCGGGTCGCTAGGCGAATGCTGGGGGGTTTAATTGCACCCTCCAGATTTCCTGTCCCTCAATTTAATCTCCATTATCATTTTACATTATCTGTCATCGGGGCTCTCTTTCAGGATAGAACTGTCGGTAGGTGTCTCGACGCTTTCGTGACTCCTTGGGTCGGCCGTCCTCGTGTCTCCTCTCAACTCATCCTTCCTCCCGGAGATGCCCTACTTGGGGCTCAAGTAAAATAAATCGTAGGTTTCGGTGCCGAATTTCCTCAGTAGTAATCCTAATCCTAAAAATCTAATGAGTTACATTCAAATATTTCAAGAAACTATTTTCTAAAAAAATTACTTCTACCTGCTTCACGTTAATTGAAATTAATATTCGAAGAAATAATTTTGTAATGTATATTCTGGAAGATACAATGGGAATAGGGTACTATACTGGGCCTAGACAATAGTCAAATCTTTCAAAAGCTGGTCGCTTTTAGTTTTAATGGCTTTGAATTTCTGTTCTCTTAACATTAGCAGGGGAAACAATAACGGTTTCCAATTTGAGACATGAGTCTTCCTACATTAAAAAAATAACCAGAAATATTTCGGAATTGGCTAAACGAACAACAAAAATGTATTTGACATGTGGCTTTAACGGGCTCCGCGTCATTGTAAGATATTGTCTATCTTCTACCGTTTAACGTTTATGCAAAGGTAGTCCAGAATAAAGAGGAATGCAAGGACCTGAAAAATTCCACATATAAATTTTATTTGTCATGAAAATATCTTAAACATATGGCATTTTAGTTGGAATCATTAGAGCTTTTTTTGAGATAATCAAAATTATTCGAGAAGTGTTTCACGTAAAACATGGCTTAAGATGGTGAATGCTGTTTAAAATGTTCGTTTGGCATCCCTGGAAAATGCTTAACTTAAGCACCAAGTTTTATACTTAACCGATTTTTCGTTCCTCAGTTACAGGCACGCGAATACCATACATATGGATCTTTTCTTTAAAAAACGACCTTTTTGCATTCAGGGACTTTAAAGCGTGATTTTATAGTAAAATCTGAGTATATAATTTTTGTGTGGAATGCAGCACCTCTGTCTATTACGTTCGTGTTAGAGAAAATAATTAGTTGTAGTAGCAGCAGCAACATCTATGATCTAGTAATATCTATGTACATTTGAATGATCTACATATTCATCTTATTGCATCCCAGTTAAATGTTGATGTTGAAACCATGTTAGAGATGTTAATGCTGAGCACTTACGCAAAGGGTCCATATCCGTGTTTGAAGTTTTCTTCGTTACAAAATACGCAGCTATTTAGGTGAAGAGTATATGACTTTGTATAGATGCACAGTAATGTCTAGTTAGTGACCTAGTCTTTATCATGGCTTCTTTTCTTGGTAGATCAGGGATACCAATTTCCCTAAACAAAGAATACCAAGATTTATTATAATTTTTGTTCTAAATTGTTCATCAAAGTTTTTATCTTAATTATGACTAACTATGTGGAAGAATGCCTATGTCAATACCCGTCTTTCATCGCAAGATTAATGCAAATTCACTAACTCAAGACCGCAATAAGAAAGCATCTATTCCAGATTAATAATTTTATCTAAACAAGATTTTGGGCTTATCTTATTTTAGAAGCTGAAAGCTAATTTGTGAAAGAACTCTTGTATCACTCACTTAACATTAACTGTTTTAAAACATGTTAATCTTAATAATTGTATTTGAGCTGTATTTATTACCAAAAAATCAAAATATCTGCATCCAAATGTGTTGTGTTAATCCCAGCTGTTATATAGAAATTAAACAGAATTGTGAGATGTTTTGCCCCTCTTCCTTTTTCTTTGTCACCAAGAATATTATTAAAAAGTGCTTAAAGTGTAGGCAAATAAACAGGAAGCCAAAGTCAAAGATTCATGCGAAGGTTGATGGCTGCCGAAATACAAGGAAAATGCAATGCCAAAATGTGTATGAATGTACTATGTGATTTTTATTTAGAACAAGTAAACGTTTCCATATTTCTCTACATACTCAACGAGAAGAATCAGCTCTTGTAAGGTCCACATTCGAATGTTGCGTTATTCACCCATTCTGACCTTGGGATTTTTGTAGTTTTCCCTGGTTGGTTGGCGAATTTTGTGATGAATTATTATCAGCATGATTTACTTTCCATCATGTTTTACTTTGCATCCTTCAAATGTACTTAGGTGAAGGATATGTTGCAGATCTTTGCTCAAAGTAAGTGGACCGTAGAGGGCTGCTTGGTGGACGGTTAGCTTATTGTCTATGGGTCTCCAGGCTAGAATTTTAAGAGACTTCTGCCTATCTACTTGTGGCATGTAGTCTTCGTCCCGTCATCCTAGCGATTGGCAGCTACGATATGCATTTAGTGAAGAGTTTATAAGAAAAAATCGGAGTGAATGCTGCAAATACTTTTTTTTTTCATGCACTAGATCCAATTTTTCTCCTAAACGATTCATACAAATTAGTAAAATTTGAACACTTCTTCTGAGCAAAGACCAAGCTTGAATTATGGATTAGCCCGCCTCAGTAGCGTAGATGGTAGCATGTCTGCCTCAAGTTCAAGAGGTCCCGGGTCCGAATCTCGGTCAGGGTGAGTTATCTGGTTAAGGTTTTTCCCGGAGTTTTCTCTTATCCTGAAAGACGAATGTCGGGTAACTCTAAGCTCTATGAACACTGAACTCATTTGCGCATCATTTCATCCGGCCACTCACCGTCCGATATGACTTGGCGTTGGAGGTCGTAAATTACAACAAAATATGGATTAATATATTATTTTAACAATAATTCATTAACCTTCGCATTTTATTTTATACTAGGAAAAAATAAATATTTTGAATAAAACAACATTTAATATTTCATTTGCATCTTAACAATTAAGAATTTAACAAATAGGTTCTAACGTTTAAGTTCAAGAATTGTGCATTAAACACGAGTAGCCGTCGCTCTCCAATTTATATTTTATTTCAATTAAGTTTATTTTGAAGCAATGTAAACTAAATAAGATTTGTGTATGCACATTATAACATTGAGGTCATACACAGCAGAAATATGTATTGAGATTTGATAAATAATGTAAACTCAAATGCTCTGAGCTATAAGTTCACATATATGTACAAGCTCTTCGATTTTTCATAAGAATACCAATGTATTATTATTATTATTATTATTATTATTATTATTATTATTATTATTATTATTATTATTATTATTATTATTATTATTATTATTATTATTATTATTATTATTATTATTATTATTATTATTATTATTATTATTATTATTATTATTATTATTATTATTATTATTATTATTATTATTATTATTATTATTATTATTATTATTATTATTATTATTATTATTATTATTATTATTATTATTATTATTATTATTATTATTATTATTATTATTATTATTATTATTATTATTATTATTATTATTATTATTATTATTATTATTATTATTATTATTATTATTATTATTATTATTATTATTATTATTATTATTATTATTATTATTATTATTATTATTATTATTATTATTATTATTATTATTATTATTATTATTATTATTATTATTATTATTATTATTATTATTATTATTATTATTATTATTATTATTATTATTATTATTATTATTATTATTATTATTATTATTATTATTATTATTATTATTATTGTTATTATTATTATTATTATTATTATTATTATTATTATTATTATTATTATTATTATTATTATTATTATTATTATTATTATTATTAGTATTAGTATTATTATTATATTCCTAGTCACCGCTCTCTCTGACTATGGGATTTTCCGTGGCTTGCCCTGGTTGATGAGAGGGATGCTGGGATGGTGTGTTCTAACACGATCTTCTCTTACCCTTTTCATCTCCCTCTTTGACGTTATATGTTGACCCTGGGATTGTGTATCAGTTGATGGCGCATAGGCTTATAATTTTCGAACTTCTCGTATCCGTTAGAGAATGGTCGTTCGAGCCTCCTCTGATGTGTTCAAGCTTTCCCCGTTTTCCGTTGGAGGGGAGGCTATGAGCAACCCTCCAGTGGGTTGGATGGATCGCCGCGATCGCTCCTCAGCCGGGCGGTGAAATCTGAAATAGTTACTGACCACCAACGCAAAGTAAGTCCCTGAAAGGAATGCTCCCCCTTACAGAGTGGGACAAGGACAGCGAATGTGTGTGACAGACAACGCACGCTACACAAAGAGCAGAACCGTTAGAAAAACATGCACCATATTCACTCTGTACACTAAAACCGAGAAGAATCATTCACAAAAAGTAGAAGCTATCAGAATGTTTTTGAAAGGTCTGTAACTGAACTGACATGGGGTATCATAAACTACCGAGGGAGAGTGTAGGAACCTTTTCCAACCCCCCTGCGTCTCTTTCCCCGGAGACTTTATTTTTCCTGTGGTATACTATAGGAACCCTGCATTTCTGTGTCGCCTGTATTGTCCGGATCTGCAGCCCACACGTCTCCTGCCGTTCCTTCAACTCATTCTTCCTCCTGGAGGTGAAGGCACAGGAAAAGATATCTCCTGCGATTCTTGGTGCTAGGTGTCCCCCTCTATTACCTAACTGTATATCCTACCTAGACTTTGAAAACCAAGTGAAAGAATAATAAAGTATTAAAGCCCACTTCTGTGAGGCGTGTCGATTTCGTAAATCAAGAGTCAGAGAAAATGTTTAGTCTTGGGATTTTCCTTACCTTGAGAAGACAAACTGTGGGTAAGTATACGTGTTACAACTCTCATAATCCTAGGCGCCTTTGAGTATGGATAGGAAAATAAGCAGCTACGACCAACTGTCCGCCACATGTAGCCTAGCTACAGATCGAGATATGATCTAGATTTTCAAAGAATACCCTAACTTACAAACCTGTAAATTCAAATCTGAAAAATATAAATGAAGTATCATAGTTTAATGCAGGGCTGTATTATATTGAATTACAACAAACACTTAAGCCCATTATACGTTGGATTTAGGCCTTATTCTTCATGGAATCACTGTTAAATACTCAGACAGACTTTCCTTCCGTCAGCTAAGGTCAACATAAGTAGAGCATCTCTGCTATTTGTTGGTCAATTGATGGAAATATATACTGAAAACATGCTGTGTCACATATGCTACGTATACGACAGTTCACTTCAATTATCTCATGAAGCGCTCAAACCAGTTTGAAAACAATGTTATACAATTATACTCCCGTGTGTATTTAACGGTATCACGATCTCATAGTTGTTTTATAGAAGTTTCAGAACTTGTAATATCCATTCTTTCTTTTCTCTACTAATTAAGTTAAAATCATTAGCATATAAAATGAATGGGAATAAATAAATGTATTAGATTACTTGATTATTTAACAATTGTTCCTTAGAATAAATTAAATTACTTATTTTATTAGTAGATTTGTGCATTAAGATACAAAATTCTCTGTGCTATTATGTGCGGATATTTGTTATACTTTCAGCATGTTTGTCAAATAGAGTCAGTAAATTTATTTATACTGTGGTTGCAAAATTTAACAATTATTCCGCTGTTTTACTAACAAAAGCAAATCATTATAATGGATACATGCAAAACGAAAAGCGCGCTAAAGCGCATAATAATGTTTTAAGACAGAACTTATAGCTTAACTATCCGATAGTGTTCTACTCTTCAGCGTTTCATAAAGATAAAATAATGTGGTATCTTCGTTTATTCTCATACAAATCATTGTACCTTGTGTAAGGACTATGTTTTGATTTTCCTTGCAGTGTACCCTACTCTGTATACTCCAATTGTTCTCTTACTTCAGGTGGTAGAGTCTGTTTAGTTAATTCGTGTGCACGTCGGTCGCTGCCTTTGACGAACCCTTATAATCGTTTTACAACACTGGCCCTCCTTCTCCCAGACCTTTCTGCAAGGTTGCCACCTTTCTCGATACGTCATGGATGTCGTACGAGGTTTCATCTAAATAAATTATCTCATGTCCATATATATCGCCAAGCTACAATTCTACTGGATTCAATAATAACCCTTATCTTATTCAAAGTGCGGTATTTAAAACCCAGCTCCTTTAGGAGACCGCGCAAAGTGCAGTGCCCATAAGGAAAATCACAAATTTCTTGCAAATGTGCAACCAACTCGTCTAAGGTGAGCGCTCTCCCTTTTGCATAGAATATATAAATTCCTCGACGAATTAAATTGCATGTGAAATTATCTACTTTAGAGAAATGTTTCCTTTTGTTTTCACACTTGATCGGCATCTTTGGTATTCCTTTCGTCACAATATTTCTTACTGTATTTCTGTGAACACCCAGAATTTATCATCAGGTTCATTGCACGACCCCTTACCAAGATTATATGTCAGCAAATATTTATATGTGCTCAAAATAAGGGCTTGAATCTTCTTAGAAGCAGTTTCCGTTATAACTTTGTTTTTTTTTTTTTTTTAGGCTTTTCCAGTAACTTAACTCGGCCCAGTTATTCACACTATTGTCATCACTTTGATTATGTTCACTTGACTGAAAATAATCTACTACTTCATTTGCATTTACCACTGCATTTCCCTCCCACGGTCTCCACATCGTGACACACAACGAATTTCGGCACGTAATGAAACAGATGAACTGGAAGTTGGAACTTTGGCAACTGAGACTCCACGTGGAGTAGACATACGACTGTCACTTCGAGAAAATCAGGGTTGCTATTGGTCCTCAACGACAGTGTTCCATTTCTGAAGTGTGGAGATTTATGACGGTCATTAGTTGGCGGGAGGGTAGTTTCCTTTGGGGGGGGTAACTGCATTCGCGTTCACTAGACAGACCTTTTTTTTTTAAATTAAGATGTATGAATTTTCTTCCAGGGTATTTTAAATGGCGAATGATAAAAATGTTTATTGATTTCTATATACAAATCTTTTAGGTTCATTTAGATGCCTCCTTTAACATAGCAGCTTTATTGGTTACTTTCCACCTTTGGAAAAATTAATTGCTTATCAACAATGATGTCCTTTCGTTTGCAGACAGGTGATAATACTTTGAGAATTAAATTCGCTTAAAAATTCACACTCTCTTTCTACTTCCGGATTCTAGGGAGGATGAGAAATAATCCTAGTTAAAGGAACATACCCACCTTGCTGCCACAAATAGAACTCGCGACCTACAAATTTGGAGGTAGCTCGCCCACAGACTTTAGCTTCACGTTGAGCGCCAATTTGAAGTCTTGAAGTTCTACGCAGACGATAATTCCGTCTATCTTCTCCAGCTATAAGGAAGTTATCTCAGGATGTGAATGAGTGTGTACCATTTGATGAAAGGAGATTACGAAACATTAAATGGATCGTATACACTTTAGCGGAGAAGTTGCCGAAAAGTATTAATGTCCGGTGTTAAAATAATTTGATTGGTATAATAAATTATTTATATCAAAATAGTATGTGGCAATATTTTGAACCAAGAACGTGAGTTCTCTGCCAGATGATAACACTTGGTTCTACCATTGAGACAGGACTGACACTTAATCTGCCTACCAGCTTCGTCTTCACCCATTAGCGATCAGACGAGAAAAGTTCTAAATTATATTCAAAATGTGCTGTTAAAACTTACAATTCTCCTATCACCTCCCCTTTCGTAATGGCTCTAAGAGCCCAATTCCTAGCTCCTAAACCTAAGTTATCACATCATTTCTACTTTTTTAACATCAGCTGCTTTTCAACTAAAAATTTCTAAGAAATTCCCGTACCTCACATTCCAAGAATCCCAAGGTGCACTGTTGTACGTAGGGGATTCGGCACTACGCCAATCTTGATCTATTCTACCTATTCCCCCAAAAGGGACATCCTCGGGAGAAAGGACAGGGTGAAAGCAACAGAGGGCGGCCATCCCAAGGAACCACGACAGCTCAGAGGGCAGAGTCCCTACGTTTCACTAGTTATAAACTCCCCGGCAGGCCAGGACAACAGGCAGCACACCCAACTGCGGTCCGGGAATGGCCCACCAGTCCGGGCCCGGAGACTGGTAACCGCACTAAGGAGGACATTTTACCCAGAGCATATCATCCTGTCATGCACTGCCGAGACACCCGCCATCACTTCTACCCTGAAAGAGACTACCAGATGAAAGGTGATGTAAAATGATAATGGAGATGAAATAGAGGGTCAGGAAATCTGGCGGATGTAATTAACCTAACTAGCATTTGCTTGGATACCCGGGAAACCCCCTGAAAATACCATTGGGTGAGGTAGGTCGGGCACGAGAAGTACCCCTATGCCATTGCACTGCCTTAAAAGGGGGAAGAAATACAAATTTAAATTATTTGTATACTTCCATTGCAGTCATGCTTACTTTTGTTCAAGACGCAATGAAATGTCTTGCATAGCAACACCATTAGGTTGTCACTCATAAATCCGTGCCAGTTCGAATTTAGCACGAAATGATGCTATTTCCCATAGTGACTTAACTTTAATGGGGAATGGTTGATAAAGGCAAAGGGATAAGGGAAATGCGTGTCGGTTAGTTACTGGCAAGACTATCGCTGGCAGCACATGCCAATCAGTACCAATGCACAAAGCCTAATATGTTATATTGGGAAGTGACAGATAAATCACTTATCAATAAGTGTAAGTATTAACTATGCAGTGTAAAACTTATCGAAAACTGTGTATTTAGAGATTATATAAGAAACGGGATGGCCTAGGCGGTTTCGTCTGTGGCCCGCATTCGGAAGGCCCGAGTTCGATTTCCATGGCCGATCTACCTGAGCCCTGGGTTTTTTCGGGGAGTTTCCCGGGTCACCAGGAGAATGCTGTGTAGGTTAATTACATTCCCCGAATTTCCTGTCCCTCTATTTCATCATTTCATATCATCTTTCATCTGGTGGTCTCTTTCAGGGTAGAAAGGGTTGGTGGGAGTCTCTGCGGTGCACGACGGAGTGATATGCTCCTGGTAAAGATCTCCTCCTCCGGTAGAATGGTCTCCGGACCGGCCTAGTGGGCCGTTTGAGGACCATGGTGGGTGGGATATCGGTTGCACTGACCTGCCGGGAGTTTTCAATAGGAGTTGCAACCCTAACGAGCTCCTTCATTGCTACTCCCTGTGCAGCAGGAGGCCTTTGACCTCAAGGGATTTACAGGTTTTTCATTTCATTTCATTACCTATAGTAATTTAAGTTTTTACAAATCATTTTTGTAAATCTTTATACTAAAAGTGAGTGAGTTGCTTTATTTGATTTATTTATTAACTAGTTAAACAATGTAAATAAAATTGGTTTTCATTTAAAATGGTATAATCATGGAATTTATGTTGGAATAATATTAAATATATTATATATTATTATATATAATATATTATATTAAAATACAAGTATATAACATTTTTCTTGTATAAGATATAAGGAGCAGGCAATTCTATTAACGTAAGAGAGG
This sequence comes from Mantis religiosa, assembly GCA_030765055.1. NCBI lineage: Eukaryota > Metazoa > Arthropoda > Insecta > Mantodea > Mantidae > Mantis > Mantis religiosa. The sequence continues at coordinate 105,061,532 of CM060951.1, read as the reverse complement.
CCTTCAAATTAAAATGAGACAGATGGTCAGCTCCATCCCTTAGGAACTAGACCGCTCTACACTTTAATTTTTATACTCACACTAAAATTTAAAATGTGCCCTTTAGAATTAAAATTGCCTTTCTATTGGGATGAGGTTGTTAAGAGTATCGTGGTGAGAGGTAATATGACTGTAAGAAATGCGGGATAGCGGTTAGAAATGGAATTTGGATTTCTGTATTGCAGCCAATTGTGACTGCCAAAACTTTAGGGGACGGAGTACGAAGAGCACGAAAGACTATCAGTTCTGATGGCGTGGATTCCTTGATGTTTTTCAATAAAACATCCCTATCTCATTGACTGTCCTTTCGATGTCCGCGCGCCTTATGCACATGGAATGGAGATAGAAGGCAACATGCCAACGAAAAAGCTTCTTTCATCAATACACAAACATCTCATATGTCACAAACACGCACACACACACTCACACACACGCACACACACTCACACACACGCACACACACGCACACACACGCACACACACACGCACACACACACACTCACACACACGCACACACACCACGACCACCACCACCACCTCCTCCACCACCTTTCATGGCCTGGACTGAAATTCTAAAATTAAGAAGCTAAATGGAGTGAGAGGAAATGAAGGGCAAAGGTCAAGGTAATGTGCGGTCAAAAGAAATGGGTTCCGCAGCCCGAGCAGAACCTCATATATAAGTCACAAAGACTCATTTGACTTCTGTCATGATCCATGCGAGTAGGGATGATGTCAGAGACCCGAAAAGCCACCAAATCCGGATAACTAAGGGCTCGCATTGACGAACTCTTCGGACGTTGCCCGAACCCAATCTATGGGTCACTTTCCCTGAGAAGTCCATTTCCTCCCTGGGTTAGGGCCCACTTGGAAGCAGCTCCAAACGAGGTAATTCCTGAACGATACCAGGAAATAAACCTCTACAAAGCATACATTTACCGCCTAGCCGCATTCCTCCACACTATCGGCTGCCACTACAATCCTGGAACAGATTACAGTTAAAGAAATGAAGGGCAGGAAAGTCGTGAAGGAGAACCACCTCAGCATTCACTTACTGATCCGGAGAAACCAGAGTGGGGATCACCGGGGATTGACCCTGGACCCATCCCCCTATAGGAGTCGCACATGCTACCGCTGCGCACCTTGCTTGATAATGAGGAACATAATCCATCCGAGTATTTGTGTACTGAGAGGGGAAAACCGTAGAAAAAAATGAAATTTTACTTGTCATTTCAAAGGCCGTTGAATCCAAAGCCAGTTTTCCCTCTCTCGATCGTGTGAGGGAGTAAGATTTGCGTGTGTTATCAGATATAGGAATTGTTAAGCGTTGATTCTAAGTTATCGACACTGAAATTCTTTACAAAGAGTGTAAACTAGAGCAGCCGCGGGTTACTGAAGGCGAACAAATGTCAGCAAACGTTACGAGGAGGATGTAAAGATTAACCTGTTGTTTATGTCACTCCATAACATCTAGTATAATTCGACTTTATTTCCTTTTCTCCTGTCTTTAATCCTTATAAATTAACATGCTTGGTTATCATATACATTGTATTCGCTCAACTCTGCATTGTCCTATTTTTTTTTTTTTCAAATTAACTCTGAACGTATTTCCCACAGTTATTTGTTGTTCACTTTTTTTCCCCTTATGTTTCGTTAAGATATGAATTATCGTTCCCAGTATCCTTCAGATTTTAATATTTTTGGTGCAGACATTCAAACACGATACCGGGATTAGAAGCTGGAGTACCCGAGGCCAGCCTACCTGACCCATTCTTATCATTAATTTCCAAAACTAACATTTTTATTAAACTATCCTTTGATATTTTATATTTATTATTAAGAGTAAGAATGACATTAAGAATTATTTTTTTATTTTTAAATCATCCAATTGGTAAGAAAAAATTTAATAAAGGATCAACATTTATCTTTATTTAAACTTTCTCAATTATTATATATAGTAATTTTATAGGCCTTTTCCCTTATGTTTTTACTATTCTTCGGGGAATTTCTATAATCCTGAATTTGCTATCCCGCCTTTCATCTCCATTATCATCTCTCATCTAATGGTCTCTTTCAGGGTAGAAAGTGTCAGCAGGAGTCTCGGCGCTGCATGGCAAGATTATGGCTGTTTCAGAACCACAGCGGGTGGGATACCGATTGGACTGGCCTGCCGGGGAGCTTCTACTTGGTCATTTGTATCGAACCTGCCTCTGTAAAGTCGTGACTCCTTGGGTAGACCTCCCCTGTCTCCTCGCAGCTCATCGCAGTTCCCATGGCAGGCCTACTTGAGGCATAGATGCAATAAGCCAAGTCTGGTTGCGTGCCAAGTCCGCTTCGATAAAATCCAATACAATCCATTGTAAGCTTATTTGAAACATAATATTTTATTCATTAGTGCTTATTTTTTCTTAAAGTCTGAGAATTATATATTTTTAGTTTAATAAAATTTAAGGAAATGATTAAGCTAATGACCAGATACAAAGTTACATGGACAACAGATGTGATAATTATTTCTCAGCATTATACTTTGTTTGCACAACATGACAAGAACGCATGTACACAACTTGAGAAAAATGAATTTCTTTACTAAGATTCTCAAGCAGTACAGGTATTTAAATTTATACTTTAATTACACCTTCGCAGTTTAGATAAATACAAAAAAGAATACAAAGATTGGTTTACCTTAGAAGTGTTTGTTACGTCACGCATTGCAGGAAAGCCTACCACCATCCATTGAACGGAGTTGGTTGGCCACGTGGTACACTTGCGCTTAGTGGGTAGGCGAATTATTTATGAAATGTTCACGCGGCGGGAAGTTCATGGGCACTGAAGCGTATGATCCGACCAGCCAGCCGAACAGGAGTTGCTGGCTACGTTCTCTGTGCTAAAGTAGCCTCGTAGTAAAATAGTATTTATCTTCCCTTGTGTTGTACAGCTACCTCATTGTTTCTCCCGACAGAAGGAAGTTCCGTTACTTTTCACGCTTTATCTACAATTCATACCCAACAATTAGTATAGTGCACAAACTTAGCGATTTGATAATAATGCTAAATTATAAATACGTAATGATAACTCAATCGTATGTGAAAAAGTATTATTTTATAGGACTTTCTCTACATATTTATTTAATTCTTCCATTTATGAGATTATATTCGATGTAACAGCCTGTTATACTAATATAAGATGAATTAATTATTTTGGATGCAGAGGTACAAGTAAAGTACAAATGGAGGGATTCCACACTGAGCCTATAGTTAAGCTATTGTATATGAAGCCCCGATAGGAAAGGAGGAGAGGAGATGGGAGTGCCTTTCTGGTGTGTATAGATCAAGGGCTAGCTAACGTGGGATCTCTAACATGTACTGGTGGTCTTTCGTGCAGCTCCCCTCTGTGAGAACAGGTGGTCACAACGCCGCCTCTAAGTCGAAAGTAGGAGTTACAAAGGAAAAATTCCACCATGTAATAACGCCATTTTCGCTCCGCATTTAAATGATGTGAAATGAAACAAAGGAATGGGAATTCGCAGACATCACGAAAAGCAAGGATTAAGATTATCGGAGGGGATTCGGCACCGAATTCTGTGCTTTATTGTGCGTAAACCCCAAGTGTGGCATCCCCGGGAGGAAGGATGAGGGGAGAGGAGACAGAATACGGCCGACCCGATACTTCAACGCTGAAAGATACCACCAGATGAGAGACGGTGTGAAATGATAATGGAGATGAAATGGAAATTCGGGGGATATAATTAACCTATCCAACATTCGCTTGATGACTCGGGAAACTCCCGAAAAGAAACCATGGTTCAGATAGGTCGGCCACGGGTATCCAATCCGGGACGAAAAGAAAGTAATCAGCCCAGCACTCGCCAAAGACCAATAAAAATATTTTGGTCAGATTGGTCGCTAACCGGGAATTAAAACTGGGGCCTCCCGAATTCGAGGCCAGATCTTTACCGCCTGAACTACCTCGCTCGGTAATAATTCTTTCTAAATATCAAAGTTTTGAGAACAAATTTTACTTGAAAGCATCAAGAATTCTATAACTATTTTCATAATAGTGTTATTGGGAACGCAGAGGCATCCACTTTTATCATATTCCTCTATTACAATAAATACGCTTACCTAAATATGAATTCAATTAAACTACACAATACAAAACCAGTTAAGTGTATAAACAATACTTCACTTTATGTCATAATTTATTTACTTAGTTATGAGCTAATGTGGAAAGAAAATAAAAGTTAAATATATTTTAAAATAGTATATTACCTGATATATTTTAAATATGTAATAATAGTTATTTCGGAAATAGCTAATGCCACAGCAAATGCTTTTATTTACACAATATATTTTCATCGGTTCTACATTTTTCATCCAATAAATTTTCGTCCGTTCTTATGGATTCTCATTTTAGTTTAACGTAATGTGAAAGAAGGTGGCTAGAGGTTAGTTTTACAGTTAGTTCAAGACATATTTTCATTGCCATACCAATATTCCAAGCATGTGATACACGTCTTTTGTTCTTCTTCCACAAAAAGGTATCATAGGCAAATACATATATGGTGATACTCTGTGCTTTCCTCAAAGCATATAGTTCACGCAAATCTGATGTTGAATTTTTGGATTCCAATAATTCCTCTACTAGCTGAAAGACTGGAGTAGACCTAAAACCATCCTGTTCCCAACAGATTTATTCTTCTATCATACATTTGTAATCAATTAAAGCTTTTATTAGTAAATTAGAATGTTGTAATTCTGCACCTTGTAGCACTGTGTGACCCAATAGCCTATTTAAGTAATTTCCAACGCTGGAAATAAAAACAATATAAGCTCACTTCTGTGGCACCTCACTTTATCACAATAATCTTTTCTATCGATTTCTTGCATAATGCACTTAAAAAAGCTGATTTGAAATTTGCTTGCTACTTCTTCTTACTACAAGCTTAGAAACGGGATTTGAGATCTTTGTTTTAGCTTCACGAAACTTCTTATTTCTCGAAGAAGTGTGTTAAGGTTGGGGTTTCCATTCTTAAAATGTGCATCATGCAGCTAGAATACGTATTAAAAGTGGAGTACCTACAAAAAATTGATTTAAACTAAGTATTCAAAGTTAAGTTTCCGGCTGGAGGTGTCGAGATGCTGACCATATCTCCTGCCCATATCGGTTGGATGATCGCCCATCTCTCTACCTTGCGTATGTGGGCGTGAGGCCGGCAGTCGGGTTGGTAGGCCCTGGTCCGATATGGACTGTATTGCCACGGGTAATAGTAAGTAATTCGAAGTTAAGCTCTTAATTTTATCAATAATATTCTTACATATACTTTATTTTCATTAATACTAAATTAGAACTGATTTACTTAATCTATGTAAGAATCTGAGATATATATTGGAAATGTAACCAAAATTACGCTCTAAAGGCAATAAACAATAAAAATTATGGCTTCGTAAGGAGAGCATTCTAGGAGTAGTAATGATCAACATTGATATAATGGCTACATTCTATATAGTGCTTCTTCAAATTACAGTACATATTTTGTTATTGAGAGTTGGGTTCAAATGCATTATTTTTGTTAGTCATTACAGCTTTTAAACAATAGTGTCATGTTCTTAATTTATATAAAGCAAAACCAGTCAATCAGTTTTTCTATTAGTAAATTGTATTTTCTTATGGAACATGTTAACGTTCCTTAACCGTTTCTAAGTATATTAAGTGATTTGGCTCCACAGTAATCTTTGAGGGTCGTACTGGGAAGATACCAGCCACCAGTCGATTGCCCTCTTTTTGTTTACTCTGTTCATAGCCGAGTATAATATGCTTTCTCATCTACCGCAGTTACCTTTCCTTGTTAGCCTTTCATAACATTTCTGTTTTATATTAAGATATTTTTTCTAGGTTTCATTGTGTGTGGAGGTGTCAGACAGATGATACTTGCTCTAAGCAAAACGTATTTCCCGTGGACACAGATGGTTCCTTGGTTGGGCAGGTCAGTCATTACCCTTTTCAGTAGTAGGACGGATCTTCAAGCCAGGAACCCCGAAGGCCTTCTCCGCTCTCTGTATCTATATGTTTGCGACCTGTAGCCTCCTGTGTCTCCTTAAGTTCGACCCTTTCTCCAAAGATGATGTCGCAATAGATCTTCCATATAAGTAGATCGCAGTACGCAAGTTACTCTCCTCCATTGTACACCCTATACCCAAGTTTTGTGAAGAGTTGCGACATTATGCATCTTTAGATATAACGCTGTAGCTTATGTAATTCTATTTTAATTGAAAATACTGGTGCAACCAGTATTAGATTACTTCTAAGGTGGGTGGACTCGTGGATTGATGGATCGTTATTTGTTCTGCGAAAGCCCAACCTAAAGCCATGCGACGATTACACATAAAAAAATTATATTCTATTACAGCCCTGACAGCTTTAGGAGTGTCAAATGATTGCCAGTCTCACGCCCACATACCTTGGCAGAGGTGGGCGATAAATCTACCAATACGCTGAGGTGATGGTGCTAAAATCGTGCATCCCCCAGCCGCAACGTTGGTTAACTTGGTCAGGATCGCTGGCTATCGCAGTCCCCCATTTTCCTCAGTAGTCTGCGTAGGTACCACCAGGGACAAAAAATGCACCCATATGGGTGTGACCGTTTAAATGGTCGGGAATCAAAACACCATGCTCCTGTTCACTGCGCCAGGCGCAGGACGCCGTTTTACATGGTTGCATAAAATACAACTTATAAAGTCAAATGAAAATCACACACTGATTTTACATCAGACTGTGATTAAAATTTTGATATGAGGACGCGATAAATTTTACGATAGTAAATATTCCTTAACAACATTTTTAAATTTCCTCTCCTTTCTTAAGCGTTTATTATCTTTAAGCTAACTATTCCAAGAATTTAAAGCTAAAATAATCAGTGACTTGGACAACCTGATATGATATTGCATACATATTACAGCTTATTATATGCAATCATGACTATTCCCAATGGAACAAATATTCGGTAATATTCTCATAAATATATTCGACCGCACTTAAACAGGTACAGATTATATACTATCAAAATTTTAAAAACGTACAATGTAGTCTTTAGAATAATGTCGAAGTGCTATTTACCCAAAGACATTCGTTTACGTGATGATCATTCTCTTCCACGATTAATGTAAAGGCCTATTATAGTTTGAATTTTATAAACATTGCATTTATTTGCTTTTTCAATTTAAAATTGTTAAAATCGAAGAATCTAATTGTTTAAAATTGAAAATTACCGTAAGTTTAGCTATACGTTAATTTTCTCTACTAACTCAGAAGAGCTACTATATCAAACTTTTACGGATACATACGTTTGGATATCATCTGAAGAAAATATATATTTTAGTAAATGCCAAAAGCAATTGCTGGATTAATTTTAAACCCGAGCATCTTCCAAGCATTCGTTACAAACATTTTTTGGAATATTCCTCCAAGTCTAACCCTTACACGGAGCTGATTAGATTTAATTTTTCAAAAAATTTTGTAACGACTCTAATAAATGTAATAACAGCCTGTAAAGTGTCATACATTCTTATATATAAGAATATACTGGTGGTGGGGGGGGGGGAGTTTCTTGAAAATCTTCGTGTCGCTTGCTTGGAAGATGCTGAACCAAATGAAGTATTTCACATACGTTATGTGTTTCAGTTACTTTATTCACACACACACACACACACACACACACACACACACACACACACACACACACACACACACACATGCGTGCGGATCATTTTCTAAAAATACTTTTCTTGGATTCAGGGGATCACAAATCTCATATTTGTACTGAAAACTCAAAATTTAGTTTTTGGGTGGAATGTAATACTTTCCCTACATACTGTGTGTAGGAATAATGTAAAAATAGCTATGGATAGTAACGGAAAAGTCAAATAAAAATTCCTCAATAAATTACCAATATAAAATGTGAGCTTATTCTCTCGAAAATAAAAACTGTTTAAAATAAAAGGAAAACATTCTGAGGCCTTTTCGATATTTTACACTATTGTCGTCTATTATCACTACACATACCTGTTCAAACTCGGCAACTGCCTCTCTTCGCTCGTTGGAAAACATAATTCGGCCACGTCACTGCCATTCCTTTAAATGGATTTACCCCTTTGCGTTATAACGCACGGAGGGATATCTGCTTACCTGAAAGACCAGGCAATTGGGCCACCTGGTATATATAAGAAATTCTATTTTTTTAAATTTTCAAATAATAATAATAATAATAATAATAATAATAATAATAATAATAATAATAATAATAATAATAATAATAATAATAATAATAATAATAATAATAATAATAATAATAATAATAATAATAATAATAATAATAATACTAATAATACTAATAATAATAATAATAATAATTAATAATAATTATTAATAATAATAATAATAATAATAATAATAATAATAATAATAATAATAATAATAATAATAATAATAATAATAATAATAATAATAATAATAATAATAATAATAATAATAATAATAATAATAATAATAATAATAATAATAATAATAATAATAATAATAATAATAATAATAATAATAATAATAATAATAATAATAATAATAATAATAATAATAATAATAATAATAATAATAATAATAATAATAATAATAATAATAATAATAATAATAATAATAATAATAATAATAATAATAATAATAATAATAATAATAATAATAATAATAATAATAATAATAATAATAATAATAATAATAGTAAAAGGGTAGAACCGGACTGAAAACTTCAATGCCATCGCCGGGATTTGAACCACGGATCTTCTGGTTTGCGTCCAGCCGCTCTAACCATTTGAGATATTGCGTCTCTACCCTTTCATAGTACGTCCTACAGTGTGAAAAAAAAAACAATTAATTTCCATTAATTGTACCTAATAGTGGTCCGAACTATAAAGCCCGGGCCTTAAAGTACTTACAGCATAGTAAGTCGGCATTAAGGTAGTTGTCTCATGTGTTTATGAGAACTCCTAAGTGGTTTACCGGGAGAAACACGAGCCAGTTGAAGAATTTAATGTCATGTTGGCACGTTAGCCATAGTCGCTCAAATGGTTAGAGCGGCTGGCGGAAACCAGAAGATAAGTGGTTCAAATCCCGGCTATGGCATTGAATTTTTTCAGTCTGGCTCTACCCTTTCATAGTGCATCCTACACACGGCTAGTGTGAAAGAACAATCAATTTCAAATAATAATAATATAATAATAATAATAATAATAATAATAATAATAATAATAATAATAATAATAATAATAATAATAATAATAATAATAATAATAATGATGATGATGATGATAATAATAATGATAATAATGATAATGATAATAATAATAATAATAATAATAATAATAATAATAATAATAATAATAATAATAATAATAATAATAATAATAATAATAATAATAATAATAATAATAATAATAATAATAATAATAATAATAATAATAATAATAATAATAATAATAATAATAATAATAATAATAATGATAATAATGATAATAATGATAATAATAATGATAATAATAATAATAATAATAATAATAATAATAATAATAATAATAATAATAATAATAATAATAATAATAATAATAATAATAATAATAATAATAATAATAATAATAATAATAATAATAATAATAATAATAATAATAATAATAATAATAATAATAATAATAATAATAATAATAATAATAATAATAATAATAATAATAATAATAATAATAATAATAATAATAATAATAATAATAATAATAATAATAATAATAATAATAATAATAATAATAATAATAATAATAATAATAATAATAATAATAATAATAATAATAATAATAATAATAATAATAATAATAATAATAATAATAATAATAATAATAATAATAATAATAATAATAATAATAATAATAATAATAATAATAATAATAATAATAATAATAATGTCCGCTTTGAAAGACGCAAGATAAATTAATTTTCCAATTTGGTTCCACCAGGAAAAAATCAATGGTGCTTAATTTTGTGTATTAAATTTTAAGTAGGTATTTATCGAAACATCCCATTCTAAGTTGGGTCCCTTGGATTACTAAACAGACACGTTACTTACAGCATCAGAGAAGTGAGTTTCATTTTAATAAATAATTGGACTTAACTTTGAGAGACATTTTTTGAAATGTGTTAATATATTAGTATATTTAATACTTATTTTAACAGTGATATAATGGTGATCTCTTCTTTTATTATAGGTATCTCTAATCATAAAATTGTTTTCCTGCAAGCAGTTTTATTTCCCAATTTAATTTATGAAAGAAGTTTTCCCTTTCTCAGGCTTATAAAGCATCTGCCCATTCTTAGGCTCGCGAATTGAAATTTGAGTATTGTTGGTGTTATAACATTTATATTAATTGAAATCACAGTGGTACGAAGATGATTCTGTAGGTTTTACTACAACCTCATTCTGAAGCATTGGATACCCACCTCCCATCGAATCTTTAGCCTGTGCACTGGTCCACTGGTAAGCCTAAGTAAACATGTGCACATGCATTAAGAGGGTTGCGTTGTTTGTACTTGGAACAAAAACACCAGAAATGTCCACTGTGAAGTTTGAGAGGGCCACAAAACGTTATTTATATTAGAATGAGGCGTCTCCTTTAGAATATGATATTTAGCTGCGCAGATGCCAGTCAATGACATTTCTCTCTCTCTCTCTCTCTCTCTCTCTCTCTCTCTCTCTCTCTCTCTCTCTCTCTCTCTCTCTCTCTCTCTCTCTCTCTCTCTCTCTCTCTCTCTCTCTCTCTGTTTCTCTCTGTTTCTCGCTCATGTGTGCCCTAAAAGGTATAGGATGTATGTAACTCGTGCCATATGAGAAATGAATTTCATAAAACTAAACTTTCATTTTCAAACACTCTTAATAATTTATAGCTTTACCCTGATGGACGAAAGGCGTCATGACAGTTAAACAGCGAATCGTACTCTTAGTTTTCGAGCAGAAGTTATGCTTTCACAAATTGGTAAATGCATACTTATAGTTCAGATAATGGTTGGTTTGCAGACAGCTTGTGGAACTTGGCACTGTAATATACAGGTGAGAAAATGTTTTTCAGTAACAGTTCCGACAGTTCCGGTCTTATACTAGGCTCCAAATAATAATTAAAAAATAACAGCCAACTATATCTACGAGTACTTCCACAGCAATATACTGTTCGTCTACTATTATTTCCTCAATCGGGTTCTTTCGCATCAATTCATTTCCTGCACAGAGAGTATCAGGAGATGATTTCTCCTCCCCTCTTCACTCCGTTCCACTATGCACTCACAAACTTGTACTATATATAGACGTATTGCTCGTTTAACTCATGTTAAAGTAATGCAGTCCATTATCGTCGCGGTAAGTCAGGCATCGGCATCAGTAATGCCAATAGTCACCTCTGGTAACTGCGTGCATTTTGCAATTTTCAAAAGCATAATTAAATTTGATTGGTCGAAAGATTTCCATTAGAAGTTTAAAGTAGATACGGTTCCAACGTTAAGTACTTGTACTGTTACAGTAACAACGTACTCGAAAGGTCACACAGTACAACGTTGAAGTTTCACATTTGTAACTGTGTAACTGAAATATATATATATATATATATATATATATATATATATATATATATTTTTAAACAGTTTCAATCTTGAAAGCCTTTAAAGGTAACAGTAAGTTATAACTAATCCTTGTTTCACATAAGCTTGCCCCGTATCTCTTAACGGTCACGTGACCTAAACCCCTCTCATTGGCTGTTGTTGTGGTACAGACTGTCGCGGTAAAAATTAGTTCGTTAACACAGTGATATATCTTTATATGTAGGAAGAGAATTGTCAAATTTATATTTTCGTAACTGTTTGAATTAAATATATTACGCAACAGTTGATTTATCTGAAATACATGTTAATTCTTAAACCAAGTAAAGAGGAGGTTCCTTTGCTCGTAAGCCTGTCTTTCACATGACACGATAGCACGTGCTTTAGCGGTAGTGACGACATATTTGTTTATATGACTTTTATCACTGACCTTGTTTTGAACTGCATTAGTTATATATCGCCATTCGAAGGTGTGTTGTGTCGAGTACGAGAGCTAAATTATTTTATTGATCGTTTACTGCACGTGTACTTATTATATGTAGACTCTACCGCCAGTTTTTCGCTGTAGCATCACAAGGGTAAACCTTTACAAAGCGGGTTCAAGAGGTCCCAAGTTCAAATCTTGGTTAGGGTGAGTTACCTGGATAAGGTTTTCGCCAGGGTTTTCCCTTATATTGATAGACGAATGTCAGGTAACTCTAAGCTCCATGGGCCCCGGACTCATTTGAGCATCATTTCACCCATTTCATTCATCGTCCGATATGACTTAACGTTGGAGGACGTAAATTACATATATATATATATATATATATATATATATATATATATATATATATAAAGCGGCAAAAAAAATAATTGTGGTGCATGTGTTTAGTGCACTCACAGAAAAGAATCCGTCTTTGTCAGTGAGAGAAGTCGAACAGCTGTGCTCTGAACTTGCAGGTGTGAGTGTTAGATGCGTAGGAACATCGGGACATGAAATTGAGACAGCAGGAGAAGACAGCAGGAGAACTTACCACTCCAGAGGCGATATTGCTGTGTGGCGAAGACGTTATTTAAGGACAATCAGTCTGTACCGGGATGCAAATACAAAATATACTACCTTGATGAGACTTGGGTGAATGAAGCACACACGACAAGTATGGCGTGACACGACTTTTATGACTGAAAGACAAGCATTTTTGCAAGGTATCTGTGCTGGTTAAAACAAATCCCAGTGGAAAAGGCCGAAGGCCTTTCATTATAAACTTGTTTCAGTTTCATTGCTCATTCATTCAGTTTCATCTTGCTCAGTTTCATTATAAACTTGTATTTTTGCATGGCTTCATATTCTTATTTGTATGATTTTATCTATCTTCCTGGAAATTATTATGACGTTTACTGCAGGTTTAAATGTGACGGGAAGGCACCGCCTATGGCCTATGGCGCGAAAGCATTAGCCAATTAAGGTGAGGGGGGAAGGTAGTTGCACGCGGAGTGATACAAGTCAGAGGGGCAAGGTTACATGAAACAGAGTTTTATTAGGGCTAGGAAGTTGAGTAAAAATTTTTATTTTTTCCTCCTAGTGCCTGAAGATGAGGCCGAACATAATATATGTTAGCTATGGATCAATATGGACCAGAAAATTGAGGATTTTATTTATCCTTTTTTGCCTTTTTAGCAACCTTTTTATTTAAATGTTCCTTTTTAGAATTCTTACTTGTCCTTTTTGCCTTTTTAGCCATTATTCAAAAGTTCTTTTATAGCCTTTTTCTTTCTTTAAATAAAAATATAAAATAAAACACTATATATAATCTTTAATTTATTTTGACTACCCTTTACTTACTAGACAGAGTCTAGCTTTAAATTCTAATTTCTAATACGCACTGCTAAGACTGGCTACAGCAGGTAACAATTGAGAGAACCCTTTCTATATTATTTCAGTCATTAGCACCAGCAGAGGACCTAGTAAATCCTCTCTAAATATCCCGTTATGTTTTACCAGCATCGTGACAGTGACCGCGAGCGAAGGTAGGAGCGGGTAGACTGGTTACAGTTTGTGAAAGGAATCCTGGTTACAAACATGCCAGAAACTAAGCCTAATAAAACATCTTTACGCCCTTTTCTAAAATCTGTAGACTCTTTTTGTGATATTTTAGGTCTTTTTAAAGGATCTTTTTCGACCATTTATAAGTTCTCAAATTCCTAGTTCTAGTTATAACTTACTCATCCCTACTGTAGCTTATTGCAATTACTGAAAATGCACAATCTCAGCAAATGACGCCACAGTTCTGTACTGAAACTCACTTTCAGGTATTTAATATACATTGCATACATTAATCCTCCATTAATCCTCCTACTACTCTCTTTACCACTTCCCTACTTCCACCAAACTAAAATACATGTTAGTTGTCCGTTAAATAAAAACAAACAAAAATGCATTTTTACTTTCTCTACTAGTACAGTAGGACAAGTAATTATATTTCATGCAAAAATTCCATACCGAGATGTTTACCGGAAACACCTATTTTGACACTCCTTGAATCTAAATAATAATAATAATAATAATAATAATAATAATAATAATAATGATGATGATGATGATGATGATGATGATGATGATGATAATGATGATAATAATAATAATAATAATAATAATAATAATAATAATAATAATAATAATAATAATAATAATAATAATAATAATAATAATAATAATAATAATAATAATAATAATAATAATAATAATAATAATAATAATAATAATAATAATAATAATAATAATAATAATAATAAGAATAATAATAATAATAATAATAATAATAATAATAATAATAATAATAATAATAATAATAATAATAATAATAATAATAATAATAATAATAATAATAATAATAATAATAATAATAATAATAATAATAATAATAATAATAATAATAATAATAATAATAATAATAATAATAATAATAATAATGGATTTTTAGAAAATGATCTGTGTGTATGTGTATCTATGAACATTGTGACTCAAAAACGATAAGTTATAAATAAATAGATAGATAAATAAATAGTCCATAACATCCCTTAAGGGCAAGGGCCTCCAACCCACTGGTGCGGTCAGCTCGGCCGTTTCTCACAGGGTGAGCAAATTCCTGAAATATATTTAAAGATAAACGATAAGATAATTAAACACAAAAATTGTTTTAAGTTCAACATAATGCAGGAATGCGACACGAAGATATTAAAGTACATCTTCGCAACCCAGACTAATCTTTACATGGAATAACTGCAAAAATATTGGTATTCTCAAAAGCAGCTCCAACGTTTTCATACACTAGGGTCGGCTAAAAAGTCCTGGGCTTCATAATAAAACAAAACTTTTAAAACTTTCTTCTTTATTTGTCAACATAATCTCCAAAAAGGATAGTCTCTGGGTGCTAGATCTGGTGAATAGGGTGGATGTTCAAGCAATTTGAACTTTAATCTGCACATTTTTCCCATTGCAAAGAGTGAACGATGGGCCGGAATATTGTCGTGAAGAATCGAGATTTTTTCTTTGCCAAATGAGGTTTTTTTTCACCTCATCACTCAAACGTTGCAGTAAGCTTTCGTAGTGGTCACCAGTGATACTTTTGCCCTTTTCAAAGCAATTAAAAATAATTCCCTGTGCATCCCAGAAAACACTCACCATAACCTTGTTAGCTGACAAAATTGAATTTGCCTTTTTTGAAATTGGTTAACTTTGGTGCAGTCCACTGTTTTGACTGTGATTTACTTTCTGGAGTGTAGTGATGAATACAAGTTTCATCCATGATAATAAGCCGGCTAAAAATTCACTGGGATTTTTACGATAGAACTCCGAATTCTAACAGAAACCGCTATTCTTTGCAATTTTTGGTCAGGTGTCAACAAACGCGACATCCATCTTGCACAGAGCTTGTGAAAGCCCAAAACATTACTTAAAATATAACCTGCACATTCTTTTGATATGTATATAGCCTCTACTATCTCAAAAAATGCTTTAATCTGCGGTCTTCCAGTACTAAACGATGAATTTTTTCAATGATCTTTGGAGTTGTGACTTCCACAGGGCGTCCAGAGTGAGGCTCATCACTTGTGCTCGTAATCCCATTTTAAACTCTGCAACTCACCTTTTAATCATTGTACATAAGAAGCAGAGTCTTTCATTGTGATGTCCATTTCCTCCTTGATGTTTTCAGGCGTTAAGCCTTTCACATGAAGTATTTAATAACTGCCCGTGTTTCTAAATCCTTCGTTTTCGTGCAAACTCTACACTTGTCTTGTTTAAAATGTTGTTATTCAAAAACTAAACAAGCTATTGACCGTAACTATGGAACCGGAGGCCGAATCCCAGAGCAAGGAAGATTCCAGGCAGGCTTGCACAACTGGCATCTGGCATGCCAGGTTTCTGAATCGGCCCAGTAGGCCGGCTCAGAGATCGGAGTCCGTCCCGTCGGAGGATAAGGTGTTCACTTAGAGCATATCAACCTGCCATGCACCACCGAGACACCCGCCGACACTTCTACTCTGAAAGCAACCACCAGATGAGAGATGATGTGAAATGATATTGGAGATGAAGTGGAGAGACAGGAAATTCGGAAATGCAATTAACCTACCCAGCATTCGCCAGGTAACTCGGGAAAACCTCCGAAAAAAAAACCAATGGGTCCGGTAATCGAACCCGGACCTCCCGAATGCGGGCCACAGACGAAACTGCCTGAGATCCCTCTCGGTTCTGTTAATATCATTAAACTTTTTAAAAGCAGACATTTTTGATGGAAGTAAACTATAGTAATGTTTCAATGATGAAAGTTCGAAACATCACTCATTAGAACCGAAGCGGAGGGCGGAAAGAAACTTCATATCAGTTAATCTAACAGACAAGGCATCGGAGCTGTACTTTTGAAATTGAAGCTCTTTGCACATGCCGTTGGGTCCACGCGGTGAAACACTCAAGAACACTCGGCTTCATAATGTGTGCCCACGATTGCCGTAGTCCTTAATGTAAACGGATGCGACATCCATAAAGCGGAGTAACTTAGCTACCATTACGTATCTTGTTGATTCTTACATGGCAACCATCTTTGATCGAACCATATTAATGGCAACTACAGAGCTGAGATCCACGGCTGACTTTTTATTATTATTATTATTATTATTATTATTATTATTATTATTATTATTATTATTATTATTATTATTATTATTATTATTATTATTATTATTATTATTATTATTATTATTATTATTATTATTATTATTATTATTATTATTATTATTATTATTATTATTATTATTATTATTATTATTATTATTATTATTATTATTATTATTATTATTATTATTATTATTATTATTATTATTATTATTATTATTATTATTATTATTATTATTATTATTATTATTATTATTATTATTACTATTATTATTATTATTATTATTATTATTATTATTATTATTATTATTATTATTATTATTATTATTATTATTATTATTATTATTATTATTATTATTATTATTATTATTATTATTATTATTATTATTATTATTATTATTATTATTATTATTATTATTATTATTATTATTATTATTATTATTATTATTATTATTATTATTATTATTATTATTATTATTATTATTATTATTATTATTATTATTATTATTATTATTATTATTATTATTATTATTATTATTATTATTATTATTATTATTATTATTATTATTATTATTATTATTATTATTATTATTATTATTATTATTATTATTATTATTATTATTATTATTATTATTATTATTATTATTATTATTATTATTATTATTATTATTATTATTATTATTATTATTATTATTATTATTATTATTATTATTATTATTATTAATCATTATCATCATTACCAAATCGAAAGTGGATTCCTCTAAAAATCCTTGGACTCATGAGAGGGGATCAAGACATTATCCATAGAGCTAATGTTTTTAAAATTATGGAAAAAAGATGCAGCACTAAGAAAGAGGTGCTGAATTATTTACTACGGAAATGTCTAAAATAATGGGATAAGCACACCTAGTAAGAAGAGTGCACTATTAATTTCCAGACATTACAGTGAGACTTAAATTGGAACATATAAAACCAAGAAAATGATTTTTTCACTCTGTTACAAGACATTGTCCATAAATGTATATTTAAAAAGAATGGGAAAGAAGAATTCAGATTTATGTGATCAATTTAACTGTTTAGATTCACATGAATAAGTTATTTTTTAGTGAAATAAGTACAGTGGGCTAGTAGAAGGGTCGAAGGTAACTTCAAGGAAAATATGGAACATATTAAGGGAACTAGAAAATTACTGTCATTTAGAAAATATGACTCAGGTAGTATCTGCTAAGGTGTTAGAGGAATACATGAACTGCGAAAAAAGAGTATAGTATAGGAATATTGCAACCTACGAGAAAGGAATGTTATTTAAGATATCGTCGCAGGGAAATTTTAAGATCAGGAGAAACTGTAAAGACAGAATACCAGATTTGAGGTGACCTAATTTAAGATGCACAATCGAATGAATAGAAGACGCCAGTTATGGGTATCGGATGGAAGAATAGAAGTCACCGAAAGGTAAACCCCAGGAGAGTCAAAGGAGGTATATGGAGAGAATCAGAGCGGACATATACAAATGAGTATGCAGAAGAACAAATATGTAAAGCCGAACTAGCTCTATCTATTTATGCCAGCCATTTTACGAGATGGATACCAGTAGGAGGAGGTTCGAATATCATTTGCAAAAGAGGAAATTTAAAATTTTAGGAAACAGTCTTTTGTAGTTTGTTATGGTAATTAAAGCTGCAGTGGAAACGTATATTTTAATTATATTACTGGAGTAGAAGTAAAGTATAAGAAAGACTTTTAGATAGGTTAGATGACAAGATTTGTAAGGATACTGGAATCCACTAGCCTGTAAGCTTAGCTAATTATTTAAGTTAGCAAGTAGATTATGTCTGCAAAGTTTGTAAACTACTTTATAATTTGAATTGAAAATTGAATAAAGGTAAGTATAAAGTTTATATAATAAGACCCGGTATATATTCCAGATACTGGGCTATTTTATATGCAGATTTAATTTTACTGTTTTTATTTTACTTTTTATTTTAATTCCTATACTTAAAAATTTCGCACACTAATTCACCACATTATGCAATGGTCCATGATAATTATTTAAGGGAGTATTCATACAGAATACGTATGACAGGCACTCGAAATCGGAATAGCACCGCAGGTAAATGAGCGTGCCCTTTGTGCTTCTGTCGTAACCCTTAGAATGGGGAGTGAGTTACACAGCTGGATGGTGACAAGACCCGGGCAGCGATTTGCGTAAGCACGATCAGAATACCTAACAATTCCAGATTAAACGCATCTGTCACTGTTCATCTCTGCCCACTCTGGGGGTCCCTAGAACCTTAGAGAGGCCGCTGCAGAAGGCAGATTCAATAGCAGTCTAGAGAGAAACCTTTCCAAAGCATATATCGACCAGCTAGCTGCAACAGGCTGAACGCCATAATCTTGTCTTTAAACCGCGAAATAATGGACCGGAATTTCGTAATAGAAGAAAACCACCTGCGTTTGTCTACCGATCCGGGGAAACCAGGAAACAAATCGTCAGAGTAGCCGATCCGAAAGATTAAACCCAAGACTTTCCGAATATAAGCCATCTTGCTCCGTTTATCTAACAGAAATATTTCACGTTATAAAATTATGTAATATTTCTAATAAAATTAGTACATAGATAAATATAAGCTAAGCTTCTGATTTACAAATTCATTATCATGTGTTTGGTGTGGGGTTTTGGAACTAAGTGAGAGAACCTGAACGAAGTGTTGTTACCTGCTGCACACATAGGTCCTAATGCGACATAACAAAATAGTCCCCTCGGTATACTAACGCACGCAGTTATTACTGCTGGATTACCAACAACGATCCAGGAAAAGCAGTATTGATATATAACAGCAACCCATGGAAACGTGCAGGCCTGCATATAACCACCGGTATAGTGTCTCTTTAGAGAACGTTGTAATGGAAAGTGGTAAATGTATACAAGTATACATTTGTTCTTAGAATATTATATATTATATTTGAATGTTCCCAGATAACTGGTAAATGATGAGTATCAGATAAATGTTTAACATATATGTGCTTTGAAGTAATATGCCTTACATTCACAGTCCCTCTGGCATACATGCACTTCAGTTAATTATTATATTTCCAAATTACAAATATGTGTAGAGAACTACTATTTATAATGTCCTAAAATGCTATAAAACGCAATTAAAGTAATAAGTAATAACCTTTCCATCTAAAACACTTTTATTTCTTTTGTATAAATACATAACTTAATTTGAAATTTTTATCGAATAAAAGTCCCTCGTTATACAGAAGTTATAAATTATTTGCTATTAAGCATTCTTAATATGTAAATGTTTCACAAGTCCTAATAGAACTAGTTAACACCTACTTTAATTATAATATGTGAAACTGCAGCACATATACCTTTCTTATAATCTAGGAAATATTATTGCTCACATTGTAAAACGTAAAACCCGACAAATTTTTTTAATTAATATCATGCACTTAAGCGACAATATATCTAAATTTTATAGTTTTATCTAAATATTAAAATTTTGTAACATGTTACTTGCTCTACTAAAATTAATAGTGTTTCAAATTTTATGCAGCTGTTTTAATAGCTTTTGAAATAAAAAGACAAATATTAGTTTATTTACACTAATTAAGAGTTGCACACAAGGCATGAATTTTAATTTTCAAATATAAGAATACCACCATATTATTTAAATGTTAATAAACAAAATTGGCATAAAGGTTAATTTTACTCTTCTAGTTGTTTCATAAAACATTCTTAAATATTTAAATATAATAGTAAGAATGTATCCATATCATACCTTGGTTAATCTAAAGGCGTAGCAAAAACTGGCATGCGCACTGGCAATCTTTGAGTCCCTGGTGACAGTTTGAAAAGATTGGTTACAAACTACCTTATATGAAACATTTTAAATAATCAAAAGAATAATACAAATTAAAGCGCAGCAGGAGGCATTGGAAGAACATAGAGGTCATTTTACTGTAACCTTTGGTATCTAAATGTTGAAGTTTTAAAAGACTTTGGATACAACTCGTATATGTGATTAAAACTAAGGTATAAATTATTTTATAGGTTGAAAATGACCAAATTTTAACTATGGCTGCTCTTAAAGAAAATTAAATGTAATAAAATAACAAGAGCTATTTCATTTCCTGTTTTAACGGAAATAAGCATTCCTGACCTTTTCTAGTCACAAATATGTGTTTAAGTAAGAAAGCTAAAGTTCAAAGTATCAAGGATCAGAGGTCACATTTTCGTGATTTCTTCACGAGTTCCTGACTGTGTTACCTATCCAACTTGAAGCTGTTAGAACGCTCTAAATGGAAGGAGAGAGAGACCGTTTTTCTTGGAACTCCTGAACGTTCGCAGCTCTCTACACTTTCCGCTAATGCGGGCTGACTGTAGTGTAGGCGTACTTAGGGGAAGCGATGCGAGAGTTCTCCTTACAGTCCCCCACAAAAGTTTCTGATCTACCTTATCCTCGCAATAATACTCATTTTATAGTTCCATATATGTTTTATTTGAAAAACTATAGTTTACTACATCCACACGACTGTCTTTACCCATTAGAATTTGGTTTCATAACGATGTTGCAAATTATTCGTTAACAAAGCCTTGATCGTATTTATAAAAAAAAATCTGAAATAGCTTCACTACATTATTTTGTAGTTATATAGAAGTATACGATGCAAATGAGATACTAAAATAATTAAAATATGTATTGACCTGATATTTTGAAATCTCTTTGTATGGTCTGATAAGAAACTAAAGAATGAGAAAGGTATTTAAGAATTATGTGTAACTTGAAATACTGCAAATAAGCACCTATAAAGGAAAATTTCTGTTAATATCTCCAGATAGAGAGAGGAGCAGAGAAATATAAAGAAGATAAATAAAGATAGAGAAGTATTTTAACATAAATTTCAGACTTCAAAAATCCTGTCCATGTATCTGCACTAAGTGCTTTTAGATCTTATACGGTTTCATAATCACTGAAAATATAACAAATGAAAGATATGCACTTCACTATTTTGACTGTGTATCAAAAATATGGTACTTAAACCGAAGTCGTTATGCATATGCACACACAGGTACTTTTCTTTATAAAAGACCTCTTTTCAAGAACTTAAAACTTCTGTTTCATAAGAAATCTCGATATGAATTATTTTTGGTTGAATGCAATAGGTTCTCTGCCTGATAGGTTCGTGATAGATGAAGTAAAACATGTTAAAATGTTCTGCTTTAGCGTAAGAAACTTTAGCAATTATAAATCAAATATAACATCTTTACATCTTAACTCGTTTCTCATTTCCTTAAAACACATAAGTAGTTCTATATTTAAATAATTGATTCATATTTTCCTACACTAATATAGGAGGGTTGAGTGTGTATAACATGTACATTTATTTACAAGGAATTCCTTTATAAATCGCCTAAATTGTAAATAAATATTTTAAAATAACAGTTTAGTCACTTCCCCTTTTTGAGATGGTTTAGATAGCAGCATTGGTATGAGCAGTATTTTTATTTTGTTTCACCAGATCGATCCAAAATCATTCATGTAGCCATCCAACCTGGGGAAAGCAGTTTGAGTGGTCGGAGCGAGGTGTAGAATATACAACATATAATTTGATCTAGGAGGCCTCATTTGGGCGGTGCTTTACTACACAGCTCCGCCAGCAATGTTAGAGTGCAAGAGTTATATCCCAGATTGGCACACGATTCTTCAGAACATTAAGTTATTATTGGTATTCTCATTACGACGATATTTAAATACAGTTATCTCACATTTGCACTTCTCGAGGGATATGTATGTCTCCGCAGAAACGTGTGAGACTCGTATTTGAGAAGCCTCAGGTTCGATCTTCTTAAACCTTGGTTTTTTTAATAGTTTTATCTTACTAAGCGAATGTTGGGTGAGATCTTTTCTATTGAATCTTTCTTTCAATATTTTCCGTTTAGGTTTTATCTTTCAGGTGCCCTTTAGTTTTGGTGGAGTAATACGAAGCCGGATGCCTGCTTAAAGGAAAAGGTGCTATCTGTGAACACTAGAGCAATTTATCAACGATTCATTCATCGCCCTCTGTAAGAATTTCCAGCAGTGAGACGAGCCTGGGACTTTAATAGTCTTCACTCGTCTGTAGCCTGTATCCTCCTGTGGTTCCTTCACTTCATCCTTTTCTCCTAAGTAGTATATAATGTAGATTGATGTAGATCGCAGCAAGGCTTTTCCCTCCGTTACAGTAATCTATATCTATGTGTAATTATTATTATAGATACATTATACGATCTCAAGACAGATTGACCAAAAGATGAATAACTTTGAATACAATGTTTAGAAAGTAGTTAATTTTTTACAAATAAAAGTATCTATATTTATAATGATGATCTGTTGTATTCACATGTCTTACACCGCCCATTTTTTGATAAATAATTCCTACAAAAGCGTATTTTTCTATCCATTACATATTAATTAAGATGAATACACATTTGCAAATAAATATTTTGTTGGGTAACAACCCTTCAATTTCAAGGATAATATCACTGCCGGTAATCCGGAATTTTATCCCGCGGGAGTTCCTGTACATGCCAATAATCTACTACCATGGAGCTGTCGCTTTAAAAAACCATCAATCTGAACCAGGTTTTAACCCACAACCTTGGGATCATCAGCGCCTAATCAACTGAGCCACCCAGACCAACAAACATTTGCAGGTTTTATTGGTTATTTTTCTATCTCTCTTTTGCTGGAAGTCTAACGTTCCTTAACCGGCTAGGTATGTCATATTAGACGGTGAATGAACAAATCAAACGTTTGAAATAGTACTCAAATGGATCACAGAGGCACTTAGGGTTACCTTACATTTGTTTTCTCCAGATAAGAGAAACGCCCCAAAAGAAAACTACATATATCGCGGTAGTTCAAATTAAACGGAATTTGAACTCGGTACCTATTAAATATGAGGCACACAGCCTACATCCTTACATCACAGATGAATATCAGATCTGGTGCTTTAATTTAAAACTGATAATATTCAGAAGTAAAACAATAATAAAGGAACAGGAAGAAAGAATAATCTAGATAGTCGAAATCAATAAAATTAAAAGGATTATTCATTCTACTACTCAACTATTTTATTCATATAAGCAAGGTATGGATAAATAACGTTTAAAATACCTTAACTTTAACTCAATCGTTTGTTCACAGAATAATCTTCATCCAATAATTAAGTCTCCTCCATTTCAAAAGCATATTGAAGCAGTGAAATTCGTCCGCCATTTGTTTCTGGCTGCGAGAGAACCAAAACAAAACACAGTTTTAAGATACAGACAAGCATCATGATTTAATCGCTTTATTTTCATATTAAGTAGCTTCACGTGGTTATGTACAGTTACCTGCTTTACTGGCCGGTCCCCTTGACTGAAAAATGACTTGGGCGAAACATAATAGCCATTTTGTGCCGCGTTTCGACTCCAGAGGATTCCTTTTGGCCGTTTCAAGAGAATGGCTTTTTAAAAATGATCCCATGCATTCGGTACTTGTATAAGGAGCCGGCTAGTACCCATCCGACGGTCTTCAAGTGGACAGTTAATAGTGAGAGTTTTGAGAGCTTAGTGGACAGCACCGAATGTAATTCAGAAGTGAGCTGTGACTCAGTTGTTCAGCTGTGTTGGATTTGAGAAATCAGTTGCGTTTTGTTGTTGAGTGTACGTAACAGTGTCTCAAATCTAACGTTGCGCTATGCTAAGACAAAAACAGTGTGCTTAGCCGTAACTGGTTACAATATCCTTTTTCCAGGAATATTTCATTTTTATTCACCAGGTATTTCAATTGAGTATTGGATCTTAGATAGCTTTCATATCCGACCAATAACCTAAATATCTCTCCGGTCTGTACTGGTGACTGGTGATGATTTATATTGCACGTAATGAATGGAGAACTTTTCTCCTATCAATCAAGTAACTACTTGGAATATTAAAGCTTTGAATTTAAACAATCAGTTTGTCTTACCATCGAATTCATCACAGGTAATGTTGCAAGGAGGTAAACAGTATCACATTTTTCCTTCAGCGTTCTTCGTGTAATTGCAGCATTTGGTTAATCAAGTTTTGGCTCTTCTTAAGCAGTTTTCCATCAAATTTTAAATTCAGTATATCATTTCTCACTCAGCAATTAAAGAAATATAGTCCCCAAAAATATTTTTCAGTATTTTAAAGGAAAAGTAATCGAATAACTTGTTTGTGAACTATACATTTCGACTGCAGTAAGACAGGGTTAGTTACCACGCACACTACTCCCCATTATTTGTTTAGAATTTTGATTTGAATTTTAACCTCTTTTAGTTAAAGAACAGCAGCATTAGACAGCCCTATTTTCAACAGAACACTGATCCCGCTCTTAAGATCTTAAGAACGAGTTAATAATTTCTGGCATGCCGAACCTATATAACATCCTTTGACTGGATTAAAGATTCTTTTGTGACAAAGCTCTTTATGAAATCTTGAAATGTACCTTTAATAACGAAGCCTCTTCGTAGAAGCAACAAGCTTTGCTAGCGGGCGATGCTCGACTATCTCCCTGAGAAGCTACCATTTTAATTTAAGTTTCACAGAATGGCGGAATAATTAGATCGGACAGTCAGCTCCACATTATTGAATTTTCCTTGCTGCTTCTCGAAAGTGGCTCAGAACGAAATAATCAAACCTGTAGCAGCCAAGAGGTTTTGAACTTATTAAGAGCTGAAATTAGCTTCTGCAAGCTAAACTCTAATGTATTAAAAGTCTGTAAGAAGTTATCTGACCCTCAATAACCTTCTTGGTAAGCAGTTTTCTTAATCTTTTTTGTAAGAAGCACTTCTAAACATACAATAAAGCAACAGAATTAGCAATCTGTTAGTTGACGACCTCTGTGTTCTAGGATAGGAATTTACTTTTGCCCTAGATTATTTCCTTATCTCTAGAGCAATGAATGTGTGTTACTTTAATATTTAAATAAGACAATCAACACGATGAAGCTTACTATTAAAAACATAAAACATGAACATTATCCAATGAACAACTGTTCTAAGGTCAAAGCTGAAGATATAAACAATGAAGTAAAATACTACATATATTAAATGACTTTCCCTATACATTAATATTTATTTTATATCTCTTCTACAATTATTATGATAAAATTCTTTCTACCTTTGTGTTTCATATAATCGAGTGAAACATATGCCACAATTGGAAATTAATTGCTCTTTCACACTAGCCGTGTGTAGGACGCACTATGAAAGGGTAGAGCCAGAATGAAAAATGCAATGCCATAGCCGGGATTTGAACCACGGATCTTCTGGTTTCCGTCCAGCCGCACTACCATTGTGCTGCTATGGCCAACGTGTCAACATGACATTAAATTCTCCATCTGACTTGTGTTTCTCCCGGTAAACCACTAGGAGTTCTCATAAACATATGAGACAACTACCTTGATGGCGACTTACTATGCTGTAAGTACTTTAAGGCCCGGGCTTTATAGTTCGGACCACTATTAGGTACAATTAATGGAAATTAATTGTTCTTTCACACTAGCCGTGTGTAGGACGCACTATGAAAGGGTAGAGCCAGAATGAAAAATTCAATGCCATAGCCGGGATTTGAACCACGGATCTTCTGGTTTCCGTCCAGCCGCACTACCATTGTGCTACTATGGCCAACGTGCCGATATGACATTAAATTCTCCATCTGACTTGTGTTTCTCCCGGTAAACCACTAGGAGTTCTCATAAACATATGAGACAACTACCTTGATGGCGACTTACTATGCTGTAAGTACTTTAAGGCCCGGGCTTTATAGTTCGGACCACTATTAGGTACAATTAATGGAAATTAATTGTTCTTTCACACTAGCCGTGTGTAGGACGCACTATGAAAGGGTAGAGCCAGAATGAAAAATTCAATGCCATAGCCGGGATTTGAACCACGGATCTTCTGGTTTCCGTCCAGCCGCACTACCATTGTGCTGCTATGGCCAACGTGTCAACATGACATTAAATTCTCCATCTGACTTGTGTTTCTCCCGGTAAACCACTAGGAGTTCTCATAAACATATGAGACAACTACCTTGATGGCGACTTACTATGCTGTAAGTACTTTAAGGCCCGGGCTTTATAGTTCGGACCACTATTAGGTACAATTAATGGAAATTAATTGTTCTTTCACACTAGCCGTGTGTAGGACGCACTATGAAAGGGTAGAGCCAGAATGAAAAATTCAATGCCATAGCCGGGATTTGAACCACGGATCTTCTGGTTTCCGTCCAGCCGCACTACCATTGTGCTACTATGGCCAACGTGCCGATATGACATTATATGACATTAAATTTAACAGTGATCTTCCTACAAAAAGGGGCTGCAGTTGGCGAGTGAGTTCAGCTAAGCTCTTGGCGAGCAGACGGAGGAGCGCCGTGCTAGTGAACGGACTGGAAGACTGTGTACGTGTATCAGAGGAGCTGTACTTAATTGTGAGAGTAGAGTGGACCTGTGACAAACGAACTGGCGAATTGTAATTGTGTGCGCCACGTAATTCTGTGTAATCGGCAAGTGTGCCAACTGTAATTCGGTGGAAATAAAGAACATTTTGAGATTGTGCAGTTGGACTTTTAATTTCACGAACCCACCAAGCCACAACTGGTGTCAGGAAGCATGACGACAACATCACCGCATATTACCACCATGGAGGCTGCATTGGAAAAGATTCTGGAAAAGATGGTGGAAATGAAGGCCGAACTGACCTCGGAAATGAAAGCAGCAAATGACACCCTCGCTGCGAAAACAGAAGCGGCAAATAACAAACTGGCCGCAGAGTTGAAACAAATGAAGACGGCTAACGACATCACCGACAAGATGAAACAAATGAAGACCGAATTAACGACGAAGACGGAGGCGGCAAATAACAACCTGGCCGCGGAAATGAAAGCGGCAAACGAGAACCTCGCCGCAAAGTTTGAAGAGCAGTTGACCGGCGTAAGGGATGACGTCGCGGAGCTGGCCAAGCGGATGGGTCAAGTAGACGAGCGCCTTAACGATTAAAGGAGAAGGCGGACAACAACGCCAAGTCCCTGAACGCAATGGTGGAACACGTCGAAGACCTTGCGAACCCGTAAACAACCTGGAGGGAAAGGCCGACAGCAACACAAAGTCCCTGAACGCCATGGTGGAGGACGTCTTCGGCAGGAAGCTAGAGGACTTGAAGGCCGAAGCGCCGGGACGCGACACAACATCTGCGCGCGTCAAACCGCCTAAATACGACGGCGCGACAAATTTCGAAGTCTTCCGCCGCCAGTTCGACGCAGTGGCCAAGCACAACAAATGGTCACCAGAGGAAGAGGCCACGCAGTTAATAGCCAGCCTCCAGGGACGGACCGCATAAGTCCTGAACGCAGTACAGATAACGGCGGTGCCCAAGGACATCTGGGAGGCCCTGGAGAATCATTTTGGAAACCACCGCTTAGCCGCAGCGTACCGCAGCCAGCTAAAGGCAAGGCCACAGCAGCCAGGGGAGACGCTGCAGGAGTTCGCAGTTGAGTAACTGGCTAACAAGGCCCTAGTCGACCTTCCACGAGAGTTCGTATCCCGGGAAGCTACCTACACATTCTTTGATGGGGTACGAGACATGCAGATTCGTCAGCGCCTAATGCTCGGCGATTACAAAACCATCAACGAGGCGCTAACGGCAGCATTAAGCATGGAGGTGGCCCAGGTGACAGCTACCCCGACTTCCAGAACGAGGACCGTCCACTACACCGGAGACACAAGACCAGCTGAGGGACGCCGGCGAAGTCCTAGTGGCCTGTGTTGGGATGTGGACAGCCGGGACACCTGGAGAGACACTGCCCACACCAGGAAGAGCAGCCGGAAAACGGTAAGGGTCATCGTGGAGAGGGGCACATCGGCGTCATCACCACCATCCCCTCGAGTGACACTGCGCGCCGTCAGCCGGCGTATTCATGACAGCCTCATCGCGGACGGTTGGGTGGAGGGTAAAGCGTGCCGCGTGCTCGTAGACACCGGGGCGGCCATGCCCATCATCAGACCTGACGTGGCCAAGGGTTTGCCGACGAAGAAGCCGAGCCGACCATAACAACTTGTGACGGCATCGGGTGACACCTTGCCTGTGGAGAAGGAGGCCCTGCTAAAGTTGACCTTGGTAAGGAGTGCCGTACGTCTGTGGGTGTTCGTCGTAAAGGTGGCTGAGGAGGTGATACTGGGATTGGATGCCCTCAGGAGCCACGAGGCGACGGTCAACGTCGGCAGGAAGGCCCTGCGGCTCAACGGAGAAGAGGTTATACTCCGTCAACCAGAAGAGCGTCTTGGAATTTGCAGGGTCGTCTTGAACGAAGACGTGGTTGTCCCCGCGAGGAGCGAGGTGGTGGTGACGGCACGACTTGAAGGCCAGAGAACCAGGAACATGATGCTGGACCAGAAGGCGCCTGTACACGGACTATGTGTAGCTAGGGCATTGTTGCTGTGCCGAAAGGAGGTGCCAGTGAGACTGCTAAATCCAACGGACACCGATCACGACGTCCTGGTCGGGACGGAAGGGGGAACGTGCGAGCCCGTGGTAAGCGTAACAGCAATCGACAAGACACAGGAGCCGGTGCCGGCGCAAAATCTGGGGCCCCAGCTAGAAGACCTACTGGAGAGGGCGGCCGACCACCTAACCGCAGAGCAGCTGGAGAAAGTTCGACGACTGCTGAGACGATACCAGCCCATCTTCAGCCAAGGTGATATCTGAGTCCAGAGGGTCTACTCCAATTAGCCCTGTCCCCGTAGGAACAAGACCCGGGCCTCTTTAAACCAGGGAGTATCCGAGTTGTCCCAAAGGGCGCTCGGCGTCCTCCGTGGGGCTTTCCATTAGGGCAAGACCTAGTTTCCTAACAAGCCCCCCCCCCATCTGGTCCAAGGACACAAGACGGGACGGAAGTGGATACGCCACTTACGCGCGTCAACACTCAAGGTGAAGACTACCGATATGACCTCGGTGGGGCCGCCTGGTGATCTAGCACACCTTCTACTAGCTGAGCAGGCTAGTACCCGGAAACTTAATGGCTTCCCTCAACCCCGTCCGAAGACGTACCCAATCTCCCACGGGTATCGGGAACTCACTGCCCCCTCGAGACCAACCCATTCCGAACAACTCCCGAAGGAGGGGCTCGGCTGTTCGGCCCGAGGTTCCGCTAGTAACGTCAGAGGTACCACGAGTGCTAAGGGTCCGCAGCGCCCGCACCACGGCAGCTGAAGGGGACGGATCCCCTCCCCTACGGGAAGTCAAGGTGATTGTGACTACGGCCGCACGGACAAAGTGCTTCACCGCATCGACACTGGGGACGCCCGATCTATTCGGCAACCACTTAGACGCGTTCCGCTGACGAAGCAAGGGGCGGTACGAGACATGCTGGAGGACATGAGATCCAGAGGAGCGATTGAAGAGTCTGACAGCCCTTGGTGTTCCCCTGTAGTCTTGGTGACAAAGAAGAACGGCGAGCTACGCTTTTGCGTAGACTACAGGAAGCTGAACGCTGTCACCCGGAAGGACTGTTTTCCCTTACCCCGGATTGACGACGCCCTGGACACGCTAGCTGGTGCACAGTGGTTCTTGACCCTGGACCTAAAGTCGGGTTACGGTAGCTGGCTCTAGATCCGAAAGACAAGGAAAAGATTGCATTCTAGACAGGCCAAACCCTGTGGTAGTTCACAGTTATGTCCTTTGGTCTTTGAAACGCACCAGTCACCTTCCAACGCCTAATGGAATCAGTAATGAGAGGGCTGACTTATGGCGCCTGCCTGCTATACCTGGATGACATCATCATCGTCAGCAAGGCTTTTGAAGACCATTTCGAAAACCTGAGCAGGGTCTACAGAGACTACAGGCAACCAACTTGAAGCTCAACGCGAAGAAGTGCCAGCTCTTCCGCAAGGAAGTTAACTACCTGTGCCATATATTCTCACCAACCGGAGTGGCTACAAACCCGGAGAAGACACAGGCCGTGAGAGATTGGCTTCACCCAAAGGATAAGCTAGAATTGCGCAGTTTCCTGGGGTTGTGCAGTTATTACCGCCGCTTCATAAAGGGGTTATCCAACATTGCCAATCCCCTCACCCGCCTGATGGAGGAACACCGACCTTATGTGTGGACGGATGACGCTGAAGACGATTTCCAGCAGCTGAGGAAGACACTTTGTGGTGCTCCTATTTTGGAATTCCCATAACCAGGCAGCGCCTTCATTGTGGACACCGACGCCAGCGACCATTGCATTGGTGGCGTCTTATCGCAAGTCCAGGACGGCCATGAGCGGGTGATATCCTACTACAGCAAGACGCCATTCAAGGCAGAGAAGAACTACTGCGTCACCCGACGAGAGTTACTGGTGGTAGTAAAGACCTTGGAGCACTTCCACAAGTACCTGTGCGATCAGTCATTTACCTGGCTATTGAGCTTTAGGAGCCTGGAAGTCCAGACAGCACATTGAGTCCAGAGGCTGCAGGAGTACGACTTCACCTCTGAACATCGTAGAGGAAAGAGCCACGATGACGCAGACGCCATGTTCCAAAGACCCTGCCTAGAAGATTGCGGCCAGTGTACAAGAGTGGAAGAGAAGGAGCGCTCCGCAGCTCTCCGAATGGTCACTGCAATGCCTGCGGATGGCTGGGATAGCGCAGGCCTGATGAGGGAGCAATTGGCGGACGCAGACTTGGAGCCAATCTTGAGAGAAGTGGAAGCAGGGATAAGACAAACCTGGGAGGACATCGCACCAAGGGGTGCCACATACAAGTCCTACTGGGCCCAATGGGACTCACTGAAGATGGGAATCACCTGATGGGAAAACACAGAGCGAACAGTTGGTACTTCGCCGAAGTAAGGTCCCGGAATTCTTGGAGGAAGTGCACGCTGGTACTTCAGGAGGACACCTGGAAGCAAACCGAACGATCGACAAACTTCGGCAGCGATACTACTGGCCGAGGCTCCAAGCAGATGCTGAGAGATGGTGCCGTCAATGTCAATTGTGTGCGTCGAGTCACGGCCCCCAGACTAGGAGCCGGGGTCGCATGCAGCAGTACAACGACGGAGCGCCATTTGAAAGGATGGCCGTCGAGATAGCCAGACCATTCCCAGTATCCGAACGAGGCAACAAGTACCTGATGGTGGTCGTGGACTACTTCACCAAGTGGCCGGAGGTGTATGCCATCCCTCGCCAGGAGGCGAAGACAATCACAGACTGCCTCGTGGAGCAAGTGTTTTGCCGATTTGGGGTGCCGTTAGAGTTCCACAGCGACCAGGGCACCAATTTTGAGTCCAACCTGATAAAAGAGGCACTGTAAAGACTGGGGGTGAACAAGACCCGCACAACACCTCTACATCCCCAGTCGGAATGCTAGGTCGAAAGGTACATCAAGACCTCAGAAGAACACCTGAGGAAAGTCGTGGCCAGCCATCAGCGAGACTGAGACATCAAGGTGTCACTGTTCTTGTTGGCCTAGCACTCGTCATCACACAACACCACTGGGATGACGCCAGCCAGCTTAATGTTCTGTCGTGAGTTACGCCTCACCTGGCTTTTGGGAGCCCCCCGGACGCAAAACAGCCAGCTACCCATTATGAGCAGAACCTGGTGGACCATCTCCTCCACGACATTCATGAGATGACTCGTCAGAACATCCAGAAGGCGAGCGATTGCATGAAGACCCCACACAACAGGTAAGCCAACAGCCAAGGGTTCCAACAAGGTGACCTGGTCTGGTTGTACAGCCCTACTCGGACCAAGGGACGCTCCCGAAACTTCAATAGCTATGGCAAGGACCGTCCCGGGTGATGAATGGGATTAACGACGTGATCTACCGCATCCAGAAGGTGCCCCGATGGAAGATGTTGGTGGTGCACCTGGATCGCCTGGCCCACTACGATGGTGCTGTTCGGGACGACCAGAGTTGAGGAGGGAGCAGTGTCGCGAATCCCTTTTTACGACTGACGGCGTACGCGCTAAAAGGGTTCGTGTGGCTTGTTTACACAACGGAACTGATAGTCTGACATTGTGGAAATAAGGAGCCTGTAAAAACAGATAAAGATAGACTTACCGACACAAATAAGTGAGGTAATTGGAACATTCTGGTGACGTCTTGATTGTTTTATAGAACATTCGATTTCTTGTTTGTTCCAGAAATATCTAGAATTCTAGATATGGAGGTATTTAAGGAAGCGATGACTCGCCAAGGTGGTCGTAAACAAGAGTATAGTAAACAGTTGTAAAGTGTTGGTGTAGTAAAACAGATGTAATCAAAACGCTGTTTGTTGTGAACATCGACCTTGGTAGATTTTGATTGCGTATGTGATGTAATGCGACTACTCTAAGAATAGAAGAGAGTGATTTCTACAGAAATAAAGAACATTTGCAATTTCTGGAACTTGGACTTTTAATTCTATGAACCCATAAAGTCACGATATGCATTTATTTGTCATGAAAATACATTAAACATGTGGCATTTTAGTCAAAGCCATAAGAGCTGTTTCTGAAAAAATTTCAAAATTTTCTTGAAAATATTCGTGAGAATTTTTAGAAAATGAACCTCAGTGTCAAATTCACTATTTATTCGACTTCTCTGTTTTGTGCTAGGCTATTCACTGACTCTCTCTCTCTCTCTCTCTCTCTCTCTCTCTCTCTCTCTCTCTCTCTCTCTCTCTCTCTCTCTCTCTCTCTCTCTCTCTCTCTCTCTCACACACACACACACACACTCACTCTTACACACACCTTTATCTATTTTTCTTTTCTCAGGAGATTTTAAAATGTGTACTTCTAATTGAATTTTTGGCAGGAGTCCATACCTTTCTGTCTACTAAGTAGGGTATAAAAGGTTTAAAAACCTAGGCGGATTAATAAGGGCCTCGAAATATAATTTCCAGTGAAATATCAAAGTTGAAATGTTAATTGGAATGCTTCCGCTACTTCAACTATACGTAGAGAAAATAAAATTAGCGCAACGTAATAAATGGAACTCCCTTGTGCGCCAGGTTACTAAAACATAGAGCTGGTACTTAGAATATAGAATAGAATATTTATGTCTCACCTTTCTTCATGCATATATTCATTAATACATTACCATTAACAATATTCCTAGCATACAATAACAAACTTTCTTTCTTATTCCCACTTTTGCTTGCCAAAAGTTCGGTCTCAATACACCCAACCCCTGGTTTTCCGTGTAATGATGACCCTCTGCTGTCTTATATCCCTTGTTTTAGTTTCTCTCTGACTTTCTCTAAATAATCACCTCTATTTCTTATTTATTTTCTGCTTTTACAAATAACATTTTCCTGATTAGTAATACCTCTCCCACCTTCTTAAAACTATTCCGTTTTTGTTGCCGAATTTGTTCTGTCCATACTTTTGTTTACAATATAGTATACTATGGCAGTCTGTATCATCTTCCTCACACATTGTGCATTTCCCCTCATTTTTATCACCTCTAATAACTTTCAAATTTGTTACTCCTGTCCTCGCCCAAGTGAATCCTTCTCGCTCTAGCTTATTACACACATCTATGAACCTTTCCCTACCCCATATTGGTTTTATTTCCCTATATATCCTCAACAAGCTTTTCTCCCTTGTGCCAGCAAAAATAACTTGACTATCAGTATCTTCTAATCTAAATTTTCCTTTTTTCCAAAAGTCTGTACAACAATGCTCCCCACACCTCCAAATATGTCCTGTACCTATCTGTACCATCAATTCCCTTATTTTGTCTGTCCAAGAACCTTCCCATTTGCTTCCCATTTGCATAAGAAACATCCCTTTGATAACATTGCTATCTTCCAAATTGGCTGCTTCATGTAAATATTTCATTACCTTTAAGATAAATTTAACCCCAATTGAACGTCTTCCCAACTCTAGTTGTGCTGCCTGCTGGTACTCAGTTTATTTGGACAGAACTGGAAAAAGAACGAGACAAATCTAGTAGTGCAGAGTGTGACATGGAGGAGAGAAGCTCGCATTCCTCTAAAGACATGAAACTATCTCGAATGTCATCAACTCGCCTCCTTTCTCATCTCTCTATGTCAGAAAACACAGCTGACCGGGTTAGCAGGTTTACGCAATAGGAAAGAATTCAACCCAGACAAAGCATCCGTGTTGTTTTATCTTGCACTGCATCCTCTTTCCGACTCAGCCAGAGAAGTTGAAACGAGCGAGCTTGGTGTGATGTTTAAAGCGTTCATTAGAAAAGTGGAAAGGCGCAGTTTCGATTTCCGATAGATACTTGGAACTTTACAACGATCATAGCTTCCGCTACATATTCCTCCACTAACACAAATTAATGCTGGGGGCTGAACATAAAGTTTCTCGTAGGATAAAGCCCGACATGACGATGTGCCGACATCTTCTCCTAGTGAGCCTGGTTACCAAAGCATAATTTAATTAATTTCGGCTTTATTTCCTAACAGTAATTCATACTTCAGTTTTAATTTACAGTGAAAATAAACCCAGTTTATTTACAAACATTTATGTCGTAGTTACATCATTGAAACCTCTTGAATAAAACTGAAGTTTTAACTACTCCAAAACAGTCTATTGTGCTGCACTCATATGACTTTCTCTGTTCACTCATTGAAAAATATTCTTAAAAATGCTTATTCTTCTACTCTGATCATGTTAATCGAGATAGGAACTTGTAAAACTTGTTTTAAAATATGTCTTCTTGTAGATACTATGGGAACTTGTAGCTTTAGTACAGACTTGGACTAAATTTTACGCTTATTTATTGACAATCAACTCCCTTGGACCTCACACATTGACTACTTGAAGAACAGATTGTCAAAGTATTATATTTTAATAATAAATTTCAGACAGTACATTCTACTGGAATATGTTAGAGCTATGCATTCTACTTTTTTGTAACCAGTTATAAGATATGACCTAATTTTGTGGGATTGTAATAGTAAGGTAAATGAAGTATTTGTCCTTCAGAAGAAAGTTATTAGAATAATGAAAAACAGTTTTTATTTAGTATACTGTAAATAAATATTTATTTAACTAGGTCTTTTAACTATTTATAATCTGTATATTTTGGATGTTTTACTTTTTACGCATGACTCTCGACATAACCATATTTTAAGAAGTGACTTCATGGACACAACTCCAGGGGTAAACCAATGTAAATTTGTCTTATTTTAGATTATCTACAGCTCAGAATAGTTATATTTATATAGATTCTAAAATATATAATCATTTACCTGCTAGTGTAAAATACTTGCATATTGAACATTTCAAACCCAAAGTACATGCCTCGTTGGTGAAACATGCAATTTATTCCATTCAGGAATATTTTAATCATAAACTGTATATTTGACAAAGTAAGTGTATGGCTATTTTACGTAGACGTCAAATGCCTGTGCCTAATCACAAATAAAACTGCTACTACTAGTATAACAAGAGAATACAATAGCCTAAATGGGTGACCAAAACTTTTAAATGTTGACGGTCATGTGATGGCATTAAAATTCCATTCAATTTCCATAAACACAAAAAAGACAATATGGACTTCCCATTTGAAAGTAAAAGTATTGGAAAATTCAAGTCAATAGCAAGGATTACCTAGAAATAATTAACTCTACAAACATTGTGTTTGACATAAACTATATACATTAATGGGATCTAAATATTTACGTAATAAAATGTTGTATATCTCAGAAAGTCTATCAGTTGTGTAAATGTAATTCAGAATGAAGAAGATTTCTGAGCCTATCCCCAAATCATTCAAAAGTGCAATTCATTTGCCTTGAAAATATCTTATGCATATGGCAATTTAATCAAAATCATTAGAGCCATTTATAAGAAAATCAAAACTAAAAAACAATTTTCCTGTAAAAATTAAATTTTTGTGGTGTTTTTTTTTAAATATTCGTGTCGCATTTTCGGAGGACGCTGAACGTTAGTACTAAGTAAGGTATTTAATCAAATTTTAGTTATTGGGTTATAATGTTCACACATAGACAGACGCACGTAAATGCCGGAATAACAGACATGTAAGATTAGTAGTTGTATAAATAAATAATAGGAATATGTTAGATAAATAATTGCAATAAATAACTTCATGCATAATGTAAGAAGCACAAGTTGCAATTTTCCAGGGAACAAATAGTCGTTAGCAAGGAAAGTTGTGCGTGAGAGGAAGCAATTAAATATAAGTTAGAGTAGCAAAGGCAATCAGGCGTTTACTGAGCTCAGTCAACAAGAAATCTGTAGCTCAAGTTTTCGGTATTAAGTTTTAATAGGTTCAGAAATCACAATTGCAAATACACACTCAAGATAGTTCTGAAAATTAGAAAAGGAAAGAAATTCTTAGTAATTGATAAGAAACGTAGGAAACATTTATATTTCAGGAATGAATAATCAATTAACATTGGATATATTAGAAGCATGATAAATTAAGTCCATGCTGTTCTACTCCTCTAAGGACTTACCAAGTAGCTACTTTATCCTATCGCTATGGATTTGCATTTCGTTTTCTTGGATATAACTTGCTTTGAATGTTTTCATTGTAGAAACTTTTCTGCTTCAAAAAGCATTAAGTTACAAGATGTTTTATTAATACTCCTAAATCCACAATGATAAACTTTTACTGAAAACGTAAGACAGTTAAGTTCGGAAATAATTAAAGAGGCAATTTTATGGTATATTAAAAACGATTAAGTTTTCATTTTAATATTTTGAAATAGACATGGTTCAAATAGCACTAAGCAATGATCATTACCATAGTCTTACATTCTATTTTTAATCTATATCTACTGATATTAAGAAGAGAGAAAATGTGTGTAGTGTGTGCGTGTGTTTGTATTTGTAGGTTTGTTTCAAAAATTACTCATCACTTTGATAATTCTTTCGCAATTGAAAATCAGTGTTCTTCCGCACCGAAGTAGTCTATAAAACTTTAGTTAGGGTTAGAGGGTTTACACATTTATGTTAACCCACTTTTAATCCCATTTTGTCAAATAAGAATATCACATTATTTTGTTGCGAACAAGCCAAATTCTAATAACCTCCAGCTCAAAAGGATAAATGGGAAGGCTTAAAATCGTTTAAAATTTCTTTTTTGATGAGGGAGTGCGTTAAATGTCCGTTCATATCTAATTTCATTTAAGTTTGCTATCAAGGAGTACTTTTTGTCGTGGTTTTGAAATGAAGAACTTGGTACACATGATTACAGTTTGGCAAAATTAATAAACAATGTATGCACTACTTTGAAAATTTAACGATACACTTATATCGAGTCCCCATTTTCAACCACTAATATACAAATTGGCAATCTATTTTTATACTTTATACGCTTATACCTTAGGACCCAAAGAAAATAATAGGTACCTAATAAAACTGCCCTAAAATGTTTCATCTACTTATGTAAAAGTTTTTTGTTTAACTTATCTGATCAAAATATTGCAACTATGCCTACAACACGAACTCATAAGAGTATAGGTTATATTGAAACTTTAAAATACTGTGACTTTGTGGGTTTGTAGAATTAAAAGTCCTAGTTGCAGAAATTAATAATCTCCTTTATTTCCACAGAGAAAAACTGTTCAATTCTCACGTAACAACATTACATCACATAATAACACAATCTTCCAAGGTCGATGACAATGACAAACCGTGACAGCTGATTACATTAGCTCTCGTTACAACAACACAACTGTCTTTTCAACAACAACACTCTCAACTTTTTCTGCTTACTCTGTTTACAACTCACTGTTTTACAACTAACTTTGCGAGCCGTCACGTCCTTAAATATCTAATTCGTAATTCTAGATTGTTCTACAATAAGCCAGAACCCGAACAATCTCTATCAGTCCAGAAATTTCCGGAAGAATAAAGAATCCAAATATTCTATCACATTCCAGAAGCGTAACTTAATCTATGCCGGCTAGTCCTTTACCTCAGTTATCTCTGCTTGCCGGTGCTTGTTTACAATAGCCGCGCTATCATTAACTGCTTAGCAAGGCTCATTATTACCATGAAACTTTATCCGCCGACTGTTTTCTTATTGGTACCGAAACTTTTATGCCTGTTGCTGTGACAATACTATCCAACCCTTGTTTTTGACTACATAGTAACAAGGAAATTTTATAAAAGTACACTTACCCTTTATAGACCTTATATTTGAGTTACAGAACTTGTAGAATAGTTTAAAACTTCAAAACCGTTGCCTTAATTCATAGTTTTAACCCTTATGTACCCTTATTTGCGCCATTTGGCCAATCTAAATAAAACGTTGTAGCCTTACGACATGGCTACTCACTGCTTTCAAAAACCACCACTATACCTACTTATTTTCAACCCCTCAATTGCACCTGTGCAGTTTTGGGTAAGATAATTCTTTATAGCTTCGACACACTGACATTCACACTTCCATTCTCTCCGGAGGGTATGGAATTTCAAATAAAAATAAGTTAGTTGCTAGGACCAGACTGAAAATCGAACGCGTTTTATCTGGAATGAAAAGTAAGCACACTTTATTATTATGTATTATTTATTATTATTATTATTATTATTATTATTATTATTATTATTATTATTATTATTATTATTATTATTATTATTATTATTATTATTATTATTATTATTATTATTATTATTATTATTATTATTATTATTATTATTATTATTATTATTATTATTATTATTATTATTATTATTATTATTATTATTATTATTATTATTATTATTATTATTATTATTATTATTATTATTATTATTATTATTATTATTATTATTATTATTATTATTATTATTATTATTATTATTATTATTATTATTATTATTATTATTATTATTATTATTATTATTATTATTATTATTATTATTATTATTATTATTATTATTATTATTATTATTATTATTATTATTATTATTATTATGATTATTATTATGATTATGATTATTATTATGATTATTATTATGATTATTATTATTATTATTATTATTATTATGATTATTATGATTATTATTATTATTATGATTATTATTATTATTATTATTATTATTATTATTATTATTATTATTATTATTATTATTATTATTATTATTATTATTATTATTATTATTATTATTATTATTATTATTATTATTATTATTATTATTATTATTATTATTATTATTATTATTATTATTATTATTATTATTATTATTACTATTATTATTATTATTATCATCATTATTATTATTAATATTATTATTTATATTATTATTAATTATTATATTATTATCATCATCATCGTCATCATCATCATTGGTTGCTGCGGACGAGAATAACATGGTTATATTGTTTGAGAAATAAAACAACTTGCTTTTCAGTGTCTGTTAGAATACTAACAAGGTACATTTCCCATGGGACATTTCCTAGCAGTAGCTACAAAATTTGTAAACTGTATGCAAATGGCGAATGCGATCCGCAAGGCAAAAAAGGTCCGCAAACACCACGTTCCCTTTTGTAAACATTTATTCAACATCCGCTTCTCTGCTTTGATGCATTAAATGGCGAGGTGAAAATAAAAGAGATCTCTCTTTCCACCCTCTCGCTGTTATAGTTCTCTTTGTCTCTTGCTCTCAATCCGGGCCACTAACGTCAAACTCGTGTTTTTCCTGCATCGTCTTTTGTTATTTCCCACCTGTTTCTTCTTCGCATCGATCATGTAGATAAAGAAGAATGAATGTATTTTCTGGGTAACTTCTCTCATGAAAAGGAGTCGTTGGGGGGTCGGGTAAAGAAGAACACCAAATATTGAAGCAGATAAAATTATTTTCTCAGTAAACATTTCATACGCGTGCGTTTCTAAGGGCGTAAAAATTGCCGTGTATGTTTCAAATAAATTCAGGACGAAGAATGCAATTTGTACTATACCAGCGCCGTTCTTAGTTTATGGGGAGATTTAAACAAAGCGAAAAAATATATTACTGCACCGTCAACTGTAATTGGAGGGAACATTCGTGCTATTTTATTCCCATGTGCAAACATGTGCGCTATGAACGGACTTTTCTGCAAAACTTTGCTTTGCCGCTTTCAATTTTTCGAGTAGCTTATGTGATAGCATTTTTACTGTGTAATATATACACTCCTGGAAATGGAAATAAGAACACATTGACGCCGGTGTATCAGACCCACCATACTTGCTCCGGACACTGCGAGAGGGCTGTACAAGCAATGATCACACGCACGGCACAGGGGACACACCAGGAACCGCGGTGTTGGCCGTCGAATGGCGCTAGCTGCGCAGTGTTTGGGAACCGCCGCCGTCAGTGTCAGCCAGTTTGCCGTGGCATACGTAGCTCCATCGCAGTCTTTAACACTGGTAGCATGCCGCGACAGCGTGGACGTGAACCGTATGTGCAGTTGATGGACTTTGAGCGAGGGCGTATAGTGGGCATGCGGGAGGCCAGGTGGACGTACCGCCGAATTGCTCAACACGTGGGGCGTGAGGTCTCCACAGTACATCGATGTTGTGGCCAGTGGTCGGCGGAAGGTGCACGTGCCCGTCGACCTGGGACCGAACCGCAGCGACGTACGGATGCACGCCAAGACCGTCGGATCCTACGCAGTGCCTTAGGGGACAGCACCGCCACTTCCCAGCAAATTAGGGACACTGTTGCTCCTGGGGTATCGGCGAGGACCATTCGCAACCATCTCCATGAAGCTGGGCTACGGTCCCGTGCAGCGTTAGGCCGTCTTCCGCTCACGCCCCAACATCGTGCAGCCGGGCTCCAGTGGTGTCGCGACAGGCGTGAGTGGAGGGACGAACGGAGACGTGTCGTCTTCAGCGATGAGAGTAGCTTCTGCCTTGGTGCCAATGATGGTCGTATGCGTGTTTGGCGCCGTGCAGGTGAGCGCCACAATCAGGACTGCATACGACCGAGGAACACAGGGCCAACGCCCGGCATCATGGTGTGGGGAGCGATCTCCTACACTGGCCGTAGACCTCTGGTGATCGTCGAGGGGACACTGAATAGTGCACGGTACATCCAAACCGTCATCGAACCCATCGTTCTACCATTCTTAGACCGGCAAGGGAACTTGCTGTTCCAACAGGACAATGCACGTCCGCATGTATCCCGTGCCACCCAACGTGCTCTAGAAGGTGTAAGTCAATTAACCTGGCCAGCAAGATCTCCGGATCTGTCCCCCATTGAGCCAGTTTGGGACTGGATGAAACGTCGTTTTACGCGGTCTGCACGTCCAGCACGAACGCTGGTCCAACTGAGGCGCCAGCTGGAAATGGCATGGCAAGCCGTTCCACAGGACTACATCCAGCATCTCTACGGTCGTCTCCATGGGAGAATAGCATCCTGAATTGTTGCGAAAGGTGGATATACACGGTACTAGTGCCGACATTGTGCATGCTCTGTTGCCTGTGTCTATGTGCCTATGGATCTGTCAGTGTGATCATGTGATGTATCTGACCCCAGGAATGTGTCAATAAAGTTTCCCCTTCCTGGGACAATGAATTCACGGTGTTCTTATTTCAATTTCCAGGAGTGTATTTTCGTACTCTAAAATTGACTGAATGCTTACCAAATATTTGATTTCTTCACATAAACTCACCTCATTTATAATTAAAAATTAAGGCAGGTGTCTTTCTGAGTGCTAAATAAATGTATGTAGCCACTTTGGCAATGGTTCATGCCACTATTGGCATGCAACTGAAAAAATACTTAACGTACCTAATTGGAATCTGAAAACGGACGAATTCCTTAGATGACTTCCACTTCCGAGTTTTCCTTTGATAATTCCTCCACAACAATAAATCTTCACGCTCAATAATTATAATTTTATTTCTGTTTCTGTTCACAAATTCGAAACTTATGTCACAAAAAATAGTGTGGAAGCTCGTTTTTCAAAGCTCGCTAATCGGGATCATTGTTTACTGCTTGAAGTACTTTTGTAATTGTGATGGCTCATTTCTTTAAAAGAAGCTATGAACCTTGAGACGAATAGTACTTTTGATAAATTCATCATATTCACCTTCCACAAATGGCTTCTTTCTTTTTCGATGTTTTCCTGGAGTAGGAAGCTTACCCGTTTTAACAACCTCACTTCGAGCTGCATTGTTGCTTGGCGCAGAAACACCGGTTAATTCTGCTGACAAATTAACAACGTCCTCAGTTGCTGAGGTTGGATATTTTTCGCAGAAGTTGCAAAACACGTTCGATATAATTCGTTTTTCACCACTTTTTAACGGTTTGGCTCTGAGATGTTTTATATATTGCACGGAAGCAGCCATGTTTAAAGCGGATTCTCACTGCCTTCTATTTTCAACTGCGCAAGCGCGGCTTGCACTCTGTTTAATGTCTACAAATTACACTTACATTTACCAAATAAATTACTAATTAATTACTGTTTGACCGTTGCATTTGTAATACTGTGAAGTTGTTTATATATTCTGCATTAGATGTAAAATCTTTAAAAATGATATGCGAACTATATTTTTCATACACCGAGAGTTACGAGGCTAAACAGCCAATGATGTCGACACGTACACGTGCTTTTGTTTACATCGTCCCATAAACTAAGGACGACCCCGGTTATAGAAGATATATTTTGAATGTTAGTAGAGTTAGTTATATAGCAGCTAACAATCAAGTGCGTAACGCTAATGCGACTTTCTCTACCCATTATTATTAAACACATATACTTGTTTATTGTATTATTTATAAAAAAAAATTTATATTTCCATTCACTTTAAGATAAAATTGACTAACAGTGACTTTATATCAGCCAATGCGAGAAATGAAATGAAATTGTAGTGTTTAACGCCCGCTTTTATTACATACGGCACCGCGGGCGATGACACTGATGATACATGAGATGAAGATGGAGCACCGGTGGAATGAGATGGCGGGGGAAACCGGAGATCCCGGAGAAAACCCGCCCCAGCGCCGTGTTGTCCACCACAAATCTCACTTTGCGGTCACCTGGGATCGAACCCGGGCCGCCTTGGTGAGAGCCAAGCCCAATGCGAGAACATTCACCTGTTTTACAAGTGGGATTTTGTTTGTCACGAGTTCATGAGGGAGATGGATTATTCTTCTTTTTTTTAATTTTGCGGTCTCCAACGTTGTCATATCGGACGGTAAATGAAGTGGGTGATATGATGCTCAAATGTGTCCAGGGTCCATGGAGCTTAGAGCTACCCGACATTCGACTTTAAGGATAAGGGAAAACCCCAGAAAAACCTTATCCAGGTAACTCACCCTGACCGAGATTCGAACTCGGGACCTCTTAAAGGTGAGGGAGACACGCTACCATCTACGCTACCGAGGCGGGCGGGGGATGGATAAAATTTAATATTTTCGTATACTAATAAAGGGCAACCAATGCAATCCGTTCTGAGAATACTGGCTGCAACAACAAATAATATTTTGTAAATAATGCTGTAAAATCAGATATAAGTTATAATAAGCTTTAAAGTTTCTCTAAAATAACCTTTATACATCATAATTTACCAGGTAAGTAAAAATGCTAAGATTAGACAGAATCTTGCAAGCAATTTATAAACATTTTGTTTTTCATACTAATATCTCAAACAAATGAGATTTTAATCAAAATTATTGAAACTATTGGGCTGATGAGTAAGTTCATATAGTTGTAAAACTTGCCCATGGAAAGCAAATATGTCACATGACTGCTCAGTGGTGCCCCAAAACAAGTGGCCATTATTGATGTAGATCTTTCTGGACTATAGCACCTCAAAGGTCTTCACCAAAGCCGCATGCGCAGGACCATTCGAGTTGATTTATTTTGAATCATTGTTATCCGTGATCTTTATGACGGCATTCTCCTTATAACAACAAAAGTGTTTTAAGCTACCTCAGTTTCCTTTACTCTTCTATTAAACAAAATAGAAGAATATGTCGCAACGTTCGTTCCTATTCTTTCCTTTTTCTTACGTGACAATGTATATCTTCTTTAGCCCACAAGTGGTGTATATTATTATGTTACCTCAGATCTGCAAAATTCAAGCCATAAGCACAAGCACAACATTCACATTTCAAATGTTAAAACTAGAAAAGGGTACAATTTTCTTTT
This sequence comes from Mantis religiosa, assembly GCA_030765055.1. Taxonomy (NCBI): domain Eukaryota; kingdom Metazoa; phylum Arthropoda; class Insecta; order Mantodea; family Mantidae; genus Mantis; species Mantis religiosa. The sequence continues at coordinate 105,016,580 of CM060951.1, read as the reverse complement.
TTGTCATTCCAAAAATAAATAAATAAATAAAATTTGAATACCACCAACTTCGACATCAATCTAATATGTTTAAGAAAATAAAAATTACAAATGTTTTTTTCGTGAAAAGTGATTTCTTGAAAAATATTCGCAATTGCTCCAAACATAACGTTCATCCGATGTCTTCATGTTTTATTTATGCTGCTCTCGAACTCATAAAAGGCAGACATACAGACGCATACACGGCTCTTTCAAAATTGATGAAAAGTCTTTTGTGTTCAAAATACATCTTCCAACAAATTTTCAATGTCAATTTTTATATGTACTAGAACAATTCTTATCTAATAAATAAATATAAGCGGTAGGCGGTATTCTTAGTAAACATATTAAATGCACTGCAGAATGTGACATCAATATTTTTCATTCTAATGCTGCAGAATTCAGTTACTTATATCTAGCTCAGATAAAGTCCTTAACTAAATGAATAGGCGCCCTGGGGCATACTCGGGTGATCTGAACTTGCTCTTAGTGTCCAGATTCACAATACTACACCAATTAAAAAAATATTGAATATTCACTGTCGAATTTTCTGGATGAATGGTCAACTTTTGATTTGAAAGAGAAACGTGAGCTATTTTCAAACAGAGCATAGCGACGGAAACTGAAGTTTTTAATTGTAAAATAACTATTTTCTGTGGTCAATTAATGAAAGAATTAAGTAAGAGAGTAGTGAAATAGTTTATGTGGAGTTTGTTACTGGAGTTTTGTACAGCAATGAATTGAGGAAGCAAAAGGAAGCGTTTGAAACTTAGATATGGATAGTTCAAATAACAAGCTGTTTTATAAAGGAGGACATTTGTCGAAACTAATCATTAATAGATAAAGAAAGGTACGGGAAGATGAATAGGAAGACACTACTTGCTAAGAGACATAGTTGAAATGAAATGTGTAGGGTTTAACGCCCGCTTTTACTACATAAGGCACCTCAGGCGATGGCACTGATGATACATGAGATGAAGGTGGTGCACCGGTGGAATGAGATGGCGGGGGAAACCGGAGATCCCGGAGAAAAGCCGCCCCACCGCCGTTTTGTCCACCACAAATCTCACTTTGCAGTCACCTGGGATCGAACCCGGGCCGCCTTGGTGAGAGCCAAGCGGTCTAACCACTGAGCCATGGCGCGGCCGACATAGTTGAAGAAAGGATAAATGGAGTTATAAGAGGTTAGGGTCAAATTAAGATACCAGGTCTATGTAATATTAACAAACATGAACAGACAAGAGGAAAGCGTAAATGAGAGAATATTAGACATTTTCAGTAGTTTATAACGTCCTTTCTTATTACATAAGGCCCTCAGGCGGTAGGCGCATGGTGTATGTGTGTAGCGAAGTGGCATTTGGAAAAGAAATTTTGGGTAAAGAATGTTCCAGAAATAAGAAATAATTGATAAGTGTGGGTTTGTAGTGAAAATTTACTGTTGGTAAGTAAAGATGGAAAACTGTGATTGAATGTATCTTATAAGAGTGACGAAACCCGCCTCGGTAGCGTAGATAGTAGCTTGTCTGCCTCACGTTCAAGAGGTCCCAAGTTCGAATCTCGGCCAGGGTGAGTTACCTGGATAAGGTTTTACCCGGGGTTTTCCCTTATCCTTCAAGACAAATGTCGGATAACTCTAAGCTCCATGGACCCTGGACTCATTTGAGCATCATTTCACCCAATTCATCCACCGTCCGATATGACTTAACGTTGGAGGACGTAAATTAAAAAAAAAGAGAGACGCAAAGATAACCCGTGTACGCCTCCATGATCCGTAAGTATTCTTATTTTCACCTGGTATACAGTGAGCTTAGAAAGTATTCGTACACCACCTAAATGAAGAAACAATTTGTGTTGTTGCAACATAATTATTTATGAAACTTAGCAAACTTGTAAAATTATATGATTCGTGTATTTATTTTCTTATTCCAATTCTAATTTTGCAGAAAGTTTCCTAGAATCAGTAGTTTTCTACTGTAATGTTGGATGATACCATAATTTTGGCACAAAAGGTATTCGTACACCAAAGTTATCTAGAGTGAATACTGTGGCTATATTACAGGCTGGCTCTCCTTTCTGGATAGTCTGCATTCAGCTTTCTCACGGCAAGTGGTATGCATGCACCAGTCTGATTGCGAACACAGTAGGTTGCCGAAGTGAGGTAAAATGGGCCGAAGTGTTAGAAGCTGCGACAGAAGAGATAAAAATGGTAATTAAAGTACATAATGAATTCAAAACCCTTTCAGAGATATCTCGGATTGAATCGTTGACTAAGGTCTACCCACTATCTATCACTGACAGAGGAGGAACCAGAAAATCTGTTGTAAATACACCCAGGATTGGGTGACCTAATGTCCTCACTGCTTAAGGTGAAAGCAGCATTCTTCGCTGCGTTAAATAGCATCCACGAATGACTGCTCCCCAGATTGTTGTTGAGTTGCAGAAATTAATGTTTAAGTGAGCATGTGAGAGCTGTTTACAACAAAAAAGGGTACAACGGCAAAGCAGCGCGTGAGAAGTTCTGTGTCAGTGCACTGAAAAGGAAAAAGAAAAAAAAAACACGTAGAATTCGCACGTAGGTACTGTAATAAGGGTATGGACATCTTAGAAAACGTTGTATGAACCGATGGATGGAAAAAATATGGAGCGGGAGCCAAAAAATTTAGTTTCCACAATAAAGGACGGCGGAGGATCCGACCTTGTCTGGGGTTGTATAAGTGCTTCAGCTGTCAGCAATCTGCATGTTATCAAAGGTATAATGGATCACAGGAAGTACATGGGCATTCTTAAGTAAGTGTTGCATACCAATGTGGAGAAAATGGGTCTGCAAGAAGACTGTAAGTTTATGCAGGATAATGATCCAGAATATACCGCGCTTAATACACGACTGTGGATATAATAAAATGTTCCAAAACAGTTTCACACCGCTCCGCAATCTCCAGATATTAATCTTATCCAACAAGTGTGGAGTAACCTGGGGAAACGTGTAAGAAAAAGGGGAATTTCAAACAAAGAGGCATTGAAAACTGCTCTTTTGGAAGAATTGTACCGAATAACAAAGGCGGAGGTTAAAAAACTTGTCCATTCCTTAACAAGGAGACTAGAGGCTAAAATTAAAGCTAAGGGGTACCCAACAAAGTACTGAATAGCAGCATTTCTGTTGTGTTATATATTGTTTTTGCGAGAGTACAATTGCTTTTTGTGGCTGAAAAAATTGGCAAGATAATTTTATTTTTGTGAAAGTAACATTTCGTTTGCACATTGTTGCTGTTTTCGTATAAAATAGCAACTATTTTGAGGATGCCTTTTTTGAGTCAGTAAACCTTAATTTATCATTTATCATAAGATTCATGTTCCTTAAAGTTTTGGTGGTGTATGAATACTTTCTGTTCTGGCTGTGTGTCGATATACATGTTGCATATGTTGCACCACTCTGCAACATCTATAGGATAACCGTGATAGTGCTGAGGTTAGATGTTTACCTCTCATTCGGTGTTCCGTGGTGTTCTTCCAATTGTGTTAATCTACCTGGCTGAGATTTTCTTAATCCTAAATCACATTTAGCTACCTAAAACCACATCCGTGTTTCTTTCATCATTTCACTCATGTTTTGGTATAACATAATTCAAAGCACTTTAAAGGTTTAAATAAAATAGAACACATTTTCATTGCTTATGTATGTTGTAGAATGTGGATTATTAATATTCCTTGAAAGGCTTAAATACACCTAAAATTCATAATGGCGGAGAGTCGAACTTGATCATTGACTTACCGTGCGACAGTACCGCCATATTGAGTTATAGGGTATTGATATAGTGCTTTGGGCCATGGCAATTAATTTTTGCAACATTTTTCCTATTTTACAAAGTGGCTAGCTTAAGAAAACAATAAATTTACATTCAATCCTTGTTCAGATTAACATAATTCTGAGTTACAGATATTTGTTTGGGGGAGAGTCACTCCCATCAAAACCTGACATACCTCTCTCTTCTCTTTCTTCTGATTCGCGCAAATTAATGGCCATGACTAGGGCTAAGAATTTAGAGTGCTACACCTTAATTTTATTTGCTACTATGCGCAATGGCTGTATAAGCTCTTCTGGCAATTAAATAATTAAATAAACCCAGCTATCTCTGTTTTGATTGCACTTATTTGCATCTTTTCTTTATCTCATCACTTTTTGGACATTTTAAATCTTGTTTACACATTTTAATACTTAACAAACACGTTTTACATATTTATTCAAATAAAATTACATAATATAGTTGTTATATACATAATTATTACACTGTTTACATATAACAACTTTAAAAGCCTAAGTATATCGAGCTCCTCATGAACAGGAAAATGTGTTGCACATTCCTTGCATCAGTTTGTAAGGAAATAGATAAATAAGCATATACGTCAAATATGAAGCTATTAACAGGGAAGCAAACAAATAACAATTGTAACTTAAAACTTCACTTATAAGAAATTATACTTTCCTTATAAATTGTCCGGGATCACCATTTCATGTAAAACTTTTACACATCCTCAGCCGGAAACAACAAAGCCGTCGCCATCTAGCGTTGGTAACGATGGCGACAGCTTTGTTGTTTCCGGCTGAGGATGTGTAAAAGTTTTACATGAAATCGCGATCCCGGACAATTTATAAGAAAAGTATCATCATTTCTTATAAGATAAGTGAAGTTTTAAGTAAAAAAATTGTTATATTTGTATAAATAAGAATATTCTTATGAATATGTGTGTTATATTAAGAAATTGCTGAAAAAGACTCCTGCTAGGATACAAAAGTATCTAGATGTTACAGGACATCCTCGTCCCTTTTGACAAAATCTCACTAGATACGGTGTTGGCTAAAGGTTGCAGAATTTATTTGCAACAATTTTTAGGCTATGTGCGATGTCTTAGACCTGTTCCAAATCATTCTTCAGCTGTAAAAAAGGCCAGAGAACTAGCAGTTCTAAGATGACTTATTCTGCTTGGTTAATTTGTCCTGACAACTGCCATATTATGACTGGAGGAGAAATATTCTGAGAAATATTCACAATGGGCTGTTCTGATGGATGTGAAGGGAATTGGTAACCCGAAGTTAAACAGAACTTAGCAGAAATCCTAATATTGAGAGTGTTGTAACAAAAAAGTACAACTAACAAAATATATACCACTTGTATCTATTAATGCACAACTTTATTTTTCAACATAAACGTATTTACTAACTGAAAAGAATTATTAAGTATCTGTACTAACAGACTTTTATACATCTAACCTCAATAAAAAGCATGTTCAGGGAGACTGAGACTGGGCAGACTCTTAATTCATGACATGGGTGAATTTTGTGTCCTTACTTATTTGATGTAATTGTGTTCAGTACCGTTTATGTGATTGCATATTTAAATATGAAAGTTGTATCCTTTTTAAAAAAATAACAGGCATACTTTTAGATAAATTAAAGGATCCTTTTGCAACCTTTTAATCAATATCTTGCATCCAAAAAGTCCTAGCACTAGTCATGACATCCACATCGGAACGCTCTTTTTCACTCGTAGTAGAACGAAGTTTTGCATTTGGAAAATAAATAACAACAGTTGTTCTAGGTGCATTAATCCAGTGGGATGGTTCAGGCGGTTTCGTATGCATTCGGAAGTCCGGGTTCGATTCCCGTGGCCGACCTACCTGACACAAGGCATTTTTCAGATATCTTCCCGGGTCGCTAGGTGTCGAATGCTGGATAGGTTAATTACATCTCCCGAATTTCCCGTCTCTCCATTTCATGTCCATTATCATTTCACATCATCTCTCATCTAGTGTAGGGTAGAAGTGGTGCATTAAATAGTGTCACGGCAACAGGCATAAAAGTTTCGACACAAATAAGGAAACAGTCGGCGGATAAAGTTTCATTGTAATAATGAGCCTTGCTAAGCTGTTAACGATAGTGCGTTTAGTGTAAACAGATAGCGCCGGCAAGCAAGATAACTGAGGTAAAGGCCTCGCCGGCATAGATTAAGTTACGTTTCTCGAAGGTGATAGAATATTCGGATTACGTCATTAGATGCCTTGTTTTCCAGAAACATCTAGTGCTTGACAGAACAGTCTGGTAATCATGAATGTGATATATAAGGGATTGTGACACGCCAGCAAGACAGTTGTAAACAGAGTGTGAAACAGTGTTGTGAAATGAGAGACAGCCAGCTGTGTTGTTGTAACGAGAGCTAAGGATGTAATCGGCTGTCACTGTTATTGTGATCGACCTTGGTATACTGATGGTGTATGTAACGTAATGCTGCTGTAATCTATAAGAGTATTTCTACGAAAATAAAGATTTTATTTCCGCAACTCGGCCTTTTAATTCTACGAACCCACAAAGTCACAATATATTGCAATTAAAATAAACAAAATAATTACAGATTTTGGAAGAACCATAGCACAGTAGAAGGTAATATTCGAAACTACCACCGGACTGCCGATAAAAAGAACCAGATCTTCTTCTGTTTGACAATGTGTGCAATGTCTAAGTTAGTTTTTCTCTCTTCAAGCTGTTATTTCTCTATAGACACATACAGGTTTTAATACCTGATTATTCTGACAGTAAAGTAATCTGTATATTATCTGGTGTATCTTTTTTTAATGTTCTTCCGCTCCTTTTGGCTCTTATTTGTCATCGCTTTCTGGGATAATATCGAAATTTCTCAGATAATCGTTTGCTGTAGAATATATAGTCCGCCTTCACCAGTCAAATGGGCTTAGACTGTCACACTTTCACACCTGTTTCTTAACCAGTCCTTAGTTTCTTCATCTACTTGCCCTTAATTTGATTACCTCTTTTTTTTATTTATTAAAAATGGACTTTGGAGACAAGCAAAATAAGTAACAATCCATCGATTCCCTAAATGGCTAAGGAAAGCCGGTGTGGTGTGATGTTTTCTGTAAAAGGAATTTTAACCTAAATTCCTACCGGTGCAAGCCTCAATTAAAAGTTATATTTCTTAAAACTAAACAATTTTGCAAGCAGCGGATAATTTAAACATTTAATTCATGCACATATATGCCTTTACAATCCACTACTCTTAACATTTAAAAAGACTACGTGTATCGGTAACAGGAGAACAAGGAATGTTACGTATTTCTGTTTACCTCTCGTGTGTTTAGGCGTTTGAAATTTTCTCCAAGCTTCCACTTGGCTGTTTCTCTTCATATTCCAACTGTTATACTCGCAGAAAGAGTAGAAAGAAATAAAAAAGCTTTCATCGGATCAAGTAACCATAGCAACCAGATGAGAAAAACAAGCAAATACACAGCGAGTGTTGTTTCATTTCATTTTCCATTTGTTCCGGAATTTGGTTGCCAAGTAACGATCGTTATTCTGCATAGGGTTTTTAGGCTTGCTATACTCACAGCACATGGCTGAACAGTGTTTAGAATCAAACATCTAAGTAGGAAGAACTGTTCATTTTTGGAATGTTCCTTTTTGTTTACAATGTATTGTTTTCGAGCCACCAAATCCATCCGTGACATTCTCCATAATGTGGGGATTTAGGGAGAAAAGAGCTATATAGACTTGAGGAAAAGTTTCGGAACATGATCAAAAAAGTAACTTCACATTGTCCTTTCCGCAGTGTCTGACTAGCATTCGGAAGCTCGTGCGTTCAAATCCCGTTAAGAGTAATACGGCGCATTTCTTTCTTGTGCTCGCAGTTGCCAAGTAAATACCAGATTATGTAATGTATTTAAAAGGATTAATTCTTTAAGGATTAATTCCTCAATATAGATTTACATTAAAAGTATTCAGCGATAAAAATCCTGGTATTTAAGTAGTTACAGTAGTAAGTCGCCACAAATATTTATCTCGAATATGAGAACGCTAAGTGGTCTACCGGAAAAATATGAGTCAATTGGAGAATTTAATGTCAGAGTTCGAATCTCGGTCAGGGTGAGTTACCTGGATAAGGTTTTTTCCGGGGTTTTCCCTTATCCTGTAAGACGAATGTCGGGTAACTCTAAGCTCCATGGACCTCGGACTCATTTGAGCATCATTTCATCAGTTCCATTCATCGTCCGATATGACTTAACGTTGGAGGACGTAAATTACAAAAAAAAGTCAGGACGGCACGTTGGCCATGGTAGCTCAAGGGGTTGGAACGACTGGACGGAAACCAGGAGATCCGTGGTTCAAATCCCGGCCGTGGCATTGAATTTTTCAGTTTGCTCTAATCAATTAAAAATCACCCATATACCGGAGTAATGTATTTAAAAGGATTAATTCTTTAAGGATTAATTCCTCAATATAAATTTACATTAAAAGTATTCAGCAATAAAAATCCTGGTATTTAAGTACTTACAATAGTAAGTCGCCACAAATATTTATCTCGAATATGAGAACGCTAAGTGGTCTACCGGGAAAATATAATGAGTCAATTGGAGAATTTAATGTCAGGACGGCACGTTGGCCATGGTAGCTCAAGGGGTTGGAGCGACTGGACGGAAACCGGGAGATCCGTGGTTCAAATCCCGGCCGTGGCATTGAATTTTTCAGTTGGTTCTAATTAATTACCAGATTAGATATTCAATAACACTCTATATTCAATGTTCTACCGTAGAACAAAATCAATTTATCAACTATTCAAGCTAATAGTGCCCCAAAATGACTTGCACAAAGGCCATTTGTCCAGTTTAATCATACTTTCCTAAAATACCTTATCTATTAATTTATAACAACAACCTAGATAGCACAAAAGGATCTAATTGAGGCTATTGAACATGAAGTTACTATTACAGATGGTACGTGAAGGCGACTATGCAGACATAATTACAAATGGTTTCGTTAAACTTTTTATTGTAGGCACAATGTGGATACAGTAGGTAATATAAACAAATGCTTTCAAAGACTCGCTCTAGTTGGCCTTGAAACCCCATTCAGTTTCCATGATATCGCACTACTTACGTACTAACAACACATTTAAAAAGTTATAAGGATTGAAACATTCAACTGAATAAAAGGGATATATTCAAAATGGTAGATTCCAGTTATTTAAAATAAATTGCATGTTTTGAAACATCTACATTTATATGTAGTAAGTTATTTACTGAGGCCTATGGTTTACTCGTTACACAAAATCCCTTCTGAGTGAAGAAAACTTCAAAACCTATAGAATTTACTTTTAATAAAGAAATAAATAAACAATAAATAAGTAAATAAATAACCAATAAATCCCTAAAGGGCAAAGGCCTCCTGCTAATGCAAAGAGTTGCTGCTGTGAGCTCATTAGGGTCGCAACTCCTAAGAGCTTCATGTTTGCTTATCGGTACCTTCTTATCTACTGTGATAACTATTAATGTTCTATATTCTATACGCAGTGTACTTAGATCTATGTTAGATTGTTTCATATCTATGTTCTATAATCTACGTTCCACTGAGCATAAGGTGATGGATCCGTGATATTTCTATAATTTCAACTCTACTAAATTTGGGATCCATCATCTTAAGTTCCCCTTGGGCGACTTGATTTTGTAATTTACATTGATCCTACTTCTCCTTGTACTGCACTTCAACTTAGCACTGACACCAACATCAACACAGACACTTCAGTTGCAAACTAGGTGGTGTATGTGTGGGTGGCTGCGCTTTCCAGTTTTCTCCACGTTTGTCTGTCCTTAGCTAGTCTCGTCCATAGTGTTCCCGCTGTCTTCCTAAAGTCGTCTGTCCACCGTGTCTTCGGTCTCCCTATCGATCTTGGTCCTATTCTCGGATCCCACATTGTTGTTCTTTGGGTCCATCGACCTCGGTCTATTCTGGCGACGTGTCCTACTTGTCATATATCTTAAATATATGGATTTAAGTTAATTTATCTACGCAGTCTTTTAGTAAACCAAAAATATAAATCATTTTCATAATGTGTCAAGGGTAATTTAAGTAGAAATATTTTCTTGAACATTTTCATACGACGAGGATCGTTTGATAAGTCTAAACTTCCTTGAAGGGATGGACATTTTTGTTGCAACTTAAGTGATGGTAAGCTTGATTATTCAAAAGATTATACAAAAAATTTGAATGTGCTGCAATATACAGTTCATTGTTGACAGCCATCTGAACTGGTCAGTGTGATAGCTGCGACTGAAAATGAAAAAAAAAAAAAAAAAAAACAGAGTTTCGTGCCGTTATTAAACATTTTCATTTGAAGGATGCACTGCCGCATAAGTCAAGACTGAATTGACACGGACTCTGCACCAACATTGAAGGCAATTTACTTTTTGATAAATTAATTTAAACGTGGTCGTAGAAGCACCGAAGATGAATCGCGCTCTGTTCGCCCAATTGAGGTCACCACACAGGACACCATTGAAAAAATCCACGATCTGGTTATGCAAGACTGTCAAATCAAAGTTCGTGAGATTTCTGAGGCTGCAGGCATCTTAACTGAGCGAGTACACAACATCCTGCATGAAAAGTTGGCAGTGAGAAAGCTGTGTGCAAGATGGGTGCCACGATTACTCACATTCGACCAAAAGCGCATCCGGAAGAACACTTCTACCGAGTGTCTGGCGATGTTTAATCGCAATCCGCAAAAATTTTTGAGCCGATTTGTGACTGTAGATGAAACGGGATTCATTATTACACACCAGCGTCAAAACAATGGACAAAGACTAGTGAAAGTGTACCAAAGAAGGTAAGGACCATTTTGTCAACTGGTAAGGTGAGGGCCGCTGCTTTCTTGGGGATTCTCAATGAATAATCCTTATAGACTACTTGAAAAAGACAAAACTATAACTGGAGCCTATTATGCTTCATTGTTGGATCATTTACAACATGAGTTGTCTGAAAAGAGACTAAGTGGGCATAAAAGTGTTTTTTCACCAGGATAATGCACCATCACACACATCAGCAATCGTAATGGCGAAAATGCATGAGTTGGGCTTTGAATTGGTTCCTCATCCACCTTATTCACCAGAGTTAGCCCCAAATGACTTCTTCCTGTTCCCAAACTTGAAAGCTTGTCTTATTGGTAAGAAATTTTCATCAAATGAAAAAGTGATAGTCACCGTCAACGGGTATTCTGCATACATTTACGGAACCTATTTTTCCAGACTTACCAATGACCCTCGTACTAAATTCAAGTTCTTGTGCTTCACCAAATTTTCCAGTTTTAGATACGCCATTTACAAACTCACAGACCTTAGTTAAAATTGAAAGAGAAAATATAATAGTTTTTGGATAATTTTGTTTAGGATAAATTAATATTATTCAGGAGGTCCCAAAACACACAATCGGTGAAATATCCGTTTCAAATTTTTTGTAAATTGAGTTTTTATTTATGGACGCTTTTTAACTGCTTTATTATCAGCGTCCCATTCTATATTGGGTGTGAAATACCTTTTAATTTTGTTCAAAAGTCTCTTTATTAGACTTGAGATTCTTTAACGTGGCATAGATCTACGACACGGGACCACCGACTTTACTTCCCTTCTGAGATAAACCATGCTAAGGATTTTTACTCCCCGCGGGCATGAAAACCCGCGACTTCGGGAACCAGAGGCTAGCAAATTACCCCTAGACTAAGCAGGACAACCGTTCGAATTTCTGGGATACATACAATAGGTACTTTCTCTTATCTACAGCCTGCAAATATTGTCATTCATGATATCGTGTTTCAGTCCCAAAATAATGATATGTGTCTGATGGAAGCTTGAAGGTATGATTCAGTGCGAATTTATTCCAAATAGACGTACAGTCGATACAAATCTTTATTCTCAACCACTGAAACGAGTCCATCAAATTTCGATGTATTAGCTAATAGAAACACGATTCTGTTGCAGCAGAACAATGGCAGGCCTCATGCAGCTCACAGAACAATAGACAACTTTTGGGAATTGGAAGGAATCGATCTGATACCACATCCAGATATAATTCTGAGATTGCTTCTTCAGATTAGCGGGATAACATATCTTGTTGAAAGGAGGCTCAGAGCTATAAAATCTAATGGTCTTTACTTTGAATATTAGAAAATTTCCTGTAACAGCACATTTTTATTAGAGTTTTGCTTGAAGATTGGCGTTACTTATGAAACATCATCTAGTATCTAAATGCTTAGCACTAATGTTCTACAGCAGAAAATATTTTCTGAGTTTCTGGTGTATAAATGAACTTTTTGTGTTTTACTAGAACACTTAGCTTTTAATGTCACAAAATTTGAAAGAATCTTAAGTTTTAGAAAGCAAGTATAAACTTTACCATTCTCAATCTAACAGCCTTATTTGGTAACTTTTAAAACTCTTTAAACAGTAATTATGTTTGAACATATGTATTTTAACAGTAGCGTTGACTCTATGATTCTGATAAGAATCGAAAGGGAGAACCTAGCACCTTGACCTATGGAATACCTTTTGTGCCTGTGTCTCCTGACAGGAACATAGCTTTAACCTATTATCTCCTTTGGTGTGTCCGTTTCCCCTGTTCCATTGCTTCTTTTGTATCCTAGATATTGAGATGGTATTTCAAAAATTAATAGTAGTGTTCCTCTTTCTGGAGAGAAGCAAAAGCTGAACTATATGTATAATCATGCATATAAATCACTGATTAGCTGTTTTAAACTATAGTTCTTCCCCTTCTAATCGGAAAATAAAAATGTATAAAACTGCTTCACTTGCCTCAACTATCACAAAAGGTTTGCATTACATTCTCGTTACTTCTCCTACCCCCGGCCATTTGTGTAATAAATTAATCGTATGGAATACTACATTTATATTTCATTAATATTGATTACGATGAATATTTGTAGAAAAGATTATATTACACAATTTTTTGAAGATACTAGAGGAATAAGAGGGGCAGAAGCTACAGCCATTTTCTTAAAAAGTGGGTCACTGTATGCTGCTTTAAAATTCCGCACTCATTGCATCATCAGAATGAAAATTGTGCTCACTTAACATTTAAAAATGTACCTCAAAGTATTACAAAACTCAAAGCAATCGCTAGAAATACGTTTATTAAAAACGTGGTTTCCTGCCCACTGAAAGTATTTTGAAGGGCTGCAGTACTTTATCTGTGCAAGTCTTTTAATTGAAGGCTGCTGTGAATGTTGAACGAAATAAATTCTATTTTAATTTCGGAAACGTTTAATACAACAAAACTGATTTGCACAAATGTTGTGTTTCAATGATATCTACTTGTGTAGTAGTAGGTGGTAGTAGTAGAGTAGTAGATGTCTCCTATTGTTTCCCAGTTATTCTCAATGAATGCCTTCATAGGTTATTTACAGAAGATTCGAGATAGACATATTGTTAGGAAAATATTTTAAAATTGTTTTAATCACACTGGTTACATTTATTATGAGATCAACTTAACAGAAAAAGTTAAATTTAAAGGATAGTTTTAGGCAGATGTTGATATAGAATTGTAAGTACGCTGTCCATTTGAGCTTTTGGTTTTTTAAGATATGCTGTTCACGGACCTTTTACTAAATATTTTTCCATCAATTTTCAAAATGTATATTTCCCGATATTTTCCTATATCCAATTTTGTGAAATACAATACTGTTTAATTTTTTTAAATTAATTAACAAGAAAAGTGCGCTCAAGTGGAAGATTGAGAAACAAGTATAAGATAACAGTTTAATCTTTGCTGTAGTCTGTAACGGATTTTGTCCTTTTTGTACAAGTTAGTAGGTGATATTTCTCACAGCTCTATCCGCACAACACATACTGGCACTCTTCACTTGGATAGTGGCATCTCTTGTTGTTACATATTTTATGGTGGAACCCATGGATTGCTGTTCTTGTTGTAACATGTCTCTAGGGGTTGCGCTCCTTTTTCCAGTTGTCATCCATCATTACTGAGGCAGTGTAGAATTCCAATTCTATCTCTCTTTTCTTCGTTTCCCGTATGTTAACCAGTTCCTGGTCGGGTCTTGTGGATGGTAACCAGTGCCGTAGTCTCATGTCCTCTATGAAGTAGGTCTCCCTCATGAGCTCGTGTACCAGGCCTGATGGCGCTGTTTTTCCGACACCTTAGACTCGTTTCATGTATATCGTCTTGACCTCAATTATTTTCAATATTGAGCTTTTCCCAGATTGTTTCTATGCCATATGTAACGACTGGCATCGCTGTGGCCGTTGATAGATTGGTTATGTTCGGAATATTGTATGAGGCTCTGATGGCTGCTGATGCTCTCTCCTGGATGTGCATATTGAAAGAAGTTGAAGTTGTCTGTATTGTAACTCCCAGATATTTATAGTGTCCTATAGCCCGTAGAGTCTCACTGTATAGTGTTAGAGCATCTTTAGTTGCTATTTTTGCAACGTTCCAAAATGTCATTTGTACTGTCTTCTGTTTGTTTATGTCCATGTCATCTGCTCTTGCCCAAATCTTCAATATTCCTATTTGTTTTTTAAAATGACGAAGTGTATCGAGAAATTTATGCAGCATTTTTTTTTTGCAGCTTAAAAAATATATGTAATAAACGAGTCAGTTAAAAATTTTGACTACTTGTACGAGAGTGAGTCAATAAATAAGTCGAAAACTGGATAGCGGCAATAATCATCAAAGTAACTATCTGAAATTTATTTTACTTTTCGACATTATCAACCTCTACATTGAGACACTTATCCCATCTCTTTGCAAGCCCTTGAATGCCGGTGGCAAAGAAGTCTTTTGGTTGCTGTCGCAGCCAAGTGGTAACCTCCTTGATTAGGTCATCATCAGTTTGAAATTGTCAACCACACAAAGGTCCTTGTAGAGCCCCAAACACATGCAAATCACTAGCAGCTAAGTCGGGACTGTAAGGTGGATGTTCCAACTGTTCTCGACGAAATGTTCGTAACAGCTCCTGCGTTCAGGGCGGGAGAATTACTCCCTTTGTCAGGAGTCCAGGTCGCTTGAGGCGGATGGCCCGTCGGAGTTTCCGCAGAGTGGTACGTGGCATTCGTCATGGCATTCACAGTGTGATAGTGAGGCTGGAATTTCTGCAGTATGGCGTCCTGTATGTCCTAGAACACGGTGATCATAACGTTGCGGGCTGATGGAAACTTCTTGAATTTTTTGTTTCATTTCCATGAAAGATCTTTTTGATTCTGGTTGAAAGTAGTGAAACCAAATCATCCTAATCCTGGATGCTTTGCTTTCCCTTGTTAAACTGCTGAATCCTATTGAATACAGCTTTCAGAGAGAAACGTTTCTGTTCTTGTTGTTGTAATTTACGTCCTACAGCGTTAAGTCATATCGGACGATGAATGAAATGGGTGAAATACTGCCCAAATGAGTCCGGCGTCCATGGAGTGGGAGAAACATTGTCACCATACATGAGACGCATTTCGCGTTGCACTTCTGTGGACAGTCCTGGACCCACAACCACACACTGTTCTGCTCTGGTACAATCATGCATCACATCCGCCAACTTGCACTGGCTGCCACTGACTGACCGCATGTCGGAGAGATATGACCCAACCTCTACAAGCATTGGTATGCCGCTAGCTGTTGGCACAAAGTACTCCCGTAGTTTACAAATGCTATAAGGGAAACATACGTTTGCGAATTATTTATTGACTCGCCGTCCTATATAACCCGTTAGAAACCCCTTTAGGAAATTATAGAAAATAGAAAATGCTCTATTTTCTTAGTATTCTTGAGTGTAAATGTAACATGGATACATGTGTACGGATAAAGAGCATGTAAAATGCTACTTTTACTGTGGCTTCTTGGTAGCCTACTGTACACGTTAATATTGATTATTTGTGCAAAATTATCAGAAATGTTTTACTTCTCTTATATTGTGTGTGTGATTCACATACCTCTGTGACTACTTACAAAGAGGAACTTGCACTTCGAACTAGAGACATTTTCTATGTTCCTGAGATAAGGTAAGATTAGATGACGACAGTACACCTAGCACCTCGACCCAATGAATATTTTGCGCATACTTCCCGTCAGGAACGGATGAAATGAAGGAACTGTAGGAGATGTATGTCCAGAAGTCAGAGACACGCTGAGTTCCCCAATATTTTCAAGAACTTACCACCCGCCAGAGGGCACATGATAGTAATATTTCCCAGGCCACGGGGGTGGTGGGGAATCATAAACTCCCCTCCAGCGGGGGACGAGAAATCTGGACCGGCTACATGTGACGGGACCAAGAATTAGTTCCAAGTGAGATGAAATGAGGGTGAAGAGCAAATCTATGGTAGAAGACACCACCCCAGTTTTCTTCTTGCGTGTGTCTCTTATGTGGCTCCTCGGCGAGTGACAGGTGAGGTGAGAGGACACAGGAAGCGGCAAAATCAAGAGCAAAGCAGACAGCAGGGTCTATATTTCTAGTTTGAAGTTCCCCGGCGACCTCTGGTAAAACCGGCTCTTCTCCCCATATTCAAAGTTGTATATTCCATTGGGGGGACGGAACCTGAAATTCATCAAGTACCAATGTAATATAATTTAAATTTTGCGTTTTACAATTTGTGGAATATATAATACTAGACTTTACGATTTACGACAGCATGTGTTGTGTTATGAGCACTTTGTAATATACAACAGTTTGATAATAAACTAGCTTCTTTTCCCCAGTATAACTGCAGTCGGCGAACACAAAAATGAATCTCCTGGCCGTGGTCTCGGGTTGATGTTTTGGTTTCTTATGAATTATTGAAATGATAACACTTGTATTATTATAAATATTGTTATTAACCTTACAAACATAATAAATAAATTGAAAATTACAACTTTTCACAACTTCATCGAAACGCGTCTTCTTTGCTGAGAAAGAAAATTTCTAGTAGCGTCTCCCGGAATTTTATTTCATCACTATAGTAACCACTCAATGATTAGTTAAACATAAATTTAACCAACATTAAAAAATTTATAAACAGCTTCTGTTTGCGGTCAACCACTGAGCAGGAGGTTTACAGAGAGCATAATTTTTCTCTGAGGTGAAGCACCGTGATTACTGCCGACATTTTCAATCCTGAAACAGCCAGACATATGAAGTGTGAAGTAAAATGAGAAGTGAGATAAAACAGAGGGACAAGGGACAATGCAGAGGATGCAATGAAGCTTCGTGGTAGTGGAATAGAAACCCAGGGAAACTGTCATAGAAGAATCCATAGTTCAGGAAAGTCGGCCACGTAATCGACTCACGATCTTCGGGCCACAAACGTTGGCATCTGAGTCACCCTGCTCGCTGCATAATTCACATAATATTGTTTCACGAAAATCAGTATAGGAACGGCGTTTCTGCATCACTATCTACATAGTTAATACTCTTCTTAACTAGCGTAATATCAAAACCGTCACTCAATAATCCCTCTTAATACAGTGTGTAAAACAGCCTTATACTTCATATCGAATAACAAACTTTGATAGATTATCCCATAACGAGACGAAAATATTTGCTTCGTACTTCGCTTGTGAGTTTTGTTCACTTGAACTGTTATGTTGGTCACTACCTAAAGCATGCATAAGTGGTCAAGGTTGTTGGCTAACAAATGATCTTTGTGGGCGTTGAGCCACACAACCATTAATCTATGTATCCTGTGTAGGTCATACTCATAAAGAAAAGTAATGATAAATGCTGGACACTTTTAACAGCTCCACCGCTTATCTTTATATCCGAACCATCCCCTGAAAAGCATATACCAGCTTTCCAAATATTTCAGCGGTTTACCTCCAAAGAAGCGCATTTTTCCCAAAGTTCATTCCCTTATTCCTTGTGGTTGTTTTTGTACCGTACTAAAATAGACTCGTGTCAAGATCTTCAAGTTTGGAAGAACCTTAGAGACAGGTACTTTTCTCTCTACAATGCGTAGAGAAGGAATTGTACATCATCAAATGTTTGTTTAACAAATTTCATTAGAAATACGGGGTTGAGGTTCCTCAATGCAAAGTAGCTTTTAGAGAAGACGTTTGTGTGTGTATGTATGTTTGTGAATATCAACTTAAAAAAAGAAAAATTCGCATATTAAAAAAATAGTACTTAAGTTCAGCAGCTTCGGAAGAAAGATGCACAGTATATTCAAGAAAATCCAGTGCCCCCCCCCCCCCGCACTCCATAAAAAGCTTGCTTAATTTTGTTTCTCTCAATATAGCTTCCACGATTTTTATTACGACACATTATTAAGATATTTGCATGACTATTAAAATGTATATATGAATTTTCTGAGAATAGGTGAGAAGTTCTCTTCATTCTTCTTGAATTTTGGATTTACAGTTTATTTTAAACAAGGAGTGACTGGTGACGGTTTCTGGAGAGGCATATCTCCATGTAGCCAATATGTTTCCATCGCCTTATTTTCCTTCGCTTGCAAGCTGAACTTTGAAGGGTAGCTTGTCATATTATAGCACTTCCTCTCATATTCTTTACTAATTTAATGCAATCCGGCAACGCTGTTCTCTTCCTTCCCGCTACAAGTGACAAGTCACTTCTTGTTTAAATGCTACTGTAGATTCAAGTTCTGCCATTTGTGTTGGAGAATTGTGTGTGGATGCCGAATTTAAGCATACATTATACAAAATTATAAAATATACGTAAAAGTCGCTTACAACTGAATTTTACATTCAAGTACTCGTAGCTTACTCAGTTATTAGTGTCACTTGATCCTTAACTATCCCTACAAATATGTGGTTGAAATATCATACAAAGAGTTTTGCACTTTTTCATGAAACGGTATTTTAAAATAAAAGAAGACATTAATAGCATGTTATTAAGCGCTCCAGTGTTGAGTAAAAGAGAACGATTAGAAATCCAGTCCAGCAAACACTTCCTGGATAATGTATGTCTAGGAGCTTGCCTCTGCAGTGTTGTTAGTAGCGTGTCTACCTCACGTTCAAGAGTCCCGAGTTCCAATCTCGATCACGATGGGTTATCTGGATAAGACTTCTTCCGAGGCTTTCCCTTATCTCTAAAAATGAATATCAAGTAATTCTAAGCTCTATGGACCCTGGCCTCATTTGAGCATTATTTCATCCATTTCAATTCATCGCCCGATATGACTTAACATAAAAGGACATAAATTAAAAAATGTATGTCTAGAAGCCTGTTTAAAGAATTTATTAATTTATTTCAATGTTATAACACAGGCGATGAAACAAACATGACCAAGTTCCAGATTCTTAAGCCAGTGACCTTTGACGCACTATTGTTTGCGTTCTTTATATTGATAATGATTTGAGTGTATCTAGCTTGAAGCCAACTGCTAAAACATTCTATGCTTGCCTAGCATTGTGAATATAGCATGAATAAAATCGATATAAATAATGCAAATATTATAAAACATATACAACTCAATTGAATTGCACTTAAGTAAGTTATGTTTAAAATCACAAAACAGCACGACGTATTGTGACATTAGTACGAACTTCTGAGTTATAAAGCAGTGGCTAACCTCAAGAACAGAAGTGAATAATAATACAAATCTTCTAGGAATATTTTAGAAATACTAGATAATAGTGGGCTATGTTCTACTGGGCTCATTCTCCTCCTCCTCCTCCTCCTCCTCCTCCTCCTACTCCTACTCCTTCTTTGTAAAATTTATAAAATTAGTGTTGTAACAATTGTTTTAGTTTAGGCCTCAAGAGTTGAAAATATTTAAATATGTTTAATGGTGGTTTAAGGATTGATATGGAAAAGTTAATATGCATAAGAAATGAAAGTGTGAAATGTGTATGTGATAAGATGCAATATGTATATCATATGATGTAATGTGTTAGTATTGGTAGTTACAAAAATGATATGACGTAATGTGCTGACGTGGACCAGTGAGAAAAAAGTTTTTGGTGGTTATAGCAACGAAAGGAGAAAAATCAATAATCTTGAACTAGCAGCTAGCAAAGATGGTGTCTTTTTATCGTGTAACGTCGAAAGGAAGATAATTGAGTTTTGGAACAGCGTGTAGAAAAAATCTATAGAGATTATAAACTATATTCACAATTTCTGTATAAATGCAATTCAATTACATTGATCAAGTTTATTGTATATTTACGTTACGACGTGCTCTGTAAATTTGTTACTCAAAATTAAAAGATTTAAAATATATTAATTTAAAAATAAAAAGAAAATTATTTCTACAGTAGATAAAAAAGTTAATTCCCTCGCTCGAGACCACGCCTGAATTCAAAGAATTTTTTCATGCACTGATTGAAGCAGCAGCCGTGGATAACATCTAAAGGACGCCGGATCTGAGCAAAAGCTAAGATTAAAACGACTGCGAGACCTGGAACATCGACACCATCCCCAAGGACGGGACGCAGCAACAGCATATTTTGTCCTAGAATCGCAGCATCTCCACCTCCAATACACGTATGTAAAACTTCCGTTAAATATGGTCGCCGCAACGCGGGGCTTGGAGAACATCATCTCTATCATCACATCTCCACGTACTTATTTCCGTTGTAGTGTTAATGGCAAGGAACATTTCCTAGAAACTGAAGGAAAGCGTTATCATGTTAAAGATCTGGAAAACGTAAGATTTTCCCTGTTGTTACTTAGGTAAACTCTGGAATGTTTATTTTCTTACATTTCCTTTCCATAAGTTTCTTCATTGTATTTTTATATCACTTCAGGAATGCTTTCAGGCTTGTAGTGTACGGCAATGTCAGACATGTGGTGCGGATGCTTGATAGTGTTGGCGGCAGCGCAGCGCATCCTAGCGGATGAAGAACTTTCAACACTTGTTAGTGACTTCCGGACATCTCGGGACTATGGCCTCCGCGATTCCCTCACTTCATCTGTTTCTCCTGGGTAGCGCAATGGCCTTCTTGAGCTTGATGAAAATTCTGAGGTGCCAACTTGCATAATGAGCCTATGAGAACACAAGTATTTAATTATTTGATATGTCTTACTACTAAAATCGCTGTCCTCCATATGTTTTCACAGGCCTTCGAGGCCACGCCATGGCTGAGGGGTTAGACCACTTGACTATCACCAAGGCTGCTCGGGTTCGATCCCAGGCGACCACAAAGTGAGATTTGTTATGAACAATACGGCGCTGGGGCGGGTTTTCTCCGGGATATCCGTCATTTCATTTCACCGGTGCTCCATCTTCATCTCATTTATCATCAATATCACCGCCTGCGGTATCCTATGTAGTAAAGGCGGGCATTAAGCACTACACATTTCATTTCACACAGGCATATGAATCTTTCACTCACTTGAATCTACTATACCTATAGTATCACTTTATATTGGTGAGGGAGTATTTTAGTGTTCAGCTCTTTTCATTAAGATAGGTTACTTCAGTGTTAAGGTGAAATGAGTTCATAAAACATTTCCTTAATTCTGTAAAATTTACCTTCGATTATAATGCATTGCAATCAAATACATTTTAATATGTGTTTAATCTTTTTAGCTGTTAACTATAATGAATTATTTAAATAACTGGAAAGTTAATTACACATTAGCTATGCTGTAACTCTCCTGAATGCTTAATTAAGATCAACGGATTACAGAAGAGTTTGTGATTCTCTTTTTATCCTCTGTGTAGCAGTCGGTTTTATTTAGAACTCACGTACTAACCCGATTTCCTCGTACTACTTGTTTTCATGACGACCTTGGTCGTAACTAGAACAAGTTTAACCCATCTGTTAGCGGAAACCTGTCGCTGATGCGATCAATTGCTTACCCTTCCAGGAAGTCACTTCCGACAATCGGCAAACACCAGGGTACGTAAACTCTGCGGTTCTGATCCAACTCAGAGCAACAGGTATTAAAGTCAGCTTTGACTTTTAAGGAAAATGCTACTAAAAATGGTATTTAGAAAACTTCTTATGCTAGGCCATGTCGCAGAAACGATGTCTAAATAAGGGTCATTTTTTGGATCCTGCTCCGGAAGTGAGTTCACAGGGATACGCAGTGTTTCTGAAAAGAAGTTGCAAATTATGCGATCACATTGTTAATAAGCCATATTTCGAATTGCTATACATTGTAATTAAAATACGTGTTTACATATTTCTATAATCAGCATCTGAAGCTCTGTATTTCATTTTTCCTTCCTTGTCGCTTAGGCATATAGTCTCTTTTAACTTCAACGGTCAAATTGGGGCCTTTTTTTCGAGAAAGCACTGTTTTTTTTTTTTTTTTTTTTTTTTTAATCTTACGTCCTCCAACGTTAAGTCATATCGGACGGTGAATGGAATGGGTAAAATGATGCTCAAATGTGTCCAGGGTCCATGGAGCTTAGAGCTACCCGACATTCGTCTTTCAGGATAAGGTAAATCCCGGAAAAAACCCTATCCAGGTAACTCACCCTAACCGAGATTCGAACTCGGGACCTCTTGAACGTGAGGCAGACATGCTACTATCTACGCTACCGAGACGGGCGAAAGCACTGAAGGTGCTGTTTACCGTTGAACTGTGTGGTCTTCTCTTTCATCGTTGTTTAGCCTTTTCTATCAAACACAATCAAGTTCATACTTCCAGAATCTGTGGAGCACAGAGAACAATTCTCATTAAAAACAATTTATCCCACCACTTTTGAATTACAAACCAGAACACTTATCACTTAATTATAAAGGCAGCCACTGCTTATTTTATTGAGTTATATTCATAGGGAATTCATTTATTCTCTCATTATTTCCTCACTGTCTCTTATTCTGTGTATCTACTTCACTTCTTCCAATTCCGTGTTTCTCTCCCTCTCTCTTATTTACTCTATCACTTCCCACTCTCGACTACACATTTTTATTCTCTCTTATCAGTATTACCCCTACTCTCTCCTTCTCTGTGCAACTCAGCTGTAAAGTGATGCTTTGAAAATCAGCAGTAAAGTTAATTTGAGATATTAAAAAGGCTCATAGCAAGTAAAAATACACAAATATGTGTCTATTCCATAATGATGTTTATCCATGAAAGACTATATGTTTCTTGTGATAATCTGTTTATATGCATGAATAATAGTAATGAGAAACTGTTATTTATGACATCTTAAATATTAATTCCACCAAAATGTGTATGTTAGAGCAAGTATGTTAGAATACACTTCCACAAGAACTGAATAACTAACAGCATACCATCTCATTTTGAGTCACATTAGAACTCCATCCTTTGATGCCATATAGCCTGTTTTATAATGGGACGTACGCTTTATACCAATCGGTAAGTTAAGTCACATATCCATTATATCAAACACTGTAAAACAACTATTTTGGTCTTCAAAGTATCCCTAATTACACATTAGCTCATCATATATTATACATTCAATTGCCAGAAAATTTACTTAATATTTTGTGATACATTTAGATCTAAGAATTTGCAATGGTCACTCAGGAAAGACCCGCTTATACTATACACTCAGGGAGCAAGATGGCTGCAGTTAATGGTGCAGCCTTCGTTCGATATGTCTCTGTTTTGATTCCCGTCGACCACCTATTCTTATTTTTTTCCTGGGCTTTCCTAATCAATAGGCCAGTGCTAGGATGGTTTCTTATCTACCACAATTTGTTTACAATAATTTCTCTCTCACTCCAATTCCTTCTCAACTTTCATATGTGCTTCTAGGTTTCGTGGCGAACGGCGTGGATACCTATTCAAAGGAAAGAGTGTTCACCGTAGTCTGCTTGGTCAACAGGTCGTTCGTCGCTCTTTTTAGGCTGCTACAACAGTGAGACAGATCTTGGAGCCTGGAACGTTAGGAGCTTCCGAGCGTCTCTATGGCCTGTAGCTTAAAAAATGCCAAAAGATTTAACGGATAGGACACCACTAAGAAAATAAAATAAAGTAATTCAAAGAGCGACTTTGGAATGCAACCCCAAGGAACAGAACAATGGTCGTAAGACTAAGAAACGCATAGAAGAGGCCAATAATCGAAGAAATTACTAAAAGGAGGTGAGTTAAAGTAGTTTATAAAATGTACGCTCTCATTATATCGTTTTATATAACTCATAGGACATATTTATGGGTATAATATAGCCAATACACTAACATCTCCATGATTGCAAATGCCAGTTATTAATGTTCTCGATCGCACTTCCAACTCCAATCGTGTTCAAATCTCATCTTCTAATGATACTCCGACTTTTACTTGTCAGTTTAGGGTCAGATAGCTCGGCCACGGGAATCGAACCGGGGCCCGAGTTCGAACGAGTTAGGGCGAGTTGCCTGGATAAGGTTTGCTCCAGGGGTTTCCTTTATGCTGAAAGATGAATTTTGGGTAACTCTCAGTTCTATGGACCCTGGGCTCATTGCACCCATTTCATCATCATCTGATATGATAACGGAGAACGTAAATAACAAAATAAAAAGAAACCGAACTTCCTGAATGCGGAACACAGACGAAACCACCTGGTATTGTACCTATGCTCCAAGTGAGGCATTCCCGGGAAGAAGGATGAGGTGAGAGGAGAAAGATGGTGCACAAGGAGTCACGATGGTTCGGAGGGCAAGGTCCCTACAATTGACTAGTTGGAAACTCTCCGACAGGCAGTACAGCCGGCATCCCAAACACCGTGTTCCTGAAACGATCCACCTGGCTGGCCCGGAGACCGAAGAACGTCCTACCGAAGTATAAAGTGTTTACCGGAACATACCATCCCGCCATGCAGCGCTGAGACTCCCGCCGACACTTCTACACTGAAAGAGACCTCCAGATAATGTCAAAGAATAATTCAGGTGAAATGGAGGAACAAAAAATTCATGGGATGTAATTGACCTACTCAGCATTCACCTAGCGACCCGGGGAAACCCGGGTCAGATAGGCCGGCCACGAGAATCGAAGCTGGACCTCCCGATACAGGCCGCAGACTAAACCACCCGAGCCATGCCGCTCGGTCAGTAAAAGGCACGTTCAAGCAGTTTCATAGCTGGTTGTGTCGTCCTCGTGGTACAGCGGTTAACAAGTTAGTCTCTGCCTCCTGGAGTAACACCATAGTTTTTTTAAATAATTTTTGTCGTACTAGGCTA
This sequence comes from Mantis religiosa, assembly GCA_030765055.1. Classification (NCBI taxonomy): domain Eukaryota; kingdom Metazoa; phylum Arthropoda; class Insecta; order Mantodea; family Mantidae; genus Mantis; species Mantis religiosa. Next base: position 104,991,696 of record CM060951.1, on the reverse strand, counting down.
GTGTGGAAGAATGATTAATTTCCATCATAATTCTTTTTGAGAGTTCTTATTGAAAAAGGAGATTGTGATACTCACGGGTTAAGCTCGGCGGAGGGCGATACATTTTTTGGGGCGTAAATAAACTTAGCATGGCTTCCTTTGGAAGAGAAGTAAAGCCGAGAGTCCCGTGTGATAGACTTACTACACGTAAAAGAACCTCAAACCTGATAGAAAGGCCTCTAGGCAAAATTAAGCGGTCTTTCACGTCCAGTATAAAACGGTACACTAAGAACCAAAGCAGTTTAAGAGTTCTAAATAAATAAATAAACATTTTAAAGAGTTGTTTGCTATCCTATGGCTTTGAAATTCCGTTCTCTATATAAGAATACAGAGGAATAAAAAGAAAAAAAATAGAGTTGAGAACAATATGAGATATTTGAAAACTCAAGCTAATAACAGTGAATATTTCTGAAATACTTAATGCCACTAAAGTTTTATTCCGCATATATTCATCGTTTGTGCAACAAGATTTTGTCTATGTCTTGTGGTTTACCAATAATGAATAACTAGAATGAAGGGGACTTCCAGGTATTGCCAAAAATTCAATACACATTTACTTGTATGTAAATATCTTAAACAAGTTCAATTAAAATCTTATCAGTTTCAATTAAAATCATTAAAGATATTTTGAGAGAATAAAAATAACCATTTTTTACATTAAAACATATTTTGGAATGGTGGGTTTGAAAATCTTCGCGTCACATCCATTACCAAGCTTGGTAGTCGTCCTCCGAGTCTAAGGATAACCCTTAGCTTCTAGTTGAGACGTCGCCGGTTCAAACATGGCAGAGAACGATGGAGCTTTTTTCTGGGGTAAAAATCCTTAGCACTGCTTCCTTCGAAAATGAAGTAAATATTTACAACACGTAAAAAATCTCAAGCCTTATAAAGAGGCATATGAGCAAAATTAAGGGCTCTTTTCCGCCAATATAGATTGGAACGCTAAGAACCACAGTAGTTAATAAAAGCTGGATTTCAATTTTTTTTCCAAGATTGGTATTTAACACACTTTTCAGTTTTGGAGTAGTGTTAATAGACACACGCGTGCAATGACATTTTTAGGAAGCGCATTTATGGTGAAATTTTGATATCGAATTTTTGTGCGGAATGCAATACCTCCTTTATTTACTATAAGTAAGCAGTAGCGAAAATAAAAACAAAGAAAATGTACTGCACTCATGTCCCACCGATTGCACAGATACGTATGGGTTCAGTATCGATCTAGTATCGTTAAATCACAATACCAGTAGGGAAATTTGACTTTCGTTTGTTATTATTATAAATAATTAGTATTAGGTATTAATATTATCTTCCACTCAACTAATGCGAAACTTCCGCTCCAGGAAATGCTTTGGACACCCTATGTTATTAGCTCCCCATGGTGAGCTGTTGACCGGGGAATGACAATGGTCTTCCTTACGGATGACAAGAGTCGCCTACGTAATAAAGGGGACAGGAAGTGACGACACGGGAATAGTAATGAACAGCCACCCGCCTACTGACATCCCCCCATCGACGTAAAGGGCACGAATTGAACAGAAACGAGAGTTTCCAATTTATGGCAGGTTGCCAGGAAGATGTCAACAATTCATCGACCACATAGTGGTTATCTTACCAAATCGATAGTAGCCAGCCGATTTCTTCGAACTAGATATAGTGTGAGAAGTACAGAGACTTTAACAGGGAAATTTAAAGAACAAGTATGACTTGATGAACAGCAAGGTCCAAAGAAAACGATTAAATATAAAGATGTAACTAAAATAAAAACAGGATTTTTACTATATTAATTATGCTTACTTCCTTAGATTTAACTTCTTTAGTGTGTGATGATATACTTAGGTAGATATTAATTCACGACTATCCACTGGAAGGAACTTGCTTGTGCCGATAATTGTATAGGCCAGTTTACAATTAGACTAACTTCTCAACTAAGCTGTTTACAGCAGTAAAGCGAAATCGCGTCTATCACGTGATTTACTACATTTGGGGAAGATATTCTGATGTCTCTGATAGAATAATGTTAGATACGAATTGATTCCTGCGGGATGAAAGTGGGATAGCAACGAACTTTACTACAGCCAGTGAAGGATTAAATAATGATAGATACGAATTGATTCCTACGGGATGAAAGTGGGATAGCAACGAACTTCACTACAGCCACTGAAGGATTGAATAATGATAGATACGAATTGATTCCTACGGGATGAAAGTGGGATAGCAACGAACTTCACTACAGCCACTGAAGGATTGAATAATGATAGATACGAATTGATTCCTGCGGAATGAAAGTGGGATAGCAACGAACTTCACTACAGCCAGTGAAGGATTGAATAATGATAGATACGAATTGATTCCTACGGGATGAAAGTGGGATAGCAACGAACTTCACTACAGCCAGTGAAGGATTGAATAATGATAGATACGAATTGATTCCTACGTGATGAAAGTGAGATAGCAACGAACTTCACTACAGCCAGTGAAGGATTGAATAATGATAGATACGAATTGATTCCTACGTGATGAAAGTGAGATAGCAGCGAACTTCACTACAGCCAGTGAAGGATTGAATAATGATAGATACGAATTGATTCCTACGTGATGAAAGTGAGATAGCAACGAACTACACTACAGCCAGTGAAGGATTGAACAATGATAGAGACGAATTGATTCCTACGTGATGAAAGTGAGATAGCAACGAACTTCACTACAGCCAGTGAAGGATTGAATAATGATAGATACGAATTGATTCCTGCGGGATGAAAGTGAGATAGCAACGAACTACACTACAGCCAGTGAAGGATTGAATAATGATAGATACGAATTGATTCCTGCGGGATGAAAGTGAGATAGCAACGAACTACACTACAGCCAGTGAAGGATTGAATAATGATAGATACGAATTGATTCCTGCGGGATGAAAGTGAGATAGCAACGAACTACACTACAGCCAGTGAAGGATTGAATAATGATAGATACGAATTGATTCCTGCGGGATGAAAGTGAGATAGCAACGAACTACACTACAGCCAGTGAAGGATTGAATAATGATAGATACGAATTGATTCCTGCGGGATGAAAGTGAGATAGCAACGAACTTCACTACAGCCAGTGAAGGATTGAATAATGATAGATACGAATTGATTCCTACGTGATGAAAGTGAGATAGCAACGAACTACACTACAGTCAGTGAAGGATTGAATAATGATAGATACGAATTGATTCCTGCGGGATGAAAGTGGGATAGCAACCAACTTCACTACAGCCAGTGAAGGATTGAATAATGATAGATATGAATTGATTTCTACGGGATGAAAGTGGGATAGCAACGAACTTCACTACAGCCAGTGAAGGATTGAATAATGATAGAGACGTATTGATTCCTACGGGATGAAAGTGGGATAGCAACGAACATCACTACAGCCAGTGAAGGATTGAATAATGATAGAGACGCATTGATTCCTACGGGATGAAAGTGGGATAGCAACGAACTTCACTACAGCCAGTGAAGGATTGAATAATGATAGATACGAATTGATTCCTACGGGATGAAAGTGGGATAGCAACGAACTTCACTACAGCCAGTGAAGGATTGAATAATGATAGATACGAATTGCTTTCTACGGGATGAAAGTGAGATAGCAACGAACTTCACTACAGCCAGTGAAGGATTGTATAATGATAGATACGCATTGATTCCTACGGGATGAAAGTGGGATAGCAACGAACTTCACTACAGCCAGTGAAGGATTAAATAATGATAGATACGCATTGATTCCTACGGGATGAAAGTGGGACAGCAACGAACTTCACTACAGCTAGTGAAGGATTGAATAATGATAGATGCGCATTGATTCCTACGGAATGAAAGTGGGATAGCAACGAACTTCACTACAACCAGTGAAGGATTGAATAATGATAGAGACGTATTGATTCCTACGGAATGAAAGTGGGATAGCAAGGAACTTCACTACAGCCAGTGAAGGATTGAATAATGATAGAGACGCATTGATTCCTACGGGATGAAAGTGGGATAGCAACGAACTTCACTACAGCCAGTGAAGGATTGAATAATGATAGATACGAATTGATTTCTACGGGATGAAAGTGGGATAGCAACGAACTTCACTACAGCCAGTGAAGGATTGAATAATGATAGAGACTCATTGATTCCTACGGGATGAAAGTGAGATAGCAACGAACTTCACTACAGCCAGTGAAGGATTGAATAATGATAGATACGAATTGATTCCTACGGGATGAAAGTGGGATAGCAACGAACTTCACCACAGCCAGTGAAGGATTGAATAATGATAGATACGAATTGATTTCTACGGGATGAAAGTGAGATAGCAACGAACTTCACTACAGCCAGTGAAGGATTGTATAATGATAGATAGGCATTGATTCCTACGGGATGAAAGTGGGATAGCAACGAACTTCACTACAGCCAATGAAGGATTGAATAATGTTAGATACGAATTGATTCCTACGGGATGAAAGTGAGATAGCAACGAACTTCACTACAGCCAGTGAAGGATTGAATAATGTTAGATACGAATTGATTCCTACGGATTGAAAGTGGGATAGCAACGAACTTCACTACAGCCAGTGAAGGATTGAATAATGATAGAGACGTATTGATTCCTACGGGATGAAAGTGGGATAGCAACGAACTTCACTACAGCCAGTGAAGGATTGAATAATGATAGAGACGCATTGATTCCTACGGGATGAAAGTGGGATAGCAACGGACTTCACTACAGCCAGTGAAGGATTGAATAATGATAGATGCGCATTGATTCCTACGGGATGAAAGTGGGATAGCAACGAACTTCACTACAACCAGTGAAGGATTGAATAATGATAGAGACGTATTGATTCCTACGGGATGAAAGTGAGATAGCAACGAACTTCACTACAGCCAGCGAAGGATTGAATAATGATAGATACGAATTGATTCCTACGGAATGTAAGTGGGATAGCAACGAACTTCACTACAGCCAGTGAAGGATTGAATAATGATAGATACGAATTGATTCCTACGGAATGAAAGTGGGATAGCAACGAACTTCACTACAGCCAGTGGAGGATTGAATAATGATAGAGACGCATTGATTCCTACGGGATGAAAGTGGGATAGCAACGAACTTCACTACAGCCAGTGAAGGATTAAATAATGATAGATACGCATTGATTCCTACGGGATGAAAGTGGGACAGCAACGAACTTCACTACAACCAGTGAAGGATTGAATAATGATAGATACGAATTGATTCCTACGGGATGAAAGTGAGATAGCAACGAACTTCACTACAGCCAGTGAAGGAAGCGGTCGATTCATATCTACTTTTAGCCAATCAGAGACTGAAAAGGAAAAACGTTGGATGTTTTTGAATTTAGGTATGGAAGAAAATGTTAACATTTGGAACAAAAGAACTAGATATGTTATAGAGAATAAAATCTATGCTTCACCTGGAGACAGTGATAAACCAAATCATTTCTTGGCCATTTGATGGAGAGCACAGCTTCCTGGAGAGAGACTGAAAAAAAACACGAAAAAAGCAAAACCCCCGCAGGCAATGATTTGATAAGGCAAAATGTGTAATTAGGTTACTCGCTCGAAATAAAATTAGGACAGAAAAGAAAACTGGCAAGTAGAAAAGGAATGAAAAAGTAAATGCTGATACGGAAAGCCAGCCAATCTTTTAAAGCAATACCATCTAACTCCAGTTAACGCATAACCGGTGTAATTTAAACTATACACACAAGTATATGGTTTTCTTTCCTTTTCTTTCTTTTTCATTTTACCTGTTTCATAAAACATTTTGTGATCCTCAAGCTTACAACCGCTTGAAAAATCACAGGTCTGGTATAAGAAAATAACTGGATGATCTAAGCAGCAGGGATGGGCAGCGGATCTTATCAAGCTGGGATGACTTTTCTAGTTTTCCTTCATAGGTTGAGTTTGGCTCTCCTTGCTTTTACTGCTAAAACGTTTAATTACAGGGAAAGGGTTAATCTCGAAGAACTTCGAGGTCCTGCTTCTGTAGCTTCAGGAAGAATAACACTTTTCTTCTACCTAGAACTGATGGTTCTACATAATTTACTCTTTATACTGAATTGGTTTCTTATAAACTTAATAAGTACATCATCTCTTCCTGATATATTACAAATTAAATATTAATAGCACAGGAACCAAACTTTCTAGTGTTACATTTATCAGGTCACTTAAATTAGCATTGCTCTGCTAATATTATATCAAAAGAACTGGCGCTGCCTCTCAACATTTTCTATGTAAAACTTTAACTTGTCTTACGTTATAACTAGTAAACTAGCAATTTTCTTACGTTATATCGCAAATGTGATACAGCGCGATAAAATGCGAAATTGACTCAAAATGCGAAGATTTTGCCCAGTAATTATTTTTCCCCAATGCTCTTTCTTCTGGAAACTTTAACTGAAGAGTCTGTAGAGCCTTTGCATGTTTAGAAAGATATAAAATAAGTGACCACTCTTCTGGGATGTGAAAAGCAACCCTTACCGCTGAATTAGCTTAATGTTCCACCACTGCTCATATTGTCACCCGGGCGTTGGAACATCCTATGGAAGCAGCTGAGAGCGGAAGACAGGGGAGGTCCGTGTTAGCCACGCCTCCCCCTCGTCCGTCTTATAGTGGTGACAGGGATGGCTGGGGGAAAAACATGATTGTGCGGTCTGTTTCTCTTCTACCTGTGTTCTGGAAATTACGGGATCTTTCATCTACTGGAACCTTCCTGTGGAAGCCAGAAGGCGGCGATATTCCTATAAAAAGGGGCTGCCGGAGCGAAGTGAAGTCAGTTGGTCAGTTAGTCAGTGAGTGAGGAGACAGACACAGTTCTTGGTGTAAGTGTTAGTCAGTGACGTGTTAATGAACGAGAAGATTGTGCAACGGAAGACTGTACGTAACTGCGTATGAGCATCGGAGTTGACGTAATCGCGAGTACAAGTGAAGTTGTAACGGACGAACTGGTGAATTGTAATTGTGTGCAGTACGCAATTCTGTGTAAATGGCAAGTGTTAAACTGTAAGTCGGTGGAAATAAAGAACAGTTTTGAGTGGTGAAATTGGACTTTTCATTTCACGAACCCACAAAGTCACACTGGTGTCAGGAAGCGGGAAAACATCACCGAACATTACAACCATGGACGCGGCATTGGAAAAGATTTTGGAGAAGATGATGGAAATGAAGGCCGAACTGACCTCGGAAATGAAGACGGCCAACGACGACATCACCGCAGAGTTGAAACAAATGAAGACGGCCAACGACAACATCACCGCAGAGTTGAAACAAATGAAGACGGCCAACGACAACATCACCGGGAAGATGGAAGAAATGAAGGCCGAATTAACAGCGAAGATGGAAACGGCAAACAACAACTTGGCCACGACAATGACCGCAAAGATGGCCGAACTGACAACGGAGATGAGGGAGGCGAACGAGGTCCTCGCCGCCAAGTTTGAGGAACGGTTGGCCGGCGTGAGGGATGACGTCACGAATCTGGGCAAGCGGATGGGTCAAGTAGACGACCGCCTTAATGATTTAGAGGAAAAGGCCAACAACATCGCCAAACCCCTCACCCGCCTGACAGAGGAACACCGACCTTATGTGTGGACGGAGGACGCCGAAGACGCTTTCCAGCACCTGAAGGAGACCCTGTGCAGTGCTCCAATTTTGAGTTTCCCACAACCGGGTGGCGCCTTCATAGTGGACACCGACGCCAGCGACCATTGCATTGGAGGTGTCCTATCGCAGATCCAGGACGGCCATGAGCGGGTGATCGCCTATTACAGCAAGACGCTATCCAAGGCAGAGAAGAACTACTGCGTCACCCGACGGGAGTTACTGGCGGTAGTAAAGACATTGGAGCACTTCCACAAGTACCTGTACGGTCAGCCATTCCACCTGAGGACTGACCATTCCGCCCTAACCTGGCTATTGAGCTTTAAGAACCTGGAAGGCCAGACAGCACGTTGGGTCCAGAGGCTGCAGGAGTACGACTTCACCTCGGAACATCGTAGAGGGAAGAGCCACGGTAACGCAGACGCCATGTCCCGAAGACCCTGTCCAGAAGAGTGCGGCCAGTGCACAAGGGTGGAAGAGAAGGAGCGTGCCGCAGCAGTCCGAGTAGTTGTGGCAGTGCCTGCTGAAGGCTGGGATAGCGCAGGCCTGAGGAGGGAGCAGCTGGCGGACGCAGACTTGGGGCCACTCTTGAGTGAAGTGGAGGCAGGGACAACACCAACCTGGGAGGACATCGCACCGAGGAGCGCCACCTACAACTCGTACTGGGCCCAATGGGACTCGTTGAAGACCAGAGAGGGCGTGCTGTTCCGGGTATGGGAGTCACCCGATGGGAAGGCGCAGAGAGAGCAGTTGGTACTCCCCCGGAGTAAGGTCCCGGAAGTCTTGGAGGAAGTGCACGCCGGTACTTCAGGAGGACACCTGGGAGCGAACCGTATGATACACAAACTACGGCAGCGCTACTTCTGGCTCAGACTCCGGGCAGATGCTGGTGGTACACCTGGACCGCCTGGCACGCTACGATGGTGCTGTTCGGGGCGAACAGCTTTGAGGAGGGAGCAGTGTCACCCGGGCGTTGGAACACCCTATGGAAGCAGCTGAGAGCGGAAGACAGGGGAGGTCCGTGTTAGGCACGCCTCCCCCTCGTCCGTCTTATAGTGGTGACAGGGATGGCTGGGGGAAAAACATGATTGTGCGGTCTGTTTCTCTTCTACCTGTGTTCTGGAAATTACGGGATCTTTCATCTACTGGAACCTTCCTGTGGAAGCCAGAAGGCGGCGATATTCCTATAAAAAGGGGCTGCCGGAGCGAAGTGAAGTCAGTTAGTCAGTTAGTCAGTGAGTGAGGAGACAGACACAGTTCTTGGTGTAAGTGTTAGTCAGTGACGTGTTAATGAACGAGAAGATTGTGCAACGGAAGACTGTACGTAACTGCGTATGAGCATCGGAGTTGACGTAATCGCGAGTACAAGTGAAGTTGTAACGGACGAACTGGTGAATTGTAATTGTGTGCAGTACGCAATTCTGTGTAAATGGCAAGTGTTAAACTGTAAGTCGGTGGAAATAAAGAACAGTTTTGAGTGGTGAAATTGGACTTTTCATTTCACGAACCCACAAAGTCACAATATTGTAATGTTTGGTACATGAAGCGAGTTCAGTTGTTTCACAAAAGAAACCCCTCTTACCACGCCTAATGACTGTCATAAAATATATATCTTCACAACTAAGTTATCGGAAAATTTCAATCCTTGTCTCTGCAAACCAAGAGCAACCCTAATTTTAAGGAAGCGATAAACTCATGTTAATTCCAGTTTGAGTTCTTAGTTTCCAAAGTTCTGATTTTCTTTGTTCTGTTCGGTTGTACTCAGCAACTTTCATTCATTCTATGCGTAGGTCACGTCAGTAAGTGCGAAGATGGTGAGAGCGAGCGATCAGAGGCGGAAAATGTGACAAATGTCTTTCTCCAAAACGTTGGTACGCTTTTTAATCCTGTCACTGTTGGCAGCGTAACTACAATAAATTATACGATTTTAAATGAAAGTAAAAGTACAATCCCATTTTTTCTTGATATTAAAATGCATAGTTTTGTTGAGGGATATGAACATTTTCATTCACAACTGATACATACAATGCAGAATAATAAAGATGTAGACTGCCTGCAAATGCTATTAGCTTTTTAGCTCAAATACCCAGAATTTCCCCGAGCAGCTCTGCAATGTATTTGGGATCTTACCAACAGCGCGTAGATTTTTATTTTTATTTTTTTTATTTTTTATTTATTTTTTGTAATTTACGTCCTCCAACTTAAGTCATATCGGACGATGAGTGGAATGGATGAAATGGTGCTCAAATGAACCCAGGGTCCACAGAGCTTAGAGTTACCCGACATTCGTCTTTCAGGATAAGGGAAAACTGCGGAAAAGACCTCATCCAAGTAACTCCTGACCGAGATTCGAACTCGGGACCTCTTGAACGTGAGGCAGACATGCTACCACCACGCTACCGAGGCGGGCAGCGCGTAGATGCTGAAAGATATTTCAGTAAATATAATTTGATTGTGAGTGACTGGAGGACTCAAATGACAGAACAGAATGCTTTCATTCAACAGGATTACTGAATCATAAATTAAGATAATTTAGTGCATTTTCTTTTTATTGTGTTAGTTTTACATCAGTATGGATTTATCTTTTTTACGCAGTATGCTTTAGTCTGTATCAGATTGTTCTATATTTCTGTGTATTGCTTTAACCTATATTAATGTAAAATAAATTGACACTTTATGCGTTTTTAGCTCACCGTTATTAATAACCCTCCATAAATGTGTTTTAAAATTCATATAAATAATATTAATATTCATTATTTAACAAAATCAACTCAAACTTTCAAAAACACTATAAAATTCTAAATTGAAAGTGTATAAATGCTACAAAATACTAAATGTAAAAATCAAAATGCTAAATTTCTGATTTCAAAATGCTAAATATCACTACCCCTAGTTTATAACCTTTCCCTTCTGAATTGACTACCTATAGTCAACCTATGACCCAGTTAGCGACATTACCTATACTATTTTAAAAGTCTACACACTAAACTTTTGAGTGATGATATTAAATTTGAAATGTTCATGTCTATTAAAACAGGTAAAAGAGACGAATATTTCTTTCCATTTTTCACCTCTTACTTCCGAGAAAAAAAGTGTTTATTCTAATCTGTAAACTTCTCATTAAAATATGTGTTTGTTCTAAGGAAATGTCGCAGGTCACATAAGAGTAAGACTGTTAAATACATTTCGAACAATATGTACCACATGCCACTCGAATTCCGATTTATAATATATTTGCTTAGGATTGAACGAAAATATCTGTACATCTGTGGTGTGCAGTGCAGATGTATCATACATACAGATAATCTATTTTTGGTTTAGCCAGAGGCGGTTCGCATTTAAGGATGCAGGCTGCTCCGACCATCAACAACGGCGAAACAAAACCATTTCATAAAATGCCTTTCATCTTAACTCCCTGGTGCATTCTGAAGATCACAACGAGAAGTTCGTTTCTTATTAAAAGATGTACAATATGCTTGAAACAATAAACAATATACTCTATCAATACAATACTCGACAGCCTTCCCCTCCCCTTCAAAACTGAACATGCCCGCCGAAAACCAAAAGTGAGTTAGGCATGGGATCTATTAAAATTCTTGTTTGCTTTCAGATGCTACATTATTCTTTACCAAAACTGAACATGCCCGCCGAAAACCAAAAGTGAGTTAGGTATGGGATCTATTAAAATTCTTGTTTGTTTTCAGATGCTACATTATTCTTTACCAAAACTGAACATGTCATGTATAAATGTGTATTTAAAGTTATATTTTTACATCAAAACTTAACATGTACATTACATTGTAGTCCGATGTTCATTTTATTATCAAAAGTGAACATGTCCAGTATAATTTACCATACAGTCAATGTTTTGTTTTCATAACTCAACATGTCTACTTTCAGAATTTTTCTCTTTGTCATATGCTTTCTTTCCCGGAAGTTCGTGAAACTTACATAATGACATTCTATCCCCTAACTAATGAGGGTTTAATTTGATCTTTCTTACTCGGTCAGTTTGCGGCAACTAGTTCTCGTGTTCGCATTAGCTTTTAGTAGCAGTGCAGATATTCTTTATTCATCAGGTGCTCATTGAGGTGAAAGAAAGTGAGAAAGAAAGTGAAATTTGAACAGTGCAATGGAAGTAATATTCAGATAAATTAATTACGGTGCTAGGAAGATAGGAAGACCGAAATCGGACACCAAAGTGAGAGGCATAACGCAAAAATATGCTGATCCAGAGCCTAGAATAACTCAGCTCAGCTGTTTGCAGAGGCCATGATCTCAGAACACTAATGTGTTGCTTTCTTGAGAAATTCCACAAGTATAATACTATTTATTACCTGTCCCTGCTCCCTTCGCATCAATGTATAGATTAGTAAAGCAATCAATAAATAGTAGGGAAAAGAACATTTTAGTTTTCACTAGCAAGACAGTTTTTTTTAACAAAACTGGATATGTCCATCATTTTTTTTAATCAAAACTTAACATGTCGAAATATTGTTAGTCATTAATTTGAAAACTAAAAGTACTATATATGTTGGTTTTAAGTATATGATTAAGAATTCTTAAAGCTCCGTGTACAGCCTTACACCAAAGAAAAGGAAAAATTTATGTCATGGATATACTTTTTTTTTTTTTTATTTCCTGAATATTATCAAATTATTTAACATACTGCCACAGAATATTAAAGAAACCGCCAAGACTAATCATTTTAAAAAAGCAATTTAAATCGTTCCTGCTATTGCATACCTTATATTCTATAAATGAGTATATAGAGTGTTGTAATCAACAGGTGAACCATTCTGCTCTATAATGTGTATTCAAGTGCATATTGTGAACGAGTATCTCTTAATGACTTAACGTTGTATAAATAATCTTTATCTATCGTATTTATGCTTTAAACTGCTCTATGTACAAAATGACTAAATATTTTACAAAATGACTTATTCAAAAACAAAATTATATTGCCCCAAAGGATGAAAATAAAAAACAAATACATTATATTTATATAAATAGATAACATAATTAATTATACATTACACAACATTGTCATCTTTCGTCGTGTGTGCGAGCACGTTGCCTGTGAGTTTCTCGCATGGCAACTACATAAGCAGAGGAGTAACTAAAGTTACCTTTGTATAAGTTAATTGAGATGCAGAGAATTAATGTCATTCATTGCCTCGCAGAATACTCGCTAGCAGAAAAAAACAAACTACAATCACTGCAAACGTGCAAACGTTTTCTAAGAGAAAACTGCGATCATTGCAGTGAAAAATATTGTTCAGTTGCACCACTGCCTGCTGCTTTAGCATTGTTAAAGATCGTTAAAGATATGGCAAAGTAATGCATTCATGCTTCAGCCACCATTGAAATTTAGAAATATGTCCGCGTAACGCCAAAATAGGCTTTATCCTACAGTTTGGAATTATTTTGATTGATGTAAAACAAATATAATCCGCAGGAGTAAGCCAAATCAATCTTACTAAAATGTAGTCTCTCACGCTGGGAGTCTGATCATCTATCAGTTGAGCGCTCATAAATTACTCAAAATAATAATAATAATAATAATAATAATAATAATAATAATAATAATAATAATAATAATAATAATAATAATAATAATAATAATAATAATAATAATAATAATAATAATAATAATAATAATAATAATAATAATAATAATAATAATAATAATAATAATAATAATAATAATAATAATAATAATAATAATAATAATAATAATAATAATAATAATAATAATAATAATAATAATAATAATAATAATAATAATAATAATAATAATAATAATAATAATAATAATAATAATAATAATAATAATAATAATAATAATAATAATAATAATAATAATAATAATAATAATAATAATAATAATAATAATAATAATAATAATAATAATAATAATAATAATAATAATAATAATAATAATAATAATAATAATAATAATAATAATAATAACAATAATAACAATAATAACAATAGTAATAATGATAATAATGATAATAATGATAATAATAATAATAATAATAATAATAATAATAATAATAATAATAATAATAATAATAATAATAATAATAATAATGATAATGATAATAATAATGATAATAATGATAATGATAATAATAATTATGATAATGATAATGATAATAATGATGATGATAATAATAATAATAATAATAATAATAATAATAATAATAATAATAATAATAATAATGATAATAATAATAATAATAATAATAATAATAATAATAATAATAATAATAATAATAATAATAATAATAATAATAATAATGATGATGATGATGATGATGATGATGATGATGATGATGATGATGATGATGATGATGATGATGATGATGATGATGATGATGATGATGATGATGATGATGATGATGATGATGATGATGATGATGATGATGATGATGATGATGATGATGATGATGATGATGATGAAGATGATGATGATGATGATGATGATGATGATGATGATGATGATGATGATGATGATGATGATGATGATGATGATGATGATGATGATGATGATGATGATGATGTATCAACTTCGCTTTATTGGCATCTTCAAAACATGAAATGCGTATATATGTATATAAAACAGACAGTACAAATAAAATTCTGGTATACCACTTCCAAATCCCCAGAAAATAAATTTGATTGAATGATTCTGGCCTGGCAATCACAGATGGCAACACTGGAGTTAAAAGTCTGTCATTCTGTGAATTGTTTCTAGAGGCTCCTTTCTTAAACTTCTGTATTGAAACAAATACTTATAAAGTACATAAATCGCATAAATCTCTACTGTTTAGGTGTGTGATTCATAAGTCGATATGTTACTGTGGAAGAACAAGTATTGCTAACTACAATACGCAAGCCGCGAAGTTCATTTGCTTTTTGCTAATTGCAGGCGAGGTCGTAAATTTATTTTTGCCAGAAAAAACGTTTTACTCAGACCATTTGTCATTTGCTGATAACATTAAAGCGTGCATTTAAAAGGAAACTCAAACGTATATAAGAATGTGTGTAATTCATCAAGTACAGTTTGTAAAGATAAGTTCGGATTACCATATGTGAATGACAGTTACGTTTTATTGCTTGTGCAACAGATGTCGAAGATTGTAGCGAAGCAAACGCTGAATCAATTCTTAAATACAAGTAAATTGTATCTGTTCCTTTAGGATATTTTAATAGTTTATTAGCTTTAACATTTTTGTTAGGGTGGATTTCCCATGAGAATCTGGCGAACGTCAGGTTATGTCAGATTTAAATTAGTCTTTAAATCTATAAGACCGATTGTTTACCTCAAGAAAGTTAAATTTTCTTAGTTACATGTATGTATATTAATATGGAATTCAGTGTTTCCACATAATAGCTGAGATAATATTTTTGTTTCTTTCCTAACATAGCATATGTTCATGTTTTCATTCATATGGAAAATTTTATTTTCTACTACATATATGATAATGTAAATGTTAAGTTTAGGTAGGAATAAACGGTATTATTTTTTGCACAATGTTGACTGGCAAATTTTATTCAAATATTGTTTTTTGTAATGTAGTATTTTATCATAACCTATAAATGTTCCTACATGAATGAATGTTAAGGAAGCTATCTGACATTTATTGCAGAGGAACAGATGAAAGCAATCATCAGAGATAGGCACACATTCTACAAATGGTTTGTAAGTTTTACTGTGTTGATAAACCTTGGAAGTGGGAAGGAGATAGCATTACCTGATGATGATGATGAGCCATGGACTGGACGGTGGATGCCAGATAGGCTTACTACAGAAAGTACTGTGAATCTACATGACAAGCTACATGGCATTAAAATGGGAGTGGTTTCTAGCGAGTGTGATGATGGAAAGGTATGTATAAACAGCACATAATGAATTATTGTTTTACAACAATGAATAAAATCATCTAATGGTAAGGCCTGCTAAAAATGTAATCTTTATGACTTCTTAATTTTTATGAACCCTGCCACTTGAGCGACTCTTAAGTTTTTTTTTTTGCAATTTACGTCCTCCAGTGTTAAGTCATATCGGACGGTGAATGAAATTGGTGAAATGATGCTCAAATGAGTCCGGGTCCATGGAGCTTATCCTTCAGGATAAGGGAAAACCCTGGAAAAAAACCTTATCCAGGTAACTCACCCTGACCGAGATTTGAACTCGGGACCTCTTGAATGTGAGGCAGACATGCTACCATCTACGCTACCAAGGCGGGCCACTCTTAAGTTTGATTATATAATCAACTGACCATTGTTCCTATTGCTTCTGCTATTCCTTTCCTGGTGTTCTACAAGCTTTCAGTCTATGCATATATCACACTGGATTTTGCTGCACATTTGATACCTTCTTCTTGGAGGGAATATTTGTATGTGTAAATAGCATTTTGACTCTCTTATAACACGCTTTAACAGCAGACCCAAATAGCTGTTCTGAAAGTACTGTAAAACTGACCAGGCTTCAATAACAGTAAATTTCACCTTAAATCACTATACCCTCTTCACAGTAATGGATGGAGATTTTAATAACTCATACTAGTTGCCACATGTTGCATAAGGAATGATTTTACCAAGACTGTTTGGAAACTCTGAGCTTACTGTATTGAAGGTACATTAGTAAAAAAAATGCCTTAATAAAATTGTGTCAACTCCAAATTTTGAACTGTTGTTTGAAATTGTCATACTTTAACATCTTGTTAAATCTAGATATCAAAGGACCACATGTTCATTGTTAAACCTAATAGGTAGCTTGCATTCAATTCCCACTCATTTTGAACTTAGCAGAAATATTAGTCAACTAGGGTGAACTTTGAGGTTAGTTCCAATCGTAAGGCTTGAAAGGACTAGAATTGAATAATATGCACTAGAAAACTTAAGAGTTGCATTTAGAATAGGTGGAGCACTTCAGAGCTTGTAATCTACTCACATGTTTTTTATAAAGCATAGTCTAAGGTTGAGGTCTTGAGCTGCAAAGTGTAGCCATTGGATTGAGGACCCTAAATTGTAAAGCATAGCCAAGAAATTGAGGTTCTTACACTGCAAAGCATAGCCAAGGGATGTTTTTTAGAAATAGAGTAGTGTAGTGGAACAGTACGAAATGCAGCGTAAGATCTATGAAGCTAAACCCGAATGATAGAGGTTCTGAATATGGTGCCATCAAATCTTAAGCTGTCTTGGTAATTTTTATTCAAATTCTAAGGCAGGATCCATACTCCAAAGTTTCTTTATTTTTGCCTAACTCTCAGAAATGTAACTATGTTGCATGCACTAACCCAGCTATAATATTGGATTAATTCTAAAAGATTCTAAATTAAATTAATAGCCAACCTGTTATACTTGTCATATGTTTTACTATTTTATCTACTTAGGAAGAATCAAAATTGCAAAAATTTAAGTGCTACATTTAAAACATATGCTACCTCTTGGCTCTCTGTTAACAAAAAATAATTGCACATTTTAGATCTGTAAAGTGAAATTTTAGATCTTAGTTCTCTAAGGGGAGTACGTTTGTATTAAAAATAGGTCAGTCCAGTGCTTTAAAGAAGTACAACTTGGTTAGTAGATTTTGGAAATTACGTGGTGCTGGAACTTAAAAATGATTAATGTGTGTCTCCTTAGTACATCACATCATGTACATCGCGTATTGTCCATGGAAAAAATTATCAAAATACTCTTGGCAAAGAGGGGGGTGGGAAGAATTGCCAGCACTTTACCCTAAATACTTTTCCTTATTTGTAATTGGTTAGACTCATTTTGAACAAGCTCTCATCTCACCAACTTTTATTTTTGAAGTACATTTGGGGTCTAAATATTTCTTCTCTAAATTGTGCCTGAAATTGGTTTGCTCATTATGTCACTAGATGAAACTTCCATTTATATTTGACCCAACCTTTATTTAGATTGAAAGGAAGTTGTAGTCTTTTGGCAACAATATAATTATTGTAAGCATTGTACTCTGTAAGGTCCATTTATATTCAATTCATTTAATAAAGATTATAATTTTTTTGAGTCATAAGGCAGTCTGTCCAGAGTTGGAAGAGAAATTTCCGGTATCTTATTCCATGTTGGGTAGTTGCATTGCTTTTGCAAAGTGTATGTCTTAATCTAAATAGAATCTGCATATCTTCACCACATCTCAGCCTTCTCCATCTTGTAAAGATCTCTTAAGACGGCAGTGTTCAGTAAGGAGGCTATTTATCATCCTCAGTTCCTGTTTGTAGAATGTAAGGATTTTTTTTTAAACTTTTGCACTGAGTTCAATGAACTGTTTTGCATGCTTTGCCTTAGAAACTTGTGCCAAATAGCTTGTTTTTTAAGTCTTTTATCATATTTGTTATATAGAATCTGGTACTCATTAGAATGGTTCTGAGTCAGTGAATGAAATGTTGGTTCTTTCCTTGACAAGACTCTCTGGAATTTCATTACCCTCAATTCTTACATATCCTGGCACCCACATTAAGGTAACCTTATGGATGACCTTATAAATTAAAACTATAATACAAATCTTAAAGCCCAGACTTAAATACTTATGAATTGATTTTACTTTTTATAACCTCATTGTGTTTCTCCAGCTGATTTAAATTTGCATATAGTCAACACGGCTCTGTGGCGGGTTTTCTCTGGGATCTCTGGTTTCCCTTGTCATCATTCCACCAATTGCTCGTCATCACCTTTCCTATCTTTTACCTCGCCCTTATACTATCATCCACTTCTTTTATACTCATACCAGTATCAGACTGATCACCCATCCTGATTCTCTATCAGATCCAAAGCTTTAGTTCCTCAGACCCAATCTTAAGGAGCAGAGGAAGAAGAATTAAACACAATTAATCCCCTAACACCGTAATAAATGGTATACTAGGGTAAGGAGAAGAAGAGAAGACAGTCCTTAACGAGCTTATACCCAGTAGTGTAAGCACTAAGGATCTTTTAGTACTGCTTGATTGTCCATAAGATACAGATCCTAGCACCACAAATGCCTTTATGAACAGCCTGAAATATGGTGCGTTCATTGTCAAGGGCCTTTGCTAAGGTAAAGTTGGGTCCATGAACTCCTATACTGGATCTCCCATACATTTTCAAGCCATATGTACACATATAAGTGACTCATTTCCAAATTAATGACCCATCATTATTTTATACAATCTGTATGCTTGTGTGTGTTGAACTACCAAGAAGTCCATAATTGGCTGCTCAACAAAAGTAGCTGTGACTAGTCATTTTAGACAAACAGTATAATTACTATTTGACTAATATTTCTGCTTATTAGACATGTGATGCACATACTGCTGTGTCAAGCAAGTTCTGGGAATTGGTCAGTGAAACACAAAGTATGCATTATTCATCCAATTTTGTTTTATCACCTTCAAAGTAGGCCCCTTCCAAAATTATATGTTTATGCCAGTGAATAATCCAATTATCAACACATTTTTTGGAATCTTTGTCAGTTGTTGCCGCAAATTCTCCTTTATGTTTTCTATCAATTGAAAACAGGTGCATCGAAGTGGTAACTTGAGTTTGGGAAAGAGAAAAATGTTGGCCGAGCTGGATCAGGTAAATATGCTGGTTGTTCAATGAGATTTGTTGAGCTTTTGGCCAGAAATTCATTCACAATAATAGCGTTGTGAGCTGGGGCATTATCGTGGTGCAGAATCCATGAGTTGATTATATACAGATCTGGTCTTTTTCGCTGTATTTGTTCTCTCAAATGCTAGACAATGCTTGGATAATAGTCTTTATTTACAGTCTTACCTTCTGGCAAGATTTCAGAATGCACACATACAATAATCGACATGACTTAGTTTTGAGTTTGACGTGCCCTTTTGGGTGTCGGTTCCATTCGAAGATGCCACTTGGAAGCTTGTCTGGTTTGCACCTCAAACTCGTAAACCCACGTTTCATCACCAATTACAATGCATTCCATGAATGTTGGGTCAGTGTTGGCTTGTTCTAGCATGTCTTCAGTGATTCTTACGCGATTGAATTTTTGCAGAAAGTTCAAGTCTTTCGGAACTAATTCAGTGCAAACACATGTCATAACCAAAGAATTCTTTAAAATGGTACGAATCGATTCATTAGACACAGATAGTTCAGCCCCAAACTCTCTCGGACCTAAATGATGATTTTTCAGACACCATTTCCTTCACTTTAACAAAGTTCAGTTCAGTTGAAACTGTTGATGGCCGACCAGAGCGAGACAAATCTTCCACCACATCTTGACCATTTTTGAATTCACTGTACCACTCATACGCATGTGCTTTTGATAAAGTTGATTCACTGTAAGCCCTCTGTAACATTTTCAGTGATTCGGCAGACGAAATACAATTTGCAAGGCAAAGTTTGAGACAGATTCTTTGTTCAATATTTTTATTCATTGTAAAATCGGAACATATCTTTGAGATGCACTAACAAAATGGCGCCCTGTAAACAAACTAGATGACAGGTGACAATCAAACTCTGTGTGGCTATAGAGGGAAGCGACAGGGAAATTATTAGCAACAGCAATAATTTCGAATCCCCTATATGATCAGTTCTGGATACTTTCTTGACAGAATGTATGTTTCCAAATACCATGTTTACTTTGAACAATGGTGATGATTCTGTCTCATATCAGATGTCAGGTTGAATGACTTCATCTGTTAGGCCTGCTAACCCACTCATGGATTTAGTCTAACATAGTGTGTAATGGAAATAATGTTATTTAAAGCATCTTTTTTTTTTTACCTGGCATGCCCCATTCCTTAGGAATACTACATGCCCTAAGTTCCCACTTGTCACTATTCTTAACAAATCCCTAATTGTACATGCTTAGGCTTTCATGGCCAGCATTAATCCATTACATCATTTCTGAGCTTGAAGGCCATGGTCCAGTTAATGAGAAAGCATCTGACGTTTTGCCTGTATCTTTGTTGGGCATCTTCAGAGATTGACTCCTGGTGGAGCGCTCCAACTGTATATAGGCGGGAGCAACTGTTCCCTTGTCTCCTGTTGATCACTTATCTGCCAATCTCTCTGTGGCTGAAGAGGCTACCACATGACTTGGTTCTTTGCTTTCTCATTAACTGGACCATGAGCTTAAGCTACCTCCCTTCTTTAACCTAACCTAAATTCCACCCACCATCCTGCAAAACCTGCATTCCCTAATACAGAGTTAAGTCCCTCCAGGGACAGGTACATGACACACAACAGACTGTCCCTCAGCCTACCAACAGCACGATAACAATGGACCATGGCCTTCAAGCCTGGAAACCACATTCTACAGGAAATCCACAATTTACGAAGTTGCTAGAAAAATTTAAACTCGTAGGGGCCATATTAGGCATCAGTACTGAAGAAGGAAAAATTACTTGAAATAGAGCCTTTTGTCTAAAGAAGTGCAAGAAAATTTTCTTCCATAAAAGTTTAGTTTTTATTATAGAATAATTGACCTGTGTGCTTACTTAGAAATCAAATTCAGATTAACTGTGGAAAATGCTTTAAGGATAAAGTTTATACAATTAATCCCATATGCTTAATGCATTAGCAACCAATATGCATTTTTCAATGTTTCAGCTGCAGAAATTAGTCATATGTTCAATACGTGTCAGGCTTGTATAGAGAGGCAACAGTTTGAACTCCTTTCATAATGAAAAGTAAGCCTAAATATTCATATTATTATGCATCTGTAACATTATCCAGCAGAGAAATGATGGACTAGTCTGCTGCTGCTCTATAAACAGATTCATATAGCAGTTTCCATTTATGAGGATAATCAATAATAATTTATTGTTATTATTGATTCTTTTAACGCACACAAATTGTGTGTAGGCAAACTGAAAGATAGAACTGAAACTGAAAATTTTTGTCATAGTTGGAATTTGAACCATGGATCTTCATGCTACTGTGTCTGCTCTACCACTTAGCCACCATGGCAACATGTCAGTACAACATTAAATTTCCCAACTGATTTGCATTTTTCCAGTAGACCATGAGGAAATCCCAAATTCAAGATCACTATTCCAATGATAATTTACAATTCATAAGTAATTAAGTTCTGAGCTGCTTTTTAAGGAGGAGTTTCCATTTATAAGGGGCAATCAGTGAATTATCAATTATAATTTATTTCCTCATGGTCTATCAGGAAAATGTGAATCAGTTGGGGAATTTAATGTTATACTGGGATGTTGCCATGGTAGCTCATTAGTAGAGCAGCTGTGCATAAAGGGGAAGATCTGTGGTTCAAATCTCAGCTATAGCATTAAATTTTTCAGTTATGAATCTATCATATAACAGTGCTTCGGAAGTGGCAGACTGCCAATCTTAATTTAAGAGAAACCTGGTCTTTCCATCTCTCGAATGTCCATTATCATTTATTGAATATTCATTTCCATTTATTTTTAATTATAGTTAGGCAATTTCCTGTGTTCTTACAGTTTTTCTAAGAAAAATTATTTTCTGTTGCTTTTGGCACCTTTGATACATGGACCCTAATAATATATACAATAAATTTAATTCAAGAATACATATAGATATTTTGCATCTTTGTTGCAGACAAACCTCACAGTTGATTGGGACTACTCCCCTGAGGATTACACATGTTTTACATCAAGCAAGATAATTCCAAACTATAGGATAAAGCCTATTCTAGAATGTGAACATATTCCTAAATATTATGTGGTATGTGAAAAAAAAATCATTTGTTTTGCATTTTATTGTTCATTATTTCTATTAATTATAAGCATAGGCTTATTGCAGAAGAGAGATAATAGTGGTAATACTAATAATATTGAGTAGTGGTAATCAACTTGCAAAGAAAGTAAATGATTCAGACTTAGGGAAGGTGATTTTTTGCAAATGCGATATAGTGTTAAATGATCATAAAGTCTTGTATTTGCATTTTCTATGAACTAGCAACCACAGTAATGTGTTTTGTAAAGGTGTTAAAATTCGAAACTTACTTAAAATGTGAAAATTATATTAAAAAGGAGACATAAATTAAAATGTGCAGACATTCATGGGCTCTTATAAATGAAAATGTTACACACATATATGTAGTGTATACTTAAGAGCAACAGAGAATTAAGTGGTCACAAAAAGAGATGTAGTACAAGAGTTGGAAAGAAATAAGTGGCAACACTGTTGTCTTCCCGCGCAGGGAGATTTGTTTGCATTTCAGTGGACAACACATGCACAGGATGGGTAGAACAATACAGCTCAGGTAGCAGCATTTGTGTAGGTGTCTGAGTGATAGAAGTGGCATCTGTTTACTGTAGACTGTCAAAGCACACCACTCTAAATGTGATGTTTTCCGAGTTAGAACAACATACGTGGAAAAAGTCAAGTAGCCCATGAAAAAGTGCCAGGGTATATTACTCTGGACTATGTGAAGCATGTGGGAATGAGGCATTGCCATATAGGACTGTAGCATTGGACTGCAGCTTTTAGTGCAGGGTGTGAAAATGTGCATCAGGAACCAGGTGGAGTTCAACATAGGTTCAAAAACAATCATTTAACTATGTGTGTTTGGAGGAATTTAGTAACAGTGATGTCAAAATTAATCATAAAAACTATTTGTAGTCAGTCTTTTTGACACTTGTCACTTACTTTTTTATATTATCGAGGGACTAGTTTCAAAAGGCCATTGCCTCCATTTTCAACCTCTTTCCAACTAGCATCTGTTGTCATCTGTTCTCTCTCTGGTGGTGGAACTATGAACTTCTTTGTCAAATTATCATAGTTCCACCATCAGAGAGAGAGCAGACAACAACAGATGCTAGTTGGAAAGGGTTGAAAATGGAGGCAGTGGCCTGTGAAACTAGTCCCTTGATAATATAAAAAAGTGTCGAGTGTCAATAAACTGACTACAAATAGTTTTTAGGATTAATCATTTAACTGATTTAATCTTTGCTGCCTGTGGATAAGAGGTGGACTTCCAAGGAATTCGCTAATGAGGTAGGAACAACTCACACTACCATGTTAAATGTGTTGCACAGTGTCCTTGGTTACTAAAAATGTTGCATCCTGATGGGTACCGCACCACCTAGCAGCCATTCAAAATAGCACAGATATGCCCTCGCTGGTGATCATTTGGCACATTACAGACGAGAAGGTAACACATTCCTGGACAGGATCATCATTGGATGAAACATGAGCGCGCTCTTACGAGCCAGAACATAAGCACCAATTAAATGATGGTGCCAGCCATTTCTCCTCGACCGAATAAGTTGCGTCAGGAATGTGAAAGTGATGCTGATAGTCTCATATGGCATACAAGATGTCATATGCACGCAGTTCCTCCAAACCAGACTGTAAATAAAGTGTATTACTGCAGGTTTTTGGAATGTCATCTTCGTCCTGCACTATGTAGGAAACGACCCAACTCCCAAGTCAACGATCCTCCCATTGTTTTGCATGTCAATACTTGTTGTCATAACACAGTTGCTGTGCAGAATCTGTTTCACGATGGGGGTAGGAGGTTCTAGAGCATGCACCCTATTCACCAGACATGAGTCCGTGTGACTTTCATCTGTTCCCTAAGATGAAAGAACCCCTGCAAGGGATG
The DNA here is from genome assembly GCA_030765055.1 of Mantis religiosa. Taxonomy (NCBI): domain Eukaryota; kingdom Metazoa; phylum Arthropoda; class Insecta; order Mantodea; family Mantidae; genus Mantis; species Mantis religiosa. The sequence goes on along the minus strand of CM060951.1, from coordinate 104,967,417 downwards.
CATTTCCGCACCAGAGATGCCACACTTTGAGCAGTAGGGCACTCTCTTGCAGATGTCACCAAAGAGGGTACCGGTGCTGGTGATATCCAGCAACTTCCCCACAACTCAAAATGGGTATAAGATGCTGCAGGGGATTACTTTGAAGACCTGTATAAGTCTCATGATTGTACAATAAATGGTTCACTAAAGATTTATATATTGCCACTTATTTTTGTCAAACTCCCGTAAATGTTAAATTTTTTCCAACAAAGTGGCAGTTTTTAAATCCTCTCATTTTTGACTGAGTATGGTACATTTGAGATATTTAAATGAAAATAACAGTCCTGCTAACAGCACTGATGCTAAAAAATGTTTCAGTAAATACAATTTAACTGTGACAGGTGAACACAAATGATAGAACAGTGGAGTATTTTCAGTGATTTCATCCAACAGTGACTCAAGTTAATCCCATTTCCTTTTATTCTATTTTTGCATCAGTATGTATACATTTTTATTGTTTCTGTGTTGTGCCTCAACTTGTATCAATTCTTTTGTGTTGCTTTAACATATATTAATTTAAAATAAATGCACAATTTACTTTATGCAGTTTTATTCATTATTAAACTTTAAAAGTATGATTTTAATTCATGTTAATATTATATTAAAAACACCCTATTTATCAGACTTTACTATCTTTCTTCAAAATGCTAAATAATGTGAATAAAAATGCCAAATTTATCTCAAAAATGCTAAAAATCACCATCCCTATTCATACTTCGTAAAATAATTTGACATTGTATGAATGAAGAAAGGGTTTTGAGAAAACTGCAATTCTTATAGGTATGAATACAAAGTTTTGTTTAAGTCCAGATTGTGCTATTTGTTTTTATTTGCAGGCACGACATGAATGCATGAATAAATCAATACATTATGATGTGCCCATTCCTACATTGTAAGTGTACTCTCTACTGCATTATTGCTTTAACTTCAGAGGCAGTGTAGCTCTAAGGATATCTTGTATACAGGATGTGTGAGAAGAACTTGTACTTCAATATTTAATTTATTATTTGCTTGACATTTTGAGAATGATTATTGTCAGTTTTGTATTTACAAATTCTTTTATGAAAGTACTGTTTATTTTAATTTGTTTTTAATAAGAAATTCTGGAGGTAAGAACTTCTTTTTCATCCTGTATTACTTTAGCTAAACTTACGCGTAAAGTGGAAGGTAAGTAGATATATTAGAAAGATATCCTTGCAAAATAACTATTTAGAAAGCTAAAAACAAAAGTAGCAGTAGTTGCATGGGTATTAATAAGGATATCAGTGATATCATGTAGAATGTACATAATGTATAAAATAATTTAGAATAGAATACAGCTTGGAAGGTGGTCTTCTGTAGAAAAGAAACATATTTGTAATTGTTCTTTCACACTAGCCATTTGTAGAGCAAGGTTTTGGAAAAGTCGAGTAGACTGAAAAATTCAGTGTCATAGTTGGGAAAAGTAAATGTCAGTTAAAGAATTTATTGGCATATGTTGCCATGATAGCTCAGTAGTTGAGAACAACCAATTTGAGACGAGTTCCATGGTTCAAATTCAGTATGTTGGGAACAAAGGATCAGTTCAAGGATGTCAGCAATCCTCCAGAGGCATGTTTTGGGGAGGCAGCCGTCTGAAACATGTGAAGGATGTCAACTGCCAAGTGAACAATCTGAGAGGAAACATGTTAGGGCTGGCATGGCCTACAGCACATGGGAGTCATATCCTCGAGTGATGCTGTATACCTTGGAAAAAACATTGGAGGAGAAGATCATCGCGGAGAGCAGGATACAGAGATAGCAGCACTGGATGTTGGACAAGAGTGCAGCCGTGACCATGATCAGACCCGATGTTTCCTTGCCATCAAGGAAACCGGTTGGCCCTACCAAATAGTGACAACATCAGGCGATATCCTGTCTGTGAAGAAGGAAGGCTTGCTGAAGTTGACCTTGGGTTGAAGGTTGTGAGTCTGTGGGTGTTCACTGCAAAGGTGGCTTAGTTGGTGATCTTGGTCTGGGTGCCCTCGGGAGCTGCAGGATGATAGTTAACGTCAGCAGGAGGATTCTGTGAGTGGACGAAGTGAGGTGACGCCTCGAAGCCCCAACTGAAATCATAGGGTTTGCAAGTAAACCCTGCCACAGCCTATGGCAGGAGCAAAAGGGGTGCAGAGACATACCAAGAAGGCGAGCAGTCATGAAACCCTTTGGAGCGTTGTTAGTTCAAGGTAGCTAGCAATCCGTCACAACCCAGAAGGAAGACCTGGCACGATCAGCAAGCTTACACCTGAGGTTTCCGACAGAAAGGCATGCATCGCCCTACTCAGACTAAAGGGTATATTCTCAAGCTCCAACCAGTGAAGCAAGGATTGCACTGTGTTGAATGGTCATTCAAAGGTGAAGTCCATTACGTCCAGAGGTTACCCCGATCAAAGATGCAGACGGTACAAGGCTGGTCGGGATGGGTGCCTGGTCTGAAGAAATTAAGTGTGAATCAAACTATTGCACGTTTTTATATTTACCGACATGAGAAGCAAAAAAAAATGTAATATTCAGAAGAGCCACTAGTTGATTTCATGAAGCTGAAAACAAGCCACATTCTTACCATATGGATTTGTTTTCGAGTTTTCGAATAGCAGAACTCAAGAATATTCATCTTCCAGAACCTTCTCGCTGTGCCCAGCAGGATATGAAAGGTGGTGCAAAACCTAACAATTGTGGGGGAGAAATAATTATTATAATAATTATATTTGTGGAAGGGGGTAGAGATCAATTTAAGTTAGCATTGGGCTAACAGTTTTAGTGACAAAGGAACTCTATATTGTAATTTTTGTTACAGTAATTACCAGAGTTTAAAAATATTTTTTCCCCTGACAGGAAAATACTATTTTGCCAGGCTTGTGTGAATACTATTGGTGCAGATGAATGCTCGCAGGTAGTGCAACATTTGCCTACTAGGTATGTAGCAGCTTTGTCATATGGTTCACCAAGCCCATTTTTTATAGAGGAATCAACACCATGCTCCTTTTCTGGCATATCAGCACATTGAAACTTTTATTCAGATTTGTATAAAGCATTTATTTCAACTGACATTGCACTTTCTAAGGTGAACAATCCCAAGCTCGGAAAGGTTTTCACTAAATATATAAATATATCTAAAAATCTGGGTACCATTTATGAAACTATCAAGGGCACTGTTAGAAAAATGGAAAATGTAATAAAGGTATATTGAAAATTGTCAAAAAAAAAAAAAAAAAAGATGTCTCGGAAATTTTTGAGAGTCTGCAAAGAAATACCAGGTGCAAATCATATAAAAAAAAGCACCAGTTAATGAAACTTTGGAAACCTTGTGACCAGATGATGTAAAATATGACATGGTATGTTTCGCTTATGGATTCTGCTGCATATACCATGGTGGGTTATTCAGAAATTTTAAACTATGTGCATCAGTATGCTAAATAAGCTGAACAAAGATGATGCTCATAATTGAGGTTAACCAGAATTGAATATATGATTTTAATTTAAATAGTGTCATGACATTATTTTCATTTATTCAATAAACAAACTAGAAACTTCTTTTGAATTTAAAGTAATTTAGATGAAGGAAGATAGTTTGTTGAAGAACAGCTTCATACTATCTCACGCTCAGAAGCAGAGGTTCAAAAAATATCAGTTGTTTGTTGTTTTTCTTTTTTCTTTTTTTTTTTAAGAAAAATAGTGGCTACCAACTCTCAGTAATTAGTAATTAGTAATTTATTTCTCATCTTTCCTTTTACATCAACAAATGGAAATACAAAATCAAGATTTCAGTTATAAAATCCATATTAAAATATACCATATATTCCTAAATCCTGAAAATCCTATCATGCTGCCCACCATTGAATAGTAATTCGGTCCCCATACACCTAACCCTAGGTTTTTGTGTATTGGAGGCCTTCTACTCCTTTTTTACACTTTCTGCCATTTCACCTATCCCACTCTACATTTTTCTCTTAATTGTTCTTAGCCATCTCTCTTTAACTTTCCCTAAATAATTCCCTATATTTCTCCTGTTCTTTTCCCCTTTTACTGACAACATTTTTCTAATTACTACTCCACCCCCCAAATTGTCCCATTTACGTAGCCAAGCCTGCTCTCTCCATATCTTTGTTTGACTACAATTTAATATACAATGGAAATCTGCATTCTCTTCTCCACACAATGGACATTTATCTAGCTCCCTCTCTTGACCTATATCTTTCAAGTTTCTCACTCCTGTACTCGCCCAAGCAAAACCTTCTCGCCCTAACTTACTACATATATCTATATTTCCTTCCCTCCCCCAGGTCGTTTTTATTTCTCTATATAATCTCAGTGAGCATTTGTCACTCGTATTGGCAAAAATGTCTTGTCTGTCAATATCTTCTAATCTTAGCTTAACTTCTTTCCAGAAGCCTCTTTACCCATACTCTGCATTTATCCAAGAATGACCCATACCTATCTGCTTCAACAAGTCATACATTTTATGTGCCCAAGACCCATCCCAGTTACTTCTCTTTTGAATATGAAAACATTCTTTAATTATATTGCCATCTTCCAAGTTAGTGATTCTGTATAAATATTTCATTGCCCTTGACAAGATTTTAATTTTAGTAGAATGCCTGCCTAGTTCTAATTGTGCTGCCCCATTAGATGATGTTATTGGTAATCCCAATATATATTTACAAAAGGATCTATGCACTCTATCAGTCTCTATCCAAGCCTCATCTACTCCCCAAACCTCTGATCCATGTAACATTCTATTTTCTACTACTGCCGTATAGATCCTCTCCAACCATTTGACATTTATATCTGGCAGTTTACTGTAACATGATCTTATCACTTTCATAGCCATTTTACCTTTTGCCACAGACATCTTTTTTTGTTCTTTCCAGCTGCCATCTGAACTCAACCTAGTACCCAATTAATCAAATCTCCTTACTACCTCTATTTCTCTTCTATTAACCTCCCATTTCTCATCCTTATGCAACCTGTATCCTTTTTTGAAGACCATAATCTTTTTTTGTCTTCATTCACTTTCAAACCCCATTTATTGCAATAAGAATTGGCTGCCTCGATTGCTCTTCTCAGCCCTCCACTTGATATGGACCCAACTACTAGGTCATCTGCAAACAGTAGCCCCGGTATTAACTCTCAGTAAAGTGGCTCAAATTTTGGCAGTCACACGAATAAGTGAATTGAAAGTATGTCTGTTAGTTATATTCTCCTCTTCAAGAAAGCAAAGTTGACATTACGTGATGTAGAATATTCCTTTTCCCAATATAAGGCATTACTTAAAAATAATAGGCATGGCTATGTGGTGCACAGTCTGGAGATGACAGTTGTATGCTGTAACTTCATCGACGTGTTTAAATATTATGTTTAGCTGCAAATTGGTGAGTTACATTGTTCTAGAAACTTCTTCTTTTTATTTTTTTTTTATTTTTTTATTCTGAATGAGTATGAACTACAGTACAGTGAAGTACAAAATGAATATAATTTTGAGTCAAACTAGTACTCCATGCTCCATATATTTGTTTACCTAGAATGCATTTCTTTAGGACCTTCCTAATATCCTCAGCTAATGTTAACTGTTGAATTTTGATTTGGGAATTTGGAATTCGTTGGAGGTGAATGGTGTGTGTCTTTTGGTGTCCTGATGAATGTGAAGTTCAGGTTCTCTTCAAAGGTGGTTTTGAAATTCAAGAGTTTTCCTTCATATTTCTTTATGAATATATTTTCCCACTTGGTTAATGCAGTTACATCTGAACACTTTTTAATAAATGGATTTCTTGTTCTATATTGTGTAGCCCGTCTCTCTATTCGTAGCTGATAGGATGCACATTGACCATTTCGAAGACCCAGGTCGGGAAGCCAGATATAACAGGATTACTTTGTTGGAGTTTGAATTGCTTCTTGATGATTGTGTTTGATTAAATAAGAGTCATGAGATCTCTCATTTTCAGGTGTGTTTTCGAGTGATATAAATAAAATTTTGGATAAGTCCAATTTTGTAATATATAATTTAATTGTATAATCTGGATTACTTTTACTCAAACTTTCTTTCCTAGTCAATCATTGCAGTTACCTCCAGCATATCGATAAATCCTTACTTCCTTAATAAAGTTTCCATTAATTACATAAAATTCCTCACTCCTGCACGTACACTCATCACTATCAAGATTACAGAATATCTCCTTTTTGAAGATTATTCATTTTCTATTACTATGTAAAACTTTTATATTCACCACGACATTTTTCCATAATCATGAAACAAGATTATTGATTTTCTTCTTTCCCTAGCAACCGTTCATCATTTTTTTATATTGTCATTACATGGCCCACTAATATTCGGATCAGAAAATAAAAAGTATTTTCAAGTTCAAACAAAAACCATCATTACAATTGTGATGCTCATTCCAAAAATGGTACTCTACAGTATGGTACAATCAAATTAGTTGGTTAGGAAAGTTCTAACAAAATGTATTCTAGGTAAACACTAGCAACATATGGAGCATGTTGGAAAATATTTTTCAATTTTTAGGGCATATTTTTAGTCATTAGCAGCACATTGTTGAGATATCCCAAAAAGTAACAGTGATCAGTAAAGCAAATACCTATCGTTTATAAAATTTATATCTAAGGTATATGGATTATTTGTATATACTTTACCTTTTACTGCTCCCCAGAAATAAAAATATAATGGTGTCAGATCAGAGGATCGGGCAGCCATAGTCCGCTGCTTATAATTTTATTGCCAATGATACAGCTGAACTCTGTCATAGATGCCCCAGTAGTATGCACGGTTGCATCATCGTGCTGAAAATATGCATTTAATCTTTCAAAATATGTTAGTTCGTCACACAGTATACCTTAGATGAACTTATCTTCCTCACAATGTCTTCTTGTGGGAAAAATTATAAAACTTCCCAAAGGGCCCTTAGATTTTCGGCATTTAGCCTCGGTTCACACAGCTGAATCTACGGACTCTAGCGCTCTAACCAAGCACACCACTTGCTCCAAAACCTACACAAATCTTCCTCACAATGTCTTCTTGTGGGAAAAATTATAAAAGTTCCCAAAGGGCCCTTAGATTTTCGGCATATAGCCTCGGTTCTCACAGCTGAAACTAAAGAAAACATTTGTAGGGAAATTGGTAAGATTTGTGAAGTGGAATTGATGAAAGGAATGCAAGTTTTTTACAATGGTGTGACTTGTGTGTAGCACAAAATGAACATCACTTACAGCAGCTATTGTGATTAGGGTGAGTACCGACTTCTGTAATTAATATAGCACAGTAAGTAAGTTATGTTGTTACAAAAGTGAATCGAGAAGATATTGACACATTGCTTCACTCACACTGTTTATTCACAGGACATGTTTCAAGAGCTCTTGCTCCTATCATCGAGTCGAGTATCGAGTATCAGCTGATGATATTGATGTTGAGTCGAGTATCAGCTGATGATAGGAGCAAGAGCTCTTGAAACATGTCCTGTGAATAAACAGTGTGAGTGAAGCAATGTGTCAATATCTTCTCGATTCACTTTTGTACTAATTTGTGCTTCACTGTCCCTACGCTTCTTCCAAGTTTATACTTTAAGTTATGTTGTTTTTAATTCCGCAAGTTAAAACTCCTGAGTATCAGCGAGCAAGCAGATGACTGCCGCAGCATGGCAACTGTCGCGGGTGTCAATTCTTAAACTAACAGCACTGTATTAGAACATGTTCCTCAGTTATATAATGGACTAAATGTATTTTATGTACAGGGTTCTTCACTTTAAACCTAATGGGTGAATGGCATTTTGTCTATGCACGATTGAATATGCCACAGCTGGCTTTGCTTCTACATAAATTCTGCACTTAATGCATGTATAACACTTTTACCTTACAAAAGATGCTGGAAATGTCCTCTACCTTCGGCTAAACAAGCATTTTATTGGGAGAACACATTCTGATTTACATGATTAAGTTGGGCCACTGTAATGTTTCCAGTTTCTTTTCTAATATTTTGTTGTAGTTCTTCCATTGTATGAGGATTTGTCTTGTAAACTTTGTCTTTCAGGTTATTCCACAAGTAAAAACCACACACTGTTAGATTGGGAGAGCGAGAGGGTCATACACCAACTCTGTCTTCAAACACTTTCCTAATTTTATTCATGGACTCCTCTGCTGTATTGGCAGTAGCAGAATCTTGTTGAAACCACCACCCATATGATTTCTTTTCTTTTGTCATTTCATGATAAAATGGGGTCAAAATGCAATTTTGGTACCTCTCTGCATTTATAGTCTGCTCATAAAATATTGCAGTGATTATGCATCTAGCATTAAACAGCACATCTAACTCCAACTTTGTGATCATAAACACTTTGTGAAACACTATATGGATTTGGATTTTGAGAGCCCAGTATTGACTGATGAGTGTCGACATGACCACTGAGGTGGAACCATGCCTCATTGAAAAAGAACAGAAGCTGTGGATAAATTAAACTGTCATTCACTGAAGAAAGAAGTCATTCACAATAATGCATTCATGATACTGGGTCACCTTGTTTTAAAGCATGGACACTTTTACACTTATATGGTTTTAGTTTTAATAATTTAGTTGCTCTGTGTGCAGTAGACTCTGAAATTTCCACCTGCTGTGCAAATTTTGGGATGGATTTGATTGGTGAACATTCAAAACATGTGCCTATGTCATTTAACTTTTCCTCTGTTAATGCTGTACATTTATGCTTTTGTTTTATGTTTGCCACAGAACCAGTGGTTTCAAATTTCTTCATAATCTCATGAATTGTAAATATGAAAGGAGGTACTTCCAGGGAACGTTTGAATATACTCTCTGTGAACATGGTTGATTTCCATTTATACTAACTTTTACACATAATATGTTGCTCTAGAGTCAAGTGCCTGTTCATGTTGGTGGCAGGTGCAATACTGCCTAGGGGAGTGCATAACACTATCCCCTGCACACAACACCAGCCAGTAGTGGGAGAATCTAGCAAGGTTGTGGCAAAGGCAAAATGCTGTGTACTCCTTTAGGTTATATGTAAAACAGACACACACTGAAAACTGAAAATCAGTATCTTCATTCTTCTACTTCCAGCTACTTGAATATAATTTTGTTGGAAAGAACATTTTGCTTGCCATTATTCTGCAGCTGTTTAGTTATATACTAGATAGAGTGGAAAAATTTAATTTTAAGAATCAACCGGTTTAGCTGGCTGTGTTTACTTGTTTGTTGAAGGCCCTAATCAAAATATTTAAAAATTAGGTTTACTTTGTCTTGTTCTAAGGGGCTGAATTTGTATGATCTTGTTGAAGTTTTGTTGAGTCACACTTGTTTACACTCACCTTCACTATTTACGAGGGCTATCCAGAAAGTAGATTACGTTTTGGAATAAAAAGTAAACAAATAATAGGAAACAAATTTTATTATATACAGATGAAAGCCACACTCAAATACTACTTTTCGACATAGTCACCATTCAAATTAAGGCATTTATCGTAGCGATGTACGAGCTTGGAAATTACTTCGTCGAAAAATTCGGCCGCCTGCGCCTTCAACCACTTCGTTACCTCTTCTTGCAGCTGTGCGTCGTCATCAAAACGCTGCATAGCCAGCCACTTCTTCATTGCTGGGAATAGGTGGAAGTCGCTCGGTGCCAGGTCGGGACTGTACGGCGGATGAGGAAACAACTCCCACTTAAAAGATTCAAGAACTTCACGAGTGACATTTGCCGTGTGGGGCCGGGCGTTGTCGTGAATCAACAAGATCTTAGAGCTCAACATTCCTCTGCGCTTATTCTGAATGGCTCTTCTGAGTTTTTGGAAAGTTTGGCAATACCTTTGAGAGTTTATTGTAGTGCCTCTTTCCAGGAAGTCCACCAAAATCACACCTTTTCTGTCCCAAAAAACAGTCGCCATCATCTTCCTTGCCGACATTGTTTGCATGCATTTCTTGGGTTTTGGGGAGAACTTGTGTGCCCCCACTGCATTGATTGCAATTTCGTTTCACAGTTCACGTGTTTCACCCATGTTTCGTCACCAGTAACGATGCGATCGAGTAAAGAGTCACCATCCTTATGGTAAACGTCCAAAAAGTTCAACGCTGCAGCCATTCGCTGATTTTTGTGGTCCTCTGTCAAGATTTTTGGAATCCATCTTGCACAAAACTTGTGGTAACCAAGCTTTTCGCTGATGATTTCGTGCAACAAACTTCGCGAAATTTGTGGAAAACTCAAAAGAAAGTTCCGTTATTGTGAACCTTCGATTTTCACGGACTTTAGCATCGACTTTTTCGACAAGTTCGGCAGTCACTATGCTGGGTCTCCCACTTCGATCTTCGTCGTGAACATTGGTTCGGCCATTTTTAAATCTGATGACCCACTGACGCACTCCACCTTCAGTGATAATGTTGTCCCCATACACTTCACAAAGCTGCCGATAGATTTCTATCGGTTTACAGTTTTTTGCAGTCAGAAACCTTATTACTGCACGCACCTCGCAGCTCGCGGGATTTTCAATTAAAGCAGACATTTCAAACCGTCACAGTATCTGAACGGAGCACAGCACGAACCTCTCACTAGCACGGCTAGATGCCGACTGAGCTGCGCAACGCTCTGACCCCAAGATGGCCGCGCTAGCCCCGCCCCTAGCGGAAACAGACGAAAACGTAATCTACTTTCTGGATAGCCCTCGTATTTATAAAAATGCTGGAATGTTTTCCAGGACATTTGCCCTCTTCCTCAGCAGTTTAGTGACTGACTATCCCCCTTCCAGTCACTAAACTGCTGAGGAAGAGCGGGAATGTCCTGGAAAACGTTCCAACATTTTTAAAAATAAGTGAAGGTGAGTGTAAACAAGTGTGACTCAACAAACCTTCAACATGAAGAAAACTTCACTGTTAATAATGCTTCTATTTGTAATATTTAATTATATGATCTTGTTTGTTGTTCCAGTGGTACGCACAGGCCTCTCTGGGCTAAATATGGAGAATACAAGTACTTACCAAAACAGCGATGGCTACATAACCTTGAGGTAACAGAATACTTACTGTAAATACTTATTTATACTAAGCTGATATGAATTGACAGGACATTCAGCCGTGTTCTTAGCATGCATATTCATGTCTATCTTTTATTTGAATTTGCTTCTTAAAAACTGCAAAAGTATTAAACTTTATTAAGTTTGTGCTACTTATTTTAGCAGACTAATTCATGTTTTTCTTCACTTTGCTTAAGAACTATCTTGTGATAGCCTGCGTCTTGATGAGTATTCTTAGTTTCCAGTGAAGGCTGTATCATCTTGGTCATACTTAATGACATTTCGTTTATCATGTCATGAGCTTCTGGGCTCTTATCCGATCTTTGTGATGTTCTAGCTTATATCTCTGCAGTTCTCTGTTAGCTCTGCTCTTCTCTCCTTGATTGGCTGCCTGTCCACCTTTTGGTGCTGGCTTCACTGTTTCCTGGCAGTTTTGTATGTGAGTTCTGTTACCTTTTTCTTCGTTATTTGTTTTCTTAGGTTTGCTAAGGTCTTCTTGGTTCGTTTTTGTTATTTTAAGTGGCAGAGACTGTTTCTGAGAGCTGTCAGACTCAAGATGGTCTTAATGGCTTCGCCCCATTTTCAGCCCAACAGCTCTTAGAAACAGTCTCTGCCACTTAAAAGAACTGAAACAAACCAAGAAGACCTAAACATTATTTGCTAAAGAATATGCATTGGCCACAATGGAAATCTGTACATGGTAATAAAAGCAACAAACACTGACTTTGCATGGTTTTATTTTTAACATCTCCGTACAATTAGTACTTGATCATATTTCCCTTAACTTGTATCACCTTCATGAGTCTCCTAGCCATCGAGTCTGCTAGATTTTCAGAATATTTTTTATCCATTTGCATCTATATCTACAACACCTTCTGCAGGTCCTTAATATTAGATGGTTGCAGCTGTTCTATTTTATCTTTCATTTGATCCCAAGCATTTTCTATTGGATTTAGGTTAGGAGAGTTACCAGGCAAGTTAAGTAAAGGTATTTTACTGTCTTTCAGGAACTTCTAAACCATTTTTGTTCTACAAGTAGGGACACAATTATGCATAAAGAACTGACACTGAAGAATTGACCAAAATGTGACCAAATGCACACTTTCTGGGTGTATAACAGTTTTGACGGTAAATTTTGGATCATACCATGACACATTTTTTGGCCTTCTCATCTTTTTGGACTTTCCTCTGACCAGTTTGAAAGTTCTTTCATCAGAAGACATTATTTGCGCAAGTCCTCTGGTGTCCAGTGCTGATAGAAATGTATTCTTTTCTTCATCATAACTTCAGTTAGAAGAGGCTTCTTGATAGCACACAGAATTGGTAAACCTGAGTCTTTAGAAGCCAATGCTGAATGGTCCAGATGGCAACACTGTTGATCAAGTCTGGATGTCTCTTTTTTAACCCTACTGCTGTACTCCATGGATTAGCCATCACTTCACGTTTTAGAAGAAGTCTTTCTTTTACCACATGAGTCTGTTTTTCGATTTGGTGTGGTGCCACATAGCAAAGGTGCTGCTGCTTTTTTTAGGTCGTAAGTGGCTTGTCTTGGAACCCTTAGATCAGCAGCTGCACGAATTACAGAGGTACCTAGCTCTATCAGAGTTAAAGTACAAGTCTTCTTCCTCAGAAGAGAGCTTCATGTCCCATTTTATGTATTAGATGCACACACCTTAAAATTCAGCACTCAGATTAAAAATTGGATGACAACAGCACGCAGCAAACAAACCAGTGTACTGCAGATACCAGAGGCAGACTGAGTCATGGACTACTAAGGAAAGGAAGTTGCCGCTGTGCACTCAATCACCTGATTTGCTCCATCCCCCTTTTTGTATAGTGGTGGGAGAAGGGCAAATTGAGCACATTCTCTATGTAAAGGTTTTCTTTGCATTTAAAATGTAAAGATTTCCATTGTGACAACTCTACATTTGCATTTATCAAGTGTTCTTCATTGAAGCATAAAATATTATACTTTTTTTTTCTGTTATCTCAATGAAGAGCTGTTACTGCTATAAACGTAGACACAAAGTATTTTCTAAAATAATAAATGTTCCTAAACAAATAAAAATAAATAAAAATGACAAATGTTCTTAAACAAATAGCTGGTAAGTGATGAATGCAGAATGGATTTTTGTGTTGATAACTATAGCATTTTGCAATACTGATTCTTTTGTTCCCATCCTTAGCATTTCACATCATTCTTATACTCAATTTAGCCCAAGAAAGTATCCTAGCATAAGTAAATGCACATATCTTCACTGCAGCATACTTTTTAAATACATAAAACTATTTAAGAACAGTACTAGATATATTGTCATCCTTTCTGCACTTGAAATAATATAGATAGTGAATAACCTTAGTAATTTAATTTTGTTATAAGATAACTTAATCATATAGCTTGTATTTGTTAACATAGCTGTGCACCCATTAGTATTCTTGTATTATTTACTGGAGTAAAGCAATCCTCAGTTTTGTTTACTTCACAGCCATGGCAAAGAATGTAGCAGATCAGAGCAGAGTAATTAAACATAGAAGTAGTAAAAAAAGTGGTTGACTTGAAATTAATGAGCTATGTGTTTATTTGAGCATTATAATAACCCTGGGATCTTATTATCTTTGGAAGCAAATTGTGTATGTGTGAATATGTTTCCAATAAAGTGAAGTAGTTAGGAACTGGGAAAACCCTGACAAAGAAAAGGAATTGAGGTGCAGTATTTTAGGCTAAGTGGTTGATTTTGTGAAAAATGCTTCAAAGTGCATAGCATTTTCTTAAATGATGAGCCCCTACTGCTTCTGCTCTAAATTGTAATAAAATATATTTCATACATTTTTTTTACCCATTCTTGAATTAGTATGTTAGTTTGCTTCCCTGATGGAGGGGCATATATTTCTTTAACTCTCAGTTCTGATTCATTGAAAGCGAAAATGGTGATTGTTTTTTATTTATGGGCACTCTTTATCTGCTGCGGTTCTCAGTGTCCCATTCTATATTGGGCATGAAAGACTGCTTAATTTTGCTCAGATGCCTCTTTATCTGGCTTGAGGTCATGGATCCACTGACTTTACTTTCCTTCCAGAGGAAGTCATGCTAAGGATTTTTATGCCAACAAAAAAAAAATATCCATCACCCTCTGCCAGGTTTAACCTAAGTAATCAGAGGCTAGCATGCTATCCCCAGATCATGGAGAATGACAGTGAAACTGAGCATATGGCTGTATAAAATTGGGATATAGTTTCTGGAGCTCTCAAACAAAAACAACAGGGAGGAAGACAAAGCTCTTCCATGTGTTTACAAGATGTCAAGTGCAGAGTGATATATGGATCTTCCTTTTAAGCTAGGACTATCATCTGAGCCTCACATGTGCTCCTGTATATGTAAAATAAATTGTGTACTGAATTCATTTCTGGCAAATGAAATAATCAGCAGCAAACTGAATCAAAGTAGGTATATTCAAGAGACTTTTTCTACAATGACAAATAAATATCCATTATGCACCATAGTACTCACATGAACAACGATTATTTTATTCATGTTACATCGCAGTGTACATTTTTGCTTAATAATGAATTCAAATTAAGCAAGAAGTGCTTAAGTGCAACATTCAACGTATTCATGATAACCTATAGCAATGGAGAGAAGAAAAAGAATCACTTTTAAGATGTGTATTGTGACTTTGTGGGTTCGTGAAATTAAAAGTCTGATTGCACCACTCAAAAATGTTCTTTATTTCCACCGAATTACAGTTGAACACTTGCCGATTACACAGAATTACGTAATGCACACAATTACAGTTCACCAGTTCGTCCGTTATAGTTTCACTTTACGCTCACAATTATTCTTCCGTTGCACACACACTGTCTTCTCGTCCGTTCACTAACACGGCGCTACTTCGCTGCTTGCCAAGCACTGACTGACTTCCAGCCCGACGTGTTGCTTATATAGGGCATACTGGCCAATCTAGAAGGTTCTGGATTAGATGATATATCCCGTAAGTTCGAGAACTCAGGTGGAGCGAAAAGAGACGACACAGTGATGTTTTTCCAGCCAACCCTCGTTACCGCTACAAGACAAATGACTGGGCGTGGCGATCGCCTACCGTCTCCTGCTGCTGCCGGTCGGTTCTATAGGGAGTTCCGACGTTCGGGTGACAGTATTAAATGATTTGCTTACAATACGGAATACTTTGAAAACAGCAAATACTACAAAAAGTTGTATGTGTACCAAATTTTTGTTATTTTTTTCATTTTTCCTGCAACAAGTTATTATTTATCCCTTAGATGTCATAGTTATACAGATTTATGCAAGTCTGGTGGTAGAGGGAGAAGAGGGAGTTATCCACTTTAAGAGTGTATAAGTTTCTTTTAGATAGAGCATCAAATAATGAGTACCCTGTGTTTCGGAGCAGCATTTAGGAATTTGATGTTTTCTTTGATGCTATAATTCTCTTCCCAGGAATAGCTGCCATTGCAGATTTCTCTAATTTTTTTTTTTTTTTCGTTATTCTTTGAGGTGAATACATTGTCCCTTTCGTTATTCCCAATAAATACTTTAACACTTTTGGAACAGTGGATTTACTAGATCCCTGTGTCTCTCTTTCTCTTTGAAGGTACCTACAACATATGTCATAGGATCTAATATCACATATAACCAAATAAAATAGATCATACACTTAGATTTTCACTGTATAAACTGCCTGCCTCTGTAGCGTAGATGGTAGTGTGTTTGCCTCATGTTCAAGAGGTCCCAAGTTCGAATCTCGGTCAGGGTGAGTTACCTGGATAAGGTTTTTTCCAGGGTTTTCCTTATCCTTGAAGATGAATTTTGGGTAGCCCTAAGCTCCATTGACCCCGGCCTAATTTGAGCTTAATTTCACCAAAATCATTCATCATCCGATATGACTTAATGTTGTAGGACGTATATTAAAAAAAAAAAAAATGCAATGAATAAACTGTTCTGATTGTGGTAAGCTGTAGTTTATAAAATTTGAAGAACACTAGAGAAAGATGAAATACAGTCAGAAAACTGCAGTATAGCCTATTTCTAAAAAGAACTCTGATATGAAAACAAATCAAATTACTAAAAAGCTTCCAATGTGTAAGGACTATGATACAATGAAGCACAAAATTAATATAATTTTGAGTCGAACTAATACTCAATGCTCCATTTATTGCTAGTATTTATCTGGAATGCGTTTCGTTAGGATCTTCCTAACATCATCAGCTGTTGTCAACTAATGGATGTTGGTTTGGTGAACTCATTGGAGGCGACAGGTGCATCTCTGTCAATATCTTGATGAACTTGAAGTTTGGGTTTTCATCAAAGGTAGTGTCGAAATTAAACAATTTTCTTTCATATTTCTTTATGAAGATTTTTTTCCCACGTGGTTAATGCAGCTGGACCTTGTACACTTTTTAATAAGTGGAGTTCTTGTTCTATATCATGATTCTGCTTCCAAAAATGGTACGCTACTGCTGATTTATCTATTTCTTTGTTCCTGGTGTTCCTAAAATGTTCTTTAAGCCTAATGTTCAAGTTCCTGTTTGTTTTTCCAATGTAAAATTTGTCACAGCCTTTGCAGTTTATCCGGTACACACCTGATTTTGTCTGTGGGTATCTCTTTTGTATTATGTGATTTCAAAAGGTGTTGTACACTAAATTTGTTCTGTGGGGCCAAAGTAATATTGTGCTCTTTGAAGACCCACAGACAAAAAAAATCAGGTGTGTATTTACCTTTATTGTGTGTATTTATTTTAATATTTACCTTTGATGAAAACCAAACTTCAAGTTCATCAAGATACTGACAGAGATGCACCTGTCCAATGAGTTCACCAAACCAACATCCATTAGTCGACAACAGCTGATGATGTTAGGAAAATCCTAACGAAATGGGTTCTAGGTAAATACTAGCAATAAATGTAGCATTGAGTATTGGTTCAACTCAAAATTATATTACTAAAAGCTGCTTAAAACACATGTTGGTGAATTCTGCTCTTATTTGTTTGCTGTAAGACAATAGACATGAGCCAGACATGACATTTGAAGAATGTCAGTTGTTCAACTTATTAATGATCACATTGGGTCTTTGTATCTGCCTCCTATGAGTTTTATGTGATATAAAAGTGAGAAGAACTATCTATATATTGATTTTAATTTCTAATTGTGGGAAACTCAATATTTAAAAATCTCTTCCCATATGTGAAGGATTACAAGATTTTATAAATTCCTACAGTGTCTTCAAAATATGCTCATGGTAAATACTTTAATGTTAAAGTTTTCAAGTGAGGGATTCATTAAGATTATTATCACAACATTGGATTATTGAAAAAGACATTTGGCAACCCCTAAGGAATTTTCTTGATACCAAATAATTTTCAATTTTTTAAACTCATAGCATACAGAACTTCAAAATATTTATATAATATTACACTTCCAGATAAGATAAAGATATACAGAAAGACTGGATTGATCCAGACCTGATGTGATGGTAGACAAACTAATCAATTTGTTTGCAATTCACTCCAAGGTTTCCTGGTTTAGCCTAATCTCTCAATCAATATGTCTGTTGATGACATGACACTCCGAAGACCCAATGGAACCATCTGGGGTTTGCAAGGTAATGCTGCCATAGGCTATGGCTGAACTCTCCAGGAGCGAGACAAATGCAGAGGTGCACCAAGAGGGCCAGCATTTGTGGAACCCTGTGAAACGTCGTTAGCAAGAGAGCTATGGAGGAAACTCCAGCACTACCAGCAAACCTAATGTATAGGTTTTAGATGGAAAGGCATGCATTGCCCTACCCGCAAAGGGTGATTCCCCAGGCTCCAGCCAGCAAAGCAAAGACAACACTACGTGGAGTGGCAGATCAAAAGGAAATAGTACTATGTAATAGCTTGATCAGGAAACATTAAGTGGTGCAAGTGGTGAACGTTACTACATAGAACTGAGCAGGAAATGAACCCAGTCAATTACAGACTATGCAAACCAAGGTGTCAGAACACAAACTTGAAATTACTTGAATAATTTCTAGTTGTTTGAAATTTACCTGTTTTTGTATGGCCATTTGGCTGCAATAACAGTTTATTATAATAGGTTGCCATGAGTAAAGATGTGGATGGTAGAAGGCTGATTGGGATGACCAGCCCTGAGGATGATGATGATGGTTGAGAATTTGGGCGCTCAACAAAGCGGTCATCAGCGCCCTAGCCCTGAGGAAGTAGTGTCATGTTGCCATCTGTTGTGGGAGAATCGAGTATGGGTGGGGTAATCACTGCGCTCTGCTGTCTACTGGCTGAAGACGCAGGTGAGACTCGCCTTCCAGCAGGCAGTAGCTGACATCACAAAAACGTCACAAACCCTAAGCAGAATTGTGTTGGAAAAATTAATTGTTCTTTCACACTGGCCGTTTGTAGGCTAAATTGTGGAAACGTAGAGTCAGATTGAATTTTTCAGTCTGACTCTGTTTCCAGAATTGTGTTGTTGCTATGCAAAAGGCCATTCAAGACTGTAATTTGAGAGTTTTTATTGCTGGAAGTTTCTTGCCGCTTGGCAGATATATATTTATATGATGTACAATTAACATCCTTCAGCGCTAAGTCATTGGACAATAAATGGGTGAAATGATGCTCAAATGAATCCAGAGTCCATAGTGTTTAGAGTTATCTGAAATTCATCTTTAAGGATGAGGGAAAACCCTGGGCAAACCTTATCCAGATAATTCACCATGATCAAGATTCGAATTCGGTGTGCGAGGTCTGGCAGTGCAGTAGTAGTGAAAGTTTTAAAGTTTGTGTGTGTTTTGAGTTGAGTCAACGAGTGTGACTCCATGATGAGGAGTGGCACAGTGAAGCAGTTCATGAATCAGTTCAATGAGTTAAGCATATAAATGTGGTACATTTCAAGCTCTGTAATGAGGAGTTGAAGAAGGAAAGATTTATCAGGTAGTGCTTAGTAGGGTAAGGAATACAAATGCTGCATAATACAATTAAATAAGACCATTATTAAATTATACATGAGTCGTATTTTTTACGCATCAGCTTCACTTACGCACCTCAATATAGGTACGTAAGTGAAGCTGATGTGTAAAAAATATGACTCATCTATAATTTAAAAATTGTTTTGCTTCACTGTGGTGTTGCAATACAGTTAAATTTCGATATAAATCAGACCATATTTGGGACATCTGAGCTGGAGACTGAAACAAAGATGCAAGTCTGCCGAACAGTGATGGAACCAATCTTGCTGTGTGGAAGTGAGAGTTGGCCAGCAAGAGGAAGAGAGATCAGAGCGATAACGGCAGCTGAGATGAAATGTCTCAGGCATATAGCAGGAAAAACAAGATTTGCTCAGATCAGAAACCAGAAGATAAGAGAAGAACTTAAGCAATCACCAGTAGAGAAATGCCTAGCAAAGAGACAGCTGAGATGGTTTTGGCATTTAACCCTCATGCAGAAAAATAGCCTCGTCAATTTTTGGAAGCTAGATCAGAAGGTACAAAAACAAGAGGATACTCCAGAACCACACATGAAGACTGTATCATTGAGATGGGAAAGAAGGCATCCAAAAGCATTGAAGAACTCAGCAAATGGCAGCAGATAGACAAGTGTGGGAAACCTTTACCAAGGACCCCCCGATGCCCATGGCATATAAGGTGGAAGTTAAAGAAGAAGAAGAAGAAGAAGAAGATGAGTTTGCAATCTGTGGAATGGTACAGGAAGCAGTTCGTTAATTAATAAGTGCGACTCTGTGATGAGGAATCTGAAGTCAGTGAAACAGGCAGCAAAGTTGTTTATGAGCAAATCTAGAAATTGTGTTCAGAATTGACATGCAGCTCTGCGTAAGAGGTGAACCTGTGTGTATCTCAGAGAGATTACCAGCAGCGCAAGTGGTGAATGCTAAGGAGACATAAGGAAACATTAAAGAGACATCTTGAAGCTGTGTATTTGTGTAAAAGAAAAGTTAATTGTAAGTTAGCATTGAGCTAATGATTTTTGTGAAAATAAAGAAGTTTGAGATTAACTTTCCTTTCAACGTTTGTGTTTGTCATAAAACGCACAGTTTTTTTAATATATTGGAGAAACTACATATTTTTCAAGTTTATTTATGCAATATAAAATAGAATAATTATAAAATGGTATTATCATGTCCGCACTTATTAGCATCCTTTGCCTCAAAAGTATTTCAGAAAAACTTGCATTCTTCTTGCAATTAAAATGATTTAAAGCGCTGTATGAATACCAAGAAGTGAGTTTTCCCTGTAATATTTTAGGTGTAACAAATGAATTTGGTGCTTTGCAAAACAAGCTATATAAAAAGGGGCCATAATTTTCAAAGTTGATCATATGTATTTCTGACAGTATTATTCATATTTATAATTTACTGAACAGAATAGTAATAAATAATTTTAAAATGAAAGATAATTTGGTTGTAAACTCAACAAAACAGTTAATTATTCTTGTTTATTGATTTTAATTCATTCTAAGTAGGTTTTATATTTATGAATTGGGACATATATTTAATGTTTTATTTTTTAAACTTGCTCCCTGCTATGTATTCACACATTTCATGTGGAGGATCACTGGGATATCTAATGTAATACAACTCATCTATTTCTGTATGCTCATTTTGCAACTTAATGTTGTGCATTTGTTTATAAAGGAAGTTAAATTTATTTCAGCATGGGGCGGTAGTAATGCTGTACCATCCTTGTGCCAATCCTGTGGAAGTGAATCGGCTTAGAAAGTTAGTGACAGGTTGTTTGCGCAGACATGTAATTTCACCATTTTTACAGTTAGATCAATACAGGGTAAGTTTACATGCTTTTTATTTTCTCCAATATAGTTGATATTAAGTATGAAATAATGATTTAGACAAACTCCAGGAATGCTATCTAGGCCCAGCTTTTATATATAGGACAGTTCATAAAATTTTTGTTTCACAGAGATGGTGCTGCAGTATTCAGATAGCAAAGATAGTTTTAAAGTGTGATTTTGTAGATGCCACAATGTGCAATTTTATACATATACATTCATTTCTTTGGCTGTCATAGTGCTGCAAAATAAACAAGTTGAATTATTAAATTATAGATGAGTCGTATTTATTACACATTGGCTTCACTTACGTACCTATATTGAGGACATAATTCACGAACAATGGTTTGCGAACCATTGTTCGCGAAACATGTCCTCAATATAGGTACGTAAGTGAAGCCAATGTGTAATAAATACGACTCATCTATAATTTAATAATTATTTCGCTACACTGTGGTGTTCCAATACAGTTAAATTTCGAAACAAGTTGAATTTACTTCTAAAAATTAATAAACTTAAATGTTGTGATTAAATTACTTTGTATTGACATGTTTAACAGCCACCAAAATGAAAAAGGAATTGAATTCCGTTAGGAAGATTCATGTGAATCATTACAACCATTTTCCAATGTGCTAAATGTTCATACACTGTGAAGAGATGTTGCAGTATTCTTAATGAGTATGGACTATGATACATGAAGCTCAAAATTATTTTGAGTCGTACTAGTACTCCATGCTCCATTAGCTGAGGATGTTAGGAAGGTCCTAATGAAACACATAATAAACATTAGCAATATATGACATTAGCAATATCTGTAGCATGGAGTACTAGTTCAACTCAAAATTATATTATTAGGTGATGCAATATTTGCCCTTAATAGAAGCACCCATGTGCCTTAAATTAATATGCATGTGTCATCCCTACATTTCCTTGGACATTTCTCAATAAAATGAAATGGTTCTCTACTATAGGACCATTAAGTGCTTAAAATTTACACACAATGAATGTAACACTTGCTTTTTCTGCAAATCTCTAATTGTACAAGAGATAATGCCACTGATATCATACAGCCTCCTACAATGGGTATAAAACCATACAAAGTTATGGAGAAATTGGTAGACCAATTGTAATAGCTTGTATTTCAATTCATGAAGTTCTGTATATGAATAAAGTAGGTAAGTAATTTTATTACGTTATAATGAATCCCAAACATGTCTTCCTTTTATCATATCAGTTCTAACATAAAATTGTAACAAAGTCTAATATTGTACAGTGAATACTAGTGGCCATGTATAAGAATTTCTAAGCATTGCAGTTCAATAAGTAATCATATTTCAAAATAGATGTTGCTAAGACAAGTTGTTATTTCCATTGTCTACTGTCATTTGTTGCATATTATCAAAACAAATTTGGAACTTATTTATAGATTAGCTTGGATTTTGCAGGCATTTCAGCTAGTCGCTTAATGTGTTTTCGCTAAGATAGAAAAAGTACAATATTGTTCAGTGATTCAGTTTTTAGTTTTGAATGGAGAAACCTGCAAAGAGGTAAAAGAAAAATTAGATGTTGTTCTTATGGACCTTTCACCATAATTGACAATTTTTAGATATTAGTTAAATGACTTCCTTCAAATGTGGTCAAACAGCCTGGCAGATGTAGTTACCAAGGAAGTCATTGAAAAAGTCCACAATATGATTATCACTGATCATCATCAAAAGTTCCCAAAGTTTCAGAGGCCATAGTTATGTCGACAACAGCAATTCATATTTTGTATGATGCATTGGAGGTGAAAAGCTCTCAGCCACATTTGCTCATATTGGACAAAAGATGAGTGTGTTCAACTTCAAAGCTGTGTTTGGAGGTATTTAAGCAAAATCTGTAGGACTTCTTGCATCAAGTTGTCATTGTCTATAAGATCTGGATTCTTAATACTAAGAAACCAAGCAACAACCAAAACAATCATAGTTTCCAGTGAATCTGCTATTTATTTATTTGTCAATAGACTGCAAAGCAGTTTCTGACATTGTCAATTACATCCTAAAAGTTTACAATTATAGGATATAGAGCAAAATATAAACAGTATAAAAACATATTTACAGATCATCAACTTTGTATAAACATTTATCCATTAAAAAGTATTTTAATTTGTTTTGAAATTGCTTCGTACCACTTAATGCTTTAATTGATGTTGGCCGTCTATTAAATAAAATCTGCCCCATTATAAAAACATCTCTATGAGTATATTGTTTAGAAGTACAGTCTGTAAATTAGTCATTGTTGCGACTGGTATTATAATTGTGTACATCAGCAGTCTTCAAATTTACCTTACTTACAACAAAAAGAATTGCTTTATACACATATAGCGAGTATAGTGTGAACATTTTGTTTTGTTTTGTTTGAAAATATCTACACAAGAATAAGTATTTTTTAAGTAAAAAATTATCCTAATACACCTTTTCTGTAGAATGAATACTCTGTCCAGATGTACCCTTGGACAACTTCCCCATATTTCAATTCCATATGATAGGTATGGGAAGATAGCACCATAATAAATATTTTTAGTAGTTTGGTATCACCGATTGGCTTAAAATGCCTAATTAGAAATATTGATTTACTCATTTTTTTTTACATAGATAATCAATATGACTACACTTTGTCAATTTATTGTTCATATAAAGCCCTAGGAATTTATGGCCACTTATATCCTTTACGCTAGAGTTATCTATCTGTAGATTGATGTTAAGGTGAGTCTTATTTGTCAGGCTAATTTGCATTGATGTGGTTTTTTTTTATGTTGCATTTGAGGTTTTTGTCAAAATAATTTAACAAATGTTCTCCCAGAGAGCTCATATCCTGAATTAAATTCTTGTTATTTACAGCAAAGCAGATGACAGTTGTATCATCTGCATAAGATATTATACTTGCATTGTGAGTAGTAGGTAAATCATTTATATACATAATGAACAGAATTGGTCCTAAAATACTACCCTGAGGAACCCGTATTTTACAGTCTTACAAGTGGAGTAATAGATGTTTTGATAGTTTGCATTTTGGTAATTAATTTGTGTGTATTGTGTTCTACCTTTCAAGTAAGAAGTAATTAAGCTCTTGGGTATTCCTCTTATACCATAATTGTCCAATTTTTTAATAAGAATATCATGATCGACACAATCAAATGCTTTTGATAAGTCAAAAAATAAGGCTCCAACCTTTTCATTATTCTCTAACTTCATAGAAGCCTGGTGTACAAACTCTGCAACAGCAGTAATTGTTGACAGACCTTTTCTGAAGCCATGCTGGAAACCTTGAATGATGTTGTTTTTCTTCAGAAATGATTACCTTTTCAAGTATTTTTGCTATTTCAGAGGTTAATGTAATGGGCCTATAGTTGTTTATATCATGTTCATCTCCTTTTTTATACATGGGCCGCACTATGCTTGTTTTGAGACAGTGAGGAAATTCACCTTTCTCTATTCTCTATTGAATTGTTGCTCCAAGAAAAGCAAAGATAGTCCCATCAGCCTGAAAAGTATGCCATGGTGTTATACTTACTGACTTCTTGAAAAAGCGAAAACAATTACTGAGCAGTACTACAATGAGTACTGTCCCAGTTTAACAGAAGTTGCAGGACATATGGATCCACTTGGTGAAGAACATAGTTTTGTTTCACCACAATACTTTATTCATAAAATAAGAATTAAAGGCACTCAACAGCTACTGCAGTGTTGGGAAGTAATTCCAGAAAAGTTGCCTTTGAACGACATAAACTAAGAAACTAAACATATAGCAATTTAGAGTAACTGTGTATAATTTCTCAGGTAATATTCATGCAGATTTTTACAAGCCTGGCATCAATAGAGCTTAAAGCTATCCAACAACTTTGTCTTCTGAGATCAGCAAAAACATCAGAAAAAGTCTTAGCCAGATAACTCACCTTAACAGAGGTTCAAACTCGAGACGTCTTGGATAAGAGTCAAATAAGGTGGATTTTAAAAAAGCTTATTATTCTGTCTGCTTCTTGTTAATAAACTTTCATTACACATTAATTACGCACTTCATTATAAGGTATAAGAAGAATATAGTAAACTAATCCTTGCCTGATAAAAAGAAAAAGCAAAATAGTGGCTTATATTTTTTAAAAATGTGTAAGAATTTGAAAATTAGAGCCATAAACAAAAATATCTTGAAAATAATTAATATAAAAGAAAATTATTTGACAAATTATTTGCTATAATGACATCAACATTAATGCAACATTTAACTATTATACAAAATAATTTAGAAAAAAGAGGACTTGCCAGGCTATTTTGCAAAAAATTCAGGATATGCCTTATTTTTCATTCAAATATTATAAACACAGTTCAAGGCATATCTATAAAGTCCACAGCTAGAAAGCCATATATGACATGAAACAATAATGTGCATATGCAACTGAACAACTTTCTAACTTCTCATGGTAACATCTTTGCACTGTTGAAGATGGAGGTTTTAATCCAGCTCCCACCAAGTATTAAGTATGATTTGTGATAAAGAGACAGAGCATAGCACTAATTTAATTTCATTATCAGATATGTCATTCATCCTGTGGCCTAATGTCATGAGCAAGCAAATGTTACATTACTGGTGCAGACAATTTTCAGCAGGTTGACAAAATTGCACAACACAGTAGAATACTATCCACCATTACTGATGACGTTGTGAAGCTTGTGTAGGAACATATTGTGGAGAACCATTGCTTTACAATTATGGGACTCTGCAGTAATTTCCCTCGAATTTGCCATCCCTTGATGCTTGCAATTGTCATGGAGCACTTGTTATCAGGAAACTGTGCACCAAATGGAAGCCAAAGCCACTTACACCAAAGCACCAAGTGAAGGACATGGAAGACAGAATGGACACTTCTGCAACAGTACTATAATAATGAGCTTATAGACAGAGCATTACAAGTGATGAAAGATGTGTTGAACATAGTACCCCAGACACAAAGCAGCAGTCAATGCAGAGCTACAAAACGTTGGACAATAGATTGCCTGCAGAAGTTCAGTTGGAAGATGTTTAATCATCCATTTAGAGCCCAGATCTAACTTCCATTGATTTCTATCTTTACTTACACCTCAAGTAATTCCTGTTCAGTCATCAGAATTTCAAATTGACAGAGAGGCAGAGTGGTTGTCAACAGTGTTCCAATCCCAGGCAGCAGACTTGTATGATACAGGTATACAAAAGTTGGTCCCATAGTATGACAAATGTTTGAATTCTAGATAAGATAGATAAGATACTTTTATTTATCCTTTGCATACAATGATTTAAAGGACACGTCAATTAAAATTTTATATACATATATACATACATATTTTTATCTTTTTACACCTCTCTATACTTAAATTCTTCCAGACTATAGAATGCGTTTGTTATTAAGAATGTTTTTATTGCCTTCAGTTTATATTCCATTTTATTAATTATTTTAATTTCTTCTGGTAACTTATTATATAGTTCTTTACCCATGCTTTTACTGCAGCGGTTGTTTAGCGTTCCCCTATACACTGATCTAAAATAGTCGTAATTATTTCTTAGAGTATAATTATGTATACCATGATTTTTTATTTCTTCTTTTCCTTGTAAAATAATTTTTATTGTTTTATATATATGCATGGAACAGTTAAAATACCAAACTCTTGAAACTTTAATTTGCATGTCTGTCTGCTATTTATTTTTGCCATTATTCGAATTGCTTTTTTTTTGTAGTTTGAATACTTTTTTTACATCTGTTGCTGTGATGTTTCCCCATAAAGTTATCCCATATTTTATGTGCGAGTATATAAATGCATAGTATACTTGTTTTAAAGTTTCATAATCCATATTTTTTCCTACTTGTTTCATTATATATATACCTTTATTTAACTTTTTAGTTATATGAGATATATATGGCTTCCAGTTTAATTGTTTGTCTATTATTACACCTAAAATTTTAGTGTGCTGAACTTCCGGTATTGTTTCACCATCTATTGTAATGTTTATATCGTTTTTACTATAATTTCCTAATTCAAAATTTATCCATGCTGTTTTGTGTGCGTTTAGAATCATATTTAGGTTTAAATAGTGCTGTTTTATTATTTTAATTAATTTCATTGCTTTCTTTTCCACCTCCATTGCTGACTTGCCTCTAATTATTATTGTCATGTCATCTGCATATCCAATTCCCCAACCTCCATTTCTTAGTATTATTTCAAAAATATCATTCACATAGGCTAAAAATAAAAATGGTCCTAGTTTAGAACCCTGTGGTACTCCTTGTTTAACTGATTGAAAATATGATCTAACTTTCTTTATCATACCCGAGCCATTTCTATGGCTTATTTCCACACAATGTGTTCTGTTTTTCAAATATGACACTATCCACTTTTGCGCTAATCCTCGAACCCCATGATTTTCTAATTTACTTGTAAGTATATCTATATCCACACAATCAAACGCTTTTGATAAATCTAAAAATATAGCTATTACTCGTTCATGGTTATTTAATGCATTAATTATAATACTATTTACTTTATTTATTGCATTGTTGATTTCTTTTCTTGGAATCCAAATTGCCATTCTGATATTATGTTAAGTTTTTTAAAGTACATTTGTAATTGTTTTAGGAACACGCCCTCTATGATTTTTGAAAACGTGGAGCATAAAGTTACAGGCCTATAATTTACTACATTTGTCTTGCTTCCCTTTTGTTTATATAGTGGTCTTACAATTACTTCTTTCAGCCTATCTGGAAAAATGCCTTGAATTAATGAAGCATTTGTAATATGTGCCATTACTTCAGAAATCTCATGTTTAATATATTTTACAATTTTGTTAGAAAACTCGTCCAAACCCATTGATTTTTTAGGCTTAAGCTTATCAATTTCTTCTAAAATATTTTGTTCTGTTATTTCAAATACACCCATTGATTTTGTTTGACTAGGTGATGTTATTACATCAGCTACTTGATCTACTACTTGGGTATTGGATTTTGCTTGATTTGCAATATTTATATAATAACTGTTAAATTTATTACAAATCTCTCTAGGGTCGTTTATATCTTTATCATTTTCTTTTAATATTATATTTTCCATTTGCTTTGTTTTACTTTGGTTATGCATTTTATTTACCAGACTCCATATTGTTTTCTGCATTTGCTACCAGTATCCTGTTATACCTCATCTTTGCACTTTCACATATATCTCTAAAAATTCTATTATAATTTTCAATGTAATTGTATGATCTCTCCCCCATATTTGCATGCTTCAAAGAATTTAGAAATTTTACCCTCTCCCATGAAATTTTTATCCCTTTTGTCATCCATTTTTTCTGTGTTATACCTTTTGCTCTTGACTTAATTTAAACTTTTTCATTGGCATCTCACTGTTTAACCCCTTTTGTAGTATACTATTAAACCTTTCAAACTTATCATTTACATCTACAGTTTCATATACCTGTTCCCAGCTAACCTTAGATAAATAATCTTTTAGACTTTGTAAACTGTTTATATTTATTTTTCTTTTATATTCAAAATTATTTGGTAGTATATCTTTTTTAAGATTAACTTTTAATAACTGACCATAATGATCCCCTATTCCTGTGTTAATTACTTTAGTTTCCCATTTATTTTCCATTAAATTTATAAAAACATTGTCTATACAAGTTTTTGTTTGTTTAGTAATTCTTGTTGGTTCTTTTATACCAATTTTTAAATTCAGCCTAGTTAGGGTTTCAGTGAGCATAATTTTATCAAAATTTTCCTTATTAAAATCAATGTTTATGTCTGCCATGATGATTTTAATCCTATTTCCTGAAATCGAGCTTATAAAACTTTCTAGATTTTTAATAAGTCTTTTTATTTGCTGCTGGAGATCTGTATACTCCAATTATTACCAATTTTATTTCCTTTAAACTAATCTCCAAAGCAGCTAATTCGCATTCCAATTCTACTACAAAATTGCTACAATCCAATTCCTGACATTTTATTGACTCATCCACGTAAATTGCTACTCCCCCACTATTGTGCTCCCTCCTACAGTAGTATGCCTGTAGTTTATATCCTTCATAATTATTTGCTATTATTTCCTCAGATTTTAGCCCATGCTCTGTAAAAACTATCACATTTGGTTTTATTTCATTTATGTTTAATTCTATAATTGTTCTCTTATTGCTAATATATTGCACATTTTGATGAAAACAGATAAAACCCCCTTTGCATTTACTAATTTTATATGGGACCTTTAATTTTGTTTGCGTTTCATGTATCTCATTTATGTTTTGCCCTTTATTTATTTTAGGAATTTTTTTGGCATCATCTGAGCAGCATTTTAGTTTCCCTGTTCCATGCATATATTTATCACTTTGTTTATCACTTGACTTAATATATAAGTACCCTTCCTATTCAAGTGAAACCCATCCCTACCTAAACAGCTTTCATCTACATGCCTATTTGGATCTACATATATTGCCCTTGCTGCCTTACATGCCCATTTAATTTCCTCATTTATATCCATTATAAACTTTTTGCTATAGTCTCTTCTTATGATTACACCGTTTACAATTATAGTTGCCCTCGGAAAACACTTTTTTGCACACACACTTGAATTGTAAACTTCCTCCATAATTTCGTTTGCACATTTTCCTTTTCTGATGTCGTTTGTGCCCACGTGTAACACTACTACTTTTGCTTTGCACCTTTCACTGTCATTTTTTATAATATTCGGCAGGTATTCTGCCTTTACACCTCTAAAAACTTTCACTTTTGCATCACATCTCCCCAGATTTACGTTTTTTATTATTGAGTCACCATACACAATAACATTATCAGCATCTTCGTTCTTCTCATTTTCCCTCTTGTGTCGTTCAGATGGCCTTGGTATTATTTCCCTTGCTTTTGAACTTGTCCATTTGTATTTATTGCTGCTTCCAATTCTTTCTCCTGCTCCAATTTTTTCGTCTTTGTGTAGCCTTCTTTCTTCTGATCCAAATGTTTCGTCGTCTTCTTCCCGTAATACCTCAAATCTGTTTGTGTTTGTGAAGCTTTTTGAGGTTACCTCGCATGCTGCCAGACTTTTCTTTGTTTTTGCTGCATATGATGAACCTTCTCTCTGAACCAGCAGTTGAGCTTTTAGTTCCCCATTTTCCATTTTTAATACTTTTATCTCTTCTTGTGCCTTTTTCAAATCGTTGTTTAGCAATTCTAATATCTTTTGAAGCGACGCTATCGTCTCCGCTTCCCGCAGACCATGTGCTATTTTCCATTTGCTTTTTTTTTTCCTCTTCCAAAATTCTCATAGCGTTCCCTTCATTTTTACTACTTACTTTGGCTGTTGAGTTACCATTTACATACTCATTTACTACATTATTTGTACTTTTGGTTTCATTTTCACATAACTTTTTCCAGCCGCTTCTCGTCACCCTTTCACTTGCCGCCATCTTTACTAATATTGTCTAGTGATGAATATGTTGAAAAACATTTCAACACTTTGTGTCTCTTTTCTAATAAATGTTCCATTAAATTGTGTTTTGTTTCTGTAAATAGCCCCAGAAGAACTTATTGATGTGCCTGTAATTTAGTCAAAATTGTTTGAGCATTTTCAGGAATATTAAAAATAATGAACATTTTTTCCTGTAATGTAGTTTGGGCTGAGAAGGATTTCTTGAAGATCTTTTTGTCACTTGCTTTAAAGACACTTGAACTTAAATAAAGTTCAGTATTTAACTGACTTCTGTTCTGAGTCATGCTTCACAAACACACACACACACACACACACACACACACACACACACACACACACACGCACGCACTTTTTTCTGAAATTGCTATTTTTAGATTCAAAATGAATATTTCTGATTAAATCTTGGCATATAATTTTTACATAAAATGCAATACTTCCTCTGTTTACTGTTGATAAAGTGGTAGAGAAAGTAAAAGACATAGAAAATATGAAACATTTGTGCATACATATTTTTCCTCAGCATTCATATTTTGATGTTGTCAGTCACAGCACTTTTGAATGCATAAGAAAACAAACTGAGAATACTTATTCTCTGTGGAATAAGAACCAAATAAATTATCCAGTCATGTGTTATAATCACACCTGAAAATTGTGGGTGC
The DNA here is from genome assembly GCA_030765055.1 of Mantis religiosa. NCBI lineage: Eukaryota > Metazoa > Arthropoda > Insecta > Mantodea > Mantidae > Mantis > Mantis religiosa. Next base: position 104,936,402 of record CM060951.1, on the reverse strand, counting down.
ATGTATGGAAGAAACTTCTAAAAAAATCTGCCTGCATTTAGTTCAGAATAAAAGAAAACAAAAGCAAACATGTGCTTGGGAATTACCAGATTGCCTTGTGTTTGGATGAAGTTTTTTTGGGAATTGAACATATTAAAGTGCAACATTGTCACACAAACCACTTAATGCTTGTATATGTACAAAAAAGTTAATTAATTATGGTTCTGTTTCAGCCTCTTGCATTGGTAACTTGGGGATGTCGCTTAACAATGTCATCAGTAGAACCAAACATTGTGATTAAATTCATCAAGCAGCATGCCTTAAAAGGTTATGAACATACTCCCAGAGAAGGGCAGTTTGATCTTGGTCTTCAGGTAGCTGCAAAGGTGGTCTCTGATATAAGTGATAGTGTCCTTTGTCCTCTCTAGACAAAACAATTCAGATTTATTTGTGCCAAAGGTATGTATTGTTTTATTAATTGATCTTGTAATAGCATCAAGTAATATGAGTATATTGTATTTAGACAGATAGTCAGACTGAAAAATTCAGTACCATGGCTGGGATTTGAACCACATAGCTCCGTCTCCATCCAGTTGCTGTTAACTATTGAGATACCATGGCCAACATGCCATCATGATATTCATGAACTTTTTAGTCTGGCTCTATCTATACAAATCTTAGCTTACACGCGACTAGTGTGGAAAAACGATTCAATTTCCATGAGTATATTGTAATCATTAGAGACCAGATGTGAGATATTTAAAAGGTTCAGAATAGGCAGGCAAAAAGGAAAAAGCAGGCAAATAAAATGGGTGCTAAAGCCATGAAAGTAGATGCTAAAATATCTACAGCTAGATGCAAAAGGTTGCAGTGGATGAGAAACTTGAAACCATTTAGGATTTCTGTAGCAAGTAAATGAAATAAAGCATTTAAGTCATGCCTTATTAAATGATGTACCTTGTACATATAGATTAATGCATAAATCACAAACACATATTGTGGTGAGACCTAACCATGTTGTTATGAACAAACAGTATTGCTAATTTGTTAATGAACTGCATCATTTTTAATATATAATAACTTTTGTTATTCGTTAACAATACTCACTGCTTGCCCATAATATCCAACTAGCTTTTCAAATTTTCCACTTTTCAAGTTATGCCCCTATTAGATAGTACATTTTTGAGCACTGAAAATACCTTACACGTCTATTGATGTTATTCGAGGGCACTTGAATAGCATACAACTTTTTGGATCAGTAATAGTTGCAACACTGTTGACACCACTAAGAATCATTCTTATATCTTTTAATTGCTGAACGTCACTTGTATCTTGAAGAATCCACTCCCACTTTTCTCTTACATGTTGGGCTGCACCATCTGAAACAACCTGAATTTTCTGTGTAACATTGCAGTAAACTTACCAATGGTTACTGATCAGATAAAACCAGAAGAAAAGCCAGGCATTTACAAGAGTAAGTGTAAAGACTGTGAAAAAATTTACATAGGGAGGACAAAAAGAAACATAGGCATTAGAAAGAAAGAACATTTTAGGCACTTAAGATACAAAATTATTGATAAGTTCGCAATAGCAGCTCATTTCTGGTCTGAAAATCATGAAATTGAAGATAGCACCAAATTACTAAAATACGTACAAAAACATAGCAAACTCATCATATGTGAGAGAATATACATAGAAAAACATAAAAACCAACTAATGAACTTTGAAATCCCGCCAGAAGACAACCCCACATTTAAATTCATCACAAAATCAACAGATGGCAGCAGCAACTCCAGAACTACCACACCACTGGATCAAGCTTTAGTCGCATAAGAGCCGACGATGCAAACGATGGTTTGCGAAACATGTCCTCAATATAGGTACGTAAGTGAAGCTGATGTGTAATAAATACGACTCATCTATAATTTAATAACTACCAGTGGTTGTTTTTTCCCTTCAAGGCATCTGGTAGTATAGGACAGTGAGCTGCTGTGACAGCCAAATAATTTTGTGTAGTATGTTTCAATAGCAACTGCTTCATAATCCATATTTTGCCTGCCTCTGTAGCTTAGGTGGTGGCATGTCTGCCTCACATTCAAGAACTTCTGAGTTAAAATCTCGGTCAGGATAATCTATCTGGATAAGATTTTTCTGCAGTTTCCCCTTATCTTGAAAGATGAACATTTGGTAACTCTAAGCTATATGCACCTTTAGCTCATTTGAGTATCAACAGGTAAGAGTAATTCTGAGGCGATTTCTTTGAACACCTGAATTCTAGGTAGGGATTTAAGGAATACTTTTTTTAACATTGGAAATCAAGGCGTCAACTTCTGGAAAGAGATTACAGTTTCCCTCACATACTCTAATCAGTGCATGGTTGAGGCATGTGATATGCAGCATTTTAGGGAACACAATTTTTTAGTATCTTGCCAACTTCATATAGACTGTGGCATCAGATGTAAATAGAAGGATGCTCTCATATTTTATCCTTGAGGCCATAATATATCCTTGCAGAGTTCAATACTTGTGTCACGGTTGAACATTAGTTTTTTCTAACTTATAAGCCAGTAGATATGTTACAGGTTTGATCAAGACCATAGTGCCAATCACTATATTAACAATGAATTGGCCACAGGATTGGTATTCTTATCTACCAAAACTCATATTCTTTACCGTTCACTCCATTAATTGTGATTTGCATCATTGTAACAAACAGCTTAAGCATAGTGGTCTCACCTAGGTTTTCGTGTTTGTGTGTTTATGAAAGAACTCCTTAAAAATTTTAATGTTTAGTTTAAGTAAAGGGATGCCAGCAGCAATAAATATTTACAAAGATCCACTGAAAACTGTGACTTGCACTTGGAGATGGAGTAGGAAGAGATGAGAGTTATGGTTGGCTCAACTTTGTTTGACTTTGTACAAACAGTAGACTAGGTTTTTAAGTTTGCACATGTTGTGAAATGTGACACTGATTTGCACATTTCACTGATGTTTCACACACTTTGCAAAACAGAATTGAGTGATCAGTTGAGAATGTTTCTCTATCAAGCTCTTTCACAAAATTTTTGTATATTAGTATTAATATTACTAGTTCTTTAGGCTTGGTAAAGTAACTACCTTGTAAAAGCCAACAACACACTGGTCTATCACTTGCAAGAAATATCTATCGCCACTGAATGAGGAAAGCAAACAATCTCAGTACTGAGTAGTACAGAATGGAAATGATTCATTGGTGAGGGACATGCATTAGTACTGCATGGTAATTTTTGCCTGGTGAGAGTGCACTGAGTTAAAAACTTTACTTCCTGTCCTGATGTTTTGAAAACTTCTTTGTGCTTTATTCCGCCAGATTGTATCTGAAATTTCATTTGTACCAAGTACAAAATATCTACCCACTCTCTTCCCTCCCTCCATCTCTCTCTTTTTAGCAGTGCAGATAAAGTCTGAATCCTGCTCTGCATCAGTGGGTAGTGCTCTTCTGCAGATGTAAACCCTGTTTCATGTAAACATGCAATATTAACAGTCTTACACACAGACCAGTCACAAAATAGAATACTATAGGAAAAAAAAGCCATACTTCACAGGGCAGAAGAAAATGGATACAACAAAAGTCTGATATGTAAGAAAATTAAAAAAGCTAAGCTAAAGAACACCATTAAGAAATCCAGCACATTCTCCAACAAAAAAGATGAAATCCCATCAATCAATATATCCTAAATACACCAAATAAATTCTAAGGATTGTGAAACATTCTACATAGACTAAGAGAAACCTAAAAACCAGAGCTAAAGCACATTTTAGAAACATCAAATTGAAACAGGAAGATAAGTCAGCAGTAGAATTTCACTTTTGGATTGAAAACTATAACGCTGATCCAAATCCAAAATTATTAAAAGGCATGATAAATCGTAACAAACTCGCAACATGGGAGACCATCTTAATGTGGAAACACAAAAGCTGATTACTGTCAACAATTTCATAAGTTCATTTGTCCATCACTAGAGAGAAAACTGCATGCAATGACGGATCTTCAAGGTTGAAAATGGAAGCAATAGCCCCCGAACTAATCCTTCAAAAATTAAAATATAAGTGACCCAGTGTGATAAAAACTGACTACAAATAGTTTTATGAAGAAACACTTCTGCTTAAATCTTGCTATCATTAAAAGCATCTAACAGTGGTTATTACCTGAAAGCAAATTTAAGTAATGTGCATGTTATAAATTCATGAGTCATTAGAGGCAAATTGCATGCATTACAATCCTTTTTATCTAATTAAAATATAAGTGACCCAGTGTGATAAAAACTGACTACAAATAGTTTTATGAAGAAACACTTCTGCTTAAATCTTGCTATCATTAAAAGCATCTAACAGTGGTTATTATCTGAAAGCAAATTTAAGTAATGTGCATATTATAAATTCATGAGTCATTAGAGGCAAATTGCATGCATTACAGTCCTTTTTATCTAATTTTTCAATAAAATGCATTTTAAAATAAACAAATTAAAAAAAAAAAGTAGGCATCATATATTAATTTAGAATGTTGTCAAGGACGGTCAAATTTGAAAAATTTGAATCATGGCCAGAATGTATAGAAAGCCTTTTAACTTTTAACAGGGCTAACAATTAATCAGGAAATGTAAGCAAAACAACTGAAGAGATTGGAGAGGGTGATGTTACACATTTTGGCTTGTTTCCATAAAACCTCATTACTGCTGTTACTAAATTTATTCTTTCAGTAATTCTTTATTCGTCTTATCTTCCAAAAACAATACATTAATATGAAAAATTTTCCTTTCTTCTTGCAGGCTTGGTAGCTGCTGCTGCAGCATGCTTCTTGAGGCGTTTTGCATAAAAAATACAGTTCATTTATGTGTGCATTGAGTGAATGAAGCTTACAAATGCATAAATATGTGTGCTGTATATTTTAGAAAGAAAAAAAATATGGCATTCTCCCCTGTTCTTAACAGTATTTACAACAAAATGAAACAAAGTTATTACAAAGCCTTATTTTGTAAAACATAATTATTTCTTAAATAAAGTTATGTGATTATTTAAAATAAGCTTCTCAAAAGTGAAATAGGTGCTTTAGACATAAATGGAGTAAGAAACTTATCAGGCTATGGAACTGTATGCACTAATACTATATATGAAAATTTATATATATATACAATTATGTACTTAAGATTGTCAAAAGATACCCTTACTAAATAGCAAATGATACTATTAACAGAAAGATTTAAGTTGCTTAATTTGTACACGTTCTACTTCATTTGTTATTAAAACAAGAACAGCATTTGTTACTATTTAATCACATCATAATATTGTAAACATCCAGACATCTAACACCTGCAGCCAAAACATTTGGAAACAAAAGGAACTAAATGTGTCACTATCAGGAAATAAATCCATAAATTCATAAAATATGAAGCTATTAACAGTGAAGCAAACAAATATAATAATTTGTAATATAAAAACTTTACTTATAAGAAATGATGAAAGTTTTCTTATAAAATGATTAGGATCACTACTGTAATGTTGAAAACAAGTTTGTTTAAGGCTCTGACTGAGAATGTGAATAAAATTTTCATGAACTCACTATCCTAATTAATTTATAAGAAAACCTTCATCATTTCTTATAAGATAAGTGAAGTTTTTATGTTACAAATTATTATATTTGTGTATATATATATATATATATATATATATATATATATGCATGTTTTAATTATGGTTAAAAAGATAAATGGAGCTGAATAGTCACTAATTTATACAGATTATATATTTGCAGTTGCTCTCAGACTAAAAAATTCATTGCAAAAATCATAAAATTATTCATACTATAGTTTACTTACTAATATTTTGTTGCAAAACAGTGCTAAATAACTTTGTTTTTGTTTCTATAATGTTTACAGTTTGATGTATACCATTAATAAAGATTAATTTTTAACATTTAAAGTAACCTTTTTTAACAACTTCTCCAAGTTCTGCACAGAGTAACTTATCTTTTTGTCCTTGGCGACTATTTAAACTCCGAAATGATGCCCTCTACATAATGGAACAGTACACAAGTATTTTGTATATGGGATACATTCCCCCATTCCAAATTGCTCCATCTTTTCTTTCATTCATTTCACTCTCATTCTATCGTTTCCTTCTCTCTCATATCAGGCATCTGAATGGAGCCCTCTGTGTGACATAGCTCCTCGTGTGAGGGAATACTTATTGAGCTCCCCTCTTGTAGAGGCCCTTGCCCTTAATGGGACATTTAGCTATCTTGAGTACTTAATGTACAAGTAAAGTACAAATACTTGGAGGTGAGGTAAATGATTGTTTAAATGTAATAAACCAAGTTGCTGAATCAAGAAAAAATAAAAACTCAGTAAGCAAGCTAGGAAAAGTAAATAAGGGTGATAACAAATATTTCAGTATCTTTCATCAAAACGTTCAGTATATTGCAAATAAAATGGCCGTTATTGAGCAGGAAATTTTTTAACTACAACCAAATATAATAGTATTTTCAGAACATGGGTTAAAAAATATTGAAATAAATGCAAATCTTTATAAAAACTATACCATAGCTTCTAGTTATTGTAGAGATAAATATAAAAGTGGTGGGGTTGTAATATATGCAAGGGAGGGTGTGAAATTTAATAAAATTGATTGTAAACTATACTGTGAGGAAATGTGCTGTGAACTATTAGCAATATAAATTAATGGTAAAAAATCAAAACTAATTATACTAGGGTTCTATAGTCCACCAAATGCTGATAAAGACAACTTTCTAAATAAAATAGAAACATGCCTAAATAATATTGCAAAAAATAACAAAATTATTGTTGTAGGAGATCTACAACATTGTATAGATCTCCTAAAAGAAACTAAGCAAAAATGGGCATTAGTAAAATTACTTGAAATTATTAGAAACTAGAGTAACACAGCATACTTCTACAGTTATTGACCATGCTTTTACTAGCCTAAAGGATGAAGATGTAAATATAGCTTTAATAAAAAAAAATGGGCTTAGTGACCACTTTGGACAATTAATAGAGAGTAAGCCCTTAGATATACAAGCCAGAAAATTAAAAAAATATGAAGGAAATTAAAAGAGTTGTAAATAAAAGTACTCTAGAAGCATTAAGAATTGATCTTAAACAAGCAAAATTTAGTAATATATCTGAAATAACTAAAATAGATGAAAAATTAATTTATAAACCCTTTAAAGTCATGTTTGGAGCAGTCAATACCATTGTATAAGGTAGTTCATAAAAAACAGAACAGCTTAAACTTGTCTATCAAAGGGATAGAAAAATCCAAAAGGAGAATGAAATTCTTAAATAGTCTAAAAGCTTTTAAATTAGATGAACGGTCCTACACATACATAGAAAACTATAAAAATACTCTAAATGCAGTGATAAACAAAGCTAAGAAACACCATAACAAAACATTGCTCTTGAATGCAGAAAATAAAATTAAAGAGGTATGGAACATTATTAAAACAATTCATAAAGAAAATTCCTCAAAATGGACAGACAACTTCCAAATTATAAAAGACAGTTGCATAATAGTAGACCCAGTGATTATTAGTAATGAATTTAATGATTATTATATAGATATAATAGCTAATATGGGTATTAAGACAAGAAACTACAAAACAAATGAAAGTTCCATATGTAACTCAATGGTAATTAGAGAAATTATACAAACTGATGTCATTAGACAAATAAACACACTAAAATGTAAAAGATATAGCGGATTAGATGAATATTCAAACCAAATGATAAAATAAATAATGGATATATTAACACATATAATAAATGAAAGTTTTATTTCAGGAACCTTTCCAAGTAACCTAAAACAAACGATAGACCTATTTATAAACAGAAAGGCTCCAAACAAATTATGGAAAATTATCACTCCATATCTCTTTGCTCTGGATTTTCAAAGATTATCAAAGGACTTTTCTTAGAACAGCTCCAGAGCTACTGTAGTAAATTTAATATTATATCACAGAATCAGTTTGGCTTTCAGAAAGAGACATCAACAATACATGCAGTTAGTAAGGGAAATGATATAATTGTTGGAGCATTAGATAGAAAGAAGTTATAGCGATTTTTCTTGATCTGTCAAAAGCATTCGACTGTGTTAATAATAAACATCTATTGGCGAAATTAGAAAACTACGGGATAAGAGGCATACCATTAGAATGGTTAAGCTCGTACCTGCAACATAGGGTGCAGTATGTCGAAATAATACACAATATAGGAGGACATTTGAAAAAAGTTAAATCAGCATTCAAACGTGTAACACTTGGAGTGCCTCACGGGTCAAAATTGGGGCCATATCTATGTATCCTATATATAAATTTTTTATTTAAAATAATACAGGATGCAGGAGGACTAGCCATTGGATATACAGATGATACAACCGTAGTGGTAACAGGTAAGACAATGGCAGAAGTTCAGGAAAAAGCAAACTCCTTATTAGAATCAATTAGCACTTATTTAGAAGCACTGGGAATGGTACTAAACACAAACAAAACCGAATGGATGCAAATTCAACTCAGTAATAGAACAAAATCTGACATCACATTAACAGTACAAAATAAGCAAATTAGCCAAGTAGCACAGACAAACTTTTTAGGATTAGTTATAGATAGTAGTTTAAAATGGCACAAACATATAGAAAAGATCAATAAGAAAATAAACAAGGGCATATATATATATATTAAAACAGACAACACAAATTATAGATGAAGTCAGTGCACTAAAGGTTTATTATGCATTTATACATGCACACCTAAGTTATGGGGTCATTTTATGGGGAGCAGAAGGTAAGAAAAATATGTTAAATACATTTAGGCAACAAAAGAGAGCAATAAGAATAATGGAAAAAATCCCTAGGAAACAATCATGTAAAAGTAGTTTTAAAAAACTTAAGATACTCACACTACCCTGTTTATATATATTTGAATGACTCAAACATGTAATAAGAAACCACTTAGAAGAAAAAAATAGAAACATTCATGAATATAATACAAGAGCAAAACAGAACTACTTTAGAAATAGTTTCAGGGGAACATAGCTGCCAAATGTACTGGAAGTACCGCAAAAAATTTATACAATCATTTACCTCACTCTATCAAGGCAATAGATGAAGAAGTGAAGAAAATTTCCACAATAAAGACTTACCTAGTTAATGCCAGAGGTTCTACTCCCATTAGTCCTGAATCCGTAGGACCAAGGACCCGGGCCTCTTTCGACCAGGGAGTTACCGAGCTGTCCCAAAAGGGCGCCCGGCGCCTCCGTGGGGCTTGCCATAGGGCAAGACCTAGAGACTAACAAGCCCCCCCCCCATCTGGTCCTGTGGACTCAAGATGGGATGGAAGTGGATACGCCACTTACACGCGCCAACTCCAAAATGGGAAGGCTACCGATATGACCTTGGTGGGACCGCCTGGTGATGTAGCACACCTTCTACTAGCTATGCTGGCTAGTATGCGGGAATATTAATGGCTTCCCTCAACCCCGTCCTGAGACATACCCAATTTCCCACGGGTATTGGGAACCACTGCCATCTCGAGTTCAACCCAATCCGAACAACTCCCTATCAGGGAGGGGCTCGAATGTTCGGCCCGAGGTTCCTCTAGTAACGTCAGAAGTACCACGAGTGCTAGGAGTCTGCAGTGCCTGCACCACGGCAGCTGAAAGGGACAGATCCCCTCCCCTACGGGAAAGAATTAACTAGTGAAAAATGCTTTCTACTCGATTGACGAATACAAAAATGGAAGAGTGACTTAGTTTATTAAATTTCATTATCAATCTATTTTTCATATCTAGAACTGCTAATAATCTGTAAATAGATTTATTTGTTTTTATTATTGAACTGTAAAAATGTAATTGTAGTGTTATTTTTTGACGATGCTTTGTAAAAAATGTTGCAAATGGCAGAATAAATCTGAATCTGAATTTGTAACTTATTCTTGCTACTTTGGTAAGTTGATTGATGATACTACAGATTTAATTTGGCGCCATGTTATCTGTTCACAACTATACAATTTCACTCTACGTTTGAACCTGATTTATGCACATATTAAGGGGAAGAGGGAAGATTACATGTAACTCAAAATTACTTACAAATGAGATTTTGATAATGCATTATATGTATGTTTTAATATATTGGGCCTATATCTGAAAATATTTTGAACTTGGTTCTGTTTTAACAAAATCAGTCTTCTTGGTCATTCATTTATACGAAGTACAGCTGACTTTAAACAGCAGTCATAGTCTACAAAAAGTCATAAGCATTTTTTCAATATACCAGTGATTGGAGACCTGCAAATTTAAAAGTTCCTGATCTAGTTTTATGTTATTTCTTTTTTATATGTTTCTTACTCCATCTGTGTTCAGTGATTACTAAAACCTATACCTCCCTAAAGCTTTCCTTCCCTAATCAGCTTAACAAAGAACATTGTACTATATAATAAACATAGGTCTGTGAATCAAATATTTATTAAATTATAGATGAGTCATATTTATTACACATCAGCTTCACTTACATATCTAATTTGAGAAGCTGATGTGTAATAAATACAACTCATCTATAATTTAATAATTATTTCGCTTCACTGTGGTGTTTCAATACAGTTAAATTTTGATATGTAGTAAATGTTGTTTACCATGAGTAATGATGGCAAAGCATCACTCACATTGACATGGGTTGTCAACTATAGTAGTTGCATAACATGCAACCTGTGAACGAGGATGATTCAAATATAAATGGTAATTTATTGAAAAATATGTATTGATTAAACATACAGCCTAGACAAAAAAAAAAAAAAAAAAAAATGAACAGCTACCAGAAACAAAGTTTGATTCTGAAAATATTGAAAACATTCGATGATGCTGCATTCACAATATATTCTTTGGAAAGATAGAGTCAGACTGGAAAATTCAATGCCATAGCCAGGATTCAAATCTCGGGTATAGCATTAAATTTTTCAGTCTGATTCTACTTTTTCATACTTAGGCCTACATGTGACTAGTGTGAAAGAAAAATTTTTCTATTATATGCTTTAATACCACTGTGGCTTCATTTCAAAACTCTGTGATAGATAGGGAGATATTTTGCAGCTTGCCTGTATGCATGGTAGCCGAGCTGTAAAATGCATGTGTCTTGTAAGTGGACCAACATAGTTTGAAACCTTTATGTGCATATTTCTTTTTATTATTGTTACTTTAATAGCAACGCCTTATGTTTTTCTTGCAGAAGATATTTAAAACACATTTATTTATAAAAGTGCAAATAACATATTCTTGTTGTTTTCAAAATAAATTCACAATACATTGGACGTGAAGAAAATCAACTGGTAAAACTCCTATGTAATCAAAAAGCACTGATGCAAGTTCTTTTCCTTCTTTTTGGCCTTCACTGGGTAGGCGTGATCCTTTTGTCTCCATTCCTTATTCACTATTTTGGATTCTAAGTGTTATGAACCCCTGTCTCAACACATCCAACACTGCACCTCAAAAATATCCTCCTCTTCAGAAGTCCCTTGCACATTTCCAACCTGGAATGTTTTTGCTGCTCGATTAACAACTTTGGAACCAATCGAACAGTAATCTTTCTAGAGCCAAGATGTTTCCTAGTAATAATATGAGCACTCTGAATGCTGGCCCCCACATCTGATATGATCTGTTCTACTGTAGAGCAGCGATGACCTTATAAGCTCCTGAATGGCACAGATATTGTCATCTATGATACTTGGCCTAGGGTGTCAAGCATGACTGTTTCCACAAATCCTTGGTCACTCTTAAAAATATCTGACCCAAGTAAACACACAGTTCTGAGACAATATAGTGTCCTTAAATCGTGCTCTTAAATGAGGTAAATACTCAGAAAGTTTAAACCCTTCATTGGTTAAAATCTTTGTGTTGTGCATCTGATGAAGACACCTCTTGCTCACTCATTACACTGATGCCAGTACCTAGTGAAGCAGCTAATGAAGCTGCTGCCTTCTTGCCTAACACATCAACCTTCAATCCCCCACTCCACTGTCCTGTTCAGAACTACTTGCTCTATGTGCAACAATTACCCTTTATATTTTAATCTCCCTTGTATAACTAAACATGTATACATCAAAAGCTAACCATCAGACCTAGAAATCAGCAAGAAATGGTGAAAGTGAATCACCCATTTGCTAAGCCGGAAGTGTGTTGAAGTTTTTTCCATTAAAATTTAAAACAAAAAAGAATTTTTTTTTCAAACAAAAATTAATAAGTTTAACAAAATAATTTATTAATTCTTCATTCAACTCTAGAATTTAACCTTTTAAAAATATAAAAACTTCTTTTTCCTAGGAATACTAGTAAATAAAGCAGTTAAGTCAATAGAAAGAAATTTGTCATTAAAAGACAATAAAGTGTTGCTGATTTTTTCTACTAATTCAAAAGAACTTTTAATACTTAGATTCTCAAATATATCAAAAGAACTGAATTTTGTATTTAATCATTTAGTTAGATTATAAGTAGGTAAATTTATTTAATTAGCAATAGATTTCACTTTATTTCCCATTTTTTGAACTTTGGGATTGGCGTACTTTCTAGATAAAGCAGGATTATAGACGTCTTTAATGTTTTTCTGTATTAGGTATGATTTTCACTTCATTAAGAGTGAGTGGCTTCAATTATTTGGTTTTAAGAGAGAAAGTATGGACATGTATTTTTGAGAAGCCTTTATGTTTTGTAGGCATTGCAGATGCCTCATGTTAAGACAGATTCCATATATTCTCTATTCAGTAGATGAAACTTAAGTTAGAACAGCTGTGAGCTGTTAACAGCAGTCAACTGTGATAAATTGATATAAAAAAACTTATTTGTATTGGACTTCTAAAGGTTTCTTTTCCTTCCTTTCTTTCTTTGCCAGTGCAAATTTATCTTTACTGCTTTTAGGAAACTCATATTTTCTTCATTCTTTTGTAGTGTCTAAGGTACTCATATGCAAGCTTGGCTCTCACCAAGGCAGCCGGGGTTCAATCCCAGGCGACCGCAAAGTGAGATTTGTGGTGGACAACACGGCGCTGGGGCGGGTTTTCTCCGGGACCTCCGGTTTCCCCCGCCATCTCATTCCACCAGTGCTCCATCTTCATCTCATGTATCATCAGTGTCACCGCCTGCGGTGCCGTATGTAGTAAAAGCAGGCGTTAAACACTACACTTTTTTTTTACTCATATGCAAGATGACAAAAGGCCTCTTGTACAGCCTGTATATTAAAAAGAGGGAGGACCACCATATATTGTATAAATATAATTCTTGACAATTCAGTGCATATGCTGGATGGGCCGATATTGTACATCTGACAATCAACAGAATTATAATTCAACAAGTTGTAATGGTTAATATTAAACATCTGTCCAAACGTACACCTTATTAGATGCTAAACTAGTATTAATATGTATCACTTCCTAGATGTATAAACCACAAACTTGATAAAAAAAAAAAAAGATAGGCTACAAGGATGAAGATGTGTAACTTCTACTTGGTATGAAAAGAAGTAGGAATGGTCAGAAAACATGAAGAGACTTTATCTGATAATAATAAACAGGAGATGAATATTCTTACTTTTTCTGAATTTACTCCAGTAGCTACATATATTATTTCCCCAAATGAGGAATGTATTGCAATGCTGCAGCTATGGCCCAAAGTTTTTTGGTAATTGGTGTCTAACAGTATTGTGGTAATGGAGAGTTAGCAGAAAAAAATGTTTAATTTAGTAGTATATAAAAAGGCTCTTAAGATGAACATGTATACTTTATTTCTCTGCATTTTTCAATGGCATGTTCTTTCAAATAAAAAAAAAAAAAATAGTTCAACTTCTCAGAAAGACAGAATATATGTAGTGTAACAATACAACTAAGCATATTTGGGATTATGAAAATGAGTACTCAACTTTATGCATAATAGAACAAATAATATCCCAACACATATCTTTTTTTTTTTTTTTTTTTTTTTTTTTTTTTTTTTTTTTTTTTTGTAAACCTAATATATTATGACAACAGTGCTAGTTCTTATACAGAAAGTTCCTTTCATTATTATGAACATTCACTCATGCTTTGCATTTCACACATATAAAAACTTTTCTAACTTCTGCTGTGCATTTTCCACTGTGATTTTCCACATTTCTTGCACATATGACAGGAATTGCTTGCTTTGTTCTGTCTACAGTTATGACCTACTTGACACTGTCGTCAGTGATTAGAGGTTGGATGTTCTTTGGTTGGAGTAGTCTGTATACAACGTTGTCTAGTTCCCAAGTGGGCTTCTTTTAGCTCATCAGCAAGTTAAAGGATGGATCTGTGGCGTGAAAGTTTCTTGCCAGTTATTTCTCGAAACACTATCCAAGTGTTGATGGCAGCTAGGTCCAATATGTTGTAAAAAAAATGCATCAGCCATTTGCAGGTACCAGCATGAATGAAATACAATCGTGCCAATGTGATCAATCACATCCACTACATATTTAGTCTTGTAAAACTCAATTGCTTCAGGAAGTTTCTTGGAGGCTGCAGATATTGGTTATGAGTTGTGAAGTGTACTCTCATTATAATTACATTCTTCTGTGGCTTTCCTTGGTAGCTGGTTAGCAAAATACTATCATTTGTTTTCATAAGAATGGTATTCAGTAGTTCTGCAGCATCTAAATGCTCCGTAGACTCAAAGCAGCTATGTACCACTGATATTTGATCACACACTTCCTTCGCATCTGCTGCTAAGTTCGTTTCCCTATGACGTCTTTTTGTATCTTGAACATTACATCATTCAGTATGAGCTATATCGTCCAATCTACTATGCACGATGTTGATTGTTTTGACGAAAGATTAAGTCGCAGTTTTGGCCTTTACTATATCACCACCTTCACTGCTTTCACTGTCGTGCCTGAAGCTATTTTATAATATATCAATATGAGATATAACTTTGTGAGAAAAAAAAGAGCCAGAGATTAAATTCTCCAGATTGTGAGGCAGATCACAAGCTTCTTGCACTGTCTTGCCTGATAAAGCTTTTTCTAGCTCATCAAAACAGTCTATCAAAGATTCTCAGTGCTCGTGTATGGTGTTTACAGATCTTGATTTGAAATTCCTCCTCATTACAGAGTGGCGAGGCACTCTCCGGGCAATAGCTGCTTCCAACGCTGCCAAAGGTTGGGGAGATCTTGAAACAATGCTGGAGAAACCGATAGACTGCAGACGAATATCCTAGCAGAATGGTTTTGAGAAGCTGCCTTTTCTTTTATCAGATTTAACGTATGTGCATAACAATGCACATTTTGCGCGAGAGGGTAGTGTTCTTTCACTTCGATCTGTACGCCCCCTCTGTTGCCCCTCATTACAGATGCACCATCATTAGTCAGTAATTATTTTAAGACGATCGTCCTTAAAGTGGTGTCAACTTCTTTCAAAAATGCAATAGTATTGGTGGTTCGATGTGCAAAGCTGTTCATGTATAAAACAGTTTCTTTCATAGTGTCACGAGGTCACTCCTAAGTGAACGCCGACAGAGAGGGGAGCAGGGAGTGCAAGAGGCAGATAGCGCCAAGCCATGCCCAGCAGAGACTGGGTGGGCAGAGAAATAGCCAAAGAAACTTCTGGACAGTCCTCTCTCCTTCGCCTACCACCTCCAAAGTCCGTGAATCTTCGTGAGATGTCGAGAAACTTCGCCTAGTGTATAAAAGCGACTGGTCTGGTGCAAATGGGCAGAAAGCCTACTCGCCAGCTAAGGGACGAGAGGGCCAAAGGTAGGCCAGCCCCTCGGTGCTCCTCACCTACGAAGCCCAAGGACCCAACCCCGCCTCAAACTTCCCATGCTACTCCCTCCACCTCATCACAGTTGGAGTTGCTG
This sequence comes from Mantis religiosa, assembly GCA_030765055.1. Taxonomy (NCBI): domain Eukaryota; kingdom Metazoa; phylum Arthropoda; class Insecta; order Mantodea; family Mantidae; genus Mantis; species Mantis religiosa. The sequence goes on along the minus strand of CM060951.1, from coordinate 104,920,530 downwards.
AGGTGGCTGTTTCAGCTGTTACAGACCCACGGTGAGCGACTCTGCGAACTGTTGGTGCGGTTCACCTCCTCTTCCGATCCTACAACCCGCATGGTGACAGCCATGAAGGGGCTTGCTCTTCTGACCTCCTTTATCCAGCCGGTTCAGAAAGGCAGCACGAACTAGGTCTAGTACCTCGTTCAGGTTCGCGTTCTGGAACGCGGCTGGAGTGGCGGTTCAACGGGACGAGCACCTACATTTTGCAAGATCCAACGGTTTGGACCTCATCTTGGTGTCGGAAACACATCTCCGCCCCAGATTCCTTTCCATCTCTCGGGCTATCACTGTCTCCGAACGGATCGTGCTGGTCGCCGAGGAGGCGGCACGGCGATCCTGGTGAGGAAAAGTGTGATCCATAGAGCTGTCCAGCTTCCACAACTCCAGACTCTTGAAGCCACGGCAGCCTGTGTGAATCTTGGCGGTTCTGAAGTCCTGGTAGTCTCTGCCTACCACCCTCCCCGTACTCAGTTCGTAGCCAACGACTACCTATCCATTCTTTCCTTACATCCTAACGTCATTATGGCCGGGGACTTCAATGCTAAACACCAGCGTTGGCATCATGTTCCCCGAGCGGATAGGAGAGGCAGTGACATTCGCATGGTGGATGCGGACCCTCACCTTCGAGTTGAGGGTCCATGGCAACCCACTCATTACGCGCGTGGTCCGGGTCGCCCGACTCATATTGACTTCGCTATCATCAAACGCTTTCCATTTCATCTCTCACTCACTTCGCTTAATGCATTACATTCTGATCACAACCCAGTAGTTGCTGAGGTTAATACACGGATTGCCAATCACGACGTCCCGGTTCAAAACCAGAACGTGGATTGGGATTGCGTCAAAGTCTGCCTGAATGACTCCATTTCCCCCAACCCCAACATAACTGACATCCCCTCCCTCGAGGCCGCGGTCTCATCCTTCACTTCTGTCGTGAAGCGAACGGTCCGCAACCTCACAGTCCTCACTCCAGCCCCTCTCCATCCGGATGTTCTTATCCGCCGCTCATGGGCAGCAAGGCGGCTCTACCAGTGACACCGCACGCCTCATAATCGGGAGCTTCATCGGCGCTTGTGCCGAGAGGTTCGTGCCCGCCTGCGTGAGCACAGAGTGCGCGCGTGGGAGGACACGAGGTCTCGTATGAACCTCGAGGACAGAGACGTGTGGAGGGTCATTAAACGACTTCGAAACAGCCAAGGGACACCAAACTCCCCACTCCAGGGCACGCAAGGCCTAACCTACGAACGGCAGCCAAAGCTTCGGTGTTCGCCGACGGCCTTGAGAGGGCCAGGAGGCCTAGAGAAGACCCCCAGGACCCTGCCTTCTCTGACCGCGTTAGGCAGAAGGTTGGCCGATATTTTCGACGACCCCCAGCTGAGGCGGACAGACTCCCTGTTATAAGACCTAGGGAGCTCCAGTGCGTACTCCGGGGTCTCAACCCAAAAAAGACGGCGGGACCTGATGGCATAACGCCAATCATGCTCCGTCACCTTCCCTTCAGGGCCGTGTTATTTCTCACGCGAGTCTTCAATATGTGTTTCGCTCTGTGTCACTTTCCGCGTAGCTGGAAAGAGGCTCGGGTGATATGCATTTTGAAGCCAGGGAAAGACCCGGTTGATCCTGCCAGCTACCGCTCCATCAGCCTCCTTGCTGTTCTCTCGAGTCTTCGAGAGACTCTTCTTAGCCCGCTTGTCCTCCTGCTGGGAGACATTCAAGCCATCCCTCCTCACCATTTTGGCTTTCGTCCTGGGCACTCTACGTCACAGCAGTTGCTGCGTGTAGTGGAGGCTGCAGCCCTGGGTTTCCAGGACAAGGCATTCACCTCAGCGGTCTCTGGACGTGGAAAAGGCCTTCTCAACGACTTGGCACGCGGGTCTCCTATACAGATTCATCCAACTTGAGCTACCCACTCATGTCATACATCTTCTTCACTCCTTTCTAAAACATAGATTCTTCACAGTCTCAGTGGCGGGAAAAACATCTACACGAAGGTCTATCCGCGGCGGAGTCCCCGAAGGTTCCATGTTATCCCCGACGCTCTATAGCGTCTACGTGGCTGACCTTCCCACTGAACAGCACGTCAACATAGCGCAATACGCTGACGACGTGTTATACTCCACAGACACCCACGCAGAACCTTCACCCCATTCAGCGTTACCTCAACCTCCTCCAGGATTGGTTCCCGCTTTGGCGATTGTCCATCAATACGGAGAAAAGCCAAGCGATTCTGTTCACCAAGCGCCGCTTTCCCGCCAACTTCCCCACATTCAGCTACTTTGGGCAAAGGATTAAGTGGGAGAATTCCATTAAATACTTGGGAGTCAAGCTAGACAAGGGCCTAACTTTTCGGGAACACATACAGGAGCGAGCGCATCGGTCGCGCGGCACCGCTTTACGTGCTTAGGTCTACGATGTTTGTTTCCCTAAAGTTGCGCCTCTATATGGCTCTGGTCCTCCCTGTCATGCTCTACGCGTGTGAAGTCTGGGGCATGGCCGCAGGCTGAAACCTGGTACTGCTCCAACGTGTACAGAATAAATGTCTTCAGATTATTTATTCTGTATGCACAAGGTTCCCCGTGAGACTACTTCACGAGGCTTCATCCTTCCGCTATGTGGAGGATGAAATTAGGTGCCGGGCTACCAAATTTTTCAAGAGTTTGCCTCATCATCAGAGCGCCCTAGTCAGATCCCTAGAGGACTATGAACCTATTGAGCGTCGCATAAAGCGGCACGGGTTACCCCGCATGTCTTGCGGTCATTACCGGTAAGCATATAATCCCCATTCCTTCCTAAACTAAATTACAGCCACCCAATATTTAATCTGGATAACTCAAAATTCTACCTATCTCCTTCCAAGTTCATTAACTTATCCACCAGCAGTGCACGCTGACTGTAGCACCCGGTTCATCATTTTTCGAGGAGCAACAAGCTACCTCCCTTCTCCACAACCACCTAATTTTAACCCATCATCCTGCAATTTTCACATCCCGCCACTAGGCCCAAATGACCTTGTTGTCGACGGGCCCTAAAACACCACACACTCACTCCCGCCACTACGTGGTTAAGCTTTTTCTAGAGCAGGTACACGATTTAACCTCCCTTCGGGCTGTTCCAAACAGCCTGCCAGTCTGCTGTGTGAATGTGTAAACGGGAAGAGTCCGGCGGGAGCCGAGAGTAAATAAAGTTGCAATTTGTGCAGTGCAGACGGCAGTTAGAGTCAGCAGGCTGTTTCTCGTGAGTGTGGACATTTAAACTATCCAATTGCGAGTTGAGAACTGATAAACGTGTAGTGATTTGAAAGTGAATTCTTTTGTTTATTTACGTGTGCAGAAGCCATGAGAGTCTGTGTTGGTGTGTGTTACGTCATTCTGCTGATATCAGAGTTGTACAAGCGTCTTTCTACGGAAATAAAGAGCATTTTTAATTTCTGCAAATTGGACGTCTAATTTTACGAACCCACAAAGTAACAATTGGTGTCAGGGGTGGAACATACGACAATGGAAGATCGAAGACTCGCTGCGAAGATGGAAGCAACAAATAACAGCCTGGCCGAAAAAATGGAAACGACTAATTACAACTTGGCCGCGACGATGACCGAAGTGAAAGCCGAATTCAATGTAATGAAGGCGGCGAACGAGGCCCTCGCCGCAAAATTTGAAGAGTAGTTAACCGGCGTGAGGGATGACGTCGCGGAGCTGGGCAAGCAGATGGGTCCAGTGGACTAACGTCTTAACAACTTAGAGGGAAATGCCGACAGTAACACCAAGTCCCTGAACGCTATGGTGGAAGACGTCGAAGACCTGGTGAACTACGCTAACAACCTAGATGGAAAGGCCGACAGCAACACCAAGTCCATGAACGCCAATGTAGAGTACATCGTCGGCAGGAGGTTGAAGGTTTTAAAGACCTGCGCACCAGGACGTGACTCATTTGCGCTCGTCAAACCATCCAAGTACAATGGCATGTCAACGTTCGAAGTCTTCCGCTGCCAATTCGACACGATGGCCAAGCACAAGTGTCACCAGAGGAAGAACCAGCACAGCTAATAACCAGCTTCCAGGGATGGGCCGCAGAGGTCTTGAACGCGGTCCAGACGTCGGAGCCACCCAAGGACATCTGGGAGGCTCTGGAAAACTGCTTCGGAAACCAGCACTTAGCCGTAGCCTACCGCAACCAATTGAAGTCAAGATCGCAGCAGCCAGGGGAGACGCTGCAGGAGTTCACCCTAGCAATCGAACAGCCGGCGTATGGATGACAGCATCATTGCGGACGGTTGGGTGAAGGGGAGGCAGTGCCGCGTGCTGGTGGACACCGGGGCAGCCGTGACCATCATCAGACCTGACCTGGCCAAGGATTTGCCGTCGAGAAAAACGAGCAAACCATACCGGCTAAGGATGGCAGGGCCTCCTGTGGAGGAGGCCCTGCTGTAGTTGACCTTGGGATTAAGTGCCGGTGTCTGTGGGTGTTCGTCGCGAGGGTGGCTGAGGAGGTGATACTGGGATTGGATACCCGCAGGAGCCACGGGGTGACGGTCGACGTTGGCAGGAAGGTCTTGCGGCTAAATGGAGAAGAGGTGATACTCCGGCAACCATAAGAACGCCTGGGAATCTGCAGGGTCCTCCTAGGGAAGACGTGGTTGTCCCCGCGAGAAACGAGGTCATGGTGACGGCGCGACTGGAAGGTCAGCGGACGAAGAACATGATGCTGGACCAGAAGACGCCTGTGCATGCACTCTGTGTAGCCAGGACATTGTTGTGCCGAGAGGAGGTGCCAGTGAGGCTGCTCAACATGGCAGACACCGATCACGACGTCCAGGCCGGGACGGAGTTAAGGACGTGCGGGTCTCTTTGTCAGCGTAACATCAATCGACAAGACACAGGAGCCGGAAGCGACGCAACACCTGGGGCCCCGGCTAGAAGTAATACTGGAGAAGGCGGCCGATCACCTGGCCGCAGAGCAGCTGGAGAAGTTTCGACAACTGTTGGGACGATACCAGTGCGCCTTCAGCCAAGGCAACAGTTAAGTGCATACAGTTTGAGTCCAGAGGTTCTACTCCCATTAGTCTTGAACCCGTAGGAACAAGACCCGGGCCTCTTTCAACCAGGGAGTTATCCGAGTTGTCCCAATGGGTGCTCGGCGTACTCCGTGGGGCTTTCCATAGGGCAAGACCTGGGCTACGAACAAGCCCCCCATCTGGTCCAAGGACACAAGACGGGATGGAAGTGGATACGCCACTTACGCGCGCCAACACCAAAGGTGAAGGCTTCCGATATGACCTCGGTTGGGCCGCCTGGCGATCCATCACACCTACTAGCTTTGCAGGCTAGTACCCGGGAGAGTTAATGGCTTCCCTCAACCCCGTGCTTAGACGTATCCGATTCCCACGGGTATCGGGAACCACTGACCCTTCGAGACCATCCCAATCCGAACAACTTCCGAAGGAGGGGCTCAGATGTTCGGCCCGAGGTTCCTCTAGTAACGTCAGAGGTACCACGAGTGCTAAGGGCCCGCAGCGCCCGCACTACGGCAGCTGAAGGGGACGGATCCCCTCCCCTACGGGAAGTTAAGTGCAGACAGCGACTACGGCCGCACGGACCACGTGCTCCACCGCATTGACACCGGAGATGCCCAGCCTATTCGGCAACTACACAGGCGCGTTCCGCTGGCAAAGCAAGCGGCGGTATGGTTCATGCCGGAGAACGAGATCCAGGGGTATGAAGTGTCTGACACCCCTTTGTGTTCCCCTGTAGTCTTGGTGACGAAGAAGAACGGTGAGCTACGTTTCTGAGTGGACTACAGGTAGCGGAATGCTGTCACCAGGAAGGACTTTTCATTTACCCCGGATTGGCGACACCCTGTACACGCTTGCTGGTGCGCAGTGATTCTCGGTCCTGGACCCGATATCAGGTTACTGGTAGGTGGCTCTAGACCCGACAGACAAAGAGAAGACCGCACTCTCAACAGGCCAAGGACTTCGGCAATTCACTGTTATGCCCTTTGGTCTCTGCAACGCACCAGCTACCTTCCAGCGTCTCACGCAGTCAATGATGAGAGGATTAACATATGCCGCCTGCTATACGTGGACAACATCATCGTCGGCAAGACATTCGAGGACCATCTCGACAACCTGAGCAAGGTGCTACAGAGACTGCAGGCGACCAACCTGAAGCTGAACGCGAGGAAGTGCCTGCTCTTCCGCAAAGAAGTCAACTACTTGGGCCAAATAGTCTAACCAACCGGAGTGGCCATAGACCCGCAGCAGACACAGAAAGTGAGAGATCGGCCTCACCCGAAGGATAAGCGAGAGTTGCGCAGTTTTCTGGGGCCGTGCAGTTATTACCGCCGCTTCATAAATGACTTCTCCAACATCGCCAAGCCTCTCACCCACCTGATAGAAGAACACCGACCTGATGTGTGGATGGAGGATGCCGAAGGCGATTTCCAGCAGCTGAAGAAGACATTTTGCAGTGCTCCTATTTAGGGATTCCCACAACCAGGCGGCGCCTTCATTGTGGACATTGGCGACAGTGATCATTGCATTTGAGGCGTCCTGTCCCTAGTCCAGGACGGCCGTTGGTTCTAGAGTCCACAGGAGTACGACTTCACCTCTGAACATCGTAGAGGGAAGAGCAACGGCAACGCAGACGCTATATCCCGAAGACCCTGCCTGGAAGAGTGCGGCCAATGCATAAGAGTGGAAGAGGAGCGTGCAGCAGCTGTCAGTGGTCACGGCTGTGCCTGTACACGGATGGGATAGCGCAGGCCTGAGGAGGGAGCAGCTGGGACCACTCTTGAGAGAAGTGAATGCAGGGAAAAGTCCAACCTGGGAGGACATCGCATCAAGGAGGACCACATACAAGTCGTACTGGGCCCAATGGGGCTCATTGAAGATCAAAGAGGGCGTGCTGTTCCGGGTATGGAAATCACCCGATGGGATGATGCAGAGAGAACGGTTGGTACCCTCCCGGAGTAAGGTCTCGGAAGTCTTGGAGGAAGTGCACGCCGGTACTTCAGGAGGACACCTGGGAGCAAGCCGAACGATCGACAAACTCCGACAGCACTACTACCGGCTGAAGCTCCGAGCTGACCCTGAGAGATGGAGCCGTCAATGTCACGTGTGTGCGGCGAATCGTGGGCCCCAAACTAGGAGCCGGGGTCGCATGCAGCAGTGCAACGTCGGAGCGTCATTCGAACCCATCGCTGTTGACATAGATGGACCATTCCCAGTGTCCGACCGAGGCAATAAGTACCTCGGTGGTACGTGGAGTACTTCACCAAGTGGTCGGAGGTGTATGCCATCCCGAACCAGGAGGCGAAGTCATTTACAGATTGCCTCGTAGAGAAACTGTCCTACCGTTTTGGGTTGCCGTTAGAGCTCCACAGTGATCATGACACCAATTTTGAGTCTAACCTAATGAAGGATGCACTGGAAAGACTTGGGGTTAACAAGACCCGTACAACACCTCTACATCCCCAGTCGCACGACATGGTCTAGAGGTACATCAAGAAGAATACCTCAGGAAGGTCATGGCCAGCCACCAGTGAGACTGGGATGTCAAGGCGCCACTTTTCTTGCTGCCCTACCTCTCGTCAACACACGACACCACTGGGATGACGACGGCAATCTTAATGTTCAGCCGAGAGTTACGGCTCCCTTGTGACCTGGCTTTTGGTAGCCCTCCGGAAGCAAAACAACCAGCAAAGGAGTATGTGGAGAGCCTCGTGGATCATCTCCACAACATGCATGAGATGGCTCATCAGAACATCCAGATGGCGATGAAGACTCGGTACGACAGGCAAGCGAACAGTCAAGGATTCCGGCAAGGTGAGCTGGTCTGGTTTTACCGCCCTACCCCGACCAAGGGACGCTGCCTGAAAATTCAACAACCGTGGCAAGGACTGTACCGGGTGATGGAGAGGTCTACCGCATCCAGAAGATGCCCCGAGGAAAGATGATGGTGGTGCACCTGGATCGTGTGGCCCGCTATAATGGTGCCGTTCGGGACGATCAGCCTTGAGGAGGGAGCAGTGTCTCGAGGTCGCTTGTTAGCAAACGCTGACAGAGGGGGCAGCGAGGAGTGAACGAGACAGTTAGCGCCAAGCCACGCCCAGCAGAGACGGGGCGGGAAGAGAAATAGCTAAAGAAACTTATTGACAGTCCTCTCTCCTTCGCCTATCACCTCCAAAGTCCGTGAATCTTCATGAGATGTCGAGAAACTTCACCTAGTGTATAAAAGCGACTGGTCTGATGTAGACGGGCAGAGTCCGGTGGGAGCCGAGAGTGAATGAAGTTGCAATTTGTGCAATGTAGACGGCAGTTGGAGTCAGCAGGGTGTTTATCGTGTGTGTGTGTGGACATTTAAACTGTATCGAGTTGCAAGTTGAGAACTGATTAACGTGTGGTGATTTGAAAGTGAATTCTTTTGTTTATTTACGTGTGTAGAAGCCACGAGATTCTGTGTTGGTGTGTGTTCCGTCATTCTACTGATATCAGAGTTGTACAAGCGCCTTTCTACGGAAATAAGAAGCATTTTGAATTTCTGCAAATTGGACTTTTAATTTTATGAAACCACAAAGTCAGAGTATCTATAAACTAAATCCAGCTGATTAGTTTTCGATGTGTGAGTGATTTCATCTACCATAATAGCAATTAAGCCACCGTCTTCAATTCTTTTTCAATGTCTTCGTGGCTCACCTGCAACATGCAATCGACTACTTCATTTTGGATGGTCTTAGATAACCATTTGTATACTTTGTTGCGTTCGTTATGTTCTTATATATTCGACTTTCTCATTATGTTTTTGCGTTGTTTGCTGATATGCTCTAGTTACTTCCGTTGCATATATTTAAGCTCCACGCACTGAGAAGTCAAATAAGTTTTTTCATGTGCTTCATGCTATTTGAATGCTTTATGTTCTCATTAATGTGACCAAGATCTTTAACATCCGTCGTAGATCTTGAACAGTACTTCCGAACAGAAGACAAGGGAAGCAAAATGGCATTTCTAATTTCATATTAATTAAATTACTCATACAACGAAAGAAATGAATTAACACTTACCTTTCACACTCACACACAAAATAAACTGATATCAGCCAGTGAATAACGTTACACAAAGGAATAAAATGAATACTTGATATGGGTGATTGCTGTCATGTTCTCGTAAATGGAGTATCGTGGCAACATGCGGCTTCACAAGCAATATGCCCTGCGATTTAATAACCATTAGATTATTTCTAGAACTATAATATAAAGCAATGATAAACGACTTAATGTACTTCAATGCATTTTCAAGTTCTAGAGCTATGAGTATTGGTGGTCCTGCTTTGCCAGCTCCTGCATGCGCAGCAGTGCAGCGAATGAAGACAGTGCTACACCGATATGCTTCACATATTTGTGCGAAAATCTAGGGTACTTAGGCAATCTGAGGGTGAATTTTTACGCATGCGCAGTACTGAATAGCGAGCTTGCAGGTTCTTAGCACCTCGGATGCTTTCCATTAGCTTCGCAGGTGTTTTCCGTGTATCAAGTGTTCATTACTGGCCGTGCTCGTTTTCTTATACCTACAATAATGGATTGTTATTTACCTGGTCTTTCAAATTGTATACATTATGATTTATAAAACAATATATAGTACTGCAGCACTGCAGTAGGCAAGAATGGGTCGCCCCTGTTTAGGTGTAGTTCGTAGTAACTCGCAGTAGTAACTCGGCCCTGGTAAATACGATCTCAAAGTCTTGGTGAACGACGCGATTGGTCACCAAGGAGAATCTGTAGTAATTCGAAGGAAAGGGTCTGATAAAGCAAGGCGGTCTAGGTGCTGCTGCTTCTGCTTCGACGGTGTATAGGAATACAGGAGTAGTTTAATCGGCACTGATATAGCCAAGCGTCTGCTCTACAGAGAAGAGAGCTTGCCCATCCTCGTACTAATTTTATTTGATACGAAGTGAATGCGGGTCTGTCACATTATTTTTATATCCAGCACTTCAAGTATAGGTATTTGGAGGCATTACACTCGTTTTAACTCATCACCAGCGAAACTTATGTAGATAGCTGGACGTACATTTAGATGGCATCTAGAGAATGATAGCCGAGCTCTAGTGTTTGTCGATACTTAGGGCTAAGGTGTGACCGAGTAGTGAGGAATGCGTAGTACTGGAATAATTTTTAGATAATTGTACAACATACAACGAACATCATGTCAGTGAAGGTAAGTTGTTGGTATCGTATGCAGAAGGTATGCTTGAGGACTCTGCTTTGGAGTACACCATCTCTAATGTTCGCGTTGGGACATGATTCCGTCGTGAGATATTGAGAAGGTCTCTGAGGAAGTGTGAAATAATTGTTCTTAAAGGATGAAAATAAAATAATGAGTTAGGTATGGATAAGATGAATTAAGCAAGGGGGCGTTCAGTATTAAACTAATCGGGAAATTACTTCATGCCACACGCTCTCGAAGCCTTTAATCATGTCGAGAGAATTGCCGAGACGAACTACTTCCTGTTTAAGCCTCTATATGCTTTATTAACCTGTCGAAGTAGCCGATGTGTAGAGTGCTGAAGTTATGTAACTGTACCACGTTGCTCAGGATGGACCACACCTTTGTACTAAATATTTCAGCAGTTCACTTATCGTATAAAGCAAACTAATGTTTGTTAGCTCTTCAGATTGTTCTGTCTTTATCGGATTTGCATATAGTAACTTTGACGTTGAGAGTTTTGTAAGACCTTACAACAAAAGCAGCCGATAACGTTTTCAGAGCCGCATTGCTACTTGTCAAACCTAGAGACTTGTAACGTCGGAGAGAGCTTACACGAACTTGAATTTCTGCTGAAAATGTGATCATTGGTACGACTATATCTTTCAGATGTTTGAGGTAGAGCTGAATCTTCTGTTCCACTGCCCCTTGGGGATTACGACCCTACAAGACGCCGGTTTAAGCTTTCTGGGACCCTTCATGGATTGCGGGCATCCTAGTTAACACCGAACAATTCCATTTAGCAGCAAAATCATAGCTCTGCACTTATTTCAGCCAAGAACTGATTGACCTCAAAGTTATATCCCCAACTAATAAAATTACTTAAAACTTTAACTACTCCCACCAGGGATCATTTGGTTTTGCAACCTGTCAAACTCAGAGGGGTAAAATTGCTTCCTCACAAACCATTTTCCATGTAAACCTCATAATCCGATCTACAACATCCCATTATATAAATGTACTACTTGGATTAAATCCTATTAGAAACCAGAAAAATACACTCGGATTATACGAGTACATAACTTGCCAGGACTACGGACGGAAGGTCTCGGGTGGTCTCTTGTTCCCAAGGCCGCGGGTTCAAACCCCGGCGGAGGCGATGGGTTTTCTAACATAAAAATAATATGACTTTCTTGGGAAGGAAAGTAAACCGGTGGTCTAAGGCCGACTCTACACAGGCCGGAATGCATAGAATCGGCAACACTGTGAAGACGGCTTGTTCTACTTTGATTTTAACGTGCCTTACGAAGTTTGCAGTTGTTAATTTAAAGTATTTTTAGAATATTCTCTGCGGTGAGGTACGGTAAACGTTCACCTCATTTTCTATGTAGTTACATGTTTATACTACACTATTAAAATCAAAAATTTAAGGTAAGATCTGTGATAGTTCGTAAAATAATTCGTACTATAATTCAGATACTACCGTTTAGGTTAGGTTTAGAATGACAACCGAAATCATTCAAATGCCAAACATAAATGGTAAGCCCTTTGCTTCATATGCTTTCAGTTACTCTGGTACTAATGGTAACTGCACCTGTATTATTTTCAGATGCCTGATAAGTGCTGTGTTCCTGAATGCAGTAGGAATTACGAATCCAGTAAAGGAGGTTATGTTACTGTATTCAGATTTCCTTCCGACCAAGAAATAAACGCTAAATGGGTAACATGTATTGGTAGGAAGAACTGGAATCCATCTAAAAGGTCGGTTGTGTGCATGAATCACTTTGAAACAGATGATGTGATAAAATGTGATGTGTATAAAGATGCTGAAGGCAATGAAATTACATTTCCTCCTGCTCGTCCAAAGCTGAAAGATACTGCTGTGCCTCGTTTGCTCCCCAATCTACCAAAGTATTTAAGCAAACCAGCTGGCACCTTCAGTGGCATTGCTCGAACAAATCCAGATGATGATGATGATGATGATGATGATGATGTGTATAGGGCGCTCAACTACGGCGGTCATCAGCGCCCTTTTAAAAACAAGTCAACAAGTCATGGCAAAAGCCAGATATAAAAATTTCTAAAAATATATTATATATAAATCTATTAAAACTGCACACATATATACTAAAAAAAGGAAAGAAAAAAGATACTTGAGATTAAATTCTAAAATCCACAGCTGAAACAAGCGCTAAAACTTTGCCCACCGCCGTTTCGTCATCCGCGAGGATCTCCGCCAAGCTGGCCGGCAGCTGGAGAGACCTGCGGAGACGTGCCAAGCTAAAACAATCTAAAAGCAAGTGACGGACAGTCAGGTCAGCACTGCACAGTGGGCAAACGGGAACCGGGGTCCTATTCAATAAAAAGCTGTGGCTAAAATAACAATGCCCAATGCGCAATCGAGCCAAAGTCACCTCCTCGCGACGAGATGACCGACAGGAGGTAACCCTGGGAATCGGAAGTTCCTTAATAGATCTAAGTTTATTATTGCAGAGAGCGGACCACTCTTCCTGCCAGCAGGTTTGCACAGCTCTCCGTAATACTGCCCTAAAATCTTCCGATGTCACACATGGTACTCGAACACTGGGCTTCATGGTAGCCGTCTTGGCTGCCGAATCCGCCATTTCATTCCCCCGCAAGCCTACGTGACCAGGGATCCATGCACACACCACGCTCACGCCAGAAGCGTGTAAAACGTGGAGGGCATCCTGTATCCGCTGCACAATAGGGTAGTAGTTGTACAGCTGCCGTAGGCTTTGAAGTGCACCGAGGGAATCACTCAGGATTAAGCAGTTCCCCAACTTACGTCGACGTACGTGTAAAATGGCCCGGTATATTGCATAGAGCTCTGCGGTAAAAATGGAAGTGCTAGTGTGGAATCCGAATGTATAGGGTTCGGTTCCACACACGTAAGCACAACCAACACCATCTGAATTCTTGGACCCGTCGGTGTAAATTTTAACATGGTCCTGATATCGCGATAAAAATTCTAAAAAGCATGTGCGGATACTAGACATAGACATAGTAGATTTATCGTGGGTGGTCATGCCCAGATCAACGTGGGACGCTCTGCACAACCAAGGAGGGTATGTCCTCTCCCCCCTAGGATACATCTTGGGCATTTCAGTATTAAGACGTCTAAGGAGTTCCCGGAAACGGAAACCAGGTGGCTTTGGTTTTATAGAAGTGTTCCTATAACGCACGTCCATGAAGGTGTTAAAGAACGGCGTAAACGTTGGATGTGTGGGCATGCAATTAAGTCCACAGGCATAATTTGCTAATAGCATGTTGCGCCTGTACTGCAGAGGAGGTTCTGCGGACTCAGCATACAGGCGTATAACTCGGCTCGTTGGAAATGCTCCAACTGCTATTCGTATGCCACAATTATGGACTGTGTCTAACCTCTTCAGCACATATGGTCGTGCTGAGCCATAAACGATACTACCATAATCTAATTTGGAACGGATGAGTGTGCGATACAGTCGCAATAACACTGTACGATCCGCTCCCCAAGAGTTTCCAATTAGTACCCGCAAGATATTTAATGATCGGTCACATCGTGCTTTCAGTTGTGCTATGTGCGACGACCAACTAAGTTTTCTATCAAATATCAATCCAAGGAACCTCGTCTCATCTGCAAAAGGTAGTAGATCAGCGCCTAGCCGGAGCCTTGGAGGTAGTCGACTCCGCTGACGCCAGAAGTTAACACAGATGGTTTTCTCAGCAGAGAATCGGAAGCCGTTCTTTAAACTCCAAACCTCAAGGTTGTCCAAGGTGGTCTGGAGACGGCGCTCTATAAACGAAGTGCGCTGAGATGTACAGTAGACGGCAAAGTCGTCTACAAATAGGCATGACGAGACCCCCGGTGGTACACATTTTGAGATAGAATTAATCGCAATAGCAAACAACGTAACAAACGATAGAAGGCGAAAGGCAGACGAGGAACTTCCATGGAAAAATGAACAGTGGTTGGCTGATGATGTGATAAGTGGTTTTAGTGATTTATGTGAAAGGTGTGAAAATAAAATAAGGGATATGAACAAATGGCAAAAGGCTGTTTTCTCTGATTTAGTGTGCTTCTATCAAATGTGTTTTCAAGGCATACTTAAAGATGTTAAAAGTGTAAAAGTAGATGACACTCTTAGTATCCAAATTTGTTGTGTGGGCAACTATATTGTAAGTTCAAGTGAATTGAAATGGATTCTAACATCATCATTAAATCTTAACAGATGGTCACTACTGGAGAATATATTACTAAGGTATATTAGCATAGACAGCATGAATGAAAATTCAAATGATTCTTTAGTAAGGTTGAAGCAATGCTTGACATTTTTAGAAGATAAATCATTTGTGGGTGGTACATTTGTGGGTACGTTGCTTACAAAATTGAACAGAAAGTATCCTGTAAGCACTGTGTATCCATGATAACATCAAAATCCTGCAACCGTCTGTATTTTGACATACTCAACAAAGGTGGTTTAACAGCTCCCTCCTCTAAACCTTTTAGAGTAAGTCATTTAGTTTGGAGCATCATGTCTGCTCTTATTTCAGAAAAATTTGAAGTAGCTTTTTTGAAAGTGCGAAATCATAAACAACTGTTTTTACAAGTTTTAAGACAGCTTGTTTCTTCAGATATTGATCTCTCATTTTTTGATCAGGATTATTGCCTTTGTGGGAAACCATTATCAGGTATAAGAGAAATTATTTTAAATACAATTTCAAATATACTTATAAATAACTATACAAAACATAAAATGATAGCTTGGTACACATACAACAGACAAATAAAAAGCGAAAACTTGAAGTATTTCAAGGAAAGAAGTAAACAATGTGTATTAAGAATGGAATATAAATTCATTTATTGTTAATGCTTTTGTCTCGTGCCATTGCTATACACACTATTTTAAGAAGTTTCGCAAAAACATAAGATCTGGTGCAGGATTGCTGCTTAAAATAAGTTTACTTATTTTATGGATTAGGAAATAAATTTTGTAAAATAAATTTTGTAAAATTAATTTTGTAGAATGTTATACGCAGACTAATTTATCTATGTGAAATAAATGTTGATAAACTGCAAGTTCTATCATTTTTATAAGTTGTGTTCCACTCCCTAGTGTATGTGCTACGAAATGTAGATATGTTGTGCTTTTAAATTTTGCTGTTATGATGCCTTTTATTATTTTATATCTGTCAAAGAAAAGTATATAGGTTTTGCTAAGCATATTGACTTTTCTCTTTCTGGGTTGAATTCATTTTGAGCTTTATTGCCAACGAACTTGAAATACAAGTTTTTAGCATTGTCGAGATTATAAGGCAAAAAATAGGATTAGCACCTTAGTGGCATCTTAACAATATTAATATAAACAGTCATCTCTTAGAGAGATAGAGTCATTACAATTGCTTTAATTAGATACTTCCTCTAGTCTTTACTTTGAATTAAAATTTCTTATGTTTGGTCTAAAAATGCCAGTGAGTTT
This sequence comes from Mantis religiosa, assembly GCA_030765055.1. Taxonomy (NCBI): domain Eukaryota; kingdom Metazoa; phylum Arthropoda; class Insecta; order Mantodea; family Mantidae; genus Mantis; species Mantis religiosa. The sequence goes on along the minus strand of CM060951.1, from coordinate 104,904,819 downwards.
AATAATAAGCTTTTAGCATTGTAAAAAAATCATGAAACAAGACTAGCAACTTACTGCCATGTTTACAATTGCATTGTCAAAATTGTAAAACAAGGAATGATATATGACAGTAATCTCTTGGAGAAATACAGTAATTGCAGTTCCTTTAAGTAGATCCTAATCCCTCCAGTTTATACAATGGATTTAGAATTTAATATTCAAAAAAATGTTACGCTTTGCTATTTTTGATTCTTCAGATAACAAGTTGAAAAGTCTGAACCATTTATAACTGGGTCCTTTACTAGAAATTTTTTGATAAACAGAAGCAAAGGAGTTACACATTTTGAGTAAATGACAAGTTTGGGTTACATCTTCATTTCAAATAAACAACAACAATTTGGAGACTAATACGTTCAAAAGCATTAATTTGTTCTCCATAGGTATCGTTAGTGAATTTTGACGTAAGTATAGAACACACCAGCTGTAAGTTTAAAAAGTTGTAAGTTTTGTTATCAAATGCTGGTTTTAGTGGAGATCTGACGAAAACATCGGCCGTCTATGACACGCCCCTGCGACGTTGCCAAATTGTAGGCTCCGGCCTGTGTAGAGTCGGCCTTGGATGGTCTGGTGTCGTAGATTAACGACACAAAAGCATTCTCAAGCGTGATAAACAGGACCCTGAGCAAACTTAAGTGGTATTTCACGCTCAGTATAGACTGGGGTGCTGAGAACCACAGAAGTTAAAAGAGCGTCCCTAAGTATATTCCCATAATTTACTCTTACATTTCATTAAAATATACCGTAACTGTACGTCTATCACAAAGTGCATCCAATTTGGCATCTTTTGCGCATATACGGTTCTATTTAATTCGTTATAGCTTAGTTCCTCCTGAATATCTCTACCTCCTTGGGTGGGTCAGCTGCATAGAGTATAGGAAGGTGTTCTGTGATAGAAAAGGAAAGAATCGAATCGAAGTAATTTCATATGGTACACAATGGCGTCGTTAATGTCTGCAAGGTTAATAATAACGCCCGGTAAGTTGTAAAGAAATAAGGAAAAAGAATTGGATATTTTACTTCGTATTTTGAGTATATTAAATAAAAAGTGTGAAGTTTTTAATTTAGTGTGCCCAGGGGAAATTGGTGCGCACTGCATTATGTAATGAGTTGAAGTAATAGGTTAGGTTAGGGTCTACGAAATACCGGAAATAAAGTGTTTATATCAAACTAGACTTTCGTATCGAAACGAAGGAATCGCGTTAAGAAGTGAGAATAGAGCCGAAGAGATACAGAACAAAGTATAACCAACGTACAGGGAGGTGTACAGGTACAATTGTAAAAGGTGTGGACAAAATTGCAAGTCTGAAAGAGGAACTGAGGATTATGAATCAATTTTATTCATCTGGCCCATGTGAAACACTTACGAAATTAAGTTACCCATGGCTGTCATTTCTTTAAATCAGCTTAGTCTCTAAACCTTGTTATATTGTACATAGAGGAACACTGCTTTTAAAGTTCGGCAAAATGGATTCTTAATTATTTAAAAAATATGTATTTTCTTTGTTAACGATGCTGCTAATTACCAGAATTGCATCCAGGCCGTCAGTGTAGTAGAATTTCTTTTGTATACCAGCAAATCTACTAACAAGGGCTGTTTCTTTTAACTAACCAGCTGAGCCAACCAGAAGGAAATTTAAGATTCAAGAACACACACCCGAGTGGTGACTTAAAATTTATGAGTACTTAAATCCTGGGCTTTAAGGTTTCCTTACAGTTTCCATTTATAAAAACAATCAATGATTAATTGTTCTAACACACATATACTGTATATAGGAAACTTTGCACGATAGAACCAGAACTGAAAAACACTGCCATAGTTGGGATTTAAATCACAGTTCTTTTGCTCTAGGTGTGGCTGCTCTACTATTAAGCTACCATGGCAACGTGCCTTCATGACAGTAAATTCTCCAACTGGCTTGCAATTTCCTTATGGATCACAAGGAAATAACAAATTTAAGGTCACATTCCCCAATGCCATTAATTTCCAGCCCTTATGGTTTTCTTATAGTTTTCATTTATATGGGCAATCTATGATTATTAATAGTTCTAACACAAACAAACCGCGTGTAGACAAACTTTCAAAAGTCTATCAAAAACGAAAAATTCAGTGACATAGCCTTGATTTGAACCACAGTTCTGCTCTACGGATGGTTGCTTTACCACTGAGCTACCATTGCAACAGCTGGTACAAAACTTAATTATCCAACTGATTCACATTTTCTTGGTGGACCTTGAGGAAACCTCAAATTCGAGACCACACACCTCAATGGTGACTTGCAATTCATAAGTATTTAAGTGCTTGTCTTTAGATTTTATTATATTTTATTATATTTCATTTTATAAGAGCAATCAATGATACTTAACCGATTGTTTAACACACACAAACCATATAGAGGAAAATTTTCAAAAGTAGAGTCAGAACTGAAAAATTCAAAGCAGCATGTCATACGACACTAAATTCTCCGACTCGCATTTTTCTGATAGACCATGATGAATCCTCAAATTCAAGATCATACACCCCCAATGACATCTTACAAATTTAAGTCCCTGGCTTTAAGGTTTTCTTATAGCTTCTATTTATAAGGACGATCAATGATAACAGTATATAGGAAACTTTCAAAGGTAGAATCAGAAACTGAAAAATTCAATGCCGTAGCTAAGATTTGAACCTTGGATCTTATCCATCCATTCCAGCTTTATCTCATTCTCGCTCTTCTCTGATTTCTTTTACAGTTCATTTCTTTCATTCTCATGATGATATTTCTGCTCCTGTCATATTGGATGTTCATTGGCGCTGCCAACGACTTTCTTTAAGGATACCGAGTCATTCCCCTACATCCTCCAGGGCATTAAAGCATTGGGAAGGATCTTTCTCCGTGCTGGATGGTCATCTATCAATTTTAGTTGATAGCCCCATTTTTATCTTGGATATTTCTGTCTTCATTTCTTCCTTCACTGCCCTTATATCGTTTCCCATTTTGTCTGTTCAAAATTTCATTTCTTTCATCCTATTTGGGATTTCATTTTTATCTTCACTTCTTCCTTTAAGGAATTCACTGTCTTTATTTCACTTTTCATTTTGCCTATTCCAGATTTCACATTTTTCATATCACTGAGTAATTGCCAAAATATTTCTTTAATCACAGCATTTGATCCCATTTTAACACTAGTGTGACGAAGTAGGAGAACCATCAAGTACTAAACTCACTTAATTTTATATAATTTTGTGCTTCATTATATTATAGTTCTTTCTCACTAAGGATATACTTTATTTGTTATCAAACAGCAAGCACTAATTTATACTTATTTTCCATTTTACAAATACACTGAGGAAATATGTCATTGCTAATGTTTCTGTATGTCTCTGTTGCATGCACCAATTTGCACTGCTTGAAGCTTCTTGACTCTCACTGCTTGCAGACTAATATTCACTTTAACACTCTGCCTGATGACAGTTTACTCAGGGCCAACTCATAAATAGCAACTAAAAGTGCAACTGGCCTTTGCATTCCCTTTTATAACCTGTAGGTCATGGAAAAAAGTTATGGAAATTCAAGTCTCTGGGATCAACTGAATGGAACAGAACTGAATTGTCAATGTCAATTCTTCTAAATTTGTTGAAATTGAATAGTCTGGAAACATTAGTGTGGTACAACAAAGAGGCATGCATTGATTCCTCTGATGGTGGACTGTGGTGACTGTTGGCAAGTAAAGACATACACTCTCAAGGACTCAGTTTTGTTGACGTTGTGTAGCCTGTTTTATGGTGAACAATTGACAGGTTTTTTTTGTTTTGTTATCAAGTTGCACTGCTTAAAATGGTTGGCTTCACCTCACCATATTTTATTGTATCCTTTTTATGTGTAATTGTATACAGTGTATCTTATTACTAAATAAATACAACAGGTTATGGGTCCAGAATATTCCCAGTGCGCATAAAGTGTGAAATATGGGAAATGAAAGCAGTAAATAATATTGTGAAGTGAAAAAGTTGTTTTACCATTTGTTCTGCTGATTAAGTGAGTATCTGTCATTTTTACTTTTGCAGAATTGTATGTCCAAAAGAAAAGTTTATAAAAATGGCTACAAACACCAGTGTTTGTTGTATCGAACCTCTAAAGAAAGACAATTATGATACGTGGAAAAGGCAAGCACAAGCTGTGCTTACTCGCATTGGACTTTTTGGTTATGTGACCGGAGAAAAAACAAAACTGCCAAATGACGCCAAACCCGAAGACAAAATAAAATGGGAAACGGACGATTTAAATGCAAAGGCAGAACTAATTCTTATGATTTCACCTCCCGAATTAAAACAAATAAAGCATTGCTTAACCTCAAAAGATGTATGGGATACGCTGAAGAAGAATTTTCAAAGTTCAGGCCCTGCTCGGAAAGCTACGCTTCTCAAACGATTAATTGTACAGAAAATGCACAGCACAGATGGTATACATGATCATCTCAACAAATTGTTGGATATTGATAAACTAAAAGAAATGCATGTCGTGATAAATGAAGACTTATTGGTCAATAATTATGCTGTATTCTCTACCATGCTCATTTGAAAATTTTCGAATTGCCATTGAATCAAGAGATGAACTACCCAGTGTTGAAAATCTAAAAATTAAAATCTCTGAATAAAATGAACATAGACAAAAAGACAACACTTCAAGTGAAGAAGCACTCTATGCAGGTAATAAAAATATCAACAGAGAAGTGGTAACTATCAAAAGAAATAACCGTTCTCAAAGTAGTTTGCAAGAGAAAATCTCAAAAAGTCTCCCTGTGAAATCTGTTCGAGGACAAATCACAGTACATCTGAATGCTGGTCAAAGAAAAGGAATTTAAAGAAACCTGAACACACCTTCATGATAGAACAGTGTTCAGTGACAGCCAGTTCAAACATTTTAGACAGCTCAGTATGGATCCTTGATTCTTGATCCTTGATTCTTCAAATATACAAAATGATGCTGTTGAAAAGGATTTTGACTATATAATAGATCTGAAACATCAAACTGTTGAAAAAGAAGCACAAGAAGAAAGTGATGTCAACCAAGAGACACCAGTACAAGATGACTCCCAGTTAGGAATAAATTAAGTCGCACCAACACTGAGACCACAACGAAGCAAGAAGGTTCCAACCAGATTTAATGACTTTATCTTGTCCATTAAATCAATATGTGATGAACCACAAATTCAGACACTTAATGATAGTTCTACAAGTGACAGTGCAATGATTTGTGCTTTTGAAGAATCTTCATCTGATGAATCACCTGATGTCTGGGACAATGCAATAAAGGACGAAATAAAAGCTAATTTGGAAAATGGTACATGGATTCTTATTAAAAGAGAAAAGGACATGAACATAGTAGGATCCAGATTAATATTAAAATCTAAATATGACGGAAGGAATTCTAGAATGTCGAAAAGCTAGATTGGTTGCCAAAGGATTTACACAATGTCCAGGAGTAGATTATAAAGAAACCTTTGCACCAGTAGCTAAGCTAAGTTCTACACCTGCTTAGTTGAATGGAGAACTAGAAGAAAAAATATACATGCAAGTTCCAGATTCACTTGAAAGATATCTATGTGACATCATTGTTGAAGAGCTGTAAAAGTGGAAAAGTCTTCTGAAACGAGCGCTTTATGGCTTAAAACAAGCGGGAAGACAATGGTTTGTCAAACTAGACTCTAAATCAAAAAGTTTAGGTTTCAAACCTTCTCATGCAGACCCTTGTGTATATACATTTGGAACAGGGGGAGAAAAAGTTCTATTAGCTGTATACGTTGATGACATCCTGATTGCCTCGTCAAACAAATTGACTGTGAGCAACCTCAAGAAGGATCTGATGGAAACATTTCAGATGAGACCTTGGGCATTTAAAATATTGTCTTGGTATTGAATTCAAGAGAATATATGGTAAAATTAAAACCTGTCAATCCAGGTACATAGAAAATCTGCTCAAGTGTTACAACTTAACAGACTGTAAACCTGCAAATACACCAATGGAAGTTGGTCTAAAACTAACCAGAAAAGAAGGAAAAGAAGAAAATCTTCCCTACCAGAACCTTATTGGAAGTCTTATGTACTTATCTGTAGCAACAAGACCAGATATCACTCATACTGTAAGTTATTTTAGTTCAATCAATGTTATGGTAAACAACATTGGACAGCTGCCAAAGGGTTCTACGATACTTAAAAGGAACCAAGGAGCTTGGTTTATGTTTCACCAGAACTGGCAAGCCCATAATTGGTTATGCTGATGCAAACTGGGGATCCTACCCTGTTGTCTACAAGTCATACACTAGCTACTGTTTCTAATTTGCTGGTTCAGTCATCAGTTGGGAATCTAGAAAGCAAAGGACAACAGCCCTATCAACTGCAGAAGCAGAATATATGTCTATGACTGATGCTGCAAAAGAGGCGCTTCGTTTGAAACAACTTGCAAATGATTTTGAACTAAAATACAGTCATATACTAATCCTAAATGATAATCAGGCTGCCAAGAATCTAGCAGAAAATCCAATAATTGGTTCTCATTCAAAACACATAAGCATCAGGGAACACTTCATAAGGGAAACCGTGATGCGAGGAGACATCAAGATTATATACTGCAGAACAGAAGAGATGGATGCAGACATTCTCACCAAAGCCATGCCTGCATCATAGTTTATGTGTAGAAACCGTTTGGGACTTAAATAAAAATGTTATATTTTCTTCTTTGTCCTTGTTCGTGAGGGGGAGTGTTGGCAAGTAAAGACATACACTCTCAAGTACTCAGTTTTGTTGATGTTGTGTAGCCTGTTTTATGGTGAACAATTGACAGGCTTTTTTTGTTTTGTTATCAAGTTGCACTGCTTAAAATGGTTGACTTCACCTCACCATATTTTATTATATCCTTTTTTATGTGTAATTGTATACAATGTGTCTTATTACTAAATAAATACAACAGTGACTCATACTTAATTCCTTTACATTAGTTATTTGAGATAGTGACAACATAAATAAAGCTTACAGGGGCTTAAGATTTGTTTTTACAGTTGATGTAACCACTTAAACATTTTCCTGTGTTAAAAGTGAATAAGAAGAATTAGAATATAAGTACAACATACCAGAATAGTTTAAGAGTTACTTTTAGAGTAAATATGACCACTATCAGAGCCTCTATCACTGGAGCTTAGTTAGCTTCACAGAACTTATGGCTAAGATTTATCATTGCTTTGCAGCTTAGGACCTCTCATCCCAGTACTATTCTTTATGGCTTAGTGTCCAACCCTAGGCTAAGCTTTGTAAAATTGGTTGGTGAGTGGATCACAGAGACCAAATGTGCTCAACATTTGAGGAGGTTATCTAAGTATTATTCACATTCTAGTTCTTTCAATTTTAAGGGACCCACACTTATCCTACTTAATTTGAGCATGCATTAATGTGCAATAAGGTATGACAAATTCTACGTACTCGTGTTTAGTTCACAATCTGTAATACGGCACAACCTGCACTACTATCACCACTTCTGTGCTAGAGTAAAAATATGTAATTTATCATAAAATGAACTTGGTAATAAGCAAGTGAATTTCTTTAAGCATCGGGACTGCATATGTGCTATGCGGTATACAAGACACTGAATAAAAGTGTTGTCTTTATTATACAATAAAGACTGATATACTTATTATTGCTAATGAAATGAGTATAAAAGTTAACAGGGTTGCACACAATACCCACTTGTTGTTGTATAATTGAAACGTTTTCAAGATCATTCGATCTCATCCTCAGCTGTTTGGTGACTAAATGAACCTCCCTCTTCTTCCACTACTACGGAGCTCCGATCACTCTGCCATCTGGTGTTAGGGGCACTAAGTTTTAATACTTCATTTAATGTCGGGATTTCAAAATTTATAACTTTATCACGGTTTTTGTTTATGAATATTTTTTCCCAAATATCCAATTCTATGGGTGTACTTAAAGATTTTAACAGTTTAATGTTGTGGTTTTCTGTCCAAAAATGGTGTGAAACCGCAGATTTTTCTGTTTGTTTCAACTTAATGTTCCTCTGGTGTTCTTTTTGCCTGGTTAACAAGTTTCTCTTAGTTTTTCCTATGTAGCTTTTTTCACAGGTTTCACAATTAATCTGATAAATTCCTGATTTCAAATTGTTGGGGATTGTATTTTTCAGTGGTTTATTTAGCAGGTTCCTCAGACTGAATTTGTTTTGGGGTGCTAGTTTTAAGTTTAGTCTTTTGAAGATTCGTTCAAATTTTCTAAAAGCCCATGGATGGTAGGTGCATTTTCTATATTGCCAATTTGTGTTATTAAGTGGTGTGAGAGTGGTATTTTTTGATATTATCTTCAGTTTTTCTTTCCTCTTCATGTTCCTTATGATGGCTGGGTTGAATCCATTTAATACCGCTATGTCTTTTATGTGTTGTTGTTCTTTCAAAAATTCATCCTTACTCAGTGGGACGTTGTATAGCCGGTGAATTAGACTTCTAAAGGCAGCTAGTTGATGTGAAACTGGGTTGTATTCATTTTTCTTTATGTAATTATCTATGTGTGTGGGCTTCCTGTATATTCCAAAATCTACACCATGACGATTTCTAGTTATCTTGAGGTCCAAAAAGGGTAGGGTGTTGTCTCTTTCTACTTCCATAGTAAATTGGATGTGATTATCTTGCAGGTTTAGTAATTTTAGAGAATCTTCTCTAAGTTTTTCTGGAATGATAGCAAAAACATCATCAACATATCTCTGCCAAAATTTATAAATCTGTGGGAATGCCTTTACTATGTGTGTTTCAAAATAGCTCATGTATAGGTCTGCTAAAATAGGCGAAAGTGGGCTCCCCATTGCTAATCCTTTTGATTGTCTGTAGAATTTTTGGTTAAACATGAAGTAATTATTCCTTATGCATAAATCTGTAAGATTGATAATGTCATCTATTTCTCTGGGGACATTATCAATCTTACAGATTTATGCATAAGGAATAATTACTTCATGTTTAACAAAAAAATTCTACAGACAATCAAAAGGATTAGCAATAGGGAGCCCACTTTCGCCTATTTTAGTAGACCTATACATGAGCTATTTTGAAACACACATAGTAAAGGCATTCCCACAGATTTATAAATTTTGGCAGAGATATGTTGATGATGTTTTTGCTATCATTCCGGAAAAACTTAGAGAAGATTCTCTAAAATTACTAAACCTGCAAGATAATCACATCCAATTTACTATGGAAGTAGAAAGAGACAACACCCTACCCTTTTTGGACCTCAAGATAACTAGAAATCGTCATGGTGTAGATTTTGGAATATACAGGAAGCCCACACACATAGATAATTACATAAAGAAAAATGAATACAACCCAGTTTCACATCAACTAGCTGCCTTTAGAAGTCTAATTCACCGGCTATACAACGTCCCACTGAGTAAGGATGAATTTTTGAAAGAACAACAACACATAAAAGACATAGCGGTATTAAATGGATTCAACCCAGCCATCATAAGGAACATGAAGAGGAAAGAAAAACTGAAGATGATATCAAAAAATACCACTCTCACACCACTTAATAACACAAATTGGCAATATAGAAAATGCACCTACCATCCATGGGCTTTTAGAAAATTTGAACGAATCTTCAAAAGACTAAACTTAAAACTAGCACCCCAAAACAAATTCAGTCTGAGGAACCTGCTAAATAAACCACTGAAAAATACAATCCCCAACAATTTGAAATCAGGAATTTATCAGATTAATTGTGAAACCTGTGAAAAAAGCTACATAGGAAAAACTAAGAGAAACTTGTTAACCAGGCAAAAAGAACACCAGAGGAACATTAAGTTGAAACAAACAGAAAAATCTGCGGTTTCACACCATTTTTGGACAGAAAACCACAACATTAAACTGTTAAAATCTTTAAGTACACCCATAGAATTGGATATTTGGGAAAAAATATTCATAAACAAAAACCGTGATAAAGTTATAAATTTTGAAATCCCGACATTAAATGAAGTATTAAAACTTAGTGCCCCTAACACCAGATGGCAGAGTGATCGGAGCTCCGTAGTAGTGGAAGAAGAGGGAGGTTCATTTAGTCACCAAACAGCTGAGGATGAGATCGAATGATCTTGAAAACGTTTCAATTATACAACAACAAGTAAGTGAAGACTGAGTGTAAACATAGTGACTCATAAATTCAAACTTAAATATAAAGACTGATGTACTTATTATTGCTAATGAAATGAGTATAAAAGTTAACAGGGTTGCACATTAGCCTTACTTGTACTAGAAAAGTGAAGCTAATTTCATATTAAAAGACTTATTGAGTAATGCTTTATTAAAACTTGACATTATGAAGTTTTAAGTTTTATTAAAGTATATGCTTTTCTTCTTGAAAGTATGAATTAATAAAAATGTTTCCTGCAAAAGCTATTTGTTTTGAAGACCTTTATCTATTGCTACCTTGTTTGACCCCTACTCCAATTTGTAATTTTAAAATTATACGTCACTGATGCTATTTTCGATTCTCTGATTAATGAGATGAGGCTGAAATGAACGTTCATATGTGGTTTAATTATAAATATTTTAATCTCAAAAATGTAACAGTTTATTTTCTGAAGTACAGGATTGTTATGAATGGTCTGATTCCTCCTTTATGCATATGACTTGATTGCTGATTTACTGATTGGGTTATCAAAATCCATTTTACAAATTGTAAATATGTGAAGACAGTTTAACATTGACTAGAATAAATTGTTCTTTCATTAGGCTAGCTACAAACAAGTATGCTCTAGCAATGAGCAAGAATCATTTGCACAATTAGCTAACCATGCCTTAATTAAGGGATTTATAAAAACAAGTTGAATATGTAACCTTAGCATTAGACTTTTTATGATTATCATATAAAAAAAGTTCAGAATCATTTTGCTCAAAAATATATTTCTGGTTTAAGCTAGAATTCCACCTGGGTTCTCAACTTGAAATCCAGAAGTAGAAACATTGAAGTATTCCAATTTTAGGTAATACAGCTCTAATAATTGTATTTCTTTACAGCTGTTCGAAGAACACTAAAACAGATCTTGTTTGGGGGAGAGTTGAAGAAGTGTGTAAGTATCCATATTATTCTACAAGAAAGTTAATATATACATTTATGTAATGATAAACAGTTTTGACTAAAACACTTTTTATTTTTAGCACAATGTTAAAATCTCCAAATGGTTATTGCCAGTATCCAGCAACCGATTCTATGCAACAGAGAAGAAAGTCTTCACACGAGATAAACCACATTGCAATGTAGGAACAATTGGTCATGTAGATCATGGCAAAACAACACTTACTGCAGCTATTACCAAAGGTATGTATGAAACACATGTAATCGAGAAACTATTTGTGAATACCTATGTTTTCATAACAATCTGTTTGCTGTTATTTATTTTTTAATACACATAGTCATTATGGATACACAGATAATATTCAGTGGTTTATTTTACTGAATAATAGTCTAAAAATAACATACACAAGAGTACCTTATGAAACATTAGTTTCAGTAATTGTATTATTACAAAAGTTTTACTAAATGCATTATTTTAATAAATTTTTATTATCTAGTCCATAAAGCCACAATATCCTATTACTGTTGACATTTTCTGAGCTTTTTTTCCCCTTAAGATAACTTGTAAAACAGAAGAACAGTTTATTTATTCTCACTGTCTGTTGAAAACAGCATGAGTAATGATGATGATGGTAATTGTAATCATCATAATAATCAATACCTGTATGATTTTGACTTAAAGCTGAGAAGAGGTCCAAGAGTCAGAGAGAAGATATTTAAATCTTCTGTTTCCAAAAATACAGTGAAGTTTTTAAATATACTAAATGCTCAAAATTATTTTTAGTCATCCTTCAGTTTATATCAAAAACTTCCTAACTTTTTTTAAAAGCATGGACTCCATGATTCTAGACTCATTGTGTCACTATGGGTTGTGTTATGGAGATGGAGGTACAATGGTATTTGCACAATTTGTGGCTGAAGTAAGATTTCTATTAAGAATGGAAAGACTTTCATAATGAGCACAGAAGCTCCGCTTGTGGTGAAAATTCCACAAGTATACATACGTCCTATGTTTCATAAGTACCTTACTTGCAAAGCATAATTAAAATTCACAGTAAATAGTTTTAAGAAATAAATGAAAAATGCTTTGTGAATTTTAAGTTTAAAGCCCAAACTGGGTATGAGTAAGTGAATAGCATCCAATGTGTTACACAGAACGTTCCTGTTAAGGCCCTAAATGTCAAAAGTTTGTTCTCCCACCTTTAGCTGTATTTTTTGTTATTGTTATAAATAAAATTAATATTTAATAACAAAATGTTTCTTAACCCTAGGTGTTTGTTCATATGACTTCACAGCAAATCCTTATTTTTGTTATTTCCCAAGCAAACAATCACTGTATCATATAAAACCACTTTTAGAAACATTTCCATGCTTAACAGTGTCATGGCCATCATTCACCAAGCTGCTTGTTACATCAGATATGCTGTTGTATTGTTAATCTAATCCTTCACATTTACTCACTAATACTTCTTTATTGCACTAAATGCATCTTAAATTTAAAAAAAAAGTTGTAAATGGTACCTCTTGTTGCTTCATTTATAGCCCATCTTTAACTGCATTGTTCACATCAGTGCCTTTTACCTGTGGAACATATATTGACAATGGTATTTACAGTTTTCACTGGATTTCTTTGGGTATTTTACATTAAAACATACAAATTCACACTCTCATTCACCCAGTTTCTGTGGAGGATAGTGAATAATCTTTGCTAGAGAAAAATTCCCATCCCCCAGCTATGAATCAAACCCAGGACCCCTCGCAAAGCAGACAGGTGCTCCAGTGACTGAGCTATGGATTCAGATAGTATGTCTTGGATGGCTTTATTTTCTGCAGTTTTAAAGCATTTCAGTGACAAACTATAACCTGGCAACAGAAAAACCTAAGTAACAATTACAAGAACTTCCATATCTGTTATATTTTCATAAATTATTTATATAAGAACTTATTTTATCAGTTTCTTTTAATTATTATAAATATTCACTGCAAATTATTTCAAAACATACTTTTTAGGCACAAGATTATAGAGACATAGATGATATTCACATGTCTACAAATCAGATTGAAATAGGTTAACCACTCGTAGGAAATAAAAGAGGAGATTCCTATGAGTGTGTGTGTGTGTGTGTAGTGTTTAACGCCCGCTTTTACTACATACGGCACCGCGGGCGGTGACACTGATGATACATGAGATGAAGATGGAGCACCGGTGGAATGAGATGGCGGGGGAAACCGGAGGTCCCGGAGAAAACCCGCCCCAACGCCGTGTTGTCCACCACAAATCTCACTTTGCGGTTGCCTGGGATCGAACCCGGGCCGCCTTGGTGAGATCTAAGTGGTCTAACCACTGAGCCACGGCGTGGCCTTCCTATGAGTAAGGACTATGATACAATGAAGCACAAAATTAATATAATTTTGAATCGAACTAGTACTCAATGCTCCATATATTGTTAGTCTTTACATACAACACATTTCATTAGGACCTTCCTTAGCTGAGGATGTTAGGAAGGTCCTTACGAAATGCATTCTAGGTAAACACTAGCAATAAATAGAGCATGAAGTACTAGTTTGACTCGATATTGTACAAAATACATTTAATTTATAACACCTATTTTTTTTTTTTCAGGACTGGGACCAGATAGGAACTTCTGTTTTTTTTTTTTTTTAAATACATGTGGACTCTTTGTGAATGCATGACAGGAGAGTTAGGATGGTTTTTGATACTTAAAATGGCAACTGCAAGAACAGCATGTAATCGATGTTCCATTCATGCGATCATCACGCGTCAACATCGTCTGACAATTTGCCACATGCACAGCCTTGTGATCGTCCGTCAGCATTCGTGGTACCCACCTGGAAGACAGACCCTTTGCACATTTTCAGATCTTCATGCAGGATGTGTGCACAGATCCCAAGGAAATGCCAATTTTGGAGGCGATGTCTACAATGCTTAATCGGCGATGCTCCAAAACAATGCTCTCCACTCACTGGATCATGTCGTGAGACTGGCTGGTGCGAGGTCGGGACTGTCTTAGTGTTTGTTGTCACACGATGTTCTGCCTTCATTGAACTGTAGTACCCAGGAACGACACATCCATGGTACCATCACCACATGCCTCACTCAACTGGCGAAGAATTTCAACAGGTGTCCACCATGAAAATGGAGAAAACAAATGATTACATGCTGCTCTTGCAATTAAAATGTTGCCATTTTAAGTATAAAAACAGTCCTAACTCTCGTTGCTGCCACTAGAGTTCTATGCACTGCACAGTGCTGCCATCTCTGTCACGCATTCACAAAGAGTCCTTGTGTATTGTATTTTAAAAAAAACCAGAAGTTTCTATCTGGTCCCAGTTCTGGAAAAAAAAAAATAGGAGGTGTTATAACTTGAATGCACCTCGTATTTAAAATATAACTTTGAAAGTCTGCTGCTTAAAATTAACAATCAAATGAACAACAGTGAATATTTAGTAAACTTACAGTCTGTCTGTTTTATCTTGAAACATGGGAATTGAAGAGTGCACTATTGCCCATGCTGTTTTTGGTAACACATGATTGCCTAATCACAAATTGCATTACCTCCATGCAATGTTTTGAATGACTCCATGTGATTATATTGTAGCTACCACCTTAATACTTTAAAGTGTAGGGTAGTAGTATAGATATACCATCAGTTAAGGGTTTCTTGAAGGGTCCCAGCAAACTGCAAATATCCTCAGCATCTCTTGTCATTAGATGCTACGTTACACCTGCAGTCATAGTTCGATTCAGAGTCACTTCTAACATATCATCAACCAATCCATCTGTTTCTCAGTACATTTATTCTAACCCCTTCACATGTTCATAGACAACCTTCCAATTTTCTTGAGTAACTTTTAGTCCTACATTGCAGATGATCTCGCTTACATCTCGTTCTTTGAATGTTGCATTATATTTTGTCTCACTGCCCATATTAGTTTGTACAATGTGGAGATAAGGTACGTCTATTTAATTGAGTCCTTTTTCTTCTTTAATTTACGTCCTCCAACTTAAGTCACATTGAATGATGAACGAAATGGGTCAAATGAGTCCAGAGTCCATAGAGCTTAGAGTTAACTGACATTCACCTTTCAGGATAAGGGAAAATCCTGGGAAAAACCAAAAGCCTAATTTAGCTATAGAGTCTACTGGATACTTTTCTAACTCCCAGTGTGGGCCACATCCTGTTAGCTTAAAAATTCTTGCCGACATTTCGCCATAAACTATTTTAGGCTTCTTCACTGGGGGACTGCAAATGTTTTAAATAGTCACTGCTTTTATGCTCTGCTTTGCCCCTCTGTCCATAACGGTTGTTATGCTCATTATAAAAATGATCTTAGAACATCAAAAAATTAAGTATTTTGATTGAGTTACTTTGCAGTCGACTAACTACTTTTCTGCTGTACCTCCCTCTTTGATGCAACAGTTTTTAAAAATAATGTCGACTTGTAAGGGCATGTTGAAAAGTGTAATATTTGTTGGCAGTTTTGGCAGACAAAGCTCTTGCTAAGCAGAAGGGCTATGCTGAGATAGATAACGCACCAGAAGAACAAGCTCGAGGTATCACAATTAATGTGGCACATGTTGAGTACCAGACACCTGCCAGGCATTATGGACATACAGACTGCCCAGGACATGCAGACTACATCAAGGTATATTGGTTTATTTTGTGCTCTGTTAAACTATATTTAGGAAAGCAGAAACACAATCAAATTTTATATCTAACTTCAAATACTAATTTAAAAAATGTGAAATTCCCAATAGACAGTGAAAAAGGGGAAAAAAAAGCTAACAGTTCAAACATCTACAGAAACTAACTTTTATTTTCATTTACTCTGTTGATTTCATCATTGATTTCCCTTTCTGCTTTCTCTAGTTTTATTTTCATGTTTTGTGTTTGTGTGCATGTGCACACATCCATACTTTTTACTCAAGACATTAATAAAATCATTCCCCTTCATTTTCACATCGTTATATGTACTGTTTTATGGTTGTAGAATTATTAAGAATCCTGACCCATAAATTTGAGTTAGGTATTTGCTTCAAAACTTTACTACTGTAAACTTCTTTCTTAAGTAAGCCAGTTCTGCTGGCTCCGGCTGGATCAGTCTACACTATTGGCTCTCATCTCTTTTCTTTTATTATTATTATTATTATTATTATTATTATTATTAATGGTATTTGTGTATGATTTATTTAAATGTTACCTGGGGAAAACATTTAAGAACAAAACATTGTAGATCTAGTTGTAGGTATCGCCCCAAAATTTGCTAATTAGTACCGAGGAAAACCTGGGGAAAAAATCTAACCAGGCAGGATTTGAACTGTGGACCTCCAGTTCATGACTCTGTGCCTTAACTATCTTTGCCACTTGTGTCAGCTATTCTTTACTAGCAGTTAAAACCAACATGTGACTTTCTATTTTCAAACAAATACAGGGTTTAGTACAAATCCTTAAAGAACTAAGGTGAAATCCACAATTCCTGTAACTTGAGACAAATCTCTGCAAAATATATTGAATACTCTTCTTCTTTGAATTGTATATGCAGTTATATATACTGTTTGCCAATGGATAGAAAGTATCTGAGAGGAATGTGCCACCCATACACAATGCAGCAAGGACAGTGAATGTGTGTGGCAGAGAACACATGCTATACAAGGAGTAGAGGCATTAAAAAAACATGCATCCTATTCATCCAGTACACTAAAACCAAGAAGATTTATTCACAAAAGTAGAAGGCATCAATGTTTTGGGGCTATAACTGAACCGATACAAATAGTGGCAGAAATGGATTGGGCACACCCTGAGGAAGGAAAAGGAAGCCATTGAGAGAGAGGCACTCGATTGGAACCCACAGGGTACAAGGAGGAGATGGAGACCCAAGCAAACATGGCACTCTGTACATTTGGAGGCAATGGAGGAGGGCAAGACCTGGAGTGAGGTGAAGAGGTTGCCTGCAAACAAGACCAGATGGAGATGCTTCATTGATGCCCTATGCTCCACGAGGGACAACAGGAACTAATCACTCATCGATCATCATCATCACCATCTCCATCATAACTAAACTGACCCGAGTGTCAAACCCTATGAGGCAGGGTAACAGAACACTGTCTAACCCCTCTTGCACCGCATTCCCCTGGGACTTTCTTTGCTGTGGCAAAGTGTACAAACATCATACATTATTTCCATCTGTAAAGAGAAGAAGTTCATAGTGGAACATGTGTTGTTTTTAGAATACTTTACTTATAGGCTAAAATTTGAACTTGTTTCAGTAGTCCTTGTTTTCATCTTATTAATGAAAAACATGCTTATGATACAAAGCATAGGGACAGTGAAGCACAAATTAGCACAAAAGTGAATCGAGAAGATATTGACACATTGCTTCACTCACACTGTTATTCACAGGACATGTTTCAAGAGCTTTTGTTCTTATCAGCTGGTACTCGATTAGTGCAAGTTGTAGTGGTTTCCTCTTTCTCCGTATCGTCAATAGATGGCGTGATGTACTTGTCAAAGATGCAAAATTCACGACTCTATGCCAATTTTTGATAATGAAGATTTTTTTCCCATACGGAAAGGTCAATGGGGTGATTAACGTATTTTATTAGAGATGTTTCCAAGTTGATGTCATGTCTAGTATTCAAAAAATGAAAAGCCACTGCTTTTTTGAACACTAGACATGACATCAACTAGACCTTTCCGTATGGGAAAAAAATCTTCATTAACAAAAATCATCATAGAGTCATGAATTTTGAAACTCCACCACCGGACATCTTTGACAGGTACATCACGCCATCTATTGACGATACGGAGAAAGAGGAAACCACTATAACTTGCACTAATCGAGTACCAGCTGATGATAAGAGCAAAAGCTCTTGAAACATGTCCTGTGAATAAACAGTGTGAGTGAAGCAATGTGTCAATTTCTTCTCGATTCACTTTTGTGCATGCTTATGATAACTAATTTATTTTGGAAAAACCAGAAAAGAGGAACTCCTAAGTAAACATTTCTTTTCAAAGTACATAGCTTTATTCTCTTTATTGTTTTGCATCTTTTGAAATCAAGCTTGAAGGCACCAAGGTAAGAGTTCTTGTATATATAGTTTTCTTGTTGGTAAGCTTCAAGTCTCCCTTTTTGTTTACCCGGTTGGGAAATAAAAGGAAGTTGCATGGTTAAGAAAATTAATCAAATGCACATGTGAATTGCTTATAAACTCAGTTCATATCATAGTTTATGGTGCTCTGTCATGATGGATGAGAAGAATTTGGAGACCCATTTTTGATTGCTTCTCAGCCTTTCTCCTGAAACATTTTTTGTGGGCAAATTCATTTTCTGGAAAGCTAACTACAGATTGATTTCTCAAATTGGCATATTCAGGTTACACAACCTAACATATAGATGCTTTACACTTTTAGACCATTGCAAAATTTTTGGATTCTGTAGCAGCACCATCCCACCCAAACTAGCTGCTAGTCTTCTGATAGAATTACTGCAACCATTAGTAGTAGTGGTAGTGGTCATCTGCTTCTTCACAAAGTGACTTTTTCTATCTTCAATTCTTTTTTTAGTAATTGCTTTCTTTCAAGTTGAACTTTATTTTGAAATCAGTCCATTACTTAGGTGCAGTTGGGCCAGTATGGGCTGATATGCCATACCACATAAAATTTGAACACGTTGTGAGTGTACCGTCTAAATTCATGAAACGATGCTTAGAATTACATAAAAAAAGTTTATTGATTGTTCTTAGCACTAAACTGGAATGGCAACAGCTTTTATATTAGCCATAAAGCTTCTAGGGTATAAAAATGAAGAGTTAGGCGGTGCGAACCGCAATTCTTCAGTGACTTTTAGTGAGTACCACCTAAACTTTTTACAGTTTGGTGAGTACCGCCTAAATGTTTTCCAACTACAACACTGTTTAGGTGTAATAAAATCATTTGACATTATTAACCAATTTTTTTCATTGAAGTTAGTGACATTTGGTACATTTCAGAATATGATAACAGGAACAGCACAGATGGATGGTGCTATATTAGTGGTGGCAGCAACTGATGGTGTGATGCCCCAGACAAGAGAGCATCTTCTTCTAGCCAAGCAAATTGGTATAAACCACATAGTTGTCTTTATTAATAAGGTAAGTTAGAAAAATGGTACAGTTTAATCTTCTGGCCCTATAATGATACTGTAGAATGATTTTTCCTTGTTTTACCTGCTTTGAACATGTTTTGTAGCATGTGAACATGTTTTGTAGCATGTGAACATGTTTTGTAAGTAGAATATTTTTAATATTTTGTTTGTAATCCAGATTGATGCAGCAGATGAAGAAATGTCAGAGTTAGTGGAGATGGAGATCAGGGAGCTCATGACAGAGATGGGCTATGATGGAGACAAGGTTCCAGTTGTAAAGGGCTCTGCCTTGTGTGCACTTGAGGGAAAGAATCCAGAAATAGGTCTGTTTAGAAATGATCCTTTCCGATTCCAGAATATATTTTTACATTTTGCTTCTAATATTACTTGTAGGAAAAGTATGCATGTGCCTATAAATTGTATTGTATATTCTAAAAGAACCAATTATTGTTGTCTGTTACCATTAAGTCTTGAAAAATGTGTGTAAAAAAACTAAAGAACTGCATAAAATATCTCGCATTGCTCTCTCACAAATATACACAAACACATACATTTTTCTGAATACAATATTGTCACGTATGTGATTGATCATCACATTATTGCAATTATTATTTGCCCTTAATGTACATAATTTGCTAAACTCGTCACATTGTTCTAAATTCCGTTAGAAGCATATTTCTCGTAATCTGAACTTACAGCTTTAGCTGTATACGTGACGGAATATGGTGGGTTACCACTTCCTAGGATAGTCCCAGTGGACTTTACCATGATATCAGCTTCCTGAAAGAAGATTATAGAACAATGTTGGGAAATGTCATGCAGTAGGGATGTGAGAAACCCATAAGTAACTAGGGCGGAAACAGACCACATTTGATAGTGGCTATATAATCGGGCATCTGAAGCTAGTTACAGGTCTCTGGTCTCACAACTGTCTGGGTCAACATTCTTCAGGTCAGTTTGAGTGCTCAACGTACATGACACTCCTGTCAAGGTAAGCTCCGATGGGGAAAGTTACCTTTTCATTACTTCACTAATTCACTCTCAGAATGTTATATTCAGTAGATTAAGTTGAGGCCCCATAATTGTAACCGGATATCTCCTTTGTTAATCCCTGAAATTCAAAGCCTGGGTTGTTGGGTCTGTTACTATCTGACTCCCCAGTTACACCCACACAGTCATGTCCATATAGGGATGCGAAGTATTAACATTAAAAGAGACAACGAGAGAGTGAACAAGCGATTTCTGTAAAGGGTTACTAAACTTTTGTGAATACAAGGTAGTACTTATTTTAAAATACCAATAACATAGGGACAAGTAAGGAAAGTAATATAACTGCCAGAATTATTTCAAAGTACCACACATACAGATAACTTCACTAATTTCTTTAGGTATACCTTGAGAGTGTTTTAGAGAGTTACCTTAAAGTGTTCCCAGTATTTAGATTTTTTATTAGTTTTATATTTTATTAAATGTACATCCTTCAACATTTAATTATATCAGATGAATGAAATCTGTGAAATGATTAACTTTAAAGAGAGTCGATTAAAGACACTAGACAACACTTACTTTTAAATTTTTCCGGAACTAGTTTCAGAGGCTTTGCCTCTATCATCGGCCGGCTCTCGACTGGTTCTCATTGGTGTAGCTGACGATACCTTGTCACAGGTCTCCTCTGGTGGCGGATCAAGGAACTTGCTGAACAAATCCTTCTGGGGGATGTCGAAATTGAATACTTTGTTCCTATTTTTTGAAATGAAGATTTGTTCCCATGTGGATAGTTCTTGTTTTCCTGATGTATGTTTCAGTAGTTTTGGTTCTGGATTTATGTTGTGGTTTTTTTCCCAAAAATGTGTGGCAACTGCTGATTTTTCTAATTGTTTATATTTTATGTTTCTAAAGTGTTCCTTTGCTCTTGTTTCTAAATTTCTTTTTGTTTTTCCAATATAAATTTGACTACAGTCATTGCATTCAATTTGATATATACCAGATTTTTTGTTTGATGGAATGGCATCTTTGATGTTTGAGCAAATTAGGTTTTTTAAGGAGAAATGGTTGACTGGTGCTAGTTGAATATTTTGTTTTTTGAAGACTTTTTTGAATTTATCATAGGCCCATGGATGGTAAGTGAATTTTTTGAAAATCATATTAGTTTCTGTAGATGAGAGAGTTGTGGTTTCCTTTAGTAGCTTCTTCTTTTTTGCTAAGCTCACTTTTTTGTCCACTAATGATTTGGGAAAGTTATTTTTTTGTGCTATTTCAATTATTTTGTTGTATTCTGTTTTGTATTCTTCTGCTGTGAGAGGGATGTTTACCAGTCTGTGTGCTAAACTATTAAAGATTGCCTGTTTGTGGGATCTTGGGTTGTAGCCATTAGCTTTTATGTAGTTGTCTGTCTGTGTTGGTTTTCTGTAAATGCCAAAGTTTAGTCTGTTTTTATTCCTCATTATTTTTAGATCCAAAAATGGTAAATGCTCGTCTTTTTCTATTTCTACAGTGAATTTGATGCTTTTTTCTTGGATATTTAAAAGTTTTAGTGCATCACTGATGTGTTTTTTTGGTACTATTGCAAAGATGTCATCTACATATCATTGCCAGAGTTTGAACATCCAAGGGAAACCTTTGTTGATCCTTATTTCTAATGCACTCATGTACAGATCGGCCAGGAAGGGTGATAGTGGGTTGCCCATTGCTAACCCTGAAGTTTGGTGATAATATTTTGTTTGAAACTGGAAAAAATTTTGTTCTATGCATAATTTGGTTAGTTCAATGTAGTCTGAAATTTCAGATGATGCCATTCCAAGTGATTTGAGCCATTTTTCTATCAACGGTGGGAGTTGATCAACTGGTATGCTGGGAAACAGTGATTTAACATCAAATGAGACTAGTGTGTCCTCTTCTTTTAGTTCAGTATCCTTAATGTGTTCTATAAGTTCATAGGTGTTTTTGATGCTTAGGCTGTCGAATTTTGGAAATGAATTGAATTTGTTTGTTAGCCACTTTGCAAGTTTGTATGTTGGTGAATTTATACTGCTAACTATAGGTCTCATTGTTATGGATGGTTTGTGTATTTTGGGTAAGCCATAAAGTCTAGGTAAGGTTGGGTTATCCGGTTTAACTGCATATTTGTTTGGTATTATGCTTGATTTTGCTATTGTTTTTTCATATGACTGTATGCAAGTTTTTAGAGGATTTTTGTTAATGGTTTCATATTCATTGTCAGTTAGCATTTTTTCCATTTTTTTCAATATAATCTGATTTTTCCATTATGACAATCTTGTTGCCTTTGTCTGCCTTTGTGTAAATAACGTTTTTCTGTTTCAAAGAATGGATAGTATTATGTTTTCTCTTCTGAAAGGATCTGTTCTCTATTTCCTCCAAAATATTTCCACAATGGCTTTTTACTGAATTTTGTATGGATACTGGTAGAATTTGTGTCGATATCAACATTTCGACACAAATTCTACCAGTATCCATACAAAATTCAGTAAAAAGTCATTGTGGAAATATTTTGGAGGAAATAGAGAACAGATCCTTTCAGAAGAGAAAACATAATACTATCCATTCTTTGAAACAGAAAAACGTTATTTACACAAAGGCAGACAAAGGCAACAAGATTGTCATAATGGAAAAATCAGATTATATTGAAAAAAATGGAAAAAATGCTAACTGACAATGAATATGAAACCATTAACAAAAATCCTCTAAAAACTTGCATACAGTCATATGAAAAAACAATAGCAAAATCAAGCATAATACCAAACAAATATGCAGTTAAACCGGATAACCCAACCTTACCTAGACTTTATGGCTTACCCAAAATACGAGGGCTATCCAGAAAGTAGATTACGTTTTCGTCTGTTTCCGCTAGGGGCGGCGCTAGCGCGGCCATCTTGGGGTCAGAGCGTTGCGCAGCTCAGTCGGCATCTAGCCGTGCTAGTGAGAGGTTCGTGCTGTGCTCCGTTCAGATACTGTGACGGTTTGAAATGTCTGCGTTAATTGAAAATCCCGCGAGCTGCGAGGTGCGTGCAGTAATAAGGTTTCTGACTGCAAAAAACTGTAAACCGATAGAAATCTATCGGCAGCTTTGTGAAGTGTATGGGGACAACATTATCACTGAAGGTGGAGTGCGTCAGTGGGTCATCAGATTTAAAAATGGCCGAACCAATGTTCACGACGAAGATCGAAATGGGAAACCCAGCATAGTGACTGCCGAACTTGTCGAAAAAGTCGATGCTAAAGTCCGTGAAAATCGAAGGTTCACAATAACGGAACTTTCTTTGAGTTTTCCACAAATTTCGCGAAGTCTGTTGCACGAAATCATCAGCGAAAAGCTTGGTTACCACAAGTTTTGTGCAAGATGGATTCCAAAAATCTTGACAGAGGACCACAAAAATCAGCGAATGGCTGCAGCGTTGAACTTTTTGGACGTTTACCATAAGGATGGTGACTCTTTACTCGATCGCATCGTTACTGGTGACGAAACATGGGTGAAACACGTGAACTGTGAAACGAAATTGCAATCAATGCAGTGGGGGCACACAAGTTCTCCCCAAAAACCCAAGAAATGCATGCAAACAATGTCGGCAAGGAAGATGATGGCGACTGTTTTTTGGGACAGATAAGGTGTGATTTTGGTGGACTTCCTGGAAAGAGGCACTAAAATAAACTCTCAAAGGTATTGCCAAACTCTCCAAAAACTCAGAAGAGCCATTCAAAACAAGCGCAGAGGAATGATGAGCTCTAAGATCTTGTTGATTCACGACAACGCCCGGCCCCACACGGCAAATGTCACTCGTGAAGTTCTTGAATCTTTTAAGTGGGAGTTGTTTCCTCATCCGCCGTACAGTCCCGACCTGGCACCGAGCGACTTCCACCTATTCCCAGCAATGAAGAAGTGGCTGGCTATGCAGCGTTTTGATGACGACGCACAGCTGCAAGAAGAGGTAACGAAGTGGTTGAAGGCGCAGGCGGCCGAATTTTTCGACGAAGGAATTTCCAAGCTCGTACATCGCTACGATAAATGCCTTAATTTGAATGGTGACTATGTCGAAAAGTAGTATTTGAGTGTGGCTTTCATCTGTATATAATAAAATTTGTTTCCTATACTTTGTTTACTTTTTATTCCAAAACGTAATCTACTTTCTGGATAGCCCTCGTACACAAACCATCCATAACAATGAGACCTATAGTTAGCAGTATAAATTCACCAACATACAAACTTGCAAAGTGGCTAACAAACAAATTCAATTCATTTCCAAAATTCGACAGCCTAAGCATCAAAAACACCTATGAACTTATAGAACACATTAAGGATACTGAACTAAAAGAAGAGGACACACTAGTCTCATTTGATGTTAAATCACTGTTTCCCAGCATACCAGTTGATCAACTCCCACCGTTGATAGAAAAATGGCTCAAATCACTTGGAATGGCATCATCTGAAATTTCAGACTACATTGAACTAACCAAATTATGCATAGAACAAAATTTCTTCCAGTTTCAAACAAAATATTATCACCAAACTTCAGGGTTAGCAATGGGCAACCCACTATCACCCTTCCTGGCCGATCTGTACATGAGTACATTAGAAATAAGGATCAACAAAGGTTTCCCTTGGATGTTCAAACTCTGGCAACGATATGTAGATGACATCTTTGCAATAGTACCAAAAAAACACATCAGTGATGCACTAAAACTTTTAAATATCCAAGAAAAAAGCATCAAATTCACTGTAGAAATAGAAAAAGACGAGCATTTACCATTTTTGGATCTAAAAATAATGAGGAATAAAAACAGACTAAACTTTGGCATTTACAGAAAACCAACACAGACAGACAACTACATAAAAGCTAATGGCTACAACCCAAGATCCCACAAACAGGCAATCTTCAATAGTTTAGCACACAGACTGGTAAACATCCCTCTCACAGCAGAAGAATACAAAACAGAATACAACAAAATAATTGAAATAGCACAAAAAAATAACTTTCCCAAATCATTAGTGGACAAAAAAGTGAGCTTAGCAAAAAAGAAGAAGCTACTAAAGGAAACCACAACTCTCTCATCTACAGAAACTAATATGATTTTCAAAAAATTCACTTACCATCCATGGGCCTATGATAAATTCAAAAAAGTCTTCAAAAAACAAAATATTCAACTAGCACCAGTCAACCATTTCTCCTTAAAAAACCTAATTTGCTCAAACATCAAAGATGCCATTCCATCAAACAAAAAATCTGGTATATATCAAATTGAATGCAATGACTGTAGTCAAATTTATATTGGAAAAACAAAAAGAAATTTAGAAACAAGAGCAAAGGAACACTTTAGAAACATAAAATATAAACAATTAGAAAAATCAGCAGTTGCCACACATTTTTGGGAAAAAAACCACAACATAAATCCAGAACCAAAACTACTGAAACATACATCAGGAAAACAAGAACTATCCACATGGGAACAAATCTTCATTTCAAAAAATAGGAACAAAGTATTCAATTTCGACATCCCCCAGAAGGATTTGTTCAGCAAGTTCCTTGATCCGCCACCAGAGGAGACCTGTGACAAGGTATCGTCAGCTACACCAATGAGAACCAGTCGAGAGCCGGCCGATGATAGAGGCAAAGCCTCTGAAACTAGTTCCGGAAAAATTTAAAAGTAAGTGTTGTCTAGTGTCTTTAATCGACTCTCTTTAAAGTTAATTTATCATAACAACACTGTTTTCAACACTTCCAAGAAAGTAACTGTGAAATGATGTTCAGCTGAGCCCAGGATTAATGTAGCTTTCCTTCATATCAAGTACAAAATAATACCTGCTTTGTATTCCAGCTACAATACAATTGTGTTTGGCACATAAACTTGACACTCTCCAGTGGTCACAATAATCAGCAGTGTCACCTTTCTCTCTGCGAAATGTCAATCTCCTTCTTGATTTGTGCCGAGTATAGATACCACATATATATATTTTGATAATTCCTATGCAGAAACATATGGTCAACTGCATACTTCATAAAGCAGCTGAAGATCTTGGAATAATTTATAGTAGAAAGAAATATAGAAATACACGTTAAGTCTAAAGGCAAATACTAATAGGCAGAATTCATATTTGACTTGTCAGTTGACATTATGGGTCATTTTAAATTCAACATATGGATTTTTATAATGCTATACATACATTTTCTTGTTTTTTAAGGAGCTGAGGCAATTTTGAAACTTCTAGAAGAGGTCGACAAACACATACCAACTCCTATTCGAGATCTGGATAAACCATTCTTATTGCCAGTTGAAAATGTGTACTCTATTGCTGGTGAGTAAAATGCAAAGTAATTTAATTTATGGATAAATATGTGAAATTTTGCCATTGGTTCTTTGTCTATATAATCAGTTGCTATATTGACAAGGTTCTGTAGCTGAGGTGCTTCAATGGAATTTTGTTATCGAGAAACTTTGTCTAGCCTAAAGGGAATTAAATGTTGAACTGTTACGTTACCATTTGTTGTCACTGCAATGGAAATCTTATGTAGACAATACTCTGAGTTTACTCTTCTCCCATCACTATACAAAAAAGGCGGGTAGAGCTTTAAATCATGTGATTCTTGAGTCAACAGCAGCAACTTGTTTACATTACCAGCGGCTGTCTCTGCCTCTGGTATTTGTACAGGTAGTTCTTTTTTTTGCAGTATGTTATGAACAGATTTTTAATCTATACCAGTGCCATCCTTAGTTTATGGGAAGATGTAAACAAAGCAGGAAAATGTATTTCTCTACCAACTTGGTTGGAGAGAATATTCATGCTATTTTATTCCCACTTGGCAAACCTGTGTGCTGTCAATGAATTTCTATACAAAGATAGAGTCAACAAGAAAAATTCAGTGCCATGGCTGGGATTTGAACCACGGATCTCCTGGTTTCCGTCCAGTTGCTCTCACCCATTGAGCTACCATGGCCAACTTGCCATCATGACAGTAAATTCTCCATTTGACTTGTATATTTTGTATAGTTAAATGATGAAGCCTGGGACTCAAGTACTTACGATAGTAAGTCGCCACAAACGGTGTATCTCAAATGCGAGAGCCCCTAGTGGTTTACTGGGGAAATATACGAGTCAAATGAAGAATTTGATGTTATGATGGCAAGTTGGCCATGGTAGCTCAATGGGTAAGAGCGACTGGATGGAAACCAGGAGATCTGTGGTTCAAATCCCGGCCGTGGCATTGAATTTTTCATGTTCTCTCTATCAAAAACCTTAGCCTATATATGGCTAGTGTGAAAAAATGATTAATTTCCATCATTTAACTAAAATAATAATAGTTAAATGATGAAGCCTGAGACTCAAGTACTTACGAAGGTAAGTCGCCACAAACAGTGTATCTTGTATGCAAGAGCCCTTAGTGGTTTACCGGGGAAATATACGAGTCAAATGGAGAATTTAATGTCATGATGGCAAGTTGGCCATGTAGCTCAATGAGTAAGAGCGACTGGATGGAAACCAGGAGATTTGTGGTTCAAATCCTGGCCATGGCATTGAATTTTTCATGTTCTCTCTATCAGAAACCTTAGCCTATATCTAGTGTGAAGAAATGATTAATTTGCATCAATTAACTAAAATAATTCTGTGCAAAGTTTTGCTTTACCATTTTTGGAATAATAATGACAATATAGAAAACAAGAAATCCACTTATTAAAAAGTGTCCAGGTCCAGCTGCATTAACCACATGGGAAAAAATATTCATAAAGATATATGAAAGAAAATTGTTCAATTTTGACACGACCTTTGAAGAGAACCCAAACTTCTAGTTCTTTAAGATACTGACAGAGATGCCCCTGTTGCCTCCAAGGAATTCACCAAAACAACATCCAGTAGTTGAAACCAGCTGATGATGTTAGGAAGGTGCTCACGAAATGCATTCTAGGTAAACACTAGCAATAAATGGAGCATTGAGTGCTAGTTCGACTCAAAATTATATTAATTTTGTGGTTCATTGTATCATAGTCCTTAGTCATTGGAATTTTTCTTTACCATATATACAAATATAACAATTTGCAACAAAAGCTCCAGTTAAGAAAATGATGTTAATTCTTCTTTCTAATTGATATTCTTCTTTCCAATTGATTCGAAAGAAGAATTAACATCATTTTCTTAAGTTAAGTGAAGCTTTTGTTGCAAATTGTTATATTTGTATGATATTTTTGCTCACTGTAGCTAGCTTCATTTTCTACATAATCATTTGCTTTACTATTTTCATTGTTTTGAGTAACTTATGCAGTAGCACTTTTACGTTAGATTAAATGCAAACGTGTGTATACTTTGTAATATATTTCTGTTTTGTATGCTAAAAAGTGATCAAATGCTTACAACAATCACTCAAATATTTTATTTCTTCACATAACCTCACCTCAATTATAAGTTAAAAGTTAAGGCATGAATCTTTCTGCAGAATAAAAGTGCTTAATACTGCAATGACTTGAAAGTTCTACTAGCATGCAACTGCAAAAAAAAAAAAAAGTACCTAATTGGAATCTGACTTGATAATTCCTTTGCCACAACAATATATCTTCATGCTCAATTATATTTTTCTGTGCACAATTTCAAAGCCTACATATGTCACGAAGAATGGTGTGAAGCCTGTTTTTCAAAGCTCGGCTAATCGGGATCATTGTTTACTGCTTGCACTTTTGTAATTGTGCTGGCTCGTTTCTTTCAATGAAGCTATGAACCTTGCAAGAAATAGCACTTTTAACAAATTCATCATATTCACCATTTTTTTTTTAATTCTTTCAATACTTTCCTAGAGTGAAAAGCTGGTCCATTTTCACCTCACTTTGAGAGGCATAAATACTTGGCACTGAAACAGTGTATTCTGCTGCCAGATTAATGTCCTTCATTGCAAAAGTCAGGTATTTTTCACACAACTGGCAAAACACGTTCAGTATAATTTGTTTTTCACCACTTTTTAGTGGTTTCTCTCTGTGATGTTTACATAAATGAAATGTGTAGTTAATTAAATTAATTGGGAGTCGATTAATAACACAAAACAACACTCACTTTTAAATTTTCCCGGAACCGATTTCTGAGGCCTTCCCTCTATCTTCAGCCGACAAGTCGATGTCCGGCTGAAGATAGAGGGAAGGCCTCAGAAACCGGTTCCGGGAAAATTTAAAAGTGAGTGTTGTTTTGTGTTATTAATCGACTCCCAATTAATTTAATTTATACAACAACACTGTTTTCAACACTTCCATGAAAGGATTTTTAGGAAATGTGTAGTGTTTAATGCCCGCTTTTACTACATACTGCACCGCAGGCGGTGACACTGATACATAAGATAAAAATGGAGCACCAGTGGAATGAGATGGCGGGGGAAACCAGGCCCCGGAGAAAACCCGCCCTAGCGCCATGTTGTCCACCACAAATCTCACTTTGCAATTGCCTGGGATCGAACTCAGGCTGCCTTGGTGATTGCCAAGCGGTCTAACCACTGAGCCACGGCGCGGCCTGTGATGTTTACATATTGCATGTAAGCAGCCTTGTTGTAATTTCTCTAGCTGTTCATCTAAAGACAAGCTGTTTAAGACCTAAAGAAAGCAGCAGCACCTTTGCCATGTGGCACCACATCAAAATGAAAAATAGGCTCAGGAGGTAAAAGGTAAACTTCAAGGACTTCTGACCTTCTAAGACCAAGGTTAGAGGGTAATCACCCTCTTGTGCTCAACAATGTTGCAATCTGAACTATTTAGCATCTGCTTCAGAAAAGACTTAAGTTTACCATTTCAGTGTGCTGCAAAGAAGCTCTTCTAACTGAAACTTTGGAGAAGAAAAGAGTAAATTTCTGCACAACACATCAGCACTGGATTACAAGACTGGCACAAAGTAATGTTTACAGATGCAAACACTTTCAAATTGATCAGAGGGAAGTTTAAAAAGGTCAGATGGCTAAAACATGTCGACCAGTATGATCCAAAGTTTACCATCAAAATTGCTAAACATCTAGAAGATGCAATGGTATGGGGTGCTTTTAGTAGTGATTATGGTAGGGGTAACCTATACATTCTCCCTAAGAATGTTACACTGAAGGGAAGCAACCATTTAGAAGTATTGTGACAACATTTGGTAACATTTAAGTTAATTGTTGGAAATTAATTGCTACTTCACATTAGCTGTATATAGGCTAAGGTTTTGGATATAATCAAACAAAAATTCAGTGCCATGGCATACATTTCCATCAATTAAATTAATTAATAAGTGTTTATTGATGAAGCCTGGGACTCAAGTACTTACAATATTAAGTCGCCACAAATAGTGTATCTCGAATATGAGAGCCCCTAATGGTTTACCAGGAAAATATATGAGTCAGTTGAAGAATTTAAAGTCAGGATGGCATGTACGCCATGGTTGCTCAAATAGTGAGAGCAACTGGATGGAAACAAGGAGATCTGTGGTTCAAATCCTGGCCATGGCATTAAATTTTTCAGTTTGACTCTATTTGGTAACATTTTGGCCAATTCATCAGTGTCAGTACTTTATGCATGTAAACCTGCTCAAAGAACAAAAGTTGGTTCACAAGTTCCTGAAAGACAATAATATACCTTTTCTTAAATGCCTGGTAAGTATCCTAAGCTAAATCCAATATAAAATGCCTGGAATCAAATGAAAGATAAAATAGAAGGAGCTGCATGAACTGCAGAAGAGGTGTGTGGAAATAGATCAAAACTATTATTTGAAGCAAAGGGTTAGAAACAGTGATGTATTTAACATTTAAAAGTAATGAGTCGGTAATTCAAAAACGTTTGTTTTTTAATTACCAACTCATTACTTTCAAAAGACCAAAACTATTTTGAATGTAACAGATTTTGTGCCTTGCAGGCTCATGAAACTGATGCAAATAAGGGAAATATGACCAAGTTATTTGGAGAAGTTAAAAATAAAGCCTATTTTTATTACCATTTAAAGATTTCCATTGTGATGACTAATGATAGTTTTGCAAGGCTTATTTAAGTAAAGTAGAAGAAAAAGAACTATATAAAAGTACATTACAAGTTTGATGTAGACATACATTACCAAGGAGAGATACTACATTAGATGTTTTCAAATTGTAATAATAATAATAATAATAATAATAATAATAATAATAATAATAATAATAATAATAATAATAATAATAATAATAATAATAATAATTATTATTATAATAATAATAATAATAATTATTATAATAATTATAATAATAATAATAATAATTATAATAATTATAATTATAATAATAATAACTAATCAAATATGTACAAAGTATTACTAAGAAAGGAAAGTCTTGGAGATTTTACTTTCATTTATTTGTTAAATTGAGTTAAGTAAATATTGCTATCTTTGTAAACAACAATATTAGATACTTTAGGTAAACAAGAGCTACTAAACCACAACATATGTAATCTAGCATAATTGACAGAGTGTCAGTGTATTGTTTAAGAAATAAAACAAAGAAGGTAACATGTTTTGATCAGGCAGCCAATTATACTGCCATACTGCACAGTTCTCAGGTTCCACTAGACTAAGGACATAGTATTCTACCATTGGTCAAAGTACATTTTTGGCTATTCCTTTATCTCTTTAACCTCATACGTTCCCGGTGCTTTTGTGACTGAAGTTACAGCAAACGATCTCATCCTAAATTTTTAGATCTCGTCAGACTTCAACTCAAAAGTATGCTTAATACAGTTTAGCGAAGCTTACCAGAATGAAGGCTACACCATGGTACCTGCATACGCTAAGTGATGAATCCACATGTTAGCCATAGGAGCTGCTCTAAGAGCAGTGCTCATGTACAAAATTGTGTGCAAACCTCTAAATCATTCACCTTACATTCTAGTGTTCAATGCAACCATCAATTCAGTATTTTGACCAAACTTAACCATGGTGCAGAAACACTACCTAGAATCACTACCTGTGGTGTTTCTACGCTGAAGCACCAGAAACCTTTTCCTGCAGGCTAAGCCACCTTTGTGGCTAACTGGATCAACTTACAAAGCATCGGTTTCTACACAATCCTTGAAGAGCTTCTTTATCATGCCATCTAGGTAGCTCATCTAGCAGCTGCATTTGGCTCAGAGCAGTACACATCCTTAAAGCAGTGCCTTATTGAGATTAATATTTCTTTCACATCCTGAAAATTACAGGCAATTCTAAAGGTTGTGGACCTTAGGGATCAGACGCCTTTAATCTGCTGTGCAATGTGTCATTAGTATGCAGTACCATTCAAAGAAGTTCTTATGCCTCTTCTGGACTCAGGTTATTTCCATGGGTACAGTCCATTTTCATTGCCTGTATGATAAATCCCTGAACAAACTGGTAGACATAGTTGACTGTCTGCTCAAGACATCAGAATCAGACCCTGCACCCATCAACCAGCAATCATCCCCACAACAGCAGCAGCTGAGCTACAGTGCCTCATGGGGCCATTGTCACAGTGATCAAGGCATAACATCAGGAGTGAACAACACAAAAGCAAAGGTCATCAAACAGAATATGCCAGTGCCACAAAAAGTAGAGAAACACATAGGTGCTGCAACTACTGATTTAGTACCTCAACCCAATAAATTTATTTTTTAGTAAATCTTTTTATCTTTGTCTAGAACCATTTTATTTTGTTCAGTTATGTTTTGAATGTTCACATTTTTATCTTTTTGTTTTGCTATTAAATAAATATAATTTTGAGTCGAACTAGTCCTATTAAATACTTTGAGGGCTTGAGTTGGGGACAGCATAGCCAGCACTCTGAATAGGAAGCCATGCCTGGAAATGTACCATTTCTCCACAAAATGCCTAGTACACTTCCACATCTGTTGCATCAGTGAGTAAAATAGAATACGAGGGCGGTTCAGTAAGTACCCATGTTTCAAAATATATGGTGTTGATAAGGGAAGTTTGTGTATCGTCATTTGTTATAGGTCAAAATAAATTAGATGGTGATTCATAGGTTAGTTTGGATTTTATAGGCATTTCAAGAAGTTGTTTGTGTTTTTGCTAAAATGTAAAAAGTGTAATATTGTTCAGTGAGTAGTTCTTTACTTTTAGGTGGGAAAACTTTTGAAGAGATAAAATCGAAATTTGATGTTGCTTAGAGACAACAGATATTGGTATAACAAATTTAAGTATGGTCGAACATCTGCTTTTGACAAGGAGCGCTAAGGTTACTGAGGAAGTCATTGAAAAAGTCCAGGTATGATTCTCACTGACAGTTGAAAGAAAGTTCAAAAAGTAAGAGGCCTTAGGTATGTCAAAGGGAATGGCAATTCATATTCTGCACGATAAATTAGAGATGAGAAAGCTGTCAGCCTGATGGATGCCACATTTGCTCACAGTGGACAACAAGCAGGTGCAACTTTCAACTTCAAAGCTGTGTTTGGAAGCTGTTAAAACGAAATGTCAAAGACTTTTTGCATTGAGTTGTCATGTCAGTAAGACCTGGATTCATTGTTTTAAGCCAGAAACCAATCAACAATTAAAACAACAGGCTGCTTAGGAAGAATCTGCAAAGAAAGCTTCCAAAAAAGGCAATTGGCTGGAAAAGTGATGGCAATAATTTTTTGGGATGCAAAGGGCATCATACTCATTGACTTCTTGTAAAAAGGAAAAACTATTACTGAAGCATACTACAGTGAGCTATTGGCCCAATTTGACAAGAAGTTGAAGGAAACATGGCCCTATATGATGAAGAAGGAAGTTCTTTTTCATCACAATTATGCTTTTTCATATTGTTTTTCTTTTTCATCCGAGTTACCACCACCAACTGCATAAATTGTATTATGAATTACTGCCACACCCCCATATTCTCCTGACTTGGCTCCTTGCAGTTTCTTCCTGTTCCCAAACTAAGAAATGGCTCACAGAAACAAAATTTAGATCAAATGAGGTCAGCATGGAGACATATTTTGCAGAGCTTGACAATTCTTATTTTTTGGGGAGATTAAAAAGTGGCAGGAGCATTGGAAAAAGTGTGTATACCTAAAAGGGGACTATGTTTCGAATTAAATAATTTGTTAACTTTAAAGAGAGTCGATTAAAGACACTAGACAACACTTACTTTTGTGTTGTCTAGTGTCTTTAATCGACTCTCTTTAAAGTTAATTTATCATAACAACACTGTTTTCAACACTTCCAAGAAAGTAATTGTAAATAATTTGTGTTTGAAAAAACTGGCATCTTCATTCCTAACATGGGTACTTATTAAACCGTCCTTGTATATACTATTGTAAGTACTTAAGTCCCAGGCTTCATCATTTAACTCTTATTATTTTAGTTAATTGATGGAAATTAATCATTTCTCCACACTAGCCGTATATAGGCTAAGATATTTGATGGATAGAGTCAACATGAAAAAATTCAATGCCATGGCCGGGATTTGAACCACGGATCTCTTGGTTTCCGTCCAGTTGCTCTTAACCTTTGAGCTACCATGGCCAACGTGCCGTCCTGACATTAAATTCTCCAGTTGACTCAGTCTCTCTTAACATGCTGTGGTGTATCTCGGATGCGAGAGCCCCTAGTGGTCTACTGGGGAAATATACAAGTCAATTTAACCCTAACCAAAAACCCTTTAAGGAAATACATAGAAACCACCAAAAAAGCAATTAAAGAAAATACAGTAGTGCCACATAAGATGAAAAATAGCATAATTGTAA
Organism: Mantis religiosa; assembly: GCA_030765055.1. Lineage (NCBI taxonomy): Eukaryota > Metazoa > Arthropoda > Insecta > Mantodea > Mantidae > Mantis > Mantis religiosa. The sequence continues at coordinate 104,869,859 of CM060951.1, read as the reverse complement.
ACAACCCTAATTTGCCAAAATTATACTGCCTACTTAAAATTCACAAGACAGACAACAGCATGCGACCCATTATTAACAATATAGATGCCCCGACTTACAAACTGGCAAAATGGTTGTTGGAAGAATTTGACAAGTTTGAAAAGTTTGAATCTCTAAGCATAAACAATTCATTTGATTTAGTAAAGAAAATTGAAAACACAATTATAAAAACTGAAGAGGTGATGGTGTCCTTTGATATCAGATCTCTATTCACGAGCATACCTGTAGAAAAAATTCCAAAATTGATGAAAGGCTGGTTATCCAAAAGCAACGTTGCAGATGATAAAATAGAGGAATACATCAAATTAACCACCCTATGTATTGAACAAAACAGCTTCACGTTCTCCAGCAAGATCTTCCAACAAACAGCAGGCTTGGCCATGGGTAACCCTCTTTCACCATTACTAGCTAATCTGTTCATGAGTAATTTGGAAACACACATTACTAAAGCCTTTCCACATATTTTCAAATGTTGGCATAGATATGTCGACGATGTGTTTGCGATAGTCCCTAGAAGACTAACCGAGGATGCTATAAAGTTGCTAAACCTACAAGAAAAATCCATAGTTTTCACCATTGAAGTAGAGCAGGATGAATGGCTACCTTTTCTAGATTTGAAAATCATTAGAACACCAACAGGATTACAATTTGGAATATACCAAAAAGCAACACATGTTGACAATTACATTAAATGCAACCCATTCAACCCAGTACAACATCAATATGCAGTATTCCATAGTTTAGTTCACAGATTAATCAACATTCCGCTAACAAAAACAGAATATGAACAGGAGTACGCTCACATACACCAGGTTGCCGAACTGAACAACTATAACACAAATTTCATCAAAAAACTGATCTATAGACACAAAAGAAACAAATACTTAAAGGACATTACTACATTAAAAAAACTAGAAAACCCAAACACCAGATATGGAAAATTTACATTTCATCCAAAATACTTCAAAAAATTTGAAAAGATATTTAAGAGCTTCAACATAAAATTAGCCCCTCAAAACAAACACAACATCCGCAACTTACTAAACCCCCCTCTAAAAAATAGCACACCGAAAACTCAATTATCAGGCATTTACCAAATGAGTTGCCAGGATTGTGACAAGATATACATTTGTAAGACCAAAAGGAATCTAGGAACAAGAATGAAAGAACACTTCAGAAATATTAAATTCAAACAAATGGACAAGTCGGCCGTATCACATCACTTTTGGTCTGAGAATCACAACATAAAACAAGAAATAGAACTGATCAAACAGGCAAAGAAACCTCTGGAACTACAGATTTGGGAAAACATATTTATTACGAAAAAACAGGACCTCTTGATGAATTTTGAAATTCCCGCGGTAGATGACGTCATCAAACTTACCAGGACGTTAGATGGCAGCACAACACCAAGCCAGATGCAGACACCGGATGCACCATCAGTCTACCACAGAGCTGATGATAGGGGAGAAGTCCCCAGAAACTAGTCTTCATAGAAAAACTTGTAAGTGGAGAAAAGTATATACAAGGTTGACTCACTTGCCTAATTTTAGTTCCATCAATTAACTAAAAAGAGTAAAACCTGCTGAATGTGCAGACCATTCATTTGGATTGCTACGGGCTGTTCAACTGCAACTGAATTGGTTATTAAAAGACCTTGTTGCACTGATAACACTTATGTTGAAATTGTATGTCTTGACAAATGTGTAATTAGAATTTGTCCTGAAGGACAAGTATGCACACCCATGAGATGATTTGGAAGAAGAAATGGCACAGTCAATCACCAACCATTCAAAAACCTTGATCACACATTGATGTCATATTGTTCCCAAAAGTCACAAAACTCTGAGCTAATTTGCAGTAATTGTACGAAAATTCAGTGCATGTAACCATGATGTGTAGGGGTAAAATAATGTGGTTCCCTGTTCAAAATATTAGCTACACAGGCATTACTTAAATGCTTCAAGTAGTCTTAGTAAGAATTTTGAAGCCTACACAACTTACAAGTCGTAAGGACCTTGAGGTTTTTGAAACTACTTTTATTTTCCGGATTTTTGTTATAATTATTATTGCTCTTTTCTGTAACCTAAATGTTTTAAAAATGTATGTGTTTCCTCATGATCTTCGAAAGATGAGTCCATAATTCAGATGCGAATGTATAAAGAATAATATGCATATTTGTGCTGCAGTATCTTCATGATTTGGGATTCTGTTTCCAAAAAGTTAATCCTTATTATGTTGTACTTTTTCAAGGTATTCTTCCCATTTCAAATTATCAAGTAATTCTAAGAATTTTGTTTCTGTACTTGACAGAAGTGCTCATCATGTATTACAGATTATGTTGGTTTATTCTGATTTGCATACATTCAGTTTTATTTGTAGTGTCATTCCTTTTTCTCTGACTATATCTTAATCCAAACTGTACATGAGTGGATTAACCATTAACCAGAATTTTTCATTCTTAACTCAGCACATGAGCAAAATGTTTTGTGACTATTTCAGTTAGGAATTCCTTCTTTATTTCTTCCCTCCATCTAAATGCATTCACTACTTTAAGCTCACCTTCCTCCTTTCTCTCGCTTTCTCCTTCTATCAATCCTATTCTTATCCCTAACAGAAAGTGGCCACTGCTCAGTATTTCGTTTGCTATTTTAAAATTATTTTCAATGAGCTTCTCGCTACACAAGATAGTCAACCACACTTTGACCATTGTTATTTGCAAATGTATATTCGCCATCTTCATCTCCTTCTACTGCCCGATTACATATAAACAAATTATTCAATCACAGAAATGGAGCAATTTTACTCCCTCTTTGTTGAGTACCTTGTCCTTGCTACTCCTTACCCATTCATGTGCTTTCTCTCTACCTATTTCACCATTATGCCTTATTGATCTAGTTTTCTCTTCGTCTATTCTAGCATTGAAATCGCCCATTAACAAAAACACTGTCCTGAAATCCTTAGCCTTAGCTCCTCCATATCATCCTGTAGTTTATTAAATGTTCTATTGTCAAAGAAGCTTGATGTTGTGGGAGTGTTATAAACTATTCCTATTCCTAGACTATGTTCTATTTCTGGACCTGGTTACATTCCTATCATCCTTTATCATTGCTTCTATTCTCTTACTATTGAGTAACTATGCCCCAACTCCTCCTGATGCTCTCCCTCTTTCTTCCCTTTTAGTGGCCTCAGTGCCTATGTAACTAAAACCTCTTAAGTGTATTAACTCATTATTTCCTAGCCACATTTCCGCAATTCCAACTATGTCTTGCCAAGATGTTATATTCTGCAACTCTCCATTAATCATCTTACTTTTCAAACCCATTCCAGAACATCAGCTTTAAAATGTCTTGCTATTTATTTCCTGAAAAGAACGAAAGTTTGCCTTCTTTAGCCACTAATTTCTGTTGCCGTGATACTTGCATTGTCACTGTCTCTCTCCCACTCTCTCCCTCCACTTCTTGGTTGAGCACTACTCTGTTCCTCTCTCCCCACTAACTCCATTTCCCCTCTTTCCACCATTTCGTTTAACTCACTCTCACTCAAAAACCTTAACGGTTCACTTTGACCCACCACGCATACACTTGCCACATTTGCCGCTATGTTTCCTCTCTCGTCTGTCCTATACTTCTGTTTCTGCACTGCGCTGTCTTTTTCCCATTCGTATGTCTCTTGTCCTTTCCCTCCATCTCTGGCCTCTTCTTCCCCTCCGATGGTTAATGTCATTTCCTCCCATTCTGTCATCTGCTCGGTTGTAATATTCCTATCTAGCACTTACTCTTCGGTGTGTTGACCTACCCATAAGTTTTGATTTTACAGATTCGACGCATTCCTTTCCTGCTCTGTGTTAATTTTCTGCAGTGCAAGGCTCCAACCTTTGCCTTCTACATAAAGTGTCAGGCCTTTAACAAATGATTTTTTCCCGTCAGCCCAGGCCTCCTTCATTCTTCTAATCAATTCTTTCTTCAATTTCTGCTCCGTTTTTGTATAGTCTTGTTCAATAAAAATATTCAGTCCTTTCAGTTGACTCGTCTTCTGTAGTATTTTCCATTTCATCTTCGTCATAGCCAATTTCACTACAATGAGCCTTGGTGCTCTTCCCATTCTTCCAATCCTGTACGTGACCACAATCTCCCATCCTGTTAATGCAATTCCCAGCTTATCTTGGAAAAGCTGCTCTATCTGCTCCCAGGTCCTGCAGTCTCGATTTTCTTTCATGCCAAATACCACAAGATTTTTTTTTCTTCTTTACTTCGCTCTTTCTATTGCATCCACATTTTCTTAGTTTTTCTCCGTTTCATCATTTTTCCTTTTTAACAAAACGTTCATCTTTGCAATCTTTCAAGCTATTTTTCCTTCAATTCTTTTCTCTATTCCCTCCATTCTATCTATTTTCTTCTCTAACACCTCTATTGTATCCAGTTTCCCCATCTTTTTCAGTATCTCCTCCAGCATCCTTGTTGTGGGTCCAGAGTTTAGCTCAACTCCTCCAATCACTAACAATGCCATCACTACCAAAATGGTCCATGCAGCATCTCTTGTTCCATTTTTGACAATATAGTTTTTCACCAAACATTTCTTGGAGTGAAAATGCCCGATTCTGGCCCTATATAGCTCCAGTTGCACACCAATGTTTTTCCCAAACATAAGCACCACTGCAACACGTCTTACCTCGGCAACGTCTCATCAGCAACCCCAAAACTAGTAAGCATGGAGTGACTTCACTAAAGTTTCTAGAGCACCCTCCTTAGCCCGGTAGTGCAGGGTCTACCATTGTTTTTAGACCACTCAAAATAGGGCAATTGGACAATGTTGCAGAACTAGTGAGGATAACGTGTAACTGCGGTGAATGTATTATCAATTTTCTTTCTTTGAAGAAAGGATTGTTATTTTTAGGAGATCTGTGTTTCAAATTCAGGAGATTGTGTAAAAGAGAGTCTGATGTGTTACATTCACATGACTTTCTCTACTAGTTATAATTTATTTTTATATAGCTTTTACATATTATTTATACGAAACCTTATTTTTCTATTTCATGTTAATTTAAATGTTTGCAGGAATATTTAATTACACATTTCATTATGGTTTCAAGGGAGAAAGGGGATATTAAATTGATATTTAAACAACATTTAAATGTTTGAAAGTTGTTAGTATATTGTGACTTTGTGGGTTCGTGAAATAAAAAGTCCAATTACACCACTCAACAATGTTCTTTATTTCCACCGACTTACAGTTCAACACTTGCCAATTACACAAAATTACTTGCTGCACACAATTACAATTCACCAGTTCGTCCGTTACAATTTCCTTGTACTCGCGGTTACGTAAGCTCCGGTACACCTTCACAGTTACGTACAGTCTTCCGTTGCACAATCTTCTCGTACATTAACACGTCACTGACTAACTCTTACACCAAGAACTGACTGTCTCCTCACTCACTAACTGACAAAACCAACCGATTGACCAACTCCACTCTGTCTGTCTGTAACTCTCTTTATATAGGAATATCGCCGGTTTCTAGTGACCAGGAGAATGTTCCAGATTCCGTAATTTCTGGAACCAGGTGGACAGAAACAGACGGCACACTGATGTTTTTCCTCCCAACCACTGCCTGTCACCACTACAAGACAAACGAGGGGGAGGTGTGGCTAACGCGGTCCTCCCCTGCCTTCCGTTCCCAGCTGGTTCCACAGGGTGTTACAGCGCTCGCGTTACAATATAATGGCCTTGAAAACCTTTACTCTTTCTATGAGATTCAGGGCTATTCTATAACGTTTGGTTGAAGCTGAACTACTTGTTAAAGCTGCTAACCACTGGCTACGTGCCATTTAATATTCTGTTACAACATAACCACAACTTGTTGAGAGTCAGAAAGTTATGGTTAAGGATGACAAGAGGCGAGACCGTGTTGTTAGCGCCAGCAATACTACTTTTTCCTTGCTGAAATTTGATTTAGAAGCACAAAGGAATGAAGAACCCGCAGGAGATAGATAACCTTAGTTATTTGTACATCGTAAAGTGAAACATAAATTTGTGTGTGTGTGAAAATAATGAAAACTGTATGTTTACATGAGAAATATGTAAAGGGTTTCCAAACCTAACTTTTGACCTCTTGTTATTTACATGGTAGTAATCATCATCTTGAAGAAATGTTTGCTCTGAGATTCATTTCTTCGTCAGAATTATCTTGAATCAAGCATTTACATTTAATTTTCTGTCATGTAACCTATGAAATGCTGGTGTGGGTCAGAAAGTCCTACAAACTATAGCTTCCAAATTCCTTTAGCACCTGATGCCAAAGTAAACAAATATCCAAAATTAAAACAGTTTCTTTCAAATTAAATGCTAGAAGATAGAACATGTATATTACAAAATCACCAGAGTTCATATTTCATTTCAGTATTGATTATAGATTATTATAACAAATTATACTGTCCTCCAAAATATAACTTTTGTTTGCCGGGTTGTGATCTGAAAGGTGATGTTAACTAATTTTGGTGTGCTAAATTGAATCATGCAGTCCATTTTTCTCTATCACGTAAGGTTTTCTCACAAATACAAATAAAATTTTGAAAGTGATGTTTTTATGTAAAGATTGTGTGTTACAAAATGAATACAAAAATAAAAGTTTCTGAGTAATAAATATACAGAAATACCTGTATATCTGTAAAATAAGGCATGAAGTTAATTTCCTTCGGCCCGAAAGTCTGTTGCACTGATTTACGTTTAAGTCGTAATTAAGGAAATTCTGTTTTCAAGTACCAACGGTAATCCTCATTGTTCCATAGACCCTGACATCTGTCCATCTCCTTGACTTTTTGCTGATATTCATCTTGTTCATTTCTAAGGGATCCAAAATTATCAAGAAAATAGTTTAGTATAGTAGTAGATAGTATACGTAGTGAAGCTTTAAACTCATATTTCGTCCTGAAGCTCATAATAGCTTTTGTAGTATATTTCTCATAATGTTTTCGTATCGCAGATAGTTTATAAGAAACTTATTGACTACTTCTTTGAAAGTATACCATGGGTGCAGCTCATTCATGGTTCATCAAAACCCGGGAAAGTGTCGCAGGACAGTGTTATTAAATGCAAAGCATCTCAAATATTTAGCTGTTACTTCGTGTTTGCATTACTTTGCAACAATTACTTAAACATTAATCCTGGTAAAATGAAAGCATATATGTATGTGCTAAGTGTGAATATAATGTCCTACCACTGTATGCTTGAGCGAAAGAATTTCCTAACCTAAACTCTGACATATGTTAAATCCTAATGGAGAAATACATCTTTTATATGGCGCATTATTATCAAAATGTTTGTAAAATGGTATATTTTTTCAGCTAAGTAGAAGGTATAAAAGTAGAAAGTTCATGCTTAGGATGCACTAGAGCTTATACTTCATTTTGGTACTGGTTGGAGACTATTACAATGAAAATACAAAATCCAATTTTAATTATGCTATTAATACTTCAAGAAGTTCAAAGAAGTTATTTGTTGTATTGCTTCACAATAAATCATTGATATATCAAACAAATAAAAGATTAAAATTCTTAGTTCATATAAAACAATATTTACTAAAAATTATGTACTTCCCTAAAAAAAACAGCACCTTTTCTTATATCTATAAATCATTATGTCGGATTAATAATGGCATTACTTCTGCAATAATCAAAATATATTTTACATTGCTCTTCCGAAGACTTTGTAGCTCGCCTGCTTTCCAACTTGGTCTGTACAGAACGGATGTCTTTAAGTGATCGCAATTGCACTGTTTGAACTGGTGTACCGAGAGCGTTGAAAAAACAAAACACACCTGCAAAGCGTATGAATTTGTGATGAGTCACTTCAGGTGCTAAACAACATGGTTGAGAAGATCCGTCGCCATAACAAGCATAGTTACAGAATATGAAAACCTGCCATACTTCTTAGTGCTGAGTATGCTGATCCAAAAGTTACAGATTATGACAAACAAGTGAATAGCGACAACAATTTAAAAAACTACAAAGTATTAAAAAATGCTAACCAGTGTTAATTTCTTGGAAATGGCAGATGCCTTAAAAAAGCTTATTAAAATAGTGTTTTTTTAAAATGATCTACTTAACCTATACAGTAATTGTTGCAGAAAAAGTAATAAAACTTAAATTTTGTGTATTTTTATGATTTATATTTGATTTATTTAGGACACTAAACAGATACCTTAAATAGATCTTTACACCTAAAATTTGAGTCTACATGCAGAAAAGAAATGTAGTTTATTTAAATTTTGCAAATTATTTCTTGATTTTAATATGTTTTTTTAACTTACTTTATGGATATCTTAGTAGATTATTTGCATTAGACCAAGTCCTTAAGACCAAAGTTTGAAATGTCATATGAAGCTTGTTATCAGCATGTGCACATTTACATTTATTTTTGAAACTGTGCATAAGTTGAGGAATATTATATTTTAAGCAATTGAACAATTAAAGTAATTTTTACCCCTATAGGTCGAGGAACTGTTGTAACAGGGAGGCTAGAAAGAGGAGTTCTGAAGAAAGGAAATGAAGTTGAGTTTGTTGGTTATGGAAAGAGCTTCAAGAGCACAGTAACAGGTAAGCACATCAAAAGTATAAAAATTGAAAGAAGTGTAGAGACAATGAAGCACAAGTTAAAATAAAAGTGAATAGAGAAGATATTGCAATTCCTTTCTTGGAAGTGTTGAAAACAGTGTTGTTATGATAAATTAAATTAAAAGGGAGTCGATTAATGACACTAAACAACACTTACTTTTAAATTTTTCCAGAACATGTTTTAGAGACTTTGCCTCTATCCTCAGTCGATGGCCGGCTGAGGATAGAGGCAAAGTCTCTGAAACATGTTCCGGAAAAATTTAAAAGTGTTGTTTAGTGTCATTAATCGACTCCCTTTAAATTTAATTAGAGAAGATATTGACACATTACTTCACTTACACTGTTTTTTACAGGACATGTTTCAAGAGCTGTTGCTTCTATCATAAGCTGAGTCTCGACTGGTGCAAATGATAGTGTTTTCCTCCTTCTCCCTGTTGTCGGTAGATGGCATGATGTATTTGTCAAAGATGTCCGGTGATGGAGTTTCGAAATTTATGATTCCATGACGATTAATAAAAATTGTCATAGAATCATGAATTTCGAAACTCCACCACAGGACATCTTTAATAAATATATCATGCCATCTACTGATGACACGGAGAAGGAGGAAAACACTATCATTTGTACCAGTGAGACTCAGCTGATGATAGGAGCAACAGCTCTTGATACATGTCCTGTGAAAAACAGTGTTAAGTAAAGTAATGTGTCAATATCTTCTTGATTCAGGTAAGCACATGATCAGGTTGATACCAGATGCATTGTTTTAGAAACATTAGAATCCTGTCATATGAAGTTGGTATTTTATTTGAAAGGTGTGGAGATGTTCCATCAAATCCTAGAAGAAGCACAAGCAGGTGATCAGTTAGGAGCACTGGTGAGAGGAGTAAAGCGAGATGAAGTACGCAGAGGAATGATGATGTGCAAGCCAGGGACTGTAAAGGCACATGATCAAGCAGAGGCTCAGGTACACATGCACTTGAATCTGTTATAATATGTGTGCAATGAATTGGGTCAGTATATGGAGAGAAAATGGAATGTTTCTTCTACCCCTGCTGGAAGTTGAATCCAGATTCTATGAAATGTGGTCACTTACCTTATATTCTTGGAGTAATGATCTGTGACATGAATTACTTAACATGTTGATAAGAATATTTATTTTAATTTTTTCCCTTTATCATATTACTTCTCTCTCCCTCTTGAAAAATGTAATATGTAAGGTTTAATCTGTTACTAGAAGCTAGTAAAGCATTGTTTGTGAAATTTATTCTTTTATTTGAAATTCTCTCCATTTCATTTTCATCAAAATAGTTCTTTTCTCTTCAGGTATATATCCTGAGTAAAGAGGAGGGTGGAAGACCTAAACCCTTTACCTCCTTTTTCCAAATGCAGATGTTTTCAAAAACCTGGGATTGTGCTACAAAAGTCCAGATTCCAGATAAAGAAATGGTTATGCCAGGAGAAGACACCAAGTAAGTTTCAGTTGCACTGTTTAAGTTAAAAAAAACTCAAAGCTGTATTTACTATAAAGAATGAAATAGTTTATATAATGGAAACAATTCTTTTAGCAGTGGCATTTGGATTTTAAATCTAGAATGAAAAGAATTTAGCCCTAATTATTTAATAAAGGACTGTTCTCTTCACAGGCTGATTCTACAACTCTTTAGACCTATGGTCTTGGAACAGGGCCAAAGGTTTACATTAAGAGATGGTGCAACAACACTAGGTACTGGTGTCATAACAAAAGTATTGCCACCACTTTCAGAAGATGATAAACTACTTCTGTTAGAAGGCAGGAAGGCTATTGAGAAGAGGGACAGAAAGGCCAAAAGCAATTAAATAAGACTTCCATGAGTAGAGTGCAAAAAATAAATGAAGAAACAGTGATGTGTCTCATATTGATAAACGTTTCCTTTTTATCAGTTGAAGTGGTAGAAGGAAATCATCTCAAACATAAAAATAGATGGCAACATCATTTGTAACTATTATCCTGTTAATTATTACTGTTAATTTCCTTTTGTACAGTTTAAATTGGACTGCGAAATAATTGAAAAGACTTGATCCATATGCATTTTGAAACCACAGTAGTGAGAATATAAACACTCCTTGCAAAAATAGTATCTTTCTTCTTGTGTACTTACATGACCTTTCAAAAGTTTATGGTGTGTGACAGGGACTTAGTGAACCAGTGATAGATTGCAGTTTATGCTTCAAGTGATTAGAGAGGTATGTATACGAGACGTGTACTGCTTAAGGGGATGCACTAATTTTAAAACTTGCATAATTTGACACCTCTTGTAATGAAACTTACCAATTATTATTCCTAATAGTAATGTAAGACTGAATGCAAAACTTAAACTTTAAATTTTTTAAACTGGTAGAAAAGGAAAAAACTTCAATCCCCCACCAAATGAGTTGACATTGAGTAAACGTTTTTATGTATAATGAATATTTTTCATTCCTTTATATTTTAGTTTAGCAGATTTGAATTTTAGCAGTTTCATCATATCCTTTGTTTTTTCCTGCAACTTCTTTTTCTACTTGTGTGTGTTATTGCAACCAAAATTTTGTGAAATATTTTGTATTTCAGATCCAACTAATACAAAATTCAATATATTATACTATTAAATTTAAAGGGAGTCGATTAATGACACTAAACAACACTTATATTAACTATTCTAAACATGTAAACATTTGGTGCTAGTAAGTTACATTAAAAAAAAAATAATAATAAATCTGTGGACTATGGCTTACCAAATCTGTTGATTCAGGCCCATATTGTATGGCACAATCCACCAATACATGGAGATAATGATTCAGCATCTTGCTTTCCTCAGCAGAAATGTTTACTTTCAAGACTTACAAGATACTACCAATCATAATTGCCCAAGTATATCATGAAACTGACTAGACACAGTCCAGTCCTGTACCTGGACTGAAAAATCTGAATCCACATGAATGTATTTTATCTACATTCTATGAATAGGAACTGAATCACCATACTCCAACCTCGTCGGTCTGCAAGGTTCAGTTAGGTAGGCACTGGCCTACTGATCCTGAGGTGCAGGTGCAGTTGCAGTTTCAAAGCCAGCCAAGACTGTTTTTTAAGTATGCTTAAAAGTGATTGTCCCATGTCAGATTTACTGGCTGTAATAGAGCTCCTGCGAGACCAAATTATGGCACGTTCAATATCCTTGCAATTGACAATGTTGATAAATATTTATTTATACCCCAAACCAGTATACCATGGCACAGAACAAAAATGTTCCATAGTTTTCTATAAAAGCGGTGTCTCATGGCTAAAAATGCTTTAAAAATGCCACTTTTAGAAATCACATTTTAAAAGTTTTTAATGAAAAATTTATTCATGCATTGGAACCTCTCTCCCTAAGCAAAAGAGAAAACAATGACTACATTATATTCTGCTAAGCAACTGTTGATACCGAAATTAAAGGATTGAAATAAAGAATCATGATGGATTTCAGAGGAATGTTGGTTCTTTGTTACAACACGTGCAGTTGCATTTGAGTCAAATAGCAGTTTGAGTTGTTTTAACAAAAGAAACATAAGAAAAAGTGTCCTTAGCAGATTTCTAAAGGGTAGCACTTGACTTTGAATAGGGTATCCTTCGGACCATTCATAATGGCATGACAAAATAGCCACAAAGGGAATCTTTGGTTGAATAATGGGCTTCCAGAAAGAGAAAGCTATACACCCACGCGCTGCTGTGACCAGTAGGGACTTTCAGTTCATGACTGGCAAGCCATTAAGAAAGTTATCTGGTTCTGTCTTGGTCAAAGGCAGACCAGAAGCGATGAGAGAAGATATTTGTTGGTTCATATAAACGTGAAGAACAAATTAAGTTTTATCGAGTAATAAACATTTCATAAACAGTAACTCTAAAGAGTGATATTGGTAACCCTTGGTCGGCAACTTCAAGTTTGGTGTTCTGATAAAAGAAGAAGCAGTCAATAAACCAGTTTGAAACGGGCATTCCAGTGTCATTAAAACTATCCTTCTCATACATATCCACGCATACCTGGAGATAAACCTCATTGCTTTACCCTGAGCTAAACACCCATTATTTCCATTTGCTTCAAACCGTCGCCCAAGTGGAACTCTTTATTCGCCAATATATTCGCTTCACTTTAATGCTTAAATTATTTGTGATTATTGAGAGAACTCAGGATAGACACATAATAGTCTGAGAAACTAAGAGTTATATAACTTGAACACATTTTTCGTAGTACTGGAATATTATGTAACAAAACTGGAAAAGGTTCTAAGACTTTCACGGCCGGTGTCAATACTAGTTGAAGTATATTCCGGGCTTGTAGGCCGTGGTCTACTGGGCTCTTTCTTCTTCTTCTTCCCAGACGTTTCGTCTGCGACTACGGCAGACATTCTCAGTGGCAGTGGCGAGGTCGAAGTACTCTAGTGGGTATTTCTTGTATAAATACTGCGGTCCACAGTGCAAACAGCACAGTCGCTGTTGAAATACCCACTAGAGTACTTCGATCTCGCCACTGCCACCGAGGATGTCTGCTGTAGTCGCAGACGAAACGTCTGGGAAGAAGAAGAAGAAAGAGCCCAGTAGACCACGGCCTACAAGCCCGGAATATAGTTCAACTAGTAAAACTGGAAATTTGAAAATAACTGGTTTTTGTACAAAATCAATAAAACATGCTTTTAAAATAGGTTAAGCTTTCAAGAAAATGACAATGTACGAAACTGTCTTATTTAATTATATACAATAGTAAGATAATGAAATAAAAGAAGTGTATATATACTCTATAAATGTTTAAATGATAAAAAATATAAAGTACATTCTGTGTATTCTTATATTCTTTAATATCTATGGGTAGCAGTTAATAAAATATAATTTCAAAAGCACCACATAGCAGAAACAAGTTATTTACAATGGATGTTCCTGATATTGTGATGCAAAAAATTATCAGACTCACGCCATATAGACACCCTTGTAAACTTTATTTCATTTCCTTGCACCAAGTAAGAAAACAAATGTAAAAACAGACACATGTTAATATAAGAACACAGCAATAATAATAAAGCCTAAAAACTATCAGAGGTATATTTTGGAAATGCTCTTTATTGTGATATTCTGTGTGCTGGTCAGGCAATTGTGTAAGGAGGCACAGGTGTTTGTCAAGTTTACTACCATGAGGCACAACATTCTTCCATGGGAGAAGTAAAAAGAAAGACAATCAGCACTATGCCATACTGTATGTGTGGAAGGGCTTCATTTATACGTATTTCCGAAGAATTTGTGAATAAGTTTGCCAGAAGTAGGGAAAATTGAGTTCATAGCACTAGATTCCAAGGGCCATAAGATAAAGTTTGTGAGTAGTAGTTACATTTAAGACTGTAGTCGCAGAATATTTTATGTTTTCTGCTGTACCTATTGGCTCATCAGTCTTTAAAACTCTGATTACATTAGTCTGCATGATATCAGATGACTAAGACCTAACATGGCTTTTTTATGCTGTTTTTCCAAAAATGGTTTTAGATTTCTTCTCTCACATACAGTTTTAACACTTTCATAATAAGTGGGGAATTATATATAAGTATACTTTTTTTATCTTTCGCTGTTTGTGAAGGGGCTGTCCCTCACTTTATTTCTTTATTATGATTTGAGGTACTGCAATGTGAACAATTCAAATGTCAAGATTTAACTGTATTGGATTCAAATGTGTTTGTAACATTTATGGGAATTGTACAATGCTTAAGCAGACTTTGTGAAAAAGGTGTGCTATAGTTACACTTATTTTAAAGTGAAACTTGTTGACTACGATAAAACACTGGTGCCGAAGAAAGTTTAAGACTATTGTGTTAGAAGATAAAACTGGATCAAAGGAAAAAAAATGCGCATGCCATTTGTAATTCTTATGGTGGGGAGGGACAGTCCAACAAAGACACATCCAAACACACATAAAAATGACTTTCCCATGAATCTTCTAGCTTTGGTACGAAAGTGTTGATGGCATCTTTGCAATAGCTCCTAATACCAAATAGATATTTAGACAATTCATTAAAACTATTCATTCTGCAGGAAAAAGCTTTAAAATACACAATAGAAAAGAAAGTCAATATACAGCTCTCCTAAATATCATTAGGAATGACAAAAATAAAATTTAGAATTTACAGGATGCCATCATCGGAAAATTACATAAAAAGTCATAGCTGTAACCCAATTACACATAAGCATATAATAATAAATCTTACACACAGACTATCAACATACCCATGGATAAAGCAGAATACAAGGAACAAAAATCTAATACTTCACATAGCAGATGAAAATGGATACAACAAAAGTCTGGTATTTAAGATAATTAAATAAGCTAAGCTAAAGAAAACCATTAAGGAAGCACATTGATCAAAGAAAACGACCATAATAGCATATTGATATGGTACTCTCTTCCTCGAGTTGATTATTAAATGTTAAAGGAATATCTCGAAGATTAACTAAATGTTAAATGAATATATATTGTCACCCGATTGACGGAAGGCTGAACCAGCTGGCAGGAAGAGTGGGAGATGGGTAGCGTTCAGGCCACGCCTACTCATGTGGCTGATTGGCACTCGCTGAGGGGGTGGGGATAGAAGTAACCACAAGTCACGGGACCGTCTCTTTCCCCTCCTCCTGCATCTGGAAAGACCATGATGCTTCGTTGAGTCGGGAAACTTTCAGATCTGCAATTGGTGTCTAAGTGATGCATTGGGCTAGAGGAGTTAGTTTTTGGCAGGAAGCCGTAAAAGAAGAGTGCAGTGTTAGCGAATAGTGTGCAGACAGACTGGAAGATTGCGTACGTGTGTGAGTTATCAGAGGTGCACGAAGCGTATTTCTATGGGAATAAAGAACGATCTGAATTTCTGCAAGTTGGATTTTAATCCTTTGAACCTGCCAAAGTCACAATATATATAAAATATATAGATTTTTCTGTTTTTCACATGTGTGTATATATATATATACATACATATGTGAAAAACAGAAAAATGTTGTGTGTATTGTCAAGTTTGTGACAGACTCTGAAAAAGGTCGTTTCTTTCCCCTTAGTAGCACAGATGCAGCCATAAATTTTAAGGGTGGCAGCCGGTGTTTATTTTCAAGCCTAGTTTTGACAGGAGAAATTGTGGGAGGTCTAGAAAGATGGGAGAGAGGTTGTTTCCGTAAAAGAGATGCCATATGCATTCTATCAACCAACTAATTAAAAATAATAAGCTGTAGGGGGGAAAAGAAGAGTTGTATGACCTACCCGGGGAACAAATGTCTATGAAAGAGTAGTTGGCCGCTGGGTGCCAAACTGAAGAGTCGCATGATAGCACACAATAAGGAACCGCATTTATTAAAGTAGTTGGCATCTGTGTGCGAAACTGAAAAGACTTGCATTAGTACACGAACAGAAATCGTGCAATTTAAAGAGTTGGTGTATGAGTGCCAAGCTAAAAAGTTGTGAGATGATACGCGGGGAATCAATCATGCTAGAACGAAGCCAACCATTCAGAGTTTGTCTAGCCAAAATCTATTTCAATAGTAATTTAAATATAACTGATCGTCATAAGAGAATAAAACTGTGTTTCTTTCCAAGTACCCAAATTGATCCACCCACAACACCCTGAATCAAGATATCCTTGCTACAGATCCTATATTCATGAGCTTTAGGATAACTCCGAGAGCAACCGCGGACTTCCATGTTCTCAATCTTCATTGACGAGGCTGACGGAGGAGATACCTTGCAATATTCAATGGATTCATGTACTATCCAAAGGATAAATTCAAAAGGATCTTTAGAGAACAAAATATCATATTGGTAGCTATAAATAAATGGTATTAACATTTTCCTATGAATAAAGAACTATGATACAATGAAGCACAAATTATATTAGTATTAACATTGTTAAATTAAAAAACAGAAGATGAAATCATACCAACCAATAGATCCGGAATATACTAAACCAAGTTGTAGAGCTTGTGAAAAATATACACAGGGCAGACTAAAACAAACCTAAAATACAGGATCAAAGAACAGTTTAGAAACACAAAATTAAAACAGGAAGATATGTCAGCAGTAGCATTCCACTTTTGCTACCCAAATAGAAAATTATTAAAAGGTGTGGGAAAACATCTTAATATGGAAATATGTTTGGTTGGAATCTAATGTTAAGTAGTTGGCAATGAAGCCATTCACTCTCTTACACTCCAGTATTTTAAATAACATGGAATTAAAGAGACAGAATAATTAACTTAGAAATTCCACCAGTTGATAATTTCCTAAAAAAGTTCTTAATTACACCACCAGAGAGAAGACTGCAAGCAACAACAGACGACAGACCTTCAAGGTTGAAAATTAGTTTATTTTCAACCATACAATATACACAGTTGGTGTTATTGAAGATCATGTCAGAAGCAATTACAATGATACAATCAGAGGTAGTAGACACATCAATATTAATAAATGGTAATTAATAATTATGATAATATGAAAGCAACAGCTCCTGAAACCAATCCCTCAAAAAATTAAAATTTAAGTGATGTGGAAAAACTGGCTACAAATAGTGTTATGAGTAGGGCTTGGAAGTTGACAGAAAGGTTCTCCAAAAATGAGCTATAAAATACCATTAAAATATAAAAAAATGCACATCAAATGTAAAAAAATGACCTAAAAATTAACAATTTCTTTCATAATAATAAATTATTAACTGTCACAGACAAATAATGAATATATGGTTCGAATAACCACATTTTAAAATTAACTTAGTAAATAATGCAATGATTGCTGCTAAATAATAAATCAATTCAAAATTCATCAGGCCATTTTAAATTTTATAAAATATGATAATAAATTACTGTACCCATTAACCAAGACATACCTTACTTAGCGTTGGTCATCTTCAAGTTATCAAAAGTAAAGGAACGGTGGTTGTCAGCTAAAACTGCTTTATACTTTGAGAAATTTCTCTCCACTTCCACAGATGTTATAGGTGCATACTTGAAAAAACACTATGTCACTGCCTGTTAAATCCTATTCAAAAGTATCAGTTCTGAAGTTTTCTCCTGATAGATATTGGCAATCTGACAAATTGTTTGGTATCCTTTATTTTTGTCCAACACAAATTTTAGTTTCTGTGTAATTTTGTCCCCAATCTCACCTTTTACATTTTGTATCCTCTCTTCTGCAACTAACTCAATCGATTCATCCAATGTCATGCCACTTTCTTCAAGGCGGGTTATGGTATCAAAAAAATGTAAAATTTGATTTAATGAAAGCTAATTTACCTTGGATTTGAGTATCAGAAAACAGATCCTGTGCGCTCTCAATTGCCTTAGAATCTACCCTATCTAAGCTATTCACCACTTCTCTCACTATTTGAAAATTGTCACAGTGCAGTTAACCATGTACCCCAGCGTGTTAAAATTGGTGCCGGGGGCAAAGCTATATTAGGGGATTTATCTTTGAAATACATAGTTTGGGTTGATGCTTTCGAAAATATTTTCTTTACTGTGGAAATTAGTGTATCTACTTCTGGAAATGTTGATGTGACCTGTTCCGCCATGATGAATTCAATGAAAAGCATGGGCCAAACAAGTAACATGCACCATTTTACTGTAAAATAATTGGATCGATTTTGCCGCCTTTACCATGTCTTTTAGGAAGAGGAGCACATCATGCTGTATTCCACTAGGCCACAATAAACACATGCATTTATCGAACAGTTTGCATATCTGACAGTGGTTAACAGCTTCCATAACCTCTAAGGTTAGAAGAAACATTTGTCCTGCACTAGTAGCTTCTAGCATACCATTGGCCACATAATGCCCCTCTGAATCAGTTGTCTTATCAATTGATACATAACTTTTTTTTCCCATTCACATATTCAGTTTAACGTGTCTTCATAACATTTTTGTAGGTAACTTTTATGCAAAGTTGATTCATTTGGAATTGTATGACCAGTGTGATGTTCAAGAAAATCTTGTAATTTGGAATTTATTTTCCTAGCGGAATATTTGCACTAACAAATACTTTACATAATTCTTTATAAAAGGAAGATGACTTGTTACTTGACATTGAAGCCATTTCTTTTAACAGTAACTAAGATGCTTGTCTTTTTATCACATTTTGAAGAGCTCGCAAATGTTTTTCTGTGGATACAGTCCACACGTTTTGCATGATGTAATCAGTGATTCCTCGAATTGATGCGTCATAAATTCATCAGCACTGTTAGGACGCTGACCTGTGTTAATTACATGTTTTATCACACTTACAAAGTTACTATTTCATATAAAATACATAAATGAACTTTTAATCACAGATCATTTTAAAATCCCCCAAAAAGCACATGGGTCAGGGTGAGGTTTGCCATGAGATTCGAACCCAGGCCTCCCGAATGCGGGTTACAGATGAAAATGCCCTATAAATTCGTGAAAAAGAAAGAAAATGGCCGGAAAATGTATTTAAATATTAAAAAATGACTTTATTATAAAAATGATGAAAAAAGGCATTTTGATGACCTATAGAAACGTGTTTGTTTCAGAATGCACTTAATTTCCAATAAGCATTGTCTATGACTACTCAGAAAAAAGATGACTTTCCATCAAAATCCGGGCCCTAGTTATGAGTTAAATATAAACAGTTAAGTTATGTGTGATTAGAGGAATTTAGTAACAGTGATATCAAAATTAACTGAAAAAAGTATTTGTAGTCTGTTTTTTGACACTTTGTCATATTTTTATATTTTCAATTTTTCCAATATTTCTATTATCAACCTCTTTCCAACTTGGAAAGAAGTGACGTGTTAAAAAACCAACTACAAATAGTTTTTTCAAATGAAATATTAATCCTCTGTGCTCACTAGAATGTAGATTTCTTAACTGACAGTATCAAATAATTAAAACTAAAAAGTCCACTTTTAATTAACAAACATGAAGTACCAACTAAATTAACAAAAAAGACAAAAACATCAACAGATGTAATTGCTATAAATGACCTAAAGAAAACAAAACATTGGTTTTAGTTTTGGGATTTTCAGATCATTATGCACAAATAGTAACTATATATATATAAAAAAAAAACAATTAGAGCCCGTAATAGCAGATTTGTTAGTGGCAGTGCAGCAGAGTTCTAGTGTTTACTGGCAAAGAAAAATTGGGAAGGAGTGCAACAAAATGTGCATACAGCAAATTTAAGAGATTCATTAATAGTTTCCAGCTATTTAAGTTAATTGAAGGAAATTATTCATTTCATCACACTAGCCATATACAGGCTAAGGTATTGGATTGATAGGGTCGACATGAAAAACTCAATGCCACAGCTGGGACTTGAAGCACGGATCTACCGGCCCCCGTCCAGTCGCCTCTACCCATTGAGCCACCATGGTCAACCCATTTCATGACATTAAACACTCCAATTGACTCATATATTTCCCCAGCAAACCACTAGGGGCTCTTGCATCCAAGATACACCGTTTGTGGCGACATACTATTGTAAGTATTTGAGTCCCAGGCTTCATCAAATTGACTCATATATTTCCCTGGCAAACCACTAGGTTCTCTCGCCTCCAAGATAATGCATTACTTTTATTAGTATAATCATACTAAATACATCTGCTAAAATATAATACGAATAGAATGTACAGTATAATTTGCAGTACAATATACAGAAAGAAAGTAACATATTTTAAAATACATTTTGTCATTGGAAATGTTCAGTTACTCGAAGTCATCACTATTCTTCCGTTTCCCATGACTAAGCAGTTATCGCAAATGATTTTGGCATGTTTTCTCAAACAGGAAGGAGCATTCCATTTCACACATGCATATTTAGTTTTTCTGTTATTTTTGTCTTTACTGCAGGGTTCACATCGTTTGCTTTTCAGTGATTCTGATGCATTTGGCAACTCACTGGCTGTAGGCTGTTCAGGTTTATATTTCTGTAAGTACTCTTTCAGATCATTGGTTAGCTTTGATGCTATTGCTCTTCTTTGTAGCTGTTGAGACAGTAAAGCTAAGGGCAGTACTTTCAAATATTCCTGTCTTGTGGAATATTTGTTTTAGTTTCCAAGAAGGATAACTCTAGAATTAATATCTGCAATATTCAACACATGTTAAAAGATTACCATTGGCCACTCTCATGATCTGGCTACATTCTACGTAGTGCACAATTTATCTATTACATCAACTCGAGATTGAGTATCGTAATGCATGATTATTTCAGCGTTTCTCTCGACACCTTCCGACAGTTGGCCCGATGAAACTGTAGACTTGAGATCAAAACTACTGTTTCTGAATCTAATGATTTTGTTTCCACTTTATCTTGAGAATCAGAATCATCTTATTCATACAAATTGTCATCCAATGGTAAGGCATCGTTATCGCAAAGTAGACAATGTACTTCTTCCAAATCCTTGGGATTTTATTAGATCATAGCTTTTACTGATATTCATGATGAAGAACTAATAGCTCCTTCCACTAGCAATGCAACATTCCACAACTTACTAACGAAGAGAAGCATGTCATCAACATGAAACGGGAGTAGGTGCAAGGAGCCCGCTAGACCCATAGACACCTAATTGCTGATTCGTCATTCTTGTAGCTACAATAATAAAAAGAAAAATGTGTCACCACAGCAAACATTTGAGTAAGGTGTAATGTTAGATGTCCTAGTCAGGCAATTACGTAGGTGCGTTTGTTTGGAAACTAAAGCATTTATATAAAGCTAGGGGCCTGCCAGGCCCCATGCGACTGGGTGCAGTAAACAGAGATGAAAGATTATGTACATCAGTGGTGGCTCATGGCCGAAATGATTGGGGGCGCGGACACGGTTTTGCTTGCTAAGTATTGACAACAATAATTATTACACTTGTAAATTTTAAGAACCAATTTTTTTCAAATTCTACCTCTACAATCCACGGGAATAATGGTTCTCAAGTTGTGATATATACCTCATAAATAAATACAAGAAGCCCAACACTATCTTTGCCCAAAGCTGCATATTAATATGCATGCAACATATAAAAGGATTTTAGTTAATTGATGGAAATTAATCATTTCTTCATGATAGCTGTAAATAGGCTAAGGTCTTTGATAGATAGAGTCAACATGGAACATTCAATGCCATGGCCGGGATTTGAACCATGGATCTCCCAGTCTCCATCCAGTCGTTCTAACCCATTGAGCTACCATGGCCAACATGCCGTCCTGACATTAAATTCTCCATCTGACTCGTATATTTCCCCAGTAGACCACTAGGGGCTCTCGCATTTGAGATACACCGTTTGTGGCGACTTACTATCGTAAGTACTTGAGTCCCAGGCTTCATCATTTAACTCTTTATTATTTTAGTTAATTGATGGAAATTAATCATTTCCTTGATGAGCAGAACGTCTTACGTAATCACTATTAAAAAATGAAACAAATCAAATATGGAGTTCCCTAGGGATCCATACTAGGGCCCGTCCTCTTTTTAATATCCATAAACGACTTCCCAAATTATTTAAATCCAACTTGCGTAACTATGTTTGCTGACGACACAAATGTTATAATAAAGGGAAATGAAAATGCAAAACATATAACCAGTAAAATTGAAACTTGGTTTGCTGAAAACAATTTGCTTATTAATACAAACAAATCTTCAGCAATATCATTTCGCCACAAACAAAATAAAAATGTTGTGAAACCTGACATCAAGTTGTATGATGTGTGTGACAGAAGCAAATTTTCTTGGAGTAAGGGTAGATCAGCATTTAGACTGGGAAGCACACGTAAATAATCTAGTAATAAAGCTAAATAAATTCTACTTCTCGTTAAGAGTAATAAAAAATGAGTTGAATGCAAGTGACATGAGAACCTTATATTTTGCATATGCAGGAAGTCTAATGAGGTATGGAATTATATTCTGGGGGAAGCAGAGACAGTCACTTGGTTTTTAAAGTACAAAAAAGAATTGTTAGATGCCTAATGTTAGGAAAAAAATATGACTCCTGCAGGAACTTCTTTAAAGAATTGAAAATCTTGAGTCTGCCCAGTCTGTATATATACTGTTTGCTATGTTATACAAAACAAATTCTTGAAAATTTCACCATAAATAATCAAATACACCATCATAACACCAGAGGTAAAACAGACTTAAAAACAATAACACATAGAACTACATTTTATTTCAAAGGAGTTAGATATTCAGCAGTCACTATGTATAATAAACTGCCGGCCAATCTGAAAAACATAAAATCCATGCAGTGTTTCAAGCTATCATTGAAAAAAATTTTATTAAGCGATTCATATTATGTGAATAATATTAAGTGAATTTCTAGATACATTGAAGCTGGCCATACAATTGTATATATTTGTGATACCATTTTAAATGCTGTAGCTGTAGAGCCATGCTACTGTATATATCTATTAGTTCATGCTTAGATCTTATTAATAACACTTTATGTAATTTATTTTTTATACTTTATATTATTTGTATTGTAAATATTTGTATTGACGTATCCAATGTCATTGTATTGACTTAACGGATGAATAAACTACCAATACTACTACATGCTAGCCATAAATAGGCTACCGGGGAAATATATGAGTCAGATGGAGAATTTAATGTCAGGACAGCACGTTGGCCATGGTAGCTTAATGGGTTAGAGCGACTGGACAGAGACCGGGAGACCATGGCATTGAATTTTTCATGTTGACTCTATCAAAGACCTTAGCCTAATTACGGCTAGCATAAAGAAATGATTAATTTCCATCAATTAACTAAAATAATAAGAGTTAAATGATGAAGCCTGGGACTCAAGTACTTACGTAGTAAGTCGCCACAAATTGTGTATCTGGAATGCGAGAGCCCCTAGTGGTCTACCGGAGAAATATACTAGTCAGATGGAGAATTTAATGTCAGGACGGCACGTTGGCCATGGTAGCTCAATGGGTTAGAGCGACTGGACGGTGATTCAAATCCCGGCCATGGCATTGAATTTTTCATGTTGACTATCAATATAAAAGGATGTTATCAGAACATCATTCAAGCTCACGCAAATCCATGTAAGCTGCCACTACACCAGTTTAATTTTTTTTCTCACAGATTCATGTGCATATCATTGAATGTACACATATTAAATCTCGTATTTGGCATTTGTTCAGTTTATCATGAATTGCACTTTTCACCGATTTATACGTTCTTTAATTTAATGAAATGTTCCATCACTCTTTCATCAAAATCCTGCATGTTACTGATAGGGGCCTTATTTATTGACAGCATTGCTAAAGCATTGAGTCTGTTTTTTGTTACTGTATTTCCTAAAAGCATTTTTATCCTTTTCTGAGTGGATAAGCAACGTTCAGGTTCTGCAGTCTCCTCGGTATTGTTGTGACAATTTTCAAAAGCTTTGTGACTTCACTGAACACTGACAAAAGTTTATTTTCATAATGAAATGAAAAAGTCTCAATGCTCCTTGAATGTTAGTCACTTCATCTTTAAATTAGCTGCAACTCTGTGTGCAGTTTTCCTTCCTGTAGAAAAGGATAGCATTGCATCTCTCGTGCTATGGAGTCTATTGCATACAGGTTGAACTTATCATTTATCTTGTTTTGTTATTTGTCATAGTGGATTTCCAGATTCTACTGCTATTTTTGCATTACTTTAGTGAATTTGAAACTGGGGCTTTATTTCAAAATAAGGGCATTATCAATTATAATACTATATTTCAGGATTTTGGCAGGAGCTAGTTAGTTAACCATTGCTTGAATACATGTCTATTTTCTCCTGGCAAACTACTGAGTAGATTATTTAAATACTAGCAATGCATCTGGCACAAATCCACTCAAAATTCCAGCTACAAAACAATTTAGAGCCCTTTCCCAATGAAACAAGCAAAAGATACAATCATTTTGGAAACCCATAATTTTCCTTAGACTGACATTCACTCAGGTTTCATCCAAATAAATAGGCTGCCCAGTATTTCATACATTCATTTAACATAATTGAAATTGTTTAACCATAACTTTTTAAATTAGGAATTCCTGTCTTAGATTGTTCTTTACCTAATATAATCCTATGCTCATCTCGCATAAAGCCCACCTACTTCCACTGAAAATTTTTCTTTTAATGCTTGTTTAATGTCATTTAAACTGGGTAAGATACACCCTATAAATTGAATCAGAATATTGAGAAACCCCACATGTCCAAAAAACTAAATTTTCAGGAGATACAAAAATTTGTTCTTAAAATTATGCTCAAAGTAGTTTTGTCCTCAAAGTATAAACTTGGAAGAAGCGTAGGGACAGTGAACCCGGCCATGTGGTCTAACTTAGAAAATAATATGCTGTCAATTCTTAATTTAAAAATGCGTAAGAAAACAGCCACTTTGAAACAAAAATTCATGAATCTTCAAAAGAAGCAAGAACCAAATCCACATAAAAAGCAAGATTTATTACTCTCATGTCAAAAACCTAACAACGTAACGAATCTATCCACATGCAACTTCACGGAGAAAGAAATAGATTTTCTAAACAAAGGCCTAAAAACATGTATAGATTACACAAAAAACATTGAAAACTATATTGCGGACATTGAAATAGCGATATATAATTTGCCCGATAATAAAAAATCTACGATCAGAACACAGTGCATAGGAACTCTAGATCATATTCAAAATGCAAATTCAAAAAGTTATTCACATAAAAAATTAATCAAAAATTTAAATGAAAAACCGGTACTCTACACAAAAGCAGACAAGGGTAACAAAATAGTAATACTGGACGAAGAAGACTATCGCAAAAAAATGGACAACCTTTTAAACGGAAAAGAATTTGTTAAACTAGAAAACAATCCATTAAAGAAAGCATGCAAATCTGTGGAATTAGCAATTAAAAACAGTAAAATCATGACTAAAAGAGATAAATTGAACAATAAAATAGACAATCCAAAAACACTATACATATATGGTTTACCCAAAATACATAAACGTGAAATTACCCTCAGACCAATAATTAATAACATTGATGCACCCACTTACCAACTATCAAAATGGCTGGTTCAAATATTCAGATCCTTCACAAAATTTGAAAATTTAAGTATCAAAAGCTCGTTTGAATTTTTAAATCTCCTGAAGGATGAAAAGATCAGCTCTACAGATGCTTTAGTTTCCTTTGATGTCATTTCTTTATATCCAAGTATACCTACCAATGAGCTTATTCCACTTCTCAAAAAATGGCTGGAATCAATACAAAAAACATCTGAAGAAATAGAAGAACTTTCACAACTTACAGAAATTTGTATCAGTCAAAATTTTTTCAGCTTTAATGGACAGATCTATAAACAAAAAACAGGCCTAGCTATGGGCAACCCATTGTCTCCCTTCTTGGCAGATTATTTATGAGTGCTTTTGAAACACATATCACAAAAACTTTTCCAAATTATTTCAGTGTGGTATCGCTATGTTGACGACATGTTTGCAATAGTACCTAAAAAACTCATACAAGATGGTTTTAAACTTTTGAATATACAAAATCCAGCTATAAAATTTACATTGGAAACAGAAGAGGATGGGGTGCTCCCCTTTTTGGACATCAAGATCAAAAAAATGAACAACAGTTTCAACCCAAAACAACACCAACATGCCATTTTCAACAGTTTAATCTTTCGGATGATCAACTTTCCACTAAACAGACATTATCAAGAAGAATACCTACACATAAAAAAAGTAGCTATATCCAACGGTTTCAACCCAAATTTAGTAGACAAAACAGTTAACAGACTCAACAAAGCTAAGAAAATAAAAGAAACCACCACCCTAGAACCCACAGGAGAAAAAGAGAAACTTTTTAAAAAATTCACCTTCCACCCCTCAGCCTATAACAAATTCCAAAAAATCTTCTCAAAACACAACATAACTCTTGCACCTCAAAATAGGTTTAATATCAGAAATTTGTTAGAAGGCCCTCCCAAAAATTCAATCACTACCAAAGAAAAACCAGGAATCTATGAGATCAAATGTGAAACTTGCCCTAAAATTTATATAGGAAAAACAAAAAGAAATATTAACATCAGAACTAAAGAACATCTAAGAAACATTAAAAATGGTGAAACAGAAAAATCAGCAGTGGCTTTTCATTTTTTGAATACTAGACATGACATCAACTTGGAAACATCTCTAATAAAATATGTTAATCGCCTCATAGACGTTTCCGTATGGGAAAAAATCAACAAAAATCGTCATAGTCATGAATTTTGAAACTCCACCACCGAACATCTTTGACAAGTACATCATGCCATCTATTGACAATACGGAGAGAGGAAACCACTACAACTTACACTAATCGAGTATCAGCTGATGATAGGAGCAAGAGCTCTTGAAACATGTCCTGTGAATAAACAGTGTGAGTGAAGCAATGTGTCAATATATTCTCGATTCACTTTTGTACTAGTTTTGTCCTTATTTTTCGTAGAAATGAGGGAAGCATGCCATTGCACTGTAGACATTCTTGATCCATTTTCTTGAAGTTATGTTAACATTTATTTAGTGAACATGTGGGCTTTATCAGTATTTTGTAATAAATATGCATAAATTGTTACTTAACCCACACTTTATTGCTGACAAGGACAAAAATTAAACTGTCAAAGAGAAATCTTTGGCATTATATTCTACACATGGTTCATTCTTTGATACATGTTGGCCAATTACGTATGTCGTTGTAGAAGCTCTGAACGATTTCATTTTTTTGGTAAGAATAACAAATCGTCTTAGGTTTTGTATTTCCTTCTCACTTATAGGCATATTATCTTGATAAGCCTGACTTATAGGGCTTGGTAGAATTACGAATGGTTTAGCCAGTTGGAATGTTTCGGTGACAATAGCTGTGTAACAGTTTATGCCAGAACATAGGGGTTTCTCTACATTATGATTGACCTACATGTTTAAAGTATGTCATAGAAAACTCAATTTTGTAAAAAAAGAAAATGGACATGTGGGGTTTCTCAATATTCCCATTCAATTGTACTACAAATAGCCACTTATGTAAATAGACTGCTGTTCCTGTTGGTTATTTAGTCGTTTCCTTCCTAACAGTGCCATTTTCGTCTTTTCTTGCAACATTCTGCATAAATCCTTTCATGGAAGTGTTGAAAACAGTGTTGTTGTACAGTGTTGTTTAGTGTCATTAATCGACTCCCAACAAATTTAACATTCTGTATGTTGAAGTACAAGATACACCAGTAGCTGCAACAGTTCTTTCCATTACCTGGGTTACGAATTATTGGTTTACCAGATGTTAAGTACATTTTCGTCTTTTCTTGCAACATTCTGCATAAATCCTTTCATGGAAGTGTTGAAAACAGTGTTGTTGTACAGTGTTGTTTAGTGTCATTAATCGACTCCCAACAAATTTAACATTCTGTATTATTAAATTTTAGATGAGTCGCGTTTTTTACACATCTGCTTCACTTTCGTACCTATTTTGAGGACATGTTTCGCAAATCTTCGCTTGCATCTACGGCTCTTGTGCGACTGACGCTAGATCCAGCGGTGTGGGTAATTCTGGGGTTGTTGCTGCCATCTGTTGATTTAGTGATGAACTGAAATGTGGGATTCTCTTCTGTGGTGTTCCAATACAGTTGAATCTTAACATTCTGTATGTTGAAGTACAAGATACACCAGTAGCTGCAACAGTTCTTTCCATTACCTGGGTTACGAATTATTGGTTTACCAGATGTTAAGATCTCCAGTTCACGAGAGAACTTTGTACCAAAATTCATTTCCCATATATTCAGATTAAAGAGCTTTCCATCGTCTTCCAACACCAGCTTGAAACAATACAATAAGCAGGGCACATCAGTTTCCATATTTCACTGTCAATAGGAAAGTCCTGCACTGGTTGAAGCACCTGTTGCTGACATGTAAATTAGACAGTCACGGATAGCAGTAGCTATGTGTTTACCAAATATGTCACCCCTCTTGATGCAGAAAGGGGTAGTGGAAGTAGGAAGGGAAGTAGGTCATGTTTCAACTTAAACCAGACAAATCTTAATTACCTACTTTTTTTTTTTAAGGATATGAATATCCTTACATTAGTGGTTTTGAAATATGGTTGTAATAAAACATAACATGAAATGGTACTCAAATACTTCTTTTTGTCCTCATAGATTTAAAATCTAGAAAACGTATTGTCTTTCAAAAAATTGAGGTGATTGGTAAAGATAGAACCCATTTCTAGTATCACCGTAATAAATTGATCAAAGAATGTCTCTTTTAAGTAAAAAAATGCAATCTGGTGTTTATAGCATAGCACAATGTTACTGCATTTCAACTGAGAAACTGATTCCAATTTTTTAGTCACTGTCAGCAAAACTTTTCAGCTTTACTTTGAAAAATCTTAATATAATTGGCACCACTTGATCATTTTAACCCACAAATACAAAATAATCTTGCCCATAATCGTCAAGGTATGTCTTAGGTGGTAATGTCTAAACTAACTTTCCAGGTTTTATTTCTCTTGGAGCAGATGCTTGACTTTGGAAGTTGTTATGCACTTTACAGATTAGTAAGCATATATTAGGGTGTATATAAGTAATAATTATTTACCTGGAAATTAATTGTTCTTTCACACTGGCCGTGTGTAGGCTAAATTGTGGAAACGTAGAGTCAGAATGAAAAATTCAATGCCATAGCCGGGATTTGAACCACGGATCTTCTGGTTTCCGTCCAGCCGCACTACCATTGTGCTACTATGGCCAACGTGCCGATATGACATTAAATTCTCCAACTGACTCGTATTTTCCCGGTAAACCACTTAGCAGTTCTCATAAACACATGAGACAACTACCTTAATGGCGACTTACTACATGTAAGTACTTTAAGGCCCGGGCTTTATAGTTAACCACTATTAGGTCAATTATTGGAAATTAATTGTTCTTTCACACTGGCCGTGTGTAGGCTAAATTGTGGAAACGTAGAGTCAGAATGAAAAATTCAATGCCATAGCCGGGATTTGAACCACGGATCTTCTGGTTTCCGTCCAGCCGCACTACCATTGTGCTACTATGGCCAACGTGCCGATATGACATTAAATTCTCCAACTGACTCGTATTTTCCCGGTAAACCACTTAGCAGTTCTCATAAACACATGAGACAACTACCTTAATGGCGACTTACTACATGTAAGTACTTTAAGGCCCGGGCTTTATAGTTAACCACTATTAGGTCAATTATTGGAAATTAATTGTTCTTTCACACTGGCCGTGTGTAGGCTAAATTGTGGAAACGTAGAGTCAGAATGAAAAATTCAATGCCATAGCCGGGATTTGAACCACGGATCTTCTGGTTTCCGTCCAGCCGCACTACCATTGTGCTACTATGGCCAACGTGCCGATATGACATTAAATTCTCCAACTGACTCGTATTTTCCCGGTAAACCACTTAGCAGTTCTCATAAACACATGAGACAACTACCTTAATGGCGACTTACTACATGTAAGTACTTTAAGGCCCGGGCTTTATAGTTAACCACTATTAGGTCAATTATTGGAAATTAATTGTTCTTTCACACTGGCCGTGTGTAGGCTAAATTGTGGAAACGTAGAGTCAGAATGAAAAATTCAATGCCATAGCCGGGATTTGAACCACGGATCTTCTGGTTTCCGTCCAGCCGCACTACCATTGTGCTACTATGGCCAACGTGCCGATATGACATTAAATTCTCCAACTGACTCGTATTTTCCCGGTAAACCACTTAGCAGTTCTCATAAACACATGAGACAACTACCTTAATGGCGACTTACTACATGTAAGTACTTTAAGGCCCGGGCTTTATAGTTAACCACTATTAGGTCAATTATTGGAAATTAATTGTTCTTTCACACTGGCCGTGTGTAGGCTAAATTGTGGAAACGTAGAGTCAGAATGAAAAATTCAATGCCATAGCCGGGATTTGAACCACGGATCTTCTGGTTTCCGTCCAGCCGCACTACCATTGTGCTACTATGGCCAACGTGCCGATATGACATTAAATTCTCCAACTGACTCGTATTTTCCCGGTAAACCACTTAGCAGTTCTCATAAACACATGAGACAACTACCTTAATGGCGACTTACTACATGTAAGTACTTTAAGGCCCGGGCTTTATAGTTAACCACTATTAGGTCAATTATTGGAAATTAATTGTTCTTTCACACTGGCCGTGTGTAGGCTAAATTGTGGAAACGT
Organism: Mantis religiosa; assembly: GCA_030765055.1. NCBI lineage: Eukaryota > Metazoa > Arthropoda > Insecta > Mantodea > Mantidae > Mantis > Mantis religiosa. The sequence goes on along the minus strand of CM060951.1, from coordinate 104,838,998 downwards.
AGAGTCAGAATGAAAAATTCAATGCCATAGCCGGGATTTGAACCACGGATCTTCTGGTTTCCGTCCAGCCGCACTACCATTGTGCTACTATGGCCAACGTGCCGATATGACATTAAATTCTCCAACTGACTCGTATTTTCCCGGTAAACCACTTAGCAGTTCTCATAAACACATGAGACAACTACCTTAATGGCGACTTACTACATGTAAGTACTTTAAGGCCCGGGCTTTATAGTTAACCACTATTAGGTCAATTATTGGAAATTAATTGTTCTTTCACACTGGCCGTGTGTAGGCTAAATTGTGGAAACGTAGAGTCAGAATGAAAAATTCAATGCCATAGCCGGGATTTGAACCACGGATCTTCTGGTTTCCGTCCAGCCGCACTACCATTGTGCTACTATGGCCAACGTGCCGATATGACATTAAATTCTCCAACTGACTCGTATTTTCCCGGTAAACCACTTAGCAGTTCTCATAAACACATGAGACAACTACCTTAATGGCGACTTACTACATGTAAGTACTTTAAGGCCCGGGCTTTATAGTTAACCACTATTAGGTCAATTATTGGAAATTAATTGTTCTTTCACACTGGCCGTGTGTAGGCTAAATTGTGGAAACGTAGAGTCAGAATGAAAAATTCAATGCCATAGCCGGGATTTGAACCACGGATCTTCTGGTTTCCGTCCAGCCGCACTACCATTGTGCTACTATGGCCAACGTGCCGATATGACATTAAATTCTCCAACTGACTCGTATTTTCCCGGTAAACCACTTAGCAGTTCTCATAAACACATGAGACAACTACCTTAATGGCGACTTACTACATGTAAGTACTTTAAGGCCCGGGCTTTATAGTTAACCACTATTAGGTCAATTATTGGAAATTAATTGTTCTTTCACACTGGCCGTGTGTAGGCTAAATTGTGGAAACGTAGAGTCAGAATGAAAAATTCAATGCCATAGCCGGGATTTGAACCACGGATCTTCTGGTTTCCGTCCAGCCGCACTACCATTGTGCTACTATGGCCAACGTGCCGATATGACATTAAATTCTCCAACTGACTCGTATTTTCCCGGTAAACCACTTAGCAGTTCTCATAAACACATGAGACAACTACCTTAATGGCGACTTACTACATGTAAGTACTTTAAGGCCCGGGCTTTATAGTTAACCACTATTAGGTCAATTATTGGAAATTAATTGTTCTTTCACACTGGCCGTGTGTAGGCTAAATTGTGGAAACGTAGAGTCAGAATGAAAAATTCAATGCCATAGCCGGGATTTGAACCACGGATCTTCTGGTTTCCGTCCAGCCGCACTACCATTGTGCTACTATGGCCAACGTGCCGATATGACATTAAATTCTCCAACTGACTCGTATTTTCCCGGTAAACCACTTAGCAGTTCTCATAAACACATGAGACAACTACCTTAATGGCGACTTACTACATGTAAGTACTTTAAGGCCCGGGCTTTATAGTTAACCACTATTAGGTCAATTATTGGAAATTAATTGTTCTTTCACACTGGCCGTGTGTAGGCTAAATTGTGGAAACGTAGAGTCAGAATGAAAAATTCAATGCCATAGCCGGGATTTGAACCACGGATCTTCTGGTTTCCGTCCAGCCGCACTACCATTGTGCTACTATGGCCAACGTGCCGATATGACATTAAATTCTCCAACTGACTCGTATTTTCCCGGTAAACCACTTAGCAGTTCTCATAAACACACGAGTCAGTTGGAGAATTTAATGTCATATCGGCACGTTGGCCATAGTAGCACAATGGTAGTGCGGCTGGACGGAAACCAGAAGATCCGTGGTTCAAATCCCGGCTATGGCATTGAATTTTTCATTCTGACTCTACGTTTCCACAATTTAGCCTACACACGGCCAGTGTGAAAGAACAATTAATTTCCAATAATTGACCTAATAGTGGTTAACTATAAAGCCCGGGCCTTAAAGTACTTACATGTAGTAAGTCGCCATTAAGGTAGTTGTCTCATGTGTTTATGAGAACTGCTAAGTGGTTTACCGGGAAAATACGAGTCAGTTGGAGAATTTAATGTCATATCGGCACGTTGGCCATAGTAGCACAATGGTAGTGCGGCTGGACGGAAACCAGAAGATCCGTGGTTCAAATCCCGGCTATGGCATTGAATTTTTCATTCTGACTCTACGTTTCCACAATTATTTACCTGTCACCCATTTTCTTTCCAGATTGTACAGGCTATATAATACTTGTGACACACGTTTTTCTTGGCATGGAACACTTCTACCCAAACCTGTGCCTATTCTGGAGGGGATGTGCACACATGAAAGGGGCCATCTATCCAGAAACAATGAGGACCATACTGCACGGCCCTTCATACACTCTCAAAACACCCCTTCCTACCAGTGGTTTCCTCTTAATCCTAACCTCTTCCAATAAAAAATGTAAAATGACCCCTCATTTGATACTCTTCAAAACATGAAGGAAAGAGAAGAAAACACTTATAAATAATGCAAACAATTCACGTCAGTTCTGCTGCTTATTTTATGGTCACCAGTGATGCAATCAAATGTAAAGCCCACACTATGGATTTTGTAGTAAACCAGTGAAGGGGGACATAATGGTGATACACAAATTTCTGACACATCGCAGCACTGTATACCGATTACAGCAGTATATTGACTAATCTTAAGCTAACCAGATGTTTTGCACAATCACTAATTACTATAAACTGCAACAAAATTTGATACTTTATGAATACAGTAAACTTCTGTAGTTCTTTTTATCTGCCCAGAGCCATTAAATAGTCTCTGCTTTTATGGTTTCTTCAGAAAAATTGTAAAATTTATCAGGTACGTATATGTAAACTATTGGTATGCTAACCAATGGTAGCTATTGATGTTTCATAGTTCTGGTTTCAAATGATAAAAATACAATATGAAGTATAATGCATTTAATGCAATATCAAAACGATGTTACATAATTACCAGCAGTTCAGCTCTCCATTACATTAAATTAAAACCATTAACATACAGTTTAACATCATAGGTGATCTAAATTTTATTTGCTTTTCTTGTACACTAAGAAAGAATATATTGAACAGTCTGCAATAATTGAGGAGTGTTACACGTCTCCAACTTGCTAACAGAATGGAATTGACTGCTGTCAATCCAATAATAAATCAAACAAATTGTAAAATTACTCAGGGGAGGTTCTTTTACATATAAAAAAAAATTAAAAAACTAAAGCGGAATAGAGAACAGATTACAAAAAGACTTAGTATATCATACTGAGAAATCAAACACTCAAATTCTTCAACACTGTTCATTCATCTATAAAAATAGTAAACAGTTCTCTATGCTCCCCATCCATTCAGACCATCAACAGACGCATTATCATTCAAACATGTATGATTTGCTTCACATTCCAAGTAACACATACTTCCACACATTTTTTGCATCAACATCTTAAATACAAAAGGCAAAAGTTGAGTCCTCCGTATGCTGAAAGTTTCTTTGCATCGAAACACACAACACTTTGCTATTTACAAGTCTTCATCATCTTCGGGGAGAGCAGTTTCTTGTGCTTCCTAAACAAAGCAATTCACAGAAGAATTAGAATACATTTCAGCAAAACATTTCTTAGAGAATACAAAACAATAAAGAAAGTAGACATTACCTTGAGATCCTTCTCAATCTGTAGCTGCCAGTTTGGATCCATAGTGACCTCTGGAGGTACCAATGCAGGCATTGCCACAAACTCCAGATTTGGATCACCAATCAACTTTCTTGCCAACCACAGGAATGGCTTCTCAAAGTTGTAGTTACTTTTTGCACTGATATCGTAATACTGTTGAACAGAGAAAGTGATTAGCCTAATGCGATTACAAATGGAAATAGCATTAAACATGCATGTAATACATGTCTCAGATTAGAGGGACAGATGCTTGTCTGCATTTTTGCTTAAGATATCACTGATTCATCACTGACATACATATCATTTATTAACATCAACTATAAAGAAGTTTTAATTGATTCAGCACTGGTCATTTAAACCCTGCAAGGGATGGGAACATTCATACCTTCCATATTATTTGAACGAAAAAACTGGTTTAAAACCCATTAAAGGCAGTATACATCTACAGTATAAAAGTAAACTATATTAACCAATCATTGAAATTTCAATACTTTGTTTCACTGTAGCAAAAGCCATTATTTGCATCAAACGCTTCTAATATTTGAGTCATTTTGTTTTGTGTGCATACAAACCATATGTATCCTGCGCAAGTGAGTTCTCCGGTTCAGGTTCTAGGATATAGTTTATGCTACCCAGCAATAATCATTGTATATGTACACAATGTTGGAAAGAAACAGAACTCTGTCAGCATCTGTAATTTTTTTTTTGTGTAATTTTACAAAAAGTAAAGTAAAGTCATATCGGACGATGAATGGAATGGGTGAAATGATGCTCAAATGAGCCCAGGGTCTATAGAGCTTAGAGTTACCCGACATTTGTCTTTGCAGATAAGGGAAAACCCTGGAAAAAACCTTATCCAGATAACTCACCTTGACCGAAATTCGAACTCGGGACCTCTTGAACATGAGGCAGACACTACCACCACGCTACCGAGGCGGGCGTCAGCATCTGTATGTATCTCTTATTACAATATTTCAGTTTATGGTAGCCTTATGCAGCTGTTTTTGCTCAATATTTTGGTTATTTATACTCACTTGTGTTCCGAGTGATTGCTTGTAGCTATCAAGAGTTAAATGAATAGCACATTTGAAATTACTAAATACCAGTGTTAACCATGGATTATCCTAGTAATGTAGCAAATAAATTACAAATAGACTGCGAGCAAAGTGCAGTCGGTGTGTGCATTTGTGAGCAATCTTCTCCCCTCCTTGCCATACAAGCAAAGGATACCACCCACAACAAAAAAAGTTGCGACAATGTTCAGTGAGTGTGTGTGGTGTTTTAGGGCCCGTCGACAGCAAGGTCATTTGGGCCCAATGTTCAGTGTGTTGCAAAGAAACCAATATTTTGAGATTTAACTTCAGGCACTTAAGATACAAAAATATTGATAAGTCCGCAATAGCAGCTCATTTCTGGTCTGAAAATCATGAAATTGAAGATAGCACCGAATTACTAAAATGCGTACAAAAACATAGTGAACTCGTCATATGGGAGAGAATATACATAGAAAAACATAAAAGCCAACTAATGAACTTAGAAATCCTGCCAGAAGAGAATCCCACTAAATCAACAGATGGCAGCAACTCCAGAACTGCCCACACTACTGGATCAAGCTTTAGTCGCATAAGAGCCGACGATGCAAATGATGGTTTGCGAAACATGTCCTCAAAATAGGTACGTAAGTGAAGCCGATGTATAATAAATACGACTCATCTATAAATTAATAAACCAATATTTGTTGTGAATCTGAATGTGCCCTTGTGTGTTTATCCAGGTTTTGAGTTGTACCATTCTCAAAAAAACCTTTAAGGGTGAGTTCTTATCTCTTACATTAATATTAATACTAGTTAACTGCCTGACATTTAGAAAGTGAAAAACGTTTAGTGCAGTAAATGTAAAAAAATTACAAAATAAATGCAAATTCTATTTTGTAAGAACATTTTATAAGAAAGTACTGCTGCTACCTTTACACATGCTGAATCTTTTCGGTAGAGCATGAAGTATTACACATTACAAAGAACACTAAGGTAGCTACAAAATAGGAATGAACATAAGGCGGGGCTAGGCGTGGCTGTTCTATGGCTACTAGCCAATGCAGTGCATGCAACATTGTACAGTTAAGCACACATACTGGCTCGCTTTCCCGAAGCATGTCGCTAATTTATTTGCGCACTCTAAGGATACCAATTAAAGAATTACTTTGTTTTTCCTATGTTACAGCACTTTTTTTTCTCCCGAGTATTACTGTCCAAACCGAATGTTTGTAGCATATCTGGTTTCGGAGACATGGAAAGATAAACTAGAAAGAAAAGATTAACTGTCAGTGAAGAAAAGCACACATGCTATGCTGCAGTTGCATTTTATACCCTGCATTCAGTAAAGTGGTGATCTTTTATGAGCGCACACGTTCTTTTCTAAGTTAGTAAATATACCGCTTAGCAAGCCTAGTACTAGTGTGCCTAGTAGTAACTGCGAAACAACTCACTAGAGTTTACATAGACTACAAATATTCTTGTTAATGTGTATTCCTTTTTCAAACAAATGTCAGACATTTAAGTTTGAATTTATGAGTCACTATGTTTACACTCAGTCTTCACTTGTATAATTGAAACGTTTTCAAGATCATTCGATCTCATCATCAGCTGTTTGGTGGCTAAATGAACCTCCCTCTTCTTCCACTACTACGGAGCTCCGATCACTCTGCCATCTGGTGTTAGGGGCCCTAAGTTTTAATACTTCATTTAATGCTGGGATTTCAAAATTTATAACTTTATCACGGTTTTTGTTTATGAATATTTTTTCCCAAATATCCAATTCTATGGGTGTACTTAACGATTTTAACAGTTTAATGTTGTGGCCAATGTTGTGGTTTTTTGTCCAAAAATGGTGTGAAACTGCAGATTTTTGTTTGTTTCAACTTAATGTTCCTCTGGTGTTCTTTTTGCCTGGTTAACATGTTTCTCTAAGTTTTTCCTATGTAGCTTTTTTCACAGGTTTCACAATTAATCTGATAAATTCCTGATTTCAAATTGTTGGGGATTGTATTTTTCAGTGGTTTATTTAGCAGGTTCCTCAGACTGAATTTGTTTTGGGGTGCTAGTTTTAAGTTTAGTCTTTTGAAGATTCGTTCAAATTTTCTAAAAGCCCATGGATGGTAGGTGAATTTTCTATATTGCCAATTTGTGTTATTAAGTGGTGTGAGAGTGGTATTTTTTAATCTTATCTTCACTTTTTCTTTCCTCTTCATGTTCCTTATGATGGCTGGGTTGAACCCATTTAATACCGCTATGTCTTTTATGTGTTCTTTCAAAAATTCATCCTTACTCAGTGGGACGTTGTATAGCCGGTGGATTAGACTTCTAAAGGCAGCTAGTTGATGTGAAACTGGGTTGTATTCATTTTTCTTTATGTAATTATCTATGTGTGTGGGCTTCCTGTATATTCCAAAATCTACACCATGACGATTTCTAGTTATCTTGAGGTCCAAAAAGGGTAGGGTGTTGTCTCTTTCTACTTCCATAGTAAATTGGATGTGATTATCTTGCAGGTTTAGTAATTTTAGAGAATCTTCTCTAAGTTTTTCCGGAATGATAGCAAAAATATCAACATATCTCTGCCAAAATTTATAAATCTGTGGAAAGGCCTTTACTATGTGTTTCAAAATAGCTCATGTATAGGTCTGCTAAAATAGGCGAAAGTGGGCTCCCCATTGCTAAACCTTTTGATTGTCTGTAGAATTTTTGGTTAAACATGAAGTAATTATTCCTTATGCATAAATCTATAAGATTGATAATGTCATCTATTTCTCTGGGGTCAGACATTTTCGAAAGTACAAATTTCGCTCGGTCGAGAAATAATGTTACAAGCTTGTCACATGAGTGCTCATTCTGTGACGAAAATTGTTAAAGAAGGCAAACAGTTTACTAAATTAGGAGTTTTCATATTTAGATAGCCAGGGAAACACCGGGCAGCTAAAAAACATGCTACCAACTTAGACAAATTTCAAAAGTGTGTTTCAGTAGAACAATTTATAATTTATATGACAAGGGTGAATATCCAACTGCCAAGCTGACCAATTTAATGAGGGGGAAAATAGAATATGGGGATTCGGTATCATATATGCATAATCTGAAATCTCTTGGGCTCAAATATAAGGAGAACCAATGATTGTCACAAATTTCTACTTGAGAGAAGCGATATTATTGCTGCAAGACTAAAATTTCTGCGCACAATGCATAACATTAGTACATGAGATTCACGGTGTAAAAATGCTTCATAAATACATCTTCCGTATTTATTAAGTACTTTAATGAAACAAAAATTGTTATAAAGTCCATTACAGGCAGTATACAAATATGGCACAATAGAAACTATATTCACAAATCGTTGAAATGTCACTATTTTGTTTCACTGTACCAAACACCTTTCGAAGAATGCATCTAATTAGAATAATTTTGTGTGCATATGAATGACAGGTATGTAAGTGAACTATTCTCCAGTTCAAGGTTTTCAAGTTCAGATTGTGTGATAATCATTGTGTATGTTCTCACACACATGCTGAAATATTAAGCGAACTTCTGTCAACATTGTATCACTGTACATATCAGCATCTGTATGATACTTCCTAGGTTGAGACAGAACAAAGACAGATATATATTCAATCTGTTGTCGTGGAACTGGCAACACCAAGACAATAGGATAATCGTATTGGCTCAACCCATGTTCATTCTTACTTTATAGCTACTCCACTTCCTAACCTATATACACATTTTTAATGCAATTTTATGCTTAATACCATAATGAACTATAACAAAAAAACACTGCAGCTGAGGATATGAATAATTTACAACGGAGGGTAGACTAACTTCCATTACTGAGGCCACTTTACTACTGCTCATTGGTTACTGCTGGTTGTCACAAGACACCTCCAGTGATGCAATCAAATTATAAACTTCAAAATTCCATGCTCTGCAGTTTGTTGTAGCCAAGTGAATGGGGAGCATTTTGACAGATATGTTTGGTTCTATTAATGCAGTATTATCAAGTTGTCATCAAGAAGTCTGAATATATATATAAAAAAAATATTACAATAGAGCTAGAGAAATTAAGTTTTGTCAAGGACTATGGTGGAAATCAGAAGCAATGAATCAGCTAAAAAAGGCTAAGTCATAAAAAAAAGCTGTCGAAGTCATAAGAAGCAATAAAAGTTAAGATTACTAGCACTAGTAAAATGAACATACATTTTTGTTGGAATTTCACACGAAATAATTCTTTATCTACAATAAAAGCACAGACTCCTTCGAGAAAAGATAATTTCCTCGCACCTACACACAAAAGTGCTTACTGGTTGATGAATTAAGGCATGTCACTCCACGAGCAGCACTACCTGTTAATCAAGGATCCCTTGAATATTTAAATATTCCTACACAACTATGTTACACGAAGTCACAAGTAGCTTCCATCTCTCACCAGCAATTAATGCAACACTTCTTCCCTCTACCTGCATCAGACCATAAATCCAGCGCTCAAGTAAACATGCATATATAGTATGTCTGCAAAGACTAACCTAAATATTAATGGCCGGTATGCCGACAAATGTAGGAATGCGAAAAGAGAAGTAGAGATTAATAAAAAAAAAAAAAAAGGCGAATTACAGAAAAAGGTGAAGATAAACAACATTTTATATTATGTAGGTATAAAAAACTAAGAGGAAAAGAAAAGAGTGGTTAGAAGTTAAGAGTAAGAAAGTGAAAGAGGCAGCGTTAGAAAAAGATACAAAAAGAGTATGGGAAGCAATTAAGGAGATCAATAGAAAAAGAAATATTGATGGAAAAATAGCACCCGCGGAGTGGGTTGATCAGTGAGCAACCCAAAGCTAGCTTTAAAAAATGGATTTGGGATGCAGAGGTGGCGCAAGATAACAGATTAGATGGGGAAATCACAGTACACCAAGTGAATTTACAAGTAAAAAGGTTAAAAAAGAAAGACAAGGCTGGGGGCTTTGATGGACTACCAGGAGAGTTCTGGAAAGAATATGGCAAAACAAATGAAGGTGTAAAAGTTCTGAAAACATTTAGAAAAGGTAAGGCAAGTGAATAGATTTCTGGAAAGTGAGTATTATTGCACCAATTTACAAAGGCAAAGGAGAAATAATTAAACCACAAAATTATAGGGGGATCAGTTTACTAGCAATATTAGGGAAAATTTACACAGAAATGGCAGAAAGATTGCACAGATGGGCGGAGGCAGAAAAGATGCTATCAGAACTTCAATCAGGATTCAGGAAAGGGAGAAGCACAGTAGATAATATACTAATTATTAGACCAATAGTAGATAAGTACACAAGTGAGAAAAGAGGGAGAGTGTGTTTTTTGTAGATTTTGAAAAAGCCTTTGACACAATAGTGAGAGAAGCACTATGGTGGAAATTATAAAAGAAAGGAGTCTGCAAGAAATTTATTATAGGGCTAGAAAAAATTTGAGGGAATAAAGTTTGGAATTAGCGTAGATAAGAATGGGATAACAGAATTAGTGGAGCAGAAAATGGGATTAAGACAAGGTTGTAAACTTGGTCCTGTATTGTTCAACTTGTTCATTGATATAATTGAGAGGGTTGAAAAATGTAACAACCATTGCCCAATGATTAGGAATTAGGTAATAGAGTTACTATTTGCAGATGATTTGTGAATAGTATCTATAACAGTGATAGGATTACAGAGAGCATGAAATTAGAAGTTACTTTAAGGAATGGGGGGATAAGAATATAAGTCAAAAAAGTAGTGTTTAAGAAGGGCAATAAGTTATGAAAAGCAGTATTTAAATGACCAAAATGTAGAGGTGGTAAAGGAGTTTGACTATTTAGGAATGAGACTGAACTATAATGGAGGCTGGGGAGCATATGGGAGAAAGATAAGAGTGAAAGGAAAGATAGAGTTGTCTGGGGTAAGGAGCTGTAAATATAAATTACCAGATGTCAGTAAAGTGGCATGAAAGAATCTATGAAGCAAAAGTAGAATAAAAAATGACATGGTGTGCAGTTGTGGGGGCCAAATGAGATAAATCATGCTGAACACATATGAACAGTTCTGTAAAGAGATACTAGGTTTGAATAAGTCAATGCCAAATGGAGTAGCTAGAGTGGAAGTTTGAACACCTTGCAGAAGTGGGGTAATTATAGAAAGATGTTTAAAATATTGGTATAATTGTATAAAAAAGGATGATAATACATTAAAGATCTGTCTAGAACAGAATTAAACATGTAAAGACAGCTGTGGGTAGAGCTAGAGAGAACGCTGGTCATAACAAGGATGGGGAATATCTGGCACGAGAGAAAAAACTGTAAAAGGCTTTTGGACAATTATTAAGAATAGGATAGAGGACATTGACAGACCAGTGGCGCGGGGAAATTGAGAAGTAAGAAATCACTAAATGTATACCTGAAAATAAAGACAGACTCATATGTGATAGATATGATAGGGAGGGTTTAACTTGGTTAAGGACAGGAGGTATATTGAGAGGGGGTTCACCAAAGCAGTGCATTCTATGTGGAAAGAAGAGAACACTATGTAGTGGAGTGTAAAGAAATTGAAAACTGGAGGAAATTAATATGGGTTAAGAATTGGGAAAATAAAGGGGCTTATAAAAGGACAATAAAAATGCTTACGTTTGAAAGAGAGAAGAATAAGTGAGGTGGGGAAACTTGCTGACAAAATCAAAGAGAAATGGTTGAGAAGGGTAAGGAAGAGGTATAGAAATAGAAGACACAATCACAACATTAAGTCGTCGTATAATGGCTAGGATAGAGGTAAACAGCCAGGGAGACAACACTACTATCAGCCCGTAATATAAGCAGCGGACAAATTTGTGCCTAGATTAGAATTGTAAAACCTACAATTGAGATTGTGAGATATGGAAGTACAAATAAATATTATAGTATGTCTGTACAAACTGGAGACAAATCATTGATAGAAGAATTACTTGGATACATGTTTGGAGAGAAAAGTGAAGACATATGAATATAGTTGCAATTAAAAGCAAGAATTCTTAACCCAAATTCTTCCCTAGGCATTCAGTACTTTGCAGCGACTTATTTACAGTGATCCAAAATAACTAAATAGAATACAATAACGAAAGAAAAAATTGGACTGAATCTTCAAATTCATTGGATGATTGCATGTTATGTTTCTGCAACATCTAATGAAAAATACCATACAAAGAATCAGTTGATATGTGTGAGAAATATCCGAGATTCTGACATTAATACAAGGTGCATCCAGAGTAAATTTCCCATTTTTTTTAAAACAAAGATGACATAGTTAAATAAAAAAATTATAGGCATCTGATACAGCAATGTTTCAGCTACTTTTTGTGGCAAACTGTACCTATGGCATAAGGAAAATTTAATGGTGGCTGAATGTTGACCACTAGCAGCGAAGCACGACGTAGCTGTTTGTCAAAGGGTTGGGAGAAGCTATATGCAATAACAAAGACAAAATGAAAACACCTTATAGGGTATTACTGTGGCTGTCAAGTAAACAAACAAGCATTTGATTGGATACTACACAATTTGTAACAGAAACTTCACTTGTCTTTAAAGAAATTATGTAAATTTTCTTATTAAGATCATGATTTCATGAATGTTTATTCACATCTTATATTTGTGTAGTATTTGTTGCTTCACTGTTACTAGCTTCACTTTTTACGTTATTTGACTGGATGCTGTGTTAACCAGCACCTCCTGTCAAATGCCATTAAATTTTGTATCTGCCATAACTCGGATTTGCATCACAGCCTACCTTGTTAGGACTGTCTTGTAAGCATGCATTTTTATAGTGTGATGAGGAGCACTAAGCCAGCAGTTAAATAGGAGGATTGTGTGTAGAGGAGGCTCTTAAACAGGAAAAATGATATAATGGCAAATGGTGAATTTAAGAAAGATATGAGGTAGGTAGGAAAAGAAATAGAAGTATTCAAAGGGAGAATACTGAAAGAGAGAAACTGGTGCTTTAATCTAGCATTTTCAGGAGTTGGAGAGAAGTGTTTGGCCTAGCCAAGAAATATAAGAAATTTTAAATTTAAAGAATTGATTAATGACACTAAACAACACTTAAATTTTCCCGGAACATGTTTCTGAGACTTTGCCTCCATTGTCAACCGGACATTGACTGGTTCTGTGGTGTAGCTGGCAATATTTTGTCATAGGTCTCTTCTGGTGGCAGTTGGAGGAACTTGCTGAACAAATCTTTCTGGGGGATGTTGAAATTGAATACTTTGCTCCTATTTTTTGAAATGGAAGATTTGTTCCCATGTGGACAGTTCTTGTTTTCCTGATGTATGTTTTAGAAGTTTTGGTTCTGGATTTATGTTGTGTATTTTTCCCCCAAAAATGCGTGGCAACTGCTGATTTTTCTAATTGTTTATATTTTATGTTCCTTAAGTGTTCCTTTGCTCTTGTTTCCAAATTTCTTTTGGTTTTTCCAATATAAATTTGACTAGTCACAACATTCAATTTGTTATATACCAGATTTTTTGTTACATGGAATGGCATCTTTGATATTTCAGCAAATTAGGTTTTTTAAGGAGTAATGGTTGACTGGTGCTAGTTGAATGTTTTGTTTTTTGAAGACTTTTTTGAATTTATCAAAGGCCCATGGATGGTAAGTGAATTTTTTGAAAATCATTAGTTTCCGTAGCTGAGAGGGTTGTGGTTTCCTTTATTAGCTTCTTTTCCGCTAAGTTCAAACATCAAAGATGCCATTCCATCTAACAAAAAATCTGGTATATATCAAATTGAATGTGACTGCAGTCAAATTTATATTGGAAAAACCAAAAGAAATTTGGAAACAAGAGCAAAGGAACTCTTTAGGAACAAAAAATATAAACAATTAGAAAATCAACAGTTGCCACGCATTTTTGGGAAAAACCCACAACATAAATTCAGAAACAAAACATGTTCCGGGAAAATTTAAAAGTGTTGTTTAGTGTCATTAATCCCTTTAAATTTAATTTATTACAACACTGTTTTCAACACTTCCAAGAAAGGAATTAAGAAATTTTATTGGAGAAATTAGCAATGGCAGTAAGAAGATGGGATATAGCAGAAGCCTACCCTCTCAGAAGAGAACAGAAGCATGATAGTTAAGTTTCTGACAATGGATATGGTGTATGAGGTTTTGAAGTGGAAAATCATATTAACTTTATTGCCAAGCAACATGCACTGAAAATATATTTGATCCTGAGAATGAAAGAAAGTAGGCAGGCCAATAAGAGAGCTTTCATTTGAAATATACAACTGTGGATTGAAGGTGGTAATCACACAAGAAAGCTATAATGGATTAAGGGACAAATTGAACAATTCGAGAATATACATCAGCAATTTCAATTGGAGACGATACTGCAACAGGAAACCAGACTCAATAGACAGAAAAAGACCAGGAATGACACGCACTTGGAGAATGCAATGGCAAGACAGGGCATGGTTTGAACTGGAACGCTTAATGGTCAAGGAGTAGAGGAAACCATGATTTCAAAGGGAAAAAAAAAAAAAAAAAAAAAAAAAAAAAAAAAAAAAAAAATATTATCACAAGTATATGTTACGAGCACTTGCAGTTGGCTACTAGGAAGATGACAAACACGTTTGGAATTTTGATAATACCACCACCGATTCCAATGCAGTGGATCGCTATTAGAAAATCAAACTAGCCGAGACCACAGGTATAAGAATGTGCTCTGGCATAAATCAAGAGAAGTGATTTCCAAAGAATAAATGCAACTTAGAATCAGCAAATGGTTGTATGGCTTTAGGAAAGGGAGAGCCAGATATCTAGCTGATACTGTCTTTGTTAATGAGTTGCAAGATAAGATTTCACTCTGGATTGTAGCGAGATAAAGAAGTGGATAATGAATCTTGGGATTTTTTTTTAAAACTTATGATACTAGGTGATTTTAATTAGAGGAGAAACAGAAATTAAGAAAATAGGAGTTTTGGATGACAATATGAGTGATGAAAATTAAATATGGGAAAGGTGAATCAAGGATAAGAATGAATGGGAAGGGAAACAAATTAGTGCATTTTGTGAGAGCAGTGGTTTTGTTACTGCAAATGGTTGGTGGGGTTGGAGATGCCAAAACTTACTTTTAGAAGTGCATGTGGCAGAATCGTCCAATTGATCATGCTAGACTCAGTACTGATATAAAAATGTGTCTTAAAGGTTATAAAAGATGGTCTGCAGAATGATTAATGTAAAGGAAAATTGTGAAAATGTAGATGAAAAAAACTAAACCATTAAAGGTGATAGTAATGAGATGGTGAAGGATAAAAATTATACATAGAAATGAACTGATGTACAGTACGGCCGTTCTATCTCCGGCTCTGACGTTTAGTGGCTGCAGGAGGTGGAGAGGGAAGGTTAATAATACCAACATATAACGAGCAATTGAAAACATATCGTCAGAATTATCTTTATAATGAGAGTATAGGACTATATTACCTTCAAAACATTGAAATCCAACTTGTAATTTCATTATCATGCAAATTCTTTACAACATCACTCTATTCGAATATTTCGTTCACACCTTTCATGCACACAAACTGCTTCTGTTGGTGGTACTGGGAGTCTGTACATCCGGTGTCGTGGTCAGGAGGTTAAAACTGTCTGCTAGCGCCAATCAGCGTCGCTGCTAGGCGTGACTTGTAAATCCAGTACCGTGTTGCCGCTGCAATTTTGTGTGGACTACGTGGCTTTTAGTTGCTTTTGGATCCTGCACTGGTGCATTGTTTTATTTTTTGTGTGTGCGGGAATTCCGATTTGTAGCATCTGTAAGTCTGCAGTTCTGCGTACACCGGGAAAGCAAAGGCAACGAGGCAACCTTAAAGCTTCACTGGATGCTTTTCAAAAGGATGCTATAAGGCGACATGTATATCAATATTATGTGAGAAAGGAATTTCCCACTAGTGCGAAGTAGCTTTTTGTTATTTCTTTTCCAGTAAATGGTATATTGTTTCCATATACAAATATTCTGAGATCATGTATATACACATTGTCCACGTACATTTGCGAAGTTACGATCTGCAAATGCGTGAAATATTTAAAATACAGATGTTCCTCTGCTTGAAATTCCCGCTAAAGAACTGGCAACAACGCGCTTCCCCCTATCGAGAACTGTCAGAGCCGGAGATAGAGCGGCCGGACTGTAGATATGAATATTAAAAAAAGACAGAAGAAAAAACAGAACAGAAATAGCTGGTAGAAAGGAACCAACACATGTAAACGTAGTGAAGGGCTGTCCAAATAGCAAAAGGACCATGGCCTTATTTTCTTAGCATTCAAATCAATTATAGAGCAACAGTTTTATTTCAAACTAAAGTGCTTATAATTGACATTCCTCTATGTTATCTGGAGTCCCCCGAGAGTTCTTTATGTATATTTTCCACATTTATACACTAATTTAAAGGAATAACGTAATACATTAAGTTTTGCAATTTTCGGACCATTACTTGTACTTAAGATTAACTTGTGTATGTCAACATACTGTGACAAATTCAAGTATACTTAAATTTTACTGCTTTAGAGCAGGTTCAGATCAATAGTGTGGATGCAAAAATCGAGTGATCAACCAACTGTGCCATTCAGGCGAACAAAATACTAAGTAAAGGATTACAGAACATAATTATACCTGCTTTTTCACTTATTTTTTTCAGACCCTTAACATGTGGTATATTTTACAATTATGCAACAGATAAGATTAAAATTGTGTTATAAAAATGGAAAATGCCTCATCTAGCTGTTACTTATCTTCTTACCTGTAAATTCTTCTTCCTATGGAAGACAATGCTCTTTGCTTTCACTTTTCTGTCCTTGATGTCTACTTTGTTTCCACACAGGACAATTGGGATGTTTTCGCATACTCGAACTAAGTCTCGGTGCCAATTAGGAACGTTCTTATATGTTACACGTGAGGTAACATCAAACATTATTATGGCACATTGCCCCTGAAATACGGAGAACGCATTTGCTGTGAGCTCAATTCAAGTAACTGTTGTGGGTTAAAAAATACAGTGTCACCGAAGTGGTATCGCCTACGAATACTAACCTGAATATAATAGCCGTCTCTCAATCCACCAAATTTCTCCTGGCCTGCGGTATCCCATACATTGAAGCGTATTGGGCCTCTGTTTGTATGAAAAACCAGCGGATGAACTTCCACACCTAAGGTTGCCACATACTTTTTCTCGAACTCTCCAGTCAGATGCCTTTTCACAAAGGTGGTTTTGCCAGTACCACCATCCCCAACAAGGACGCATTTAAATGTAGGCATATCAGGATCCTGAGCCATTGTGTGTTGTTTTTTTTTGCGCCTATTTCACAAACTGGAAAATATTACAAAAAGCAATTGCATGAAGTATCCTTGGTGTAATTCTAACTTCACGTTACCTTCTCACTGGCTTTAAAATGACTTCTAATAGGACAATTTTACACAGCCAGGTTTCAAAAATAGCTAATAAATAATAGGCAGCCTGTTTCTTAAAACCCTGTACACTTACACTATAACTGACCGATTTATTCCTGAAATTTCGAACAAATAAAGCAGAAATGGCGCCTTTTCGTTGTCTCACAGGAATTTGATATCCGTGTACCGGATTTAAATCAAATTTTTACTAAACTTATTGCACACACTAAAAAAATCACTGTGCCAGTATATTTGTTTATATATTGAGAAAACAATAGCTTATTAAAGACACAAACCATGCGTCGATGCATGCAATATTGCTCAATAATTCTTACCTCCTCCGAAAGTCTTTACGGTCCACAATGGCGTTCGGCGGAAAGGAAGGTGGAGCTTTTAATTCGCCAAATGAGGGTTTAAAAATAGAGAGTATATAATGAAGTTATAGATCATATATGAATAACTTAAATAATTTTATAAGCTAATTTAAATTTAATTTTTAAAATATTTCCTTTTTGCAAAGTTGAAATTTATAATACTGCAAATTTTAGGAATTCTGGTTGACGTCAGGGACGCATGCGCAGACTGGCAGACAGCACTGCAGAAGCAGTGAAATTGTGAAGGTATCGATTTTTATTATCGTAGTGTCTGTTTCCGTAGTTTTAGTGCCGTTTCATGGAAAAAGTCGTGAATGGGATGTTTATATAAACCAAAACGAATCTATACCGTGTGAATTGGACAGTTAGAAGATGACGAAGGATAGGTTAGCAGCGTTAAAAGCGGTGAGTGCTGTTCTTGTGTACTATTTTTCTGTTACTGCCTAACCCACCCATTACCAATAGCAGACTTAACTGTCATTTCAGCAGATATTTGACAGAAACTAAACAAATGTATGCGCTGTCACCTGTTGAAAGTGCTATAGTTTTATGCTATTTTTTAAGTATTTGGTTGTAATGCCGGTAAAATAGTGAATTACTCTTTCTTTTTCTGAACTGTCAAGGAAAAATTGTGGTTATCAGACCAGTTGGCAGGTCAAGCATGAATCATAACTTCCTGTGAGTTAAATAATCGTCCTAGTTGTGCGAGGTTGTAAAGATTACCAGCGCAATTCGATTAAATATAAAGTCCTTTTACCTTTAGAGCTGAACGTTTGCCTTAGTAAAATAAACTAGATTTATAAAAACGTTCTTTTTCCGTGTTAACAACTAGTGTGCACATGCACCTGATGTCACATTTTGTAATTTTTGTATCCCTACCATGGCTTGTTGCCAAATGCCTCTTAAAAAGTGGCACTGTTGTTAATCCATATCTTTTATTGAGGTGATCATTGGCAACAGTGGTGAACAGCCTTTTAAAATGTCTTTATTTTTATGAAAGACTTAAGAGAAACCGCTTTTCTGGGGGGAGTAGTTTCAAGAATTCATGTAATTGCTTTTTGATAGAGAAGGGATGAACAATGATTCTATGTTAAAAGCATTAATGTAAAACACTCTTCAGTATAATAATGCAAAAGTGCAAGTTCAGCTATCTGTTTTAAATTTGCAACTGTAATTACCTTGCAAGCACTGTATATTTCATTTGTTTGAAATTATGGTCCTTGTCTTTCGATAAGATATGGTAATAAAAGGATGAGTGAACTTTTATAGAAGGTAATCTTTTCAATAAAAGTGACCTGAAAGAGAAAAACAGTGTTACAGCTAAGGATTGGTAATATGCACCCAGTGTAATTAAGTTGTACCCACAATAAAATTAGTTCTTTGTTTTGAGAGCTTAGCGCTGTATAATTAAAATAGAAGTAAATAGTTTTATACCGAGTTGTTGGAATTAGGTGTAGTTTTATTCATATATAGACATTTGTAATTTGTCTTTTATAAGCTCTAGTGAATGAAAATAGAAACAATGAATGAAAGTGATACCCTTTGTTTATTTAGGTAGGTTACAAGTTGATGATACTGTCTTTGGAATCGCCTTAAAATAGAAAAGGAATCAATTAACAACACTAAACAACTCTCATTTTAATCACATCACTTTAAATGTTAATGAAATCATAAATTGATTAGAAACTTGAAAATTATTTACCTGCATCTTTTTAATAATTTTTTTTGTTTATGAAGGGAGATTGACTTAGAAAGGTTCTATGGTACATTTTTCCCTCTTAATCTTTTAAAACATTGATTGGGATAGATATGTGGGTAGCAATCATTATTTAATGTAAGTGATTACATCAAAAGTAATGAATTAAATGCACAAAAGTATAAGATATAATGTTAAGCAAAATAAAATCTGTACACTCAGTTTGCTTGCTTTGAATCACAGCAGCTGCATACTGTTTCTTTACTGCACTTTTCAAATGTTTGCTGTTGTGCATGGCTTACACCATCCTTTGACCATCAAACATTTATATTTTATTTTGCAATACTGGTTTTACTTCTGACAAGCCCTATAATACACTCAAACTTTGTGCATTTGTTTCATTTTCCCTTCATCTCATTCCTCTTCATATACTTGGTCTGGATCAAAGAGTATTTGACTTAGAAATAACATTTTTACCTCTTCCCAAGTGCTAGGCGAGTTAAAAAAATCCTTTTATCAGGACATTTTATACATCCTTCTTATAGTTAGCAATTAAGCGTAGGAATATTATATTTGAGTGGTAATGATGCAGTGTGTTTTGTTTAATTTTAGGCGCAAAGCGATGATGATGATGTGGGCCCTGATGATGTTGCCGTCACAGTGGAAGGCGGCTTTATGGATGAATTCTTTGCGGAGGTAATCTTGAAAATAAGTTTAAGAGAACAGGACATCACAAAACCATGAAACACATATGCATTTTTATTTTAACTTTGAGAGTTTATTTTTCTTCATAAGACAGATATTTGTATATGCTTCATATACAGTGCCATATTTTTTCAATGGTGGTTGGCCAGCTGGCAGACAGAATGCATGCTCAAAGTATAAATTTGGAAGAAGCGTAGGGACAGTGAAGCACAAATTAGTACAAAAGTGAATGGAGAAGATATTGACACATTGCTTCACTCACACTGTTTATTCACAGGACATGTTTCAAGAGCTCTTGCTCCTAACATCAGCTGATACTTGATTCAGTATACTCGAATCGAGTATAAGCTGATGATAGGAGCAAGAGCTCTTGAAACATGTCTTGTGAATAAACAGTGTGAGTGAAGCAATGTGTCAATATCTTCTCGATTCACTTTTGTACTAGAATGCATGCTGCAGCCATAGTAGGTCGCCTGGTCGCCAGTGAAAAATAAGGCACTGTATTTCATCAATAGCTAAGGTTAGTGGCACCTAAAATCAACATTTTTGTGTTGTAACTTCCAAAAAGCACAAAATAAGATGAAAATGATTAAGCATAAAAATACTATTTTATAAAAATTAATCAGTATAAAATTGTTGTGTATATATAAAATTATATTTTATATTAAAATGATTCCTAAGTTAATTTATACTTAGAAAGTCATATTGCCATGTAAATTGCATATTTTAGAGCATAATATGGCACAATGCCTTTGAAAGAATTAAACGATTTATTCTGTAATTTAAAATTGAATTTTAACAATGCTTTTATTGATAATGTATGTTTCACAGGCTGCTGTTCACAAAGTTAGCATTAGCTTATAATGCAGACACAGCCTGCAGAACATGTACCTGCTAATACATAAAACTAATTAATTGAAGCAAGTGAAGTGTTGTCTACTGAATTTAAACTCAGTATATACTCAATTTCAAATTCAAAAATCTTAGCAGCTTTGCTATGTAAGAGTTTCCAAAGGTTCTCTTTTGAAATAAAGCTTATTGCTTATAAACATCTTAAACCGCTTCCTGATTAACTCAAAGTAATTTCTATAATTTATTTTACTAACAGTATTTACAAAACATTTCTCATTTTAAAGTACTATTATTTTTTCTTCTGCCATTTTGTGAAAGATTGTAACTTTTATTTAGTGAGTTAGGAAATCACATTGTCTTATCAATGAAATTGCACAAACTTTAATAGCTTTCAATGTATTTGTCCCACAAAAATTGTAAGCGTAAGATAGTTCATTCTGCGTTTACAGAGGTTATACCGAAGGTCATGACCAAATTTTTGTTACAGCTGCAATTACAGTAATGTAATAAAACCAACTGTGTTATATTAATTTACAGACTAAAATAAAAATGAAATGAAATCTTCTATCACATGATCACAATTTGACAAAATAGTCAAATCATTATTTTGTTTTCACAGCAAGTGTCATTGAATCCTTTGTTAGAGAGGAAAACTTTGTTGCTGAAGCTCACCTGAGACTTCAGTGTGCATGGAGATCAGTCAAGTTATAATAGTACATGGGTGAAATCTTTCAAAGATAGAAGCATGGGCATCGAAGATGAGCCCCAAAGCGATCAAACTGCTTCCGTGGTGTAACTAGGAGAGAGTTGAGTTTATTAGAGAAGATTAATGTGTCTCTGTGAATGAAATTGCAGCAAAATTTGCAATAGATACAAATAATATAAGAAATTATTCAAAGTAAGTTGATGAAAATTTTCTGCCATGTTATGTACTATGTTTACAAACCGAAGACTACAAAGTTTAAACTACCACCATCCTAAACTGTCTTGAAAGATGCAAATTATTTATTATAATATTGTGGCAAGTGATGAAAGCTGCTTCCATCTTTTTGAACTTGAAATAAAAGTCCGTAGTATGGAATGCCATCATTTTGAATCTGGAAACTAGTGCACCAGTGTCTTAGGATAGCTGGAACTTCTCCTGCAAGGACATTTGCAGACTTACAGAATGTTGAAAACCGTGTGTGCAGAGAAATGCAGATCATGCTGTGAAGTGACACAAAAGTTTGTAAATTAAGTTTATGTGCATGGGTTGTCTAAAAAATATAGATTAAGACTTATAACAGAAAGTTGTTCGTATCTTTCAGCATGACTCTCATAGTTTACTGTAACTAAGTTTTCACTAACTTCATACTTAAAATGTGTGTTTTGTTTTCTTTTGGAATTTATTTAAATTTGGTATTGGCTTAGGTAGCATAACTTTGTGTACGTATGCGCCAATCTAAGGCAAATTTATAGTTGAACACAGAATTCAATGTTATGGTTCATTCTGGCTTACGCCTTGCAGCATACTCTTGCCTTCTTCTCTTTTTAAGGGCAAAACATGTTGGTATTTTGAAAAGCATGTGCTCCTCTCTGAACTATTGCTGTCAATTTTGCATTTATGACTGTTACAGTTATACATTACAGGAATTCAATTTCTTGTTGATCAACACTCCCCAAATATGCACTAATCTTACAGCAGACGTGGAACGTTTGAAAAAATGTATTGGCCCTCTTTTTTTTAATGCAGGCACTGTCTGAAATACTTTCATTGAATAAAGATAGTCCTGACAATATTTTAGTTAATTGATGGAAATTAATCATTTCTTCACACAAGCCATATATAGGCTAAGGTTTTTGATAGTCAATATGAAAAATTCAATGCTACAGCTGGAATTTGAACCACAGATCTCCTGGTTTCCATCTAGTTGCTCTAACCCATTGAGCTACCATGGCCAACTTGCCGTCATGACATTAAATTCTCCATTTGACTCTTATATTTCCCCGGTAGTCCTGACAATAGTTTACACATAACTGTGTCTTGGAGGCCTAAACTGTCAAATTACCTGTTGCAGAATTTTTTCAGTTTGGTCTCAGAAATTAGGGTAAAAATATGTAACAGAATTGCTTCATAGCTCCTGAATAATTAACCAGTTGTATTTCACAATTAAAATTTTTGCAATATTTTTATCTGAAATATGAATCATGCTACTGCATTACTATGCTAATAAAAATAGCTTCTATGAGCAGTCATGTATTCATTTTCTCCTAGTGTTTTGAGCTTTGTAGTGCAAGCCTTTTGAAGTTATTCTGGATGACTCAGTTGAATGGGTTCAAATCAAACGAGGCCAGTACTTTTTAAGTGTGCAACAACCCAATGTCGGTATATTTACCGGGAAACTGTTAACCCTTACAGGATTAAATTCCAACACTGCCATCATTGATATGATCCAGGCAATTGATAGTCTTTAACAATTTCAATTTTCTAATAATCTTTTGAAAAGTAACGAGGCCAGTACTTTTTAAGTGTGCAACAACCCAATGTCGGTATATTTACCGGGAAACTGTTAACCCTTACAGGATTAAATTCCAACACTGCCATCATTGATATGATCCTGGTAATTGATAGTCTCTAACAATTTCAATTTTCTAATAATCTTTTGAAAAGTAACAGTTTAATCTGAGAGTTTGAAGATTTGCCCCAAGTTCCCAATTGGAGACTTGCAAAACATTTATATAGTTGACTTGTATTTGAGTTGCTAGAGCAAGTGCAGGCAAAGGTCATATATTAGATTTTTTTAACGAGTATAATGTATATATAATATGACTATAAAATTTGAGATATTCTGATAGCTCTTAATACATTGAAAAAGTTCTGTTTAAAGCATTCTTTTTTTTTTTCTTTCGAAAATGAAAACTTCAGCATTTATAGGGTTATAGGTATTCAAATTTTATTTAACTTAAATCATTATTTTCTAAGCCTTTATATATGGCTGACTAGTATTTAAGAACTGTTGATATGTTCTTTGATATATATATATAATTTGAAAAATTAATCACTTTAGAGATAAAGGATATGGAAAAAACAAATTTTTAATGGCGAAGCAAAATTATTATTACGTTTTTGAACTCTGATCAGGATTCTATGAATGAATATCAATATTTGTTTTTAAATTATGACAATGATCCAGTTTTTTTTTAATTTAATATTTTACATATCTGATTATTTTATAAACTTTTTTATAGAAATTATTCATTTGTTAGTATCCATTATTTTACAACAAAGTTCAAATTGAGCCACATTTTCTGCCAAATTTTGTTGCAGAAATTATAATTGCCAATAATTCTCAAAGTATTTTGACTTATCCAATACGTCTCTTCTGTGACCCTTTGTTTTAGATCTAATAAATTGTTTGATCTACTGTGGTACACTTGGATTTCAAGTAGCTCCGCAAATAAAAATCTAATGGATTGAGATCTGAAGATCTAGGTGATCACTCAGTTTTGTTTTCCCAAGCCATCTGCCAGGAAATGTTGTATTTAGGAAATCAGTCATATATCTTCCAAAATGTTCTGTGGCTGGCCCTGTAGCTCAGTTACAGCTTCTGCCTGCTCTGTGAGTGATATAGTTCAGTTCCAGTTGTGTAGGGGGGATTTTTCTCTAACTAAGATTATTCCCTATCTTTCCAAGATGTATGTGTGTGCGCGTGTACTTGTATGAGAGAAAGAGGGACGGGGTGACAGATATAATGTACAAAATTCAAAGAACAAAAAAAATGGAACAATTCACAAAATGTGTTGGAGCATTATCTTGTTGATGCCATATTTCTTCATTTGCAAACTAATGTTCTTATATGTTGTGGACTACAACTGTCATTAAAATGGATTAGCATTTTCCACATTTGCACTTTCTTTTCTCACAAAAATAAAGTTAGAAAGCTTAATATGTTGTGCTTCTGAATATATGTAATAAAATTTATCACTTAAATATTTATATAAATACTGATTTATATTTTTTAAAGATAATGTACATGCACATTTATCATTCATTTTTTCAATCCATTTCACTTTGCCTTTTTTCTTTGTGTTTTTTCCTTCACTGTTTCACATTTGCACTAGGCAGTTTCTTAAAGTGTTAAGAAACATTTAAAAAAATTACACTTATATTTCATGTATGTAGAACCAGTTTGACTTTAATTTTAATAAAAATAATTATTTGAATGTCAAAAATGAAGTTAAGTAGTTGTCAAACTTCTACAATGCTGCTTTGATTGGAACTTTTGTGCAAAAGATTAACTCTATCTTTAACCCTTAAGAAAATAGCTTTTTTTGCACCAGTTCTGCTTAAAAAAATATTACCTATAACCTAAAATGAGAGAAAAGAGAACCGACAAACTTCTTATCCAGTCCCTTTGTTTAGTTTATTTTGCCAAACTTAAGAGTCTTTCATTGTTGGCGTTCTTCAGAAGTGAAAAGTTACAAACATTTGAATTAAAAAACCTGCAGTAAAATGACAGCCTTGTAGTTTTGAAACTTAGTTCAATCTTAGACTGGAACACCTAGGTTAGTGGGCATATATGAATAGAATGGATAGTCCTGTAGACATTTAGCCTGAAACTAGTCTTAGCACCTTAGTTGAGTATATAGAAAGGATTCAAATAACTTGTCCTGGTGGATTATACTTGTACCACTTAGGTTAACAGTTTCTTCAGTGTATGTGCAGTAGTAACAATTCTGTTATGATTTTACTATAAAAGGCTGGGATAGTGCCTTTCAGACTTAACAAGGTTTACAACTTTTCCTAAGTATTCACATCTTTAGGATTTTTATTGCTTTTGTTTTTCTTACATTTTTTTGCGGGGTGGGTGGGGAGTAGCCTCGACATAGCAGTTTTAATCATGCTGAGCATAGTGATGACCAAAGCTGTTTTAAAACTTAAAATTTCATGCGCTACAATAAACGTAATGAAAAGGATTACATTTCTTGATTATATGTATAACTTTTCATTATTGCATATCTAATTTTGCTCAGTATAGTGAATTTGATACAGAAGAGATAACTAGAGAAATTTACAGGCAGGAGGTACATTTACGATTACATAAGCAAACATGATGTCTTGTTTTTCAAAATGAAAAAAAATTCTGTTTAGCATGACTTTCTCTGCACTTGCACTTGACTTCTTACAAATGCTTAATCTTCCATCTGCTTTGTTAATCAAGTTAAATATTTGAAGAAATTATTGTGTTACATTTTTCCTCTTATGTACATGGAAATATGGTAGGCATATGTCATAGTCAAACCTTTTAAGAGCTGATTGCTATGTGAGGGCTTTGACATCTTTCTTTGCATATCCATGACATAAAAAACAAATGACCAAAGCCAGAAGAATTGGAAAATTCAAGCAAATGACAAGGAATATCTTGGAAATAATTCACTGTACAAAAATAAAGAAAATAAGGATTTACATAGATTTTGTGGATCTTTCTATCACTGTTCAGCTGCTCTTAACCATTAAGCTATTGTGGTTCAAATTCCAGCTATGCATTGAATTCACAGTCTGACTCTACCTTTCCATGCTTTGACCTAAACATGGTTAGTCTGAAAGAATAATTTCCATTAATTGACCTAATAGTAGTCTGAACTGTAAAGCCCAGGCCTTTAAGGTACTAACAGCACAGTATGGCACCATTAAGTTAGTTGTCTCATGTGTTTGAGAACTCTTAGTGGTTTACTGGGAAAAACATGAGTCGGAGAATTAAATGTCATGCTGGCATGTTGACCATGGTAGCTCAATGGTTAAGAGCAGTTGGACGGAGAACAGAAGATCCATGGTTCAAAATGTGAACCAATCAATGATAAATCAAAGATAAATACAATCGACAAAGTAAATAGTACCAGTGCTAAACTATCATGGAAAGGTAATTGCCAATGTTTTGGACTTGTCAAAAGCCTTTGACTGTGTTAACAGAGATATAGATATATTATTAGATAGGCTAGAGAACTATGGAGTTTGTGGATTAGCAAAAGACTGGATCAGTTCTTATCTAAAAAAAAAAAAAAAAAAAAATAGAACGCAGGGACTTACGATAGTAAGTCGCCACGAACAGTGTATCTCGAATGCGAGAGCCCCTAGTGGTCTATCGGGGAAATATGCAAGTCAAGTGGAGAAGTTTATGTCAGGACGGCGCGTTGGCCATGGTAGCTCAATGGGTTAGAGCGACTGGGCGGAAACCAGGAGATCCGTGGTTCAAATCCTGGCCATGGCATTGAATTTTTCATGTTGACTCTCTATCAAAAACATTAGCCTATATGCGCTAGTGGAAGAATTGATTAATTTCCATCAATTAACTAAAATAATAAGAGTTAAATGATTAAGCCTGGGACTCAAGTACTTACGATAGTAATTTGCCACAAACACTGTATCTCGAATGTGAGCCCTAGTGGTCTACCGGGGAAATATACAAGTCAAATGGAGAATTTAATGTCAGGACGGCACATTGGCCATGGTAGCTCAATGTTTTAGAGCGACTGGATGGAAACCAGGAGATCCATGGTTCAAATCCCGGTCATGGCATTGAATTTTTCATGTTGACTCTATTATTATTATTATTATTATTATTATTATTATTATTATTATTATTGTTATATTACTATATTATTATTATTTAGTATTAATGATTTTACTTTACTGTCTAAAGCAATGCTGAAATTCCATACATGTAAAAAAGCAACAAAACTTTCTGTGGTAATTTTCACTTTTGGATAAACAAATGCTCGTGTATGTAATTGGCTACTCTGAGACTAGAAATTACATTTTCAAATAGAGATGGGTTGTTTCTCCCTTCTTTTTTTTTTTTTTCCACAAGAACGGCCAAACCATTATGTCATACTTGAATTACATTGCCCAGAGATATGCAAAATTTTTCATTTGTCATAAAATAAAAACTAAACTAGTTCTTGCACATTTTTTTCACATGATACTAAAACCTATAACTCTTTTATATACAGATGTTACTTAAGTTACACTTTTATTTTCTTGTTTTATAGTAAGTGGGAAAATTATTGTACTTCACCCAACAATTTTTTATCTAGTTCACGGAAGTATGTCTTCCAAAAATTTTCAAGAGATGCCCCTCACACAAAACTTCCCTTTACATGGAAAACTGTATAGAAATTTATTTTTCAAAAATGGCTATAACAATTTTGATTAAAGTATATTTACGATATGTTGATGATAAATGAAATGTATATCTAGGATTTTCTGAGTATATCCTCTGATACTCTTCGTTCCAAATTATTTTTGTTAAGTGGCAAACTGTAAGAGGTCAACTGTCTTACTACACCAAAATGTATATCTTGTTAAAGCATACAACATTTCAATTTTTGTGTTACTTTTAGCTAACCATTTCCAAGCTACATTTAAATTTTTTAAATTATTTTGATTTTCTCAGTTTGGAAATAATTGATTTTCTTTCTTATCCATGCAAAAAAAAAAAAAATATTTTAAAACAGTTATATGATGGCCTGCTCTTAAAAAGTTTGACTATTGCTTAAAGCTTTCTGTATTCACCTAACCCTACAAGACTATGCATTAAGACAATTTGTATAAATGTCTCGGTTAACGTGAAATACATAAGAGGTATTTGTAAGAATAGTTTGTACAGGAGTTTGTAGAGAAAGTCATGTGAGTAAAACACATCAGTGTGTGTCTGTATGCGTGAGGATAGTATGCATTTATATGCATATATGCATTTATATAAATCAGTCACCATGGGAAACAATGCTTTCCTTAGCACTGCAGATGTAAGGGAAAGATCAAAGTTGCTGTCTTAAAACCTTCTACATATGTTTAATTCTACTCCAGATTAAGCAGTTTGTTTTGTATTAATAATTTACAAAACATCACCCTATGAGACAAGGGGGAGATGAGTAAAGGCAAATAGAGACATAGAGAAGGAAATAGTGAGAAAGTGACCAAGGAACAGAAATATTTGGATATAACAAAATGTGAACAGCACTGAAAATTCAGCCAATGGAAATTTCAAACATGCAAGTAAATTTAATTTCACTAAAATGAAAATGAAATCATTCTGCAGTGATATGAGTGGTATTTGTGAATTTGCATTCATAAGTGCATCAGGGGTATATACAGAAAGGGGTTAAGGGATCTGAAATCTCCCTCCCTCTCTCCCTCACATACCCAAAGCTATAATATTTTAAAGCATTAAATCATCCTTGTTTTCTGTAACTCAATAGTATAGTAAGTTAATGAAGTTAGTTTAAAGTTAATACAAATAATCTATTAACATAGTGATAACTATTGTGTGTTACACAGAATTAAATTTCTGCTTTTGAAAATGATTATTCCAAAAGTAGGTTGGCAGCATTGTTTAAATGACTAACTTATTTTTATTTACACATTTAGTCACAGGTAGTACTAGATACAGTTCTATAGTTACAGTTAAGTAAAATTGACGTCTTGAGGAGGATATAGCTTGTTCATTAGCTGAATAAAATAAACTCAAATCACCTGTTTGCATCACTCTGCGGCCAGATGCATTTGAAATGACACATCAGTTATTGGTACCATTAAAAGGACATTTATTCTAAATAAATATGAATAACATGCAGCACACTAGTTATATAAATTAAATCCAGCTCGCATCATCTGTCTTCCTCTAATGTCCTGGAGATTGTCTTTTTCCCCAGAGTTCTAATCTCACCAATTGTAAACACTTTTTGTGTGCCTTTAATTACTTGAAACTCGCACACCAGTAAACTTGGATGTTAATTTCACCCCTTTATCAATGGCAAGCACTGGATATTTCTCGCAAAGCTTGTTAAACTTGCTCAATATTGTGTTTTCAACACTTCGTAACAGTTTTCCACAATTAGGTTTAACCACACTTGCTTTTTCACCCATACTAATGTATACTGTGTTGCTTTTCCCTTGCTTCCCCCCTTCAGTTCCAGTTATGTTGTATGAGTTACATTATTTACAAATTGCTTAGTGTGTTTCATAATTGAATTATGTTTATTACTGCTTAGTTTATGCTTTAGAAGAAATGAAGTGAGCTTTTAAGCCTTGGTAATAGTACTTTCTTGAGAGGCTGTTTAGAAGATGAAAGCATCAAGCAAACCATGAAGCAGCACTGTGGTCAAAACACACATGGTTTCATTTATGTCTACTTTGATTTCCTGATGCACATAGTATTGTGCTTAACAAAGCTGACTGAGTCCTGCTGGAGGGTTTGGTTTTTATGTTCTTCTATTTGCCTTTTGGTCCTATAAATACTTAACGAGTTTTTATTGGTAATGTTGAACCATCACATCTTTTATTTAGTCAGTATAACCTGTTCATTCATTTATTTGTATCAAACTCACTTGTCTAGATCTTTAGTGAATAGTGATAAAGGGATGAATCTCTTTGGGTATTTTTGGTTAATCCCTTTCCTGCCCTTCCCCCTAAACACTCTGTGTCCCTCTTCACTAAAATATTTTTGTGTATACAGGTTGCTTTAATCAATCAATATGAGTTAACATATTTAACATAGTGTTATATCTACAGGCCAAGCAATTGGAGTTTGATACTCAGAAATTCATACTTAATTTGAACATGGTTAAAATGATTCAAAATGATTTTACACCTAAATACTCAAATCATTTTTATAGTAAGCAATGAATTATTACGAAAGTCTTGAGCTCTACTGCAGAGTAAAGTATGAGTTTTTAAAAAGCAACCTGACAACATGCAGTAAGATTAAGCAGTTTGACCAGCATGAAGACAATTTGCGTTAAGTTTTGCTTGTGTCATAACATTTCCTAATAAATGGGAGCTATTGAATGATATATTAGTACACTGTTTCCTTAGAAATTCAGGAATAGATAATGTTAATTTTTGTTCTTTGGACATAATGCAATCTGAAGGTTGATGCATATGAGTAAATTCCAATATTGTGTTCTTTTGTGTAAATTATGGAATTACCAGAGATTTAACTCCACTAACTATGATGTCCGGGCTTGTAGGCCGTGGTCCATTTTTTCTTCTACCTTCCAACGTTTCGCCGAAGACCTACCAGAGATTTATTGCTAATTAAACACAATTTTATGGTTTTTACTGAAATTAAAAGAAGTTGAATAATTGCTCAGAACCTATGTTCAGAGCATTTTGCATGAAACCTCATTAAAGGCACATGATGCTGATTTGAGTAAAGAAAAAATTGTTAAGACACCATCTTTTTTAGTTCTAAGTTTCTTCTATTTCTTATACAATATATTTTGCAACAGAACTTCTAAAAATTTCACTTCATAATCAGTTTTGGAAAATGACTCAATATGTTACATTAGTAATGATATAGACAACAAAGGTGGTAGAAAGCAAGGTGGATAATGTTTTAAATATTAGGTAAAATATAACTATAATTCTATTTATGTCTACTTAAGGGAGAAATTATGATAAATATAGGGCCATTAAAATTCATGATAACCCTCTTTTCACTGCATGCTGAAGGTGAAATGGTGCCAGCAGAGATGCACTGACATCCTTACATATGTTTCATTAAACAAAATGGGTTCTATTATTCTTCTAGCATTTATCACACATGTGCTCAAATTTTCAGGTCATAGTGAGACATTTCATGCAATAGCACAGGGCTTTTATTTGAAGCCCAATTTTGTGTTCACATCACTGAGGCTAATTTCTCTTATTTTTTTTAGGCAATCGCTCTGAAGTGGCAACAATTTTATGTACTTTATTTTGTTGTTTGCTTCAAATTTATGAAACATTTGTGAAATGCCTCACTATGACCTGAAAATTGGAGTGGTGTGCAGTAAGTGCTATTGAATCATCAGACCCTTTTTTGTCTCACTCTGAGCAACTTAAATACAATGCAGACTTGACCTCAAAATATTAGGAGGCAAGAAGGAGATTTGCTTTGTTGCTAAATACCTGAGCATTAACTACATCTACATTAATGAATAATAATAATAATAATATACTTTATTGTCTATAGACCTGTATACATGTTTCAGACATTGTCAAATTGAAATATTTGGAGATGTGGTGAGATGTGCTGCATGTTTGTGAGGTAAGGATTTTAGTGCTCCTCTGCCAGCACCATATCACTCGCAAGACTTGATTTCCTTGCACAGTGGAGAGAGCCCTGAATGGATCACTATATTAATAACTATTTTGTTGCCACTAATATATGTAAAAATATGATAGGCATGTTCCTGCTCATAGCTTTTAAATAACATTCTCCAACTTCTTTAATAACACATTTCATTATTATCCAAATAGCAAAATATTCTTTACATATTAACTTCAGTAATGTTTGTAGATTAATAACCATTTTTTATAGCACAGTTTAAGGTGAATTTTCGATAACGTTTCATGCAGATAAAGTATTACAATAGAACTATTTTTTATGTCGCTCTGTTTGGCCATTTTATGAGGAAATGTTATAATTCCACTGTAAAAATAATTTCATTTAAATTGAAACTTTTGTATTTAATACAGTGTTGAAACATTAATATCAGAAAACTTCACAAAAATAGTGTAGGTCACAGTTTGCTTCCTACTACATTGCTTAATTCATAGTTTTGAAAACTGTTGAAAATAGAAGGCGGTATTACTATGACAATTCAGTTATTTTTCTTGCCATTAGTGAAAGAGAAACCTATTTATTTTCCCCATATATATATATATATATATATATATATATATATATATGTTTTGAGAAATTAGCATTCATTTATTATTATTATTATTATTATTATTATTACTATTAATGGAAATTGAAACAAATTTGAGCAAGTCAATGGTATGGCTGAAACTTGA
Organism: Mantis religiosa; assembly: GCA_030765055.1. Classification (NCBI taxonomy): domain Eukaryota; kingdom Metazoa; phylum Arthropoda; class Insecta; order Mantodea; family Mantidae; genus Mantis; species Mantis religiosa. The sequence goes on along the minus strand of CM060951.1, from coordinate 104,806,408 downwards.
AACATATCTTCAGCTTTCCATTCATCTTATACAGTCATAAATAAATACAGTCATAATTCCTCAAGGAGATCAGTTATGTCATATATCAATCTCGAAGGTGCTTGCATGTTGTGAGGGATTGTATTTCTAGATTTTATAGTTAAACATCATTAGGGTTAAATTATAGTTTTGTTCTTAGTACTTGTCTTGTATAGGCAAATGTTGGAAAATTGAATTGGTCTTACCCAATCTAAGAGAGGTACTATCACCATAAACCATTAGATAGTGTTTGATGTAGTTTTATTTTTCTAGGTGGAGGAGATCCGGGAGATGATAGATAAAATACAGGCCAATGTAGAAGAAGTGAAGAAAAAACACAGTGCCATCCTATCAGCTCCCCAGACTGATGAGAGTAAGTACTGCATTTGATATTTTTATCAGGTCAACCAAAAGAAGTGGTATTCTTCAGAGCATAGGCAATCAAGTACCTGCTCCACCTTCAAAGTCTTCCAGCCTTTGTTTCCTGGTTCTGCCTATATATCTTCTTCCTTTAGGATAATTATCGATAGTGGAAGTAGCTGAAACATCTGCACATCTAAGTTATAGTACATTGGTCCAAAGGTATGATTTGACAGGGGTGTGTTCCATTGGATCTTGAAGTGAAAGAATCAAGAACAGACAGCAGAGTTCTGTTGGATCAGTATTTCTTCCCTCTATAACTTGCTCTGGAACACAATATAGAACATTTGTTCATCAGAAAGCTCTTTTGATGTTTTTCTACTTTCTTATACACACAGGATTTTAAGCTATGTGAAGCATAATGATTAGAAGTGTAATAATTAGTCATATTATAATTACTGAATTACAAATATAACAATTACAAATAAAATTACCATTAATTAGAATGCTTTTACTTAATCATACCATGACTGTTATAGCCTTTTGTATGAGTCTAAAGTTAGAAGATGCGGCTGCAAATACTAAGTTTGTTGCTTCATATGCAGCTTGAAGACAAGGTAGGAGTAGATAGAAATTCCATCCATTTAGCTACACTGGAGACTCTAGATCTCTCCAGATATAACAAAAGAGAAAAGAGCAAAACTCACCTGATGCTCACTATTATGATGGAAAATGCATAAACAGCATTAAAGGACAGTATTAGAAGCTGTATTGTTGGTATTTCTAATAATAGGACAGTATACTTTGGGAGTTTTTTTTTTTTTTTTTTTTTTTTTTTTAATGATTTTGTTAATGCAAAAGATCCATCACACAAATTAGACAACAATCAAAAGGTTGTCTTCTGTGATGTGGAGCAAACATGCCAGCCTCTGGTTCCTGAGGTCTGGGTTCAAATTTGGCAGAGAGTGGTGGATTTTTAAGACATAAGAATCATTAGCATGGCTTTCTTTGGAAGGAAAGTAAGCAGTGGTAAATTTGACATCTAAAGGAACCTCAAGTGTAACAGGCGCTTCTGAGCAAAATACATCTTTCACCCCCGAAATAGCATGGGGTGTAGAGAACCACAGCAGTTTAATGAGCTTCTTAGATAAGAAACTAAATTTAAATGTACAATCAAGAGCATTTTGAAATTGCAGCTACTTTCTCCGATATTTTCTGAAACATGTTTTGAAAATATTTCCCATTTAATATAATTTGTTTTCTTTTCACATAGGAGAAAGATTTTCATGCTAAAGCTTTCCAGATTTTTTTATTAATATCAAGAAATTTTCGTTACTGAAATCTTGGCATTAAATAGTAAATTGAGTACATATTAAATATCCAGTGTTCTCCAGTTTCTGCAAATTCCTTCCTTATTCTAATTTTAAACTTGTCCACCTTACTAGTGTATGCATTTTTGTGCATATTTAAAAAAAAAAAAACACTTTTCAAGGCATTGCTTTTTAAAAGCATGTTGTAAGACAAAATTAAAGGCATATGGACAAAGTATCTTTAAAAATCGTATATCATAAAATTTTAACTTTAAAAATAAAGAAAACTATATTTTAAAATTGTCAGTAATTTTCAACCACGTGAGTACATTTTAACTAAGTGCAGTGGCTCTTTTCCTAGACAGAGACATTGAAACCGATGTAGCGAACACATTTAATGAATATGCCAGTATTAATATACAAGCCAAGTATTTTATTTTCCTTTATTATCCATTGGGAATGTCCATTTCTGGATCTGCTTTCACGGTATTGTAATTTGGTATACCGTATTAAGATATACTGAGCGGGGTGGCTCAGACGGTAGCCCGCATTCGGGAGGTCCGTGTTCGATTCCGGTGGCTGAGCTACCTGACTCGTGCTTTTCCGGGGTTTTCCCGGGTCCCCAGGTGAATGCTGGGTAGGTTAATTACATCCCCCATTCTATTTCATCTGTCATTTCACTCCAACTCCCATCCGGTGGTCTCTTTCAGGATAAGAGTTTCGGCGGATGTCTTGGTCATGCATGTCAGGATATGATATGCTATGATGTGCTCTTGGTAAAACTTCCTACTCCGTTAGGACTGTCAATAGGATGGGATACCGATAATACTGGCGCAGTTTCCACTTGGTAGGACCTTATCCTCTGTACTGTCGTGGCTCTTTGGAACGGCGGCCCTATCGTATCTCTCCTCATCCTTCTTCCCGGTGGTGCCCCATTTGGGGACACAGGTACAATAGACCAAGTTTGGACTTCCAGCCGAATCCCCTCCGTAGTGTAGTCCATTCCAGTATTAGGCTATACTGTTTTAATGCTAAACTTACAAGATTGTTAGTAAATAAACGGGTTAAAGCGTTTGCATAAATTCGCAAGCCACCTGGTTTACATTCCCGTATTTGCGAAACTGATATTAATTTGTTAATGGGCCATGGTAATCCGCTACATTGACCTTGAGAAGCTCATGCAATTCCCCAAGGTTTAGTTACATTAGTTTTTTTTTTTTTTTTAATTTTATTTTATCCATCGATCAGCAATTATGCTTTACAGATGTTTGTTATAAGATACATAGGAACAGGACACATAACAATGGAGGTAGCCATGAACGACTCCTCTAACTAAATATGGAGGATAACTGTAACACAAATTGAGAACTTAAAGTCTTATGGTAGTAATCACGTGTCTGAGTCTGTGCTGGAGACGTCACTCAGGAGAAGATCTTGGGGCAGTCTGCGCTTCAGGCGAGTTGGCTGGCGAGTGCGACAGCCGAGACGGTACGTAACAGCTCCAGGGACCTCCTGGAGATGGTAAAAGAATGGACGTGCCAGGCGTCGGATGTATTGGTGAACGGGTAAAAGACCAAACTCATGATGAAGCTGCTGGTTTCGGATGAACCATGGAGCGTTTGTAACTGTACGAAGCACCCTGTTTTGTAGTACCTGCAGTCGGCGGAGATTAGTCTTACAGGTGCCACCCCAGACTGGAGCTGCATAGGTAAAAATAGGACGGACTAGAGATGTGTAAAGAAGCAGGGAGGATTCATAACCAAGTGAAGTGCGCCTGTTGAGTAGAGGGTACAGTTTTGATAGCCGGGCAAACGCAAGCGTAACAGACCGACAGATGTGGGCGTTCCAAGTAAGTCGGGTGTCCAGTAACACCCCAAGGTATTTCACTGGCACATTGCTTGGTAACCATGAGAGCGGTTCCCCCAGCAGCCGTAGTGAAGGAGGATCCCTATAAGGTCGTAAAGAGAAGATCTTAACCTCTGTCTTGTTAGTATTGAGGGAAATGCGCCAGTGAGAGAACCAATGAGCTAATTGATCTAGGGCAATTTGCAGTTTCTGAATGACATGAAGAATATTGGCGTGAGAATAATAGAGAGCAGTATCATCTGCGTATAACGCCGTACAAACTGGAGCTATATCAGGAAGATCATAAGTGAATATATTAAAGAGGAGTGGTGCAAGTACTGAACCTTGAGGTACACCTGCTAAAATAGGCCGTCGGGTGGATGTGAAACCAGCAATGCGCACCACTGTGAGAAAACTTGCTATGATTTGTATCAGATAATAAGGGAGACCAATGCGATATGCTTTAAGTAGTAGTCCACTGTGCCACACCTTGTCGAATGCCTGGGCGATATCTAGGAATGCTGCTACGGTGTATTGCCTGTTTTCGAAACCTTGAATAATAGACTGCGTGATTCTGAGCAATTGGTGAGTGGTAGCATGCTTCGGGCGAAAGCCAAACTGAAAAGACGGAATTATCTGATTATGGATCAAAAAATGAGAAATACGTTGATGAATAATCTTTTCAAAAAGCTTAGAAAGTGTAGGTAATAAGCTGATTGGTCTGTAACTTGAGGGAAGATTTTTTGGCTTGTTGGGCTTGTGGAAGACTATAATTTCCGCATGTTTCCATGTAGATGGAAAATGACCAATGCGCAGAGCAGCATTGAAGATTGATGATAAATAAGCTAGGGCTTTGTTTGTCAAATTCTTCAGCACAACGTTAGGGATAAGGTCATGACCGGGAGACTTTTTAACGGGAAGACGATGAATAAAGCGGGACAATTCACGTGGAGTAGTGAACGAAATTCTGTTGTGCGCTGTAGGACGAAGTTGGTACTCAAGGAGTTCCCTGTCCACGGAAGAAGTTACATTAGTGTAAAAATTAAGAGAGGTTTGAGATGTTTTCACCAGAGAACTGTTTAGAAATTTGACAGTACTTTGTGCCCGCCTCTGTAGGTGTGGTGATAGTGTCCGCCATACTTTACAGAGGTCCCGAATTCGAATCTCGGTCTGTCGAGATAAGGCTTTTGTGGCACTGGTGTTTTCCCTTATCCTGAAAAATGAATTTCTGTAAGCTCTGAATTCTGCGGATGGTCGCCTACCTCTGCCGTGCCTAAGTGGGCGTGGGGCCTTCCTAGGCTGTCGCGCTAGGGTTCATTATTTACTTTTATCTATGGACTCTGCTCATTTGAGCATCATTACAGATATATCATTCGTCTTGTATGACCTACATTGGAGGACGTGTTTTTAATTACCTACTTTGTAACCCGGGATTTTTCAGTAGTACCTAATTTGAATTTGTCGAACGTAGTTTTTGCAACCCCCATTGCAACATGCTGTAGTGATGGTATTTTCAACCAAAGCCGAGTATGTTTACGTGATTTGAAGACCATAGCTTGAAGCCCATCTTTCTGAGTGGAAATCCGCTTTAAACTACGTTTCGTGAGAGGATTTAATTGCGTTTTGAAGTTTCGCACTTCATTTTTTACACAGGAAAAAATAATATTTACGACATAGAAAAATCTCTCACAAATATTGTTGCCATATTTTGTCTTTCCGGTATAAGCACAGAATTCAAACTATAAATCTAAAGTAATTTAATTTTGCGTATGGCAAAAGTTTCGAGGTAAGAAATTGGAGGGGTGGTCTTATGGCGCTATCGGCTTTATGAGCTAATAATATCTGAGCATCTCCGCAACAAAGCTTCAACGGCTTGTTACTTTCTTCCTTATAGTGTACAAAAGAATTGCAGAGCCCGGTGTCAGTGATCTTATAAATGTCGGAGATGCTGTGATTCATTAATCCTAATGCCCATTTGTGGTTATATGCTCACGAAAGAGAACCTAAGGTGGCTACATGCCCGATCCCTGCTGGTTGCTCAAAGCTTTGGAAAAGGAGTGAGGGAACGCCATGTAGGACCTTAAGCCTAATCTCATTTCCAGACCCACACTTACGTGAACCTCTCAAGTTGTTTGACGTCACCTTAGCAGATTAGTGTCTAGCTATTTTCAAGTCTGGCACGTTTGTTATGTACTGTGTTACTTCGAAATGTTTCACCGTTTTTTTATATTACATGATGGAAATGGAATGCAATTGTGCATTTACATTGCCAAATTAGGAACTTATTGCTTGTGGTGCACTTGCAAATTTATGTAAACTGCTTTTGGAATCGGGAGTCTTTTCTCCCTACGAGAGGTTTACATAAAGACACTCTGACATGCAGTTCCCTGTCATTAAGAGGTTCTTCAAACACTCGACGTACAAAAAGCCCTCTTATTTGACTTTCTCCTGGGATCGCTTTTAATTTTACGTTCTACACGCAGAATTTATTTTTGACATTGTGCCAAACCGAGTTGGTTGTTTAGGAAAAATCAACTTTACGTAGGTACTTTACGGAAAATTTTTCGTAAGCTTTTTTTTTTTTTTTTTTTTTTTTTTTTTTTTTTTTTTTTCTTGTTTTTTCTTTTTGTTGAGGGCAGGAACAACAAAGCAACAGACGGTAATTCATGGGTTTTAGATTTGCTTTAAAGCAATACGTGGTGTTCTAAAAGTCTAATATACTTATGTGTTTCAAATGGGATGTTTGTCCTTGAGCGCTATTAGGTGAGCAACCAATCGAGTCCTGCGGTGTTGTACTGCATTCCTTCTATGTGGTGTGTGGCGAACGCCAAACAAATCAATTTCTAATAAATACTATTCGGGCTAAGACAAAAATTCAGATTTTGCAAAAACTGATCCATGAGGAAGGAGAGAGTAATGTATTAAACATAATCTTAAAAACCCCATATTTTTAGCTCAAGTAGTTTTCCTCGTACAAATAAAGTACTATTATATTATAACAATGCATTGCGACGCAAGCACTGTAATGAATATCATTATTGGTTGACTGTGCGTGTACATATATTTTAAATTATTCAGAACTGAAACGTAAACATTTGACATGACGTGATAAAAGATGTGTGCTTTGTATAAAACAAGGTGTTTGTTAAATTCAATGAGAGGAAACAATACACTTCCTGCTGGTCTGGCAGAGTGTATCTGGTCACATATCTTTGTTTATGAAGGGTTCGTAATCTCTATTTACTCTAGAGAGTTGAAAGCAGATTCAGTTACTCCTGCGTTAAAAAAAAAAAAAAATGAGTATCAGCTGGATCTATGAGACACGATCCACCTTCCCACTTACTACTACCAGAACAATCCAATTGAGTTAATGTGGGCTCAAATTATGTTGCAAACAGAAATAATATTTTTAAACTGACTGACGTGGAACGACTTATTCACAAAGAAATTGACAAGAAACACAAGACTGGGAAAATTGCGTGAGACATCAGATAAATTACAAGACGACGACTTTTGGAAAGAAATAGCAAACGAATTTTGGAACCTATCATACATTTTCAATTCTCGGACGATGAAGACAATGACAATGACGAATTATCTCTTAACGTAAGTAACATTCGCAGATGTATGGATGAATCGTCGGCATTGTCGTTGGATTAGAAAAATAAGTAATTCATGAACTATAATTAATTTTAAACTTAATATTTAAACCATGTGAGTAATATACAAAAATCCATGTTGCAGTTGTGATTTCAACAACAGCATTATTATAAAACTTTGGATAACTCTTTCCATTTGAAACACACATAGATTTCTTTCAGTTCCTAGTATTAAAACAGCATAATACAGTTCTAAGTCCGTGGTATATAGCGTAGAGTTTGGAAAGCATGGTCAACAAGATAATTAGGATAGTTTACATTGCTCTATAGTCAAGTAATTACTAAATGAATCAACAAGTTTCTCTCCATGAACAAATGCGGCATTTATTGAGAAGTAATAATCGAAATTTTACTCTCCGCGCTGAATCTTGGTTTGTGTTGTTAAAACATGAAAATAATTGATTAAAATTAGGCAGTACATGCGTTTTAATTGGTAGTACCTTGGTTAGCTTACAGCTCTGAAATGCTTATTGATGATTAAAGTGTTATCGATTATGAAGTACCCAACTTAACGATACTGCATGGTCATTCATGTTGATTGATTTATGTCAAGAAACTTGCATAGATCAGTAAGCTGCTTTGTTGTAATTTCAGTTATTTCCATGTTGGTCAATGATTTTCAGAGTTCCTCAACCCCAAACCACTACAACTAATTATGATCAGACTGAGAAGAAATCAGTCCGCAAGCTGTATATTAATCACTGTTGTATGATTAACCTCTTTTGTATATTGATCATTTCATTACATTATAAATCAGTATACAACAAAACGAAACGTCCTCCAGAAACAGTTAAAGTAAAAAAAAAAAATCGTTACCTTCACTTAATAGTAATAAGCTACTTTAAATATGTAGATATTGGGATAGCTTGAACTATATAAAACGAAACTATTTTATAGTTAAATTTTATCACCGGTGTTAAGTTATGTTATCAGTATCCAGCGAGGCACTCCCCATTTATTTTACATTTATCTTTAGTTACACGACTGGCAGTCGCAGGTCCGACTCAGGAGTTGAATGACCTCGCCCTACCGTTCCCCAGCTGACGCGCTTATGGAGGGTTCCGGCAGCTCTGTGTTAGCATATTTTTTTTTATTTTATGTAATGGGAACAACAACATTGGTTGCCTGCTGATTGTGTTAACTGTGTGCATTATGGTGTATACTCAGAACTGCAAGCGTTGTTCTGAGTCACGTTTAAATTGTCAGCTTGAATTGATGCAGAAATTGCATGTTGTCACTAGAATTCATATTCTGTTGAAAAAAGGTAAAATCTTAGGCAGAATGAAACAGGTAATAGTTCACAAAGAAAATTAGAAAAGTTAGGGGCTGTAATGGAAAAGTCCAAGAAAATGCCTGCTACCTCGTAATACGTGTTTTAATGAGAATAATTGACTGTTGTCCTCGCTCTTCGGATCCAAATTCATATGATCTATGACAAATGCTTAAATATAATTCATACAAGTTCATATACGCTCGACGATTTAGAGAATCATCTGACCCACGTTTCTCATTATTTCGGCTCCAGAAGTTCTCTAGTTTTCGGTATGTTCAATATGCCATACGTGTATAAACCCAGAAGAACATAATTTATAAAGTATATATTTAATATACTTATTTTGAATCGCAAGTATTTTCTAGGGGAGAAACGGCGGCCCGGTCCACCGTTAGTGTCATATGTAGCGTGTCTTGGGAGCGGCAAGCTGTCATTCATTGGCATATTCCAAAGAAACCCGGCCTAGCCCACACTAGGTTACAATTTTAGTTTCTGTTTATGGCGCTCTTTAAATGCGATGGTTCTCATTTTATATTGGGCGTGAAAACCGCTTAATTTTGGCCAAAGGCCTCTTTATCAGGCTTGTTATTTTATCTTCCGAAGATTTACGACGCGGGACAACAGCCTGTACTTCCTTTCAAATGAAGCCGTGCTAAGGATTTTTACGCTCAAGCGGTTCTGAGTCGTGACCTCGGGAACTAGAGGTTAGCCTGTTATCCTACTTACGGATGACTTTTGCATATAATTGCTCACAAATTAGCAAACAAAAGTATACAAACTGTTTAAAATATATTTAAATATATTTGTGAACATTATTTTGCATTTGAGATGGAGAGCACTAGTGCGATAATAATCGCAAGTTTAGATGCATTTTACGTCAACACTGCATGCGCTTCATAAAACAGTTCACTGTCACAAAATCTTTGAAAGCTTCTATGAGAACTTCATAAACTCTTGGTATTATACTGTGAATTATTCTGTTTTGAAATTCGGAATGTGTAGGTACATAAGCTGGTGTATTGCCCAGTTAATTGGTGTGTTACGGATATGTGCGTTATTGTCTAATATCACTTTTGTAGATTTGACGATTGTCATTTGAACGAATACTTCAAAACTACTAGGTGTCACTCGGATGAATGTTTCAAGCCGGCACCATAGTTTATATTTTCAACTTCTCAATAAAATTTTACGTAATCTAGATGTTGAAGAAATTGATGCTTCCACCGATGCCATTTTCTTGTCTTTCTTTAAGAGAAAATTTTGTAAACAGTACTAATGACACATTATTTCATATAAAGACATATTTGCGACTAGTTTCTTTTTTTTTTTTTATTTATTTATTTACTCCTCCAACATTGTCATGTCGGACGATGAATGGAATGTGTGAAATGCTCAAATGAGCTCGTGGTGCCTACTAAACGTTCTGTAAATATAGGAGATTCCTCAAAACTATTCGTAAACGCTCAAAGCATTTCAAAATAGAATATGATTGAACCATTTAGTACTACAGCTGGGATTTAAACAAGGAATCTTTTGTCTCCGTCCGTATGCTCTAACCATTGAGCTACTATGCCAATTTAACTGGTAGTACATCAAATTCACCAACTACTATATGTTCGCTGTTAGAATAAAATAAAGTATTACTCCGCAATCTGCAATTCTGCAATCTTCTCTCTCTCGAGTGGCGCTACAGCCCCTTCTGGGCCTTGGCCTCCTTCAGCAGGTGCCTCCATTCCTCTCTATTTTCAGCTCTCTTCCTCCACCCTCGTATTCCCAATATATGTTGTGTGTCTCTCTGTATGGCATCTTCCCATCTCATTCTCGGTCTTCCTACTGCTCTTGTGTTGTAGAATTTACCATTAAGGACTCTTTTTGGTATTCTTCCTTCTTCCATTCTTATTATATGACCTGCCCATCTCATCCTCCTGATTTTAATATCCTGAACAATATTTATATCTTTATATATGCTGTACAATTCTTCATTCCATCTTATACGCCATTGCCCTCCTTCCTGTATTGGTCCATATATTTTCCTCAGAATCTTTCTTTCAAAAGTTTTTAGGGCATCTTCCAAATTCTGTGTCAATACCCATGTTTCACTTCCATAGCACAGTACTGGTTTTATTAATGTTTTGTATAACCTAATTTTGTTGTTCCTATGGATTTGTTTAGATCTAAGTATTGCGTGAAGTGAGTAATAAACTTTATTAGCCATTAAGATTCTTGTTTTTATTTCTTCCGATTCATCGTTATTGTTGTTAATTATTGTTCCCAGATATTTAAAGTTCCTTACTATATCTATGTTATGTTGGTCCATTTCCAGTGTTCCTGTATACTTTCTTCTCCTACTTTGTATCATGGCTTTTGTTTTAGATATGTTGATTTCCAGGCCTATTGTTTTTGCTCCTTCTTTTAATTCTCTGTATGCTTCAGATACTGCTGTCCTCGTTCTTCCCATTATATTAATATCATCTGCGTACCCTATTAATTGTACTGACTTATAGAAAATTGTTGAGTTTGTTCGTACGTGCATTTGTCTAATAACATATTCCAATGCTATGTTAAAAAGGGTAGGTGCCAGCCCATCTCCCTGTTTCAAACCGCAATGTACTTCAAACTCATCTGTTATACTTGTTCCTATTTTAACATGGTATTTGAGCTCTACCATTGTTGCTTTCGTTAGACTAATCAGTTTCTTTGGTATTCCAAAACTTCCCATTATAGAGAGTAACTTCCCTCTTTTAATGCTGTCATACGCTTTTTGGAAATCTATAAATATTTGATGTATTTCGATATTATGCTCCCATGCTTTTTCTAATATATTTTTAACTGTGAATATCTGGTCAATGGTTGATCTCCCAGGCCTAAAGCCTGCCTGATACTCCCCAATTATACTTTCTGTGTATTTCTGAAGTCTATTATTTATGAGTGAAGTTAATATTTTATAGCCTGTACATAACAATGAGATTCCCCTATAATTTTGGCACTGTAGTTTGTCTCCTTTATTTTTGTATATAGGTACTATTAAATTTTTCTTCCAGTCTGTTGGTATCCTTTCTTCTTCCCATATCTGTGTAATTAACTCATGCATTGCTTTTAATGTCTGTCCTCCCCTTTTATACATTTCGGCCGGAATGCCATCTATACCTGGTGATTTATTATTTTTCATCTTCTGAATGGCTATCGCTACATCTAATTGGTCTGGTGGTTCATCTTCCGTCTGCAACTGTTTTGGTTCTATTTCGCTTCCTTGTTCTGGTGTTAATTCCATATTTCGTTCTTCTATGGGGGTGTTCAGGAGTTCTTGAAAATATTGTTTCCATCTGTTCCTTATTTCTTCTTCATTTGACACTATTTCATTGTTTAATTCTGCAATCTTAGTTATACTTAACTTCTGCGGATGTGCACGTAAACAGCAGTGCCGTCACCGGAATTTAGTTGCCATCTTTGTTGTTACTCAACCAGTGCATTTTTTTTAACTTTTGAGTCATTGTTCTTACTGGAATTAGTTTATAATGGTAATTCTATACTATAACAACCTTAATGATTTATTGGAAGTAGGTAAAGCAAGAAGTTTAATAAACCGCGGAACTATATTGTGGAAGAACACGGGAGTAATAAAACCCACCAGCCAATGCGGTTCATTTCCGCCACATGCTTGTTTGACATTTACTTTATTCTTGTGGCGAACAGATTTTAGCTTTTTTTTTTTTTCTTCCAACAGACCACAAGGATGTCTCAAATTCATTGTTATTTTTATCCGCCGTTCTTACCGTCTTGGTGTTCCCCTTGTTTTGATTGGCCTTCACACTGAGTAATGTAAGAGTGACACTGGAAATTTTTAGAAAATCAAAGATTGGTTTTAAAAATGTTAAATGCTTTTATCGTCTTTTAAAATATTCCTCTTCAACGTCAATACATTTTTGCATTGAATGAAACCAGTCCTTAAATTATATTGCCACTCTTCCTGACCACTTCGAAACCAAGTGTTTATAAATTTCTACTGCTTTATCAGTTAACCAAAAGATGATTCCGCTTTTTCATTAACTTTTAGAAACAAAAGAAATCAAGGTGCGTCGTCAGGGGTGTATCGTGTAACTGTAGTCTATCTTATAATGCTGTAGTAGCAATAAGGTCCAGTTGAGAAAGCAGAAAAGAAAATGGCTACAGTCTTCTTACCAGACCTAGGTTTGTATTATGAACCGAGGTTCTGTTCGAGTCCCATTGAGCCGATTGACTTTCCTTGTCAGGATCAGAACAGTAAATCTGATTCATCAGAGCAAATGCCGCTTTGGAATTTTTCCAGAATGTTTCTGTATCAATCAGAGCGTTGTTTTTTCATCGGTAGTCTTTGTATATGGGATCTATCGACGACTAAGTTTTCTCATGTCTGCTGGTGTGAAATGTTATGGACTTGACTCATAACAATGTCCAATGTCGCACGAATGAATTCATAAGATCCGTTGATCTCCAAGCATTGCTCAAACGGGGCCATAGTTACCTACCAGTAGCAGCAGTTATTGGGCATAGTTTATGTAATTCATTACTAAGGAAACAAGTAATTTTTTGAATTCGCTTTACCTTTAAATTATTACCTTGGATGGTGCTTCCCCAGATGCATTTCTAGTTGATTTTCACGTTGGTTAGGCGTAAATGTTCGTTTAAAATGAAAAACAAGGAAGAAAAGCCTGAAATGTTCTAGTCATGTTCATTATTGGGGGACTACAAAACCTTTAAATCATAATTAACAAATTAATGGAGACAATCAACTCGCAAAACATTAAAAAGTTACTGTCAAAGTTCACAAAAGTATGTTGTTGTTGTGTGTGTTTTTTTTTTTTCTAGAAAAATAGCATTGCAAAGCTTTTCTCTGTTGCCTTCGTGTGAAGAATATAGGGACACGCATGTATTCCTATTAGTTATAGAGAAAGGAGCTATACCCAGGGAAAGGGGTCCTTAGACAACTCGCATTAAAGCGGCGGACGCTGGATAAGATTGCAAACAATTTATGGGTAACAAGACGGTATTGCTGCCTTCCAACACTGCCACAGTTCTCCATTTGTACTGTACGCAAACTGATATATCCTAAAGTACTGCACTCTTTACTTAGTGTTTTCATTGCAATGTTAGAGTTAAAAGGGTGACCAGATCCTGACAAGCAAGGAGTAGAACACTTTGTAACGATTTACCCGTAACCATAACTGTCTTAAATTCCATTGGGAAAATATTGGAGATATGTATATTAACTATTTATCAGGATCCAATTCTTTATGGCGTTAATGTATTTGAGACACAACCTCAGCTGTCTTACTACACTGATCTTGAAAGTCCAACACTTGCACTCCATTAACACGAAGAAAATAGAGTACTAATAATGGAAACAGCTTTGTAGATTTATGATTGGGCGAATTTGTGCACACTGTTATGTAATTCGCTTGATCCAAATCTTTCTGTAGCCCTGAAATCCTATAAGGGCTGATCGGCACAATTGCTTCGGACTTCGTTCTTGCACATGGATATTGAGGTTCAAAATATTTCTTACTACATTTCAAAGTACAGTCTGTAGATCGAAACGACTGGTTATGAATTACTGGCTGAAATGCTAAACCTGCTTGATTTTGTGTCTGATATCCTTATTTCTGAAAAATGTGGAAATGGTTGCAATGAATGCAGTTGCACTGAATGGCTGAATTCTTTTACTCCGATGTGGAGCATAAGGCACATATTACGGCTTTATCTGACCCTGTTCGTGCAGTTGCATTAGTTGACTGTTTTGCAGTTTGTAAATGGTGTATTATTTTATATTTCTCACTGATATCGAAAAACTTGCCGAACATTATTGATAAGTATGTCACTATTTGTCTTTCCCCTTTTTGATGAAAGGATACAGAGACTGAAGTTCGGAATTTAAAAAACATTTTCTTGTCGGTGCCATCCCGAAAAAGCGACTGTAGCAGAGAACTGTAACAATACGCTAAAACTAGTGATTTAAAGCTTAAGCTCACAACTTAAAGTTAAAGTAGGACATTTCTAAAAAAAAAAGCAGGGTACATTTGATTATTCCACGTATAATGGCAACCTGCAGGGCAGTCCTTAAAAATGTAGTCCTACGAAAATCAGTACTTAAGATCACCCTAATAATAGGTAATGGCCCCCCCCCACACACACACACACACACATATATATATTAGGATACGTATATCTGTTTCCAATAATTTTGAAGCACATTATACCATTGCTTACATCAAGCATGCGCCAGCGTGCAAAGCGACACCCGTTGATCGGCAACTATCAGCACGGTGATAACGTTTTGGACGTGTGGGATATTTGATGAGAGCATGCGGGCGTTACAGTATGAGCCTAAACTCGTGTACGCAACAGTGCTACCTGCAGAAACAATTTCCCCCAATTATTTTTTTAAAAAATCGCAATATATGTAAGTAATGTGGTTTACCTTGTAATTTGTTTTGGTCCGTTCTGTTAGGTTCTAGTTTTCGAAGAGACGTATAGTAATATGTGTAACTCGTAATATAAAGAATGCCTCAAGGGAAAAATTGGTGCAGGAATTTTTATTAAAGACAATTTTAATAGAATATATTGTCTATATAATATGTGAATATAATCTTTCCCGAAGAGTTGAACTTCAATAATGCCTTCGCACCTTCAACAGTACTTCCATTACAGTTTTTCATTACCGCATCGTCATTAGTGCATCATTACGGCATTCTTCCCACCTTACTCATTATTGTCATTAACTTGAGCACCTGTCGTATCGACACCAATTTAATCTTCATCCCAGAACACATTTGTAAAATACAGTAGCTTTAGGATACTTCGTGTATCCTATTCCATGAAATTTTCGTTACTCATTAATTTAACATTTGGTAAGTCATGCTAAACCTCCGCGGATTATTAAATTATATCTCATTTCGTTTCTCTTTTATATAGTTATAGCCATTAAGTAGTGTAGTTATCGTATTGAGCTTCCTGTATCGAGTATGCACACCTGCGCAGCGAATATACCATTCTGTACTGAATATTAGCTAGTGTCGCAAGTAGAACTTCTGAAAAGGCGACAGTGTTACGTCATTTTAGGATGTGTTTGCATTAACATGACTTTCTCTATTTTTGTATTATCTATTCTTGCAAATATTTACTGCTTGTTAAAATTATTGATAAATTAGGTACGAAGGGAGTGTAGTAAACTTAACCGATAATTAAGTTTTTTTAAAAAAGCGATCGCTATGTGATGGTTTTGAAATGCCACTCTCTTTTCATGGCCAACAGATAAACGATAAGGACATTTGGGGCAATTTTAAGTATTGGAAAATTCAAATGAATAACAAAAAATATCTCGAAGTGCTATACAAATATTATTATTTGTAACAGAAACTTCACTTAGCTATCTGTACAGATCGCGATTTCGTGAATATTCATTCTCATCTTCAGTCGAAAACATCTCGTTGTCAACGTTACGATCACTAGAGGTCACTACATTTCTGCCAGTACTGCCAAAATCTGATTGTCAGTGCTAAAATCACGAAATCGCAATCTCAATTAAAAAGAAGATTTACATAATTTTCTTTAAAGATAGCTAAGTGAAGTTTCTGTTACAAATAATTGTGTGTGTGTTATTTGTCGCTTCACTGTAACTAGCTTCGTTTTTTACGTAATTATCTCGAAGTGGTTTACTCCACTAAGATTGTATTTGACCTAAAATGTTTAATGAGATCTACATTTTTTGCTAGTGGGATTGTTTTTCATCGGTTTACCAGTCAAGTCATTCTCAGTGAAGAGGATTAATGTGGACTTTAGCAGAGAATTCAAGATACGCGCTTCATTTGGTGTATCTTAAGCATATACCTAATATTTTAATCAAAATCGCTAGAGCCCTTTTTGATAAAGATAAACCTTTTTAAAACACGTTTTATGTAAAGGATATTCCGTATTGGGACAATTATGAATAGGTCATCGGTCTGTGAATGAATGAAGTAGCTCGTAAGGACCGAGGACCCATCACTTTGCCCGGAGAAAACTTAACCTAGATCATTTGCCCTAGCCGAAGTTCCAACTCGTAACCCATAGATATACGCTACACCCACATGACTTGATGGGTGAAAGTAGGTTACATCCCACTAAAAAGCCGACACAAAATTCAGTAGAAATATACGGCTTTAGACTCGTTGAATAAATACTTACAATTTTCAGACAAAAGAAGGATGTCTGTGAATGTATGTGTGTTAGCGCGTGAAAGGCAGAACCCAAAACGAAAAGTCCTCTAAATACCACATATAAACCATAATCATGTCCAATAAATTCATTGCCTTTCAAAATGCTGTTTTGAAGATCGAGACAATCTTCCAACCCAGACTGGCCTTCAGTGCAAAAATGATCCTTATTTTTATTTTCTCAAAAGTTACATCTACAGCACATAATTTCTTTCTTCTGCCTTAACTATTTACGTGATATTTTTTTTTATATCGGTCCGAATTTTAAAATATTTCATACTTGTTTTCTGCTGCAGTCCTTTTCCCCTCCTTATCTTTCTCGCGCGAAAAAAAAAAAAAACCGGAATTATAGAGCCATCACACAGCAATTCACTTTTAATGTTAGACTACCGCTTTAGTTTATTCACCCTATAGCTACAGAGGTGTGAAGATTACACTCGCGTGCATTTGTACGGAATAAACTATTAAGAGTTATGCGTTTAAACATAATTTACCAGTTTCTAAAATCAAGTAACAACTTGCGTGAAAGCCTGACATATATTTTGCATTATGAATACCAGGGAGGTTTAATAATGGGTTAGGAATGAAGATGCCAGTTTTTTCAAACAAATTATTTAGGGTTGGGGCGAATATTGCGTGTGTGGCAGTAGTTTATAATGCTATTCATTCAATTTGGCGGTGACAACAGCGGATGAATGTGCTGGTGATTTGTCGTGGTGAAACAGCATTTCTTTCTTCGCTGAATGGGGCCGTGTCTCAAACGTTTGTCGAATCGGTCCGATAACTCACTTTACAATTGTCCAGTAATTCCCTTCTCCCCAGAAGTCAATGAGTATGACATCCTTTGCAGCCCAAAAATCGTCGCCATCACTATTCAAGTGATGGATGAAATACTGAATGCCTGCCAAATTCAAACTAATGTATGAATCGGTACTATTGTATTTTAGTTTGTATAACAAATGCTAGTCACGATGGTAACAGTCTGTAATCTGCCTTAGCAATGTGGTGTAATTTGAAGGACGGGTACTTTATTGAAACCGCCCCCGTTTTTCTTTGTCCTACAATAATTCCACTTCGTTAGCAATTTTCTAGATGAAACTATTTTCCAATTCACTGTTTCAAAATTATACACATAACTAAAGGTGTACATTATGAGTTGTTTTGAATTTTCAAGGAGGATTTAAAAGCGGTTATGTAAGATTCATTGGAGAAAAATTATTTCAGCACGATTAAGCGTGCTCCTTTCAGAGGAAATCGTCAAAGTCACCTTAATTCTCCGCTCCCAGTAACTGTTGCATATTGCCAAGATGGTCATCTCCCGAAAATTGGCTCGATGGTCGTTATCAAAACAATGCTCTGCCAGCCCAGACTTCTCAGGTTGCATTAAACGAATGCTCCGTTTATGTTCGATTATTCTGGTAGCGAAGGTCCTTCCGGTTTGTCCTATATACGGTATCTCGCATTCACAGGGAATGCGGTACACTCCCGGAACTTGGAAGTCCAGTTTGTCTTTTACTGGTCTCAACAGATGTTTAATCTTCGGAGGTGGCTTGTGGGTGGTCCTGATGTATTTGGTGAGAGCACGCTTAATCGTGATGCTGGATTTCAGTTCAGCTCATATTGGAAACCGGCCTTAAAAACATAAATCCGTCGATTTAAGAAGCAAAGATCAATACAACTTGATAATCGAGTTAAGTAGTTAAGTTTCTTTGACACAATTTTCTATACTCACCCATCTCCTGACTTGGCATTTAGTTTACTGAAAAGTCTTGTTCAGTAATGCGAATTTTCATAGTGTTTGGTCTTCGTTTATATTTGTGTTATATCCAGTGTTTCATTTGTGGTTATAACATTTCATAAATATCCCAATGATGGGAGAGATGCACACTCCCGAAACATCGATATCTAATCGTCTTTTCACCTGACTTGCTGCCCGAGAAGAAAGTGAGCATTGCTTGTCAGATGTTCACACTTCAGTACAATGAAATGTTTAAAAGACGTTAATGCCATTAATAAGAAGTATATGGAAGGATAACTCTTTGTATAAATGGTTTGTAGAGGAGTGAAGTCATATGAAAGAAACTATTCATCCTTAAACGTCTAACCTGCCGCTATTGAAACAGCGGCATTTTATTCACACGTGTTATTGTTACCTAGGCGGTGGTCACCGGTTTGTTGTCACAGTAACCTAGTATTTTTCTCGGAAACCAGTTGTCTACTTCATTAATGGCATTTAAGGTGTTAGGAAAATCCGATAAGATAAATCGGACTCATCGGCTGAGTCAGAGGAAATGCCCGGTATCTGATGTGACGCCACTATCGCGTTTCCGTATCACTTGCATCAGTGCTAAAGATAAATTGCGGGCTCGTGGTAATGAAGTGAACGAATTTGTTCAGCACCTTTCTGAGCAGAGGGAATTTTTCTATTCGCCTTATGCAAAGAGAGCTTCTGGAGCATATTTCACACAAAAGGAGCGAGGATGGGAATCTCTTCTCCGTTACGTTGTGATTGATTTTTATAATGAAACCGTACTCTATAGTAGCGTTCTGGGGCATATTACGTTTTTGTTGCATTGGAGCAGCCATTCGCTTTTTCCGTCTGGAAAATGAGTTTGTATTCTGCCCAGTGAGTTTGCGGATTTTATTTTCAGAAAAGCAATAACAGTAACATTAGATTAACAGTGGCTTTCACACAATGGAGCAGATTCTTTCCAGGAGAAAGTATTAAACACAACTTTCTCAATTCTTCAAGCTTTTCATACAACAAAAGTTTTATTCTACATTCTTGCTAATCTGATAAGCTTTCAATACACAGTTATACATTTCATTGTAGGTAGAATACAGTAGGTTAAAGCGATGTGTGATATATTTGAACTTCATGCTCTTTGCATGACCACGAGAAAAGATCAATAAATAGGGAGTTACCACTTGACAAAAGTATTTAAAATGCAGGCAAATAACAAAGTGAAATGATCAGAGCCAGAAATATTTTGACAAATTTAGCAATAAGATTTTAGGATTAGGATTTACTGCGGAGGGAAATCGACACGAAGACTAGTCGTGATCCATTGCGCTTATGCTCCCAAGTGGGGCACTCCTTAGAGGAAGGATGAGAGAGGAAACAGAGGGCAGTCCCAAGGAGTCACAATACAGAGGGCAGGGTCCCTACGTTTTACTTAGAGACCTCCCTGACAGGCCAGGACAACAGACATGCCGCCTACTGCGGCACGGAAACGGTCCCGGCAGCCGGGCATGAAATGGTCCCAGCTGTAGGCCCGAAGACCGGCAACTGACCTACCGGAGAAGGAAGTAGTGTTCCTCAGAGCATATCATCCTGCCATGCACAACCGAGACACCGCCGATATTTCTTACCCTGAAAGAGACCACTAGATGAGAGATGTGAAATGATAATGGAAATGAAATGGAGGGACAGGAAATTCGGAAAATGTAATTAATCTACCCAGCATTCGCGTAGCGACACGCGAAAACCCCCGAAAACCCCATGGGTCATGTAGGTTGGCCACGGGAATCGAACCCGGGTTTCCCGAATGCGGGCCACAAACGAAACCGCCTGAGCCATCCCGCTCGGTCAGTAAGATTTTGTTTATTCCCCACAGTTCACCTATTGCACAGAAGTCAATCAGATTTCACAGGCATTTAAAGGTGTGCATTTTGACACATATCTTAAGCATGATATTTTAATAAAATAATTTGTGAGAAAATAAAAAATAACGAGAACATTTGTAAAGAATAATTGGGGAGAAGGACTTTCTTAAATCTTTCTGCCGCACAGTCACACTGGCTTATATCCTCTCTCTCGCACTCTGCGCGCGCGCGTTTAGTTAAACTACATTTTTTATTCAGGCGACCTAAAAATGCGCATTACCATTGAATATCGAAATTTTCGGTGGAGTGTAATACTTACACTACTTACTATAGATACTGAGGGAAAATAAGTATGTGAGCTTAAATTTTATTGAACATTACGAAAATTTGTTGGATCCGTACAAGTTACTTTTGACGGAGCTGAGTGTCAATCGTTAATCGCAGAGTGTCGCAGATAATCGCCAAAACTGCAAGCTCTCCACGTATGCAATTCGGCTTTGATCCCAGGCCAGAAATGGAATTTGCGGCAGACTCGGCGGCGTCTAGACAGGTTTCCTCCGACTCGAGCTACTTCGATTTTCATTGACACGGCGCGACAGAGCATCTGCCATCTAGGAACCTCGCGCGGAACTTCAGTGTCATTGAAACAAAAGAACAGCAATTAGCTAGCGTCTTGTAGAGCGAGGGAACATTTTGAGCTAATTGGTGAGAACCAAGAAACACTGCCTTTAGTTGACAACCTAGCAGTTCATTCATAAATTAAGATTTTTATTGGAAATCAGCTGTGGTATTTATATTAATCACTTATTAACGAAATACTCGTAAAATGAACACTATTCAGTTCTTATTTGCGCATTTGTTTAAAAGCCCATTTGTTAGGCCTTAATATTTAAAGAGTAATGAAATAATTTAAAAGCACTCATACGACTTTTTGTAGTCTTTATAAAGGCACATAAATTGGTATTATATTGATAAAACGTGAATCTTATATCCACGTTGCGTCATTCATGATTTTATATATATAAATCAAGGGACTTTCAATAACCAGTAAAGGAAAGGTGGGATGGATTAATGCACCATTCATATAGAAAATAATCATAAACGCAACGTAATCAATAAAGCTCGTTGCCAGGTTAATAAATAAGACCATTCTCAATGATTTTCATTAACATGAGCATTATCACCAGACGCTGATGCCAAACCTTGCAAACTCCAAGCTCTCATTTTGGTGTTTGCGGGGAGAGAGAGAGAGAAAGAAAGAAAGAAAGAAAGAAAGAAAGAAAGAAAGAAAGAAAGAAAGAGGCATTATCGCACTGCACAGTAACAGCAGATAGATATGAAGTCATTTGACAAGAAATTGATTATTTTATTTCAAACTACAATCGTTGCCTATATGGAAAAATCACAAATCCTACAAAGATAACTAATTTACTGAAGGGAAATATTTGGAAGCAAATTTTATTATGAATGAACTGAAATGTGAAGGTAGGCATGAGTTAAATTATTTATTATGGTATCTGTCGACTTTGTAAGAAAGCTTAGGTTAGGTAGGTTATAAAAATATGTTGCTTTATTTATGTATGCAAAAACAATAACACATTATTATTTGCATCAGTTGTCATTGTAGTTGGGAAGGTATATGGTAAAGTTGAATATTTCAAGTTATAAATTATTCTGAAGGTTTCGAAATAAATTAGTTTCGTGAAATGTTAGTATTTAGTGGAAATTTAATTCAAAAACATAATTCGCCTTCTGAAACCAAGCAATCATCGCAAGAAAGTGATCTCTACCTCTCCGGTACAAGAGGTTGTTATACACTTCCCTCATTCGCCTTGACAGTATGCTGCTGCATTATAGGAATCTGCTTCAACAACACAACAAATAATTCAAACCCTACAAAACAGATATTTACGAATTCACCATGGTACTCTCCATAGCGACTTAGATATTACTGAGGTATCTGCGGCACTTAGAGCTGTTAAGACTACCAACACATTTCTACAACATACTAATCCTTTGTTACCACAGATACCAACAAATCCTACACCAAATCGAGACAACAGAAGATTGAAAAGAAAACGACACAGAGACTTGATATGATAACCTTAAAGACCCGGGTTCGATTCCCGACTGGGGATAGGGATTTTTTTCTCCATTCAAGATGATTCGCCATCTTCCCCAGAGTCTGGAAGCATGAATGAGTGCGAATGTATGCGTGCTCTAATGATACAACCCAACGTTTACGAGTTAACACCAACGATATGTTCCAAAGGAGAACGGCCTCCAATATGACCACTGCAGCTAAAGGCGGGGTATAAATAGGAGGGGGGTGGGAAGAAAGAAAACAAAATCCTTAGACTATTTCGATTATTGGTGGGTAACACCCCATATACATGATTTACGTTAATATATTAGGTATAATTTGGCAAAACTATGTTGTGCAAGTTATGTACAGAAAAGCTTTCATCAATAAAAAAGTCCCAATACCAGTATTTTATAAATGTTTAATAAGATTGATAATGTATTTTATTTGTATGTTGACTTTGACATTGTGAATGGGGCTTAACGCTTTCAAGGGTAACCTATATAACACACTTCGCTTGTGGAAGTATAAACACGTAGCCAGTATTAGTATTCCAATAAAAGCTAACGCCCACTTTATACAGTGTATAACCTCAGACTTTCAACACGCTCAAATAACCATTGCACATTTTGCTAATGATTTTGCAATCCTTAGTAAAGGCAGTTGTGAATTAGCAGCTTGGAAATTAAATAACTTCTGCACTGAAATCACAAAATGGTGTTCTAACTGGAGAGTTGTGATGAATCCACAGAAATCGCAAATAGTATATTTTACACATAAAAAGCAGATAACCTATTATCCCATAGTTCTTGGAGTAATCGCTATACGCACCGCTCAGTTCGTTACCTCGGCCTCATATTGGACAGTAAACTAACTTGGAATCTCCACATCACATATCTTCTCTCAGGACTAAGACACCGAATCCAACAAATCAAATATACGATGGCTGTTCAATAAAGAATGATCATAATTTTTTACGGTCATAATTTTTCGCACTAAAATTCAACCTTATTATATTCTGTTAGCTTAATGTGAAGCAAACACGCCGTAGTAGTTTCATTGTTGGTACTCCTGGTTCCCGCCTGTGAGAACCAGGCAAGTTCAGATGTGTTCAGTATCGCCTACCGCTGCAATGGAGGTAACATGCAGTTAAAGTTGATGTTAGAGGTAGATCCGGAGTTTCTTTCAAACGTAATCACTGGTGATGAAACTTGGCTACATCATTTGGATCCTGAGAGCAAACAGCAAAGCTCAGTGTGGAAATCTCCTTCATCACCAACCCCCAAAATAGCAAAAGTGATTGCTTCTGCTGGGAAAGTTATGGTCATCTCATTCTTTAATATTCATGGAAAGGTTTATCAGCATGTTGTACCTGCACACACATTAGTAACTGGACAGTACTACAGGGATGTCCTGAAAACATTGCAAGTCCATATCAGGCGCAAATGACCACATTTCCGTGAAGCAGGCTGGATGCTGCACCATGATAATGCGTGGTCGCATATTGCCAATGTTGTTGCTGAGCATCTTTCAAAAATCAACGTGAAGTGCATCCCTCACCCTCTCTATAGCCCGGATTTAGCCCCATGTGACTTTTTTCTATTCCCTAACTTGAAGAAACGCCTTCGTGAAAGGCATTATCCAACATCAGAAGCAATGGTGAATGCTGCGGAGGCGATTTTGAAGGATCTCTCAAAAATGGTTTCCAGGATGTTTTTGAAGACTGGCAGAAATGCTGGTACAAGTGCATCACATTCAGGGGAGACTATTTTGAGGACCATAAAAATTATGAGGATGAGTAAAGGTACGTTGTCAAAAAAATTGTGATCATTCTTTATTGAACAGCCCTTGTATAACACAGTCAAAATCGCCTCTTGCAATGCCATATAAACACACTCTATACTATTCACTGATTAAACCTATTCGGCAATATGGTTGCTCCATATGGGGCTCTGCTGCAGCGTCACAAGTAAAAAGAATCCAAGTAATCCAAAACAGATACCTGATTGATCACAGGTGCCTTATGGTATGTTAGCAACACCACACTTCACAGAGAGCTGAACATACCAGAAGTGATGGTTGTCATCAGAACAAGCTACACCAGACTACACCAAACTTTTGCCAATCATCCAAATCCACTGCTACAAAACATTTTCCTACACTCCCCCCTCCACAACCGCAAAATAGAAGACTAAATAGAAAACGACACAACGACCTGCTCATTTAATATCGTGTGTTTTGTATTTATGAAAATGTTCTTTTTTGTTTTGTGATATAATGTAATATGTTTAATATTTAAATGTAACTGATGTACGACTGTTATTGAACAACATCCTAACCCACGCTTCAAGTGATGTATTACTCTTGCTCACAACTAGAAGTACCATAATGTATTTGGATACAATAAAGTTTATCGAACAATTAAAAAAAAAGATTGATAATGTATTTTATGTTGACTTTGACATTGTGAATGGGGCTTAACGAACTTCGCTTGTAGAAGTATAAACACGTAGCCAGTATTAGTATTCCAATAAAAGCTAACGCTACGAAAAATGTAACACACATTTCAAATTTTTGTGAACTCTACAGTTTTATTGAAACGTGGTTTCATACTCTTAGAATTTCACGATTATATAAAATGATGAAACATTCGATTATGAGGATGTTCTGTTGAAATTATTCGAAGTAAACTACGTCATATCCGAGAAATTAATATGACAAATGTATTTCATCAAATAAAACTTGTCAGTTACATTTGGAAAGTGACAATCACAATTTTTTTCCGCCAAGTAATGCCGTTGACAGTCGGAAAGACTAAAATATATATTTTCATTAATAGTGAAATTGGATCCGTCCAACTCTTTTAGTTGCTTGGTTTTTGTCTACAAAATAATTTGATGTGTTTTTATTTGAAATCCATCCTATAATATAATCTATTGGGTTATATTTGCTATTTGGACATTCCGAGTTACCTCTGGCTGCCACTGTCGACAGATTTCCTTAAAAGCGCACACATTCTAACCTGGTGTATTTAAATTGTTGCACCCATAGATAGGTATTTCCTTTATTACTCATTCGCAGGCTCGAGTCATATTAACAGCTAGTTCACGTCAAAATTCATAGCCATGAGTCAGCAAACTTTACATTGAATTGAATACATCGGAAAACTTCGAAAAGATACACAATGCTATCTTGCATTACTCAGAATCCTACGGTCCATTATTTATTAGTAGCTGTATTTGCAATGTAATTGGCTATAATCACAAGTAACAGAAAATTGACAAAATGTGTGCATTTTTTCAACAAAGCTTGTTTAAGTATGATGAAGTTTCATAAAGCAATCCTACTTTCATTTACTTTTGAAACCAGCAACGGAGATTTGCGCTTTTACATCTTCTGAAATCCTCAAGTGTAAGGCAGTGCTAGTATAATGCTCAGCTCCGTCGCGTTATTGCGTTAAGTGCCTTCACCCCCTTATTTTCTTTCTTTCGGTCATGAAACGTTGCTGAAGGCGATGAATGTTTTCTGGTGTAAAATCCTTAACATGGCTTTCTTCGAAAGTGAAGTAAAGCCGGTGGTCTTGTCATAGATTAAAAGAATCTCAAGCCTGATAGAGATCTTTGAGCAAAATTAAGCTTTTTTCACGGGACCAATTTTGAATTGGACACTGAGACCCACATTAGTTGAGCGTTCAAGAATAAAAACTCAGTGATATTCTTTCCCTCATGCATTTTCATCTTTACAGTTTGTGTAAAACGTTGAGACACTAAATGCACAAGATAGCAGGAAATCTGAAGTGGTTAGTGTAATGAGGATGTAAAGCACTACTAATAGTTATCAAACCTCGGAACACACCGACACATACAATGCATTTATCAACAGCAGGGGCAACACTGACTCCCACGTCTCTTATTCTTCAAGTGTGCTGGTCAGAGCTATTGGACATTGCTTCACGAGTTTTACACAAGCTGATCGTTTTCTTTCTTTGGCCTCTCCTTTCTCACCTTCATTTCTCCATTTTCTCCCATATTTGCTGTCACTTCTCCCCTCTCCATTCTGCTGTACAGCTTTGATACATCACATTTTGATAACCGATGACTGAGGTGTAACTAAACATTCAAATATGGAGGATGAATAGGATTATTCGCATCCGTTTAACTTTATTTTGTTTAAATTTTTATTATAGATATGTTTACGCGTTCTTAAATTAACCATCTTTAACTGCTCTATGGAAATGCGAAGAAACAGAAGAGGAAGTGGTGTTTCTTTTCAGCGGTCTTCTTTATTACTCGACAGAGCGTTGAGGCGTATTGACCTTCAGGTGACCAGCGCTGCGATCGTTCCTTATCGGGTCTTATCTGGTTGATTAGAAGAGTGAAATATTAGTAAGTTGACGTACAGTAAGTTACGAAACACAAATAGAGCGATTGGAAGCTGCGTGTGTCTGTTTTCTCGCGCCTGCCGATGTCTGACACGTTGCTGTCCAGAAGACATGATTATATGTGAATAGGGTATACTTACACTGGTTTCGCCGTGCGATAAGTTGAGGTAAACATTTCTGCGTTGCAATTTTTTTCCGATACGCCTTCTCGCTTTGCCATGTGGTAGTTTCACTAAAGAAATTATCTGTGACTTAACGTTTGTTTATTCTTAATATCTCTCTCTCTCTCTCTCTCTCTCTCTCTCTCTCTCTCTCTCTCTCTCTCTCTCTCTCTCTCTCACACACACACACACACACACACACACACACACGCACACAAACACACGCACACCACACACACGCAGAGAGAGAAAGGGGGCAGGGAGGGGCACAAAATAATGCTGTGGGTTGGAATATCAAGTTCCAGGTTGACAGTGTTCTCCGCCTAGAGACATAGTTTAGGGCATATGTGCAAAAATTGGTTTCAATAAATGCAAGGTGGTGAATTTAAATCCAATACAAACTAATCCTTAAGCCTCCAGTTTCATTTATTGGACTCTAACGGGATAAATATGAGCAGTTGCCCTGCTGCTAAATCCTAAGTGTAAATTCGTTTTCAGTGTAACATTTGTAAGTTACCGTAAAATGCGAAGGTTAATTCTTTGCAACTAATTGCAGTATCAGGCCACAATGCTAGAGCTGCAGGGAACGGTTAATGCGTGTGCGTGCGCGCGCGCGCTAATATTAAAGCACTACCAAAAGCCGCAGCTTTATTCGGTTATTGCCTTAACTGAAGATTCCCTTCTCTCCCGCTCTTGTTTCTCCCATCCCCTTCATTTCCTTCCCTCTCCTTATTCTGTCCCGCTCTCTTTTCCTTTTCTCTTTTCTCCTCAGCAGCGTTAGGTAAAAATAAATATTCAGTGGTAATGAAAAATTGTTTTTTTAATACTCCGGAAATAATGAAAATTGGGCACAATACCTTAAATTTTAACATTGAATTTTGTATTTTGTAAATTATAAATTTGATCAACAATTTATTATGATGAACCTTATCGTGTGTGGGGTACATTTAAAAGCAAATAAATAGGTATTTAAGATGTTTGACTTCGTACTCTATTATATTCTGGGGGAAAGTAGGTAATTACGAAGCCACACTACCTGTTGTGTAATTGTGTTTCTTAGTAATTGGTAACAACATATATAAACAAAATGAGACTTAAAAACGGTAGTGTCCAGGATAGTCCATTTACAATAACCAGTTATTTGTCCAGAATCGAAAACTAGTAGAATACTTTTAGTTATTTTTTCATTAATATCTGGATCATAACGTTAGCATATGCTCATGCATTTGTAAATTATATTGTTCGGGTTAACCAGTCAAGAGATCGTCATCAAAACTGATTTGAAGAGCAAGCAAAAGCCTGCATTCGGTTATCTGTTCAGCATTGCGGGACAACGCGATTAGTGACGTGAGCTGGAAAATTGTTATTTGGAATAAGCCTTATTCTTTTCCTCTTTCTACCTTCCTGTTCTCAAAATCAGTTTTGAAACTGAGAGTACAGTGGATGAATGATGCATTCTTCTTGAATCGAAGAGCGAAAATGTGGAACAAAAATGCAATTATTGTTTGTTGAAAAAAAAAATTGTGTACAAAAGAGTATCCTTGTCTCCGAGGCTTTACTAGATAAATTGTGAAGAAATTTACAATAACGCGGATATTAAATGACTTGGAATTTCACTACAAAATGTTTCATTTTTCAGACCCTCTTTGAAGAAGGAGGAAGAGAGTTTGAGATGAATCTCATTCCAGGCGTTATAGTTTGCGGGAAATAGACTATTAACATCATTGACCCATATTGGCTTCGAGTGTTGATATTCCAACTTTGGAATTGTTTTGTTATTCTTTTATATAAAGTATAGCATTATTATTATTATTATTATTATTATTTATTTATTTATTTATTTTTATTATTATTATTGTTGTTGTTGTGTTATAGTTTTAGCATTATGTGTTAAACTGCGAGTTTCCTTCTTCCGTTTTAAAGAGCGTTTCAAAATGCTTACTCTTTGTGATCTTTAGAACACTGTTCTGATTAGTATTCATCTCAAGCTCTCTCTCTCTCTCTCTCTCTCTCTCTCTCTCTCTCTCTCTCTCTCTCTCTCTCTCTCTCTCTCTCTCTCTCTCTCTCTCTCTCTTCCTTGAATTTGATTCAACATATTCAAATATTTCGAGAAAAATCTTAGTAGCATCACTAATATAACTAAAATGTCGAGTAGCCGAGTTACCTTACGACAGATATCATCCGAATACTAGTGTATTGCAGTTCCACAGAATTTCATAAACCTGGGTTCCAAAATAAAACGGGCAAACTCCTATTTCTTAGCATTGAAGATTTTGATTGTCACCTTACACGTCACCTTAATGAAAATCATATCGGCAGCTTTTGGCTTCAGCAATGTTCACAACACTTTAGTAATTTTTTGTTTGATTTAGATTATCACATGACTTAATTCATGTACCCAAAATCAAAGGAAACAGGAATTAATATTTTTAAAAACTGCAAGCGAGTGTGAAATTTCGAATCCCCGGATTTAAAAAACCAGTACGTTAATCTGTAGACAACTGAGGCAATTATGTCCGATTTTTCTTGTACAACTTATTCAGTTATCCTTTAAATTGTGCATCGTTCCTTTATTTTATTTCTAATTACTCTCATGAAACTGTGTGTAATACGATGTTTTTTTTCGTGTGGTATAACTCCTTCCATTGAAGTTTTTAATTTTTTTTCCCCGACAAAGTGCTTATTCGGTACGAATTTTTGATATTTGCTGATTGGAGCGCAGCACCATGTTAAGCTCATAGTAAGAAGTTTGCACCTGAGGAGAATTGAAATTTAGTTCAAACTTTCTAGTTTTGAGAGAGAATGTTTTGCCCTTAAGTATGCTAAAAATCAGTATAATATGAACATAATAAACATATGGTCAGCATGCTGGTAAAGAAGAGTGTTACATTCAGTAACTTTTTATTAAGACTGTAGTTTACATCTCTACAAACTACTCTTATAAAAATTTATTTTTCAAAACATTTGCGGAAATAGTTGACACATTTCGCTGTAGATAACTACAAGGGAGGCCGAAGCGGTAGCCAGTCTTTAAAAAGCGCTCATTGGCTCTGCCTTTGAAATTACACACTGTTTGTATGTCATCGCGAGAAGCAAAATAAAAGATTTAGCGTTTCAAAAAATGCAAGCATTGGAAATTTTAAATAATAGCAAATATTTCGGACAACTAATGCCGCAAGAAGGTTAACAAATCATTTAAGTGTAGTAAGTTGCACTGGTGAAGTATCTGTCGTATATCTTATAGTTTATCAGCTATGCAACATTCATTCAGAATAGAAATACTTCGTAGCTTATCCGCAAAAAAAAAGCACTTCAGTTTACATGCAAAATTAATCAAATTGTTCTGGGCATTTTTGATAAAATGAGATTTCGAACATGTTCCGTGGGAAGAGGAGTCCTGTGGATGCTATTTTTAAAAAAATGTGTACCACTTTGGAATATTCTGAATACAAATTCCACATTTGGAATATATATTTGAAAGTTGTACTTTTATATTGCTTGCGGAAGTTTTTTGAACATGCATTTTGATTTCAGCGGTTCACAAAACGTTTTCCGGTGAAACCTTGACATCAACATTTTGGTAGAATTACTTGTAACTTCATTATTAGTAGTGCCGAAAATAAAACAAGGCTTTTGCTTAGTAAGGTTGAAACAAATCGATAGCTTTAGACCGCGCGTAGTTTTCTAAAGAGTACTAATGTGCATTTTGGAGGCTACATCTATGAGAAATCTGTAAGAAAGAGATACCTTCTAACAGTGTGATATGAGCTTTGTTATTAGCACTGCAGTTTTATGTTTGATATCTCTAACAACTGCTCGTTGGTAACTGCTCGGTGTTTGACTGCTATTACACTTAGTAAAACAGCCCTACGGGAACTAAATTTAATCTACGGTTAGCAGTTCTTACCCTAGTTTCTACGTTATTAGGCTACGATTAACATTTCTCTCGAAAATGGTGAAGTTTCTCCAGGCCGCTTTCTTGTATTTGAAGAACCTGACTCCTATCATAATTATTCTCCTTTACTTAAACTCCGAAATGCTCGAACTTCCAAGAAATATTCTGAAAATATTTAGCAATAATATTAGCCATTGCTGATTCTTTAATTAAACTGAGATTAAAAATAATTCCCATTAATTTCTCATCTAAATTTCAACTTGGCGTATATATGGATTTCTGCAGCTGGAAGCTCCTGCCCATCATTTATTGAGTTCCGCATATATTAACAAATCTGTAAATGTAATCCGTGCATTTTATAAGAGCTGAAATTAAAACATTTTTCTCAATTCTACTTTAAATAAGTTAACGTGAATGATGGCCTACAATGCAGCGAGAAATTGCATTTTATAAATCCTTGTTTCTGTGAAATAGAATGTCTGAACCGGTAGTTGTGGTACTTGATTGTGTATATTACTACACACTTGTGTACTAAATTGTGTATATTATTCGGCTTCTTAATTTCCATAGAGTGATTTTAATTTGCGCCGATATAAATAATGGAAAGTTGTATGATAAAAACCCCACTTCACGATAAAGTTGTTTCTGAAGAGTGGTTTCCTTCCTGATTTTGTTAGAATAAATGCTTTTAGAGGTGCGCTTAACTTTTCGTTACTGTTAAATTAACAAGAAGAACTTTTTTAATTTACGTCCTCCAGAATTAAGTCATGTCGGACTTTAAATGGAATAGGTGAAGTGATGCTTAATGAGTTCAGGATCTATAGAGCTTAGTTACCCGAAATTCGTTTTTTCAGGATAAGGGAAAACCCCGGAGCAAACCTTATCCAGGTAACTCAGACTCGCCGAGATTTGAACTCGGGACCTCTTGAACGTCAGGCTGACACGTTACCATCTACGCTGCCGAGGCCGGCAGTGATAATACTGATAACAATAAACACTTAACAGGAGGCAGATTATTGTTCCATTACACCTTTTAGTTTTTAGTTTTGTTTTCACCCCGAGAAAAATAAGTTTTATTGACGGTTTTGAAATTTTTATGATGTACGCATTACAAAAAAGAGGCGAGAGAAAAGAGGTATCTTCGCAATTAACGCAACATTTTTTTTTCTATCCATTGTCACAGTTATGTGGTGTAATAAAATTAGATTCATTTTTGTTTGAATGTAGGCATGTTATGAAAATTAATTTACATTGTTACATGTTTCTGGTTCACCCCCTCAATTATCCACAATTTGCTATACATATAATTTACGTTTTGAAGCATAAGAGAAGTGCCGTGTTTTGTTGAAACGCCCACTCGGTAGTGTGAGATACACCCACTCATCTATCTTGCAGAAAACCTGTTGCGAAGCAGCCACATATTATATTGAAAGCATTCTTCCTCCCACTTGGTCTTGTCAACCCACACAAGTCGCCTGGCAACGCTACCTGTTGACGTTTTGGTGCTGCCGTCACCTGTATTATTTATTTGTTCGTCATATTGACTGCCGCAGCTCAGATAATAGCATTACGTCCGTCTGGCTGAGTCCAAATCCAGGGTATAGCAGTTTGACATTTTCATGACATGACGAAGTTTTAAATTCATGCTTTCTGTGTGACAACATAATAAATCTTAGTTCCGGAGAACTCGACTTAACATGGTTATATCGATGGGTTTTATTTTCTGTTTCTTTGAAGTTTTAACTATGCAGCATCGCGGTTTTTAGTTTCTCTATCGCCGCCCACAGTAGAAGAAACTATTGTATCCCATCCAAAACTTAAATATCGAAATGTTATTACAATAAACTTTTGGAAGTCTTGCGAATAAAACCGGCATGTTTAGTATGCTTACCCAGAAATGGTTTCAAATTATGCCATACGAACCTGATGTGAACCTGCTTAACGCAGGATGCGCAAACAATACTTGCTATATCTCACATCAGTTTTTGTTTGTAATGGATAGCAACCCTAGTTTTCTGAAGTTTGAAATGGTATTCAAAGGAAACATTAATATGGGAAAGCTTGAACATAAAACAATATTTCGGAGACAAGTAATGTTACGAAAAACGTGTTTGAAATAAAGTGTCTTATTGTGCTATATTTTCATGCATAATTTTTCATCTTAAAATTCATTAAGATACACAACAACAACTTAAATTTTTTCCGAACACATTTAGTAGTTGCGGATGATTTAGTTTTGAGAATACATATAGAAATGATTCTTAATCAACTTTCCTCTATCGAGTAATCCGCTATGTTTTCCATATAAATGATCATAAATTGTTTTTTTTTCTTCTCTTTTAGTGTCGTCTAATGTGATTAGGCGAATTGATAGGTTTAATATAAAAGATTAGAAAGGGTGTGAGAAGAGAACAAACTAAAAATAAAACGTTAGGAAATCTTGTATATTTTTACTACAAGTACTGCAAGTTTTTTTTTGTTTTTGTGTGTTTTTTTTATAAGCTTTCATGCAATTTTATGAAAATCTTAGTTTGATACACGTCAACGTGCTACAATTCCGACGTCGCTGATAATTATCAGATTATAATCTGCTGCCTACTGCCACAACTATAAAATTGAGTCTTTCTCTCAGGGGTTGTGTTGCTGGGTGAGTGAAATCGCTAGTTCAGTTGTTTAATGGTCTGTTTGAGGCGAGTTGCCGACTTTTTGAGGATATGGAATTAAACTGTTTCTGAATCTTAGCATTAAATGTTTTAATTATTGAAGTAGTATATGTATCTCTTAAACTGATGTGTTACAAATTTACGGTTTAAAGTAACTTCCCGTAATACCAATGAGGCACGCAAAGCCGTGAGTTACTGAAATGGTAAGTGGTAAAGCCCATTTCGGCTATCGTAAAGGATGTCCTAAACCGAGCCCAGTCTATAGGCGCTACTGACTGCCGATAATCAGTCATAGAAAAAACGCTTCTGCAATAAACTACG
This sequence comes from Mantis religiosa, assembly GCA_030765055.1. Lineage (NCBI taxonomy): Eukaryota > Metazoa > Arthropoda > Insecta > Mantodea > Mantidae > Mantis > Mantis religiosa. The sequence goes on along the minus strand of CM060951.1, from coordinate 104,772,605 downwards.
AGGGTCGGCTGATCAGTCCCGGGCCTCACAATAACAAAAAAGTTCCTTTTATTTCTCTACATAATCTCTATAAAGGCTAATCATTTGCCATATCTGTATTTTAATTCAATTAAGGCATATCTGTAGTGCGATTTATTATGGTTCTCAAAATAGCAGTTTACCGCATCAATGACCTCGTTGCTGTGAAATCTTCGTCCTCCCAAGAAACTTTTTGAGGTTCGGGAACAGCGGTAGTTACTGGGAATTAGATCTGGCGAATAAGGTGGATATTCAACTAATTCCAACTACTTCGCACGCTTTTATCGTTGCAATGAAAACGATGAGCCAGACAATTGTGAAGAAACAAGATTTTTTTCTTTGTGAAATGAGGTCTTTTTCTTTTCAACTCATCACTCAAACGTTGCAGTAAACTTGTTGCAGTAAGCAGTTGCAGTAAACTTGCATTACTTTTCCAAGTAATCAATAAAAATAATTCCCTGTGCATCCCAGAAAACACCTGCCATAACCTTGTTAGCTGACCAAATTGACTTTGCCTTTTTGCAGCTGGTTAACCTGGCGCAATACACTGTTTTGACTGATTTACTTTCGGGAGTGTAGTGGTGTAGCCATGCTTCACCCATTGTAATGAGCCAACTCAATAATTTATTGGGATTTTTACGGTAGAGCTCCAAATTCTCAACAGAAACAGTTTTTCTTTGCAACTTTTGATCAGGTGTCAACAACCGCGTCACCCTTGCGCAGACCTTGTGAAAGCCCAAAAAATTTCTTAAGATATATTACCTGCACGTTCTTTTGATATGTTTGCAGCCTATGCTATCTCAAACAACTTTAATCTGTGGTCTTCCAGTATTAAACGATGAATTTTTTTTCAATGATCTCTGGAGTTGACTTCCACAGGACGTCCAGAGCGAGGCTCGTCACTAAATGCTCGTACGTCCCAACCCCCTTTTAATCATTGTATATGAAGGGTAGAGTTTTTCAATGTACTGCTCATTTACTCCTTGATACCTTTAGAGGTCAAGCCTTTCAAATGGAAGTATTTGTTGGTATCCGTCAAACTGGCCCAATGGCGCCATCTTTATGTGAGGCCCGGAACTTTACAGCCGACCCTCGTATTACAATACCGTAAGACGTGAATAACAGGAATTTTAGAAATGCATGCTCTTTTATTAACATACCCCCGTTTCAAAACCATCCCACTAAAGTTCCGGCTTAGGTACATTGGCAAATCTGAAGCTTCCTTTTTACTTCTGAAGTACGAATATGACGTGTTACTTGCTAAATTCTAAGAATAATTCTTAGGTTATTATTCTTTTCCCTTTTTAATTTTCAGAAGTGGCGCACGCGTGTTCATGCTACTCTAATTTCTGAAGTACCAGTCCCAGATGAACCTTGAGTTAATAGATTTCTTGTTTACGGATTCACTGAAACGCTTAATTGCGTTATCCTGAAGTATAACTATTTGCTTTTCCACAGCCTATCGCTTTCCTAACTATTCGCTGACACATCCAACCCGGCTTCTTATTAAACTTAAATAAAAATACTTTTCTTTAGCTGTGCAACCTATCATTTAAACACAGTGCGCATAAGTATTCTGATTTGTATTTGCAGAGATTCACAACAACCAGTTCAAACACAGAAATAATACGAACTTGTTCGCGCGCCCATTCCTAACCTTGAACTGATCTTGCAAGTTGTAACAAGCCTTGACGAGGACTATAGGTTGTGAATGACGAGGTGTATTGTGCATTACCGACGTCATTCGCAGAGAATGAAGATAAACTGAGTAAGATGTGAAAGATTTACTTTACTTACCAAGCGAATATCTCGGATTAGTGCTTTCTTTCCAATCGTTTGAGAAATTTTTGAAGAACCTAAATATAACAACTTTTCCAAATAATGAGTAATGTATTCCTTAAACATTTTTAGTATGTATCCTTAAGAACCTGTCGTAATAACGAAATTGAATATTTAGTTACCAAATATACATTTTTGGAAGTTTAACTTCTATGTGTTAGTATCATTTTTTTGGTTAGTAAAGTATAGAATGTATTATTGCAATAACTTTAATATCCGCATTAGAAAATAAGTAATAAAATTGATACTTATCAGATAGTTCTCGGGCAGGGCGTTTGAGCAGCGCATTAGAACAAAAACTCAGAACTTTTGCTGTTTCATACAGGTTAATGTGAAACATGTGCTGTTATTTGTTGTACTATCAAAATGAAACGGCTGCAGACAGGGCAATAAAATGGGTTAACGAGTCGCAGCTGGGGAATTCTCTGCAGGAGCGATAGTCAGCTCAAATTAAGGCATGACTTGTTTGCTCATCGTCATCGCATGCACATTTACACAGCTGGAACTAGCAATTGTTTGAACAATAACCTGCCTATATATGTACCTACTTGCTTATCGCCTTGGTCATTGTACTAGGTTGTAACTTAGTACTCCAGCAAACAAAAGCTCAGAAACAGGTAGCAGTGGAAATATGTATTCCAGGTCAATTCCTGTTTCCACTGCGTCACTTCTCGGAAAATAGTGAACCAATTGAATGCTCATTTTGAATCGTAATGGCCTTGTTGCAGTTTATAATGCATGCGTAACTGATTACATGAAATGTTATCAGTAATTTCTCGCTCAAGGTTCTATATTTTGCCAATCGTTATAAAGTTAAGCTAGTTTGCCTCTTTGGAAAGGTAGTCATGCTGAAAAATTCAGTGCCATAGCCGGTATTTGAACTAGTACCTCCCGGTCTCCGTCCGGTTGTTCTAACTACTGATTGTCCATTAATTGACCTAATAATCGCCTTAACTATAAAGCCCGGGACTTAAAATACTTGCACGTTTGTAAGTCGTCATTAAGGTAGTTGTCTCATGTATACGCGAGCTATTTAATCTGCTGGTACGTTGCCATGGTAGCTCAGTAGTTAGAGCAGCCGGAGGGACACCGGGAGATTCATGTTTCAAATCCTGGCTATGGCATTAAATATTTCAGTCCGACTCCACCTTTCCAAACCTTGCCCTACACACGTCAATGTGAAAGAACAATTTCCATTCTTTGCTGTTTGCTACGTTTACGCAGTGAAGTTAAGAAATTGTAGTTAACTTATGTTACAGTTAAAAAAAAAAAAAAAAACTAAAACACTATTAGAGATGTTTTAAAATTATTAGATTTTAGAGAAGATCGCGTTTTTTGTTCTGTAAACGTCCCAGAGGGAATCTTTAGAATTAGAGATGAACTATTAAAGGCGATCAGAGATCTCTGAAGACCAGGGTCCGTATTGCGATTTGAAAATGTATGAAAAATAACATATAAAGTGCCTTAAGTTTTAAAAAATGTAAATATATAAGAAATTAGGTACTAAATTGTTAGTTTTTTTAATTAGTGCATGGAAGGTTGTAAATTAATTTTATATGGATATAATTACTATAAAAAGTAAACGTAAATGTAAGAACATCATTTAGACATTTAAAATGTTAATATTGGTTCCATGTTCTTGTGTGAAGAATCTGAAAAAATTGTTTTTAAGCGCTTTTGTAAAATTGTAGAATTGATTTGTTTAAGTTCTCAGATTATACAACATTCGTAGCGATGAATAGTGTATGGTGTACTATAGTCTACTATATGTAAGGACAATTTGGTGCGCATTCATTGGGTTCCTGTTCACTCACAAGGATCCCTTTCCTGATAACTATTAAATAAGTGTTTCCTCCCCATCCTACAGGAATGTAACGTTTAGATACATACACTCGATAAATTCAAGAAGATTACTAAATACATGAACAGAAAATACAAAATAAATCGTAAAATTCGAATAGCACTTCATACCTAAGTTTGTCACTTGATTTTGAATAAATACGACTTATCTAGTCGACAATGTGAAATAGTTGAGCACCAGTTGATTTACGTCGTTGGGTAGCCTTATTTCGGGTGAATTCTAAAGCGGCTGAAGTTGCGCATAGCACATAAATGATTTCCAGTAGTGGAGGATATACAATGCAGTAGATCCAGGGGTCACCGATGTTGGTTAGATAGCCACTGATCTATGCTGTCCTTACAGAACGTGACCGGAATTCCATTCATCTTGCCGCATACCCTTGAAACCCTTCCAACTCGTTTCTTGTAAGCGCAGGGAAAAAGCCATTCCTTTGCGAACCCCCAAAATGCAGTTAACCTGGCATAAAGCGCCTGGTTAAGATAATGCTACATGTGCCAGAGCCATATGTACGAATTTATCCCGGGAATTTCAGACAGTGCAGCGCTATAGAAGAGACAAGCATGATTAGATTTCAGCACTGATGCATTTTCGTAAAAGAAATATACGATACTGTTAAGGATTTGTGGCGCCTATAATTTCTAAATAGCACGCAATATTTCTAAGATCTGTGGCAAATTGCATATCATGAGCGTTGAGGTAAATTATATTATCAAGGAACATGCAAGAATTATGGATTGCATGGTGACCAGTGCAGTGTAAAAATAAATGTACAGGGTGGACCAAAAGTTGTAATCGGATATTTTCTAAGCTTCTGTAGCAATAGGTTCTCACAAGTGACGTAAAACGTTATTCATTGATTGCTGCACCTATAAGGAATGGAAATGTGCAAAGAGAAACATAACTGGGTCAGTCAGCAGCATTATTAAGCATCTTAACATTTCGGTGTGTTCATTTCAGCGCACAGTTGAATACACCGCCATGTCCGTCTGCTTGCGCGCCTGAGCATTTCGGGAATGATCGTTCTGAATATATATATATATATATCTTTAGTTGAAGGACTTTCAAAGACAGGCCGTAGTGTTGTTGCATACTATGATTATTTCCGCCGATGGTTTCCTTATTGTTTTTTTTTTTTTTTTTTTTCGGCGAACGCTCCTATGATTCAGACAGAAGATTACTATATATATATTGTAACATCACCGCAATATTTGTAGGTCTTCCGCTGCGTTTTGCATCCAATACAGAGCCTGTTGAGAAAGTCCTTTTGTGTTTTCGGAGATTGGCTTCACTGGGAGCTGCTTTATTGAACTGAAGGAAGATGTTTTCTCTGACTTCTTCGTACGTTTCGCCAGTTCATTCTTTTTCGTGAACCCACACAAATCGTATATTTGCTTGTATCAGCCATTGTTTGCTACACAAACAGCTTTTCACACTGACATCAAGAAATAAACAGCGAAAAATATGGATTGACGCCATGGGTACCCTCGCTCTGTCAAAAAATTAACAAACTAATGAAACAAAAAACATGAAGGGTAAAAATATATCCCTTTTAGCCTATGAATAGCTTTTAATTTCTTTTCAGTTTCGGAAAGATTTATTTCAATAAAAACATCCGATCGCGACATTCGGTCCACCCTGTACAGTATCGGACGAATGGATGCATACTTTGTGCTTGTCTAGCAATCTTTGTGTTGCCTTCTATTTCATTGTATTATTTAAGCACTTACCAACTGCGCTCGCTCTGTCGAAGTTGAAAGGAATTCAAATGCAAGCACACTACCCTTTGAATGAAAAATTTTGATCTCTAGTGAATCAGACGCTATTATTAACTGTGCATTGCTACTTCATTACCTCCACATCTTCCATATTTGTCTCTCGCTCGCATAATGCCTAGTGCAAGAAAGTGTAAATAACTCGCGGGATGTGACCTCTGAAGTTGTCCTTGAGCAATGGCAGTCGGATTAATGCTATGGATGTGGAACCGTTTCAATTAAAGGATCTTCAGTACTATACCGGTGCCGTGCTTGCTTTGTGGCGATGAAAACAAAGCTGGCAAATGTTACTCCGCCGACAACTCTTATTGGAGGAAATAGTTGCGCTATTTTATCCAACACGTAGCAAACATGTGCACTATCAGCAAACTTCTATGCAAAGTTTTGCTTTGCCGTTTTCGAATTTTGAATAGGTTATGCGTTAGTGCTTTAAAGTTAAGATTAAATACAAGGGCGTGTCTACTGTGTAATATATTTTTCCTTCTGTACGTTAAAAAGTGACTGACTCAAATATTTGACTTCTTCTCATAATCCCACCTCATTTATAAATTAAACATTAAGGCATGGGTCTTTCTGCGGAATAATAGTGCTAAATAACTGCGTGTAGCCACTTGGCAGTGAATTTAAAGTGCTACTGGCATGCAACTGAAGGAAAAAATAAAGTATACTTTTAAGTATCTAATTGGAATCTGACAACGCACGAATTCCTTGAACGACTTTCAATTCCGAATTTTCCTTTGATTATTCTTGCGCCACAAATCTTCACATTTAATTATATTTTTTGTGTTTCTGTTCACAAATTTAAAATCGATGTCGCGAAGAATGGTGTGGAAGCTCGGCAAATCGGGATCATTGTTTACTGCTTGAAGCACTTTTGAAGTCGTTGGTGGCTCGTTTCTTTCAAAGAATCTATACACCTTGCACGAATAACACTTAACAAATTCATCATATTCACCTTTCACAACTGGCTTCCTTCTAATACTAATAAATCACTTTTTAGCTGTTACATTTGTAATAATGTGAAGTTGATTATATATTTTGCATTAGATAGTTCTTTCAAAATGATATGCGAACTTTATTTTTCATCCGCAAGAGTTGCAGGGCTAAACAACCAATGAGGTCGCAGACGTACACGAGCTTTTGTTTATATCGCCACAAGCTAAGGCGCCGATATATATGACGCTTGTTAATGTAAAAACAATTGCCGGCTTATCACAAAACCCAAGATTATTCCTCAGTCCCTTGAATATCTCCATCTGAATGTAGTATCAATGGTCTCTTCCAGGATGATGACTTTGTCAACACGCTCCTCCAGGAAGTAAACAGAAACGCGAAGATATTTTCGCGTGGGCTTATCGTATTTTCTTATACCTTTTCATAACGTCTGGAATGGAGACTTATATTGCGTTTTTCTGTGAGATTGCTGTGATTTTTATCGACCTAGCACAACACAAGTTGACCCTAGTTTACGATAACTGGTCTCGGTATGAGGGATAATTGGCTCTTGGAGCATATGATTATACTGACTGCACCTACATCTGTCACTGCAAACTGCTTAATGTCTGGATCGCTTCTACCTCCCTTAGCATCTTGCTGGCAATGTTCAATTGCTAACTCCCAATATGCTTTTCGGACACTTGACCATTCTCTACATTGATATAAGCCTATCCTTTTTTACTATGGAACACTCCAATTGGAAATCTAATACTGCGTGTCCTCAAATGACTTCTGCGGACGAAGTATCGATCTCATAGGAGCCTTGGTTTCTGAAGAAGACTCACTAGATGAGATATCGCGGATTGGTGGGACCTGTACATCAAGCCTCAATTTAGGTATACTCCTTATTTACAACTTAAGGGTGAAGAACAGATTTTCTTCCGGTGCCTATGGTGTCTTCAGAAACTGTCCATTGATAACAGCCCTTCATATGCTATTCAACTTTCACAAGGCTAAAATCTTAAGTATTTTGGCAGACGTAATTACTGTTTACTTCGGTGGGAAAGGAACCTACAGACCTCTTATGTAAATGGCGGAGGTTGAAGCGGGACTGCCTCACTTTCAAGAGATCCGAGTTCGAATCTCGGTCAGGGTGAGTTATCTGGATAAAGCTTTTCTGAAAGATGAATGTTGGATATGTTCTATGAGCCCCCACCTCATATGACAACGTTGGAGCATTTATATATATATAAAAAGTGGTCCAATTCGCTCTTGCTTCGAAAGACGTATACATCAAGTCATATCTGGCACTCTCTCGCTCACTCACTTTGACTCCTATAAACCTCTTACTGACAAGGAGCTAGAGTTCTGTAACGGGATTATATTTTCGTTCATCTTCAACTAATAAGAAGCAAGCCAACTTTTTGTAAGATCCAAGTCGAGTTTTAATCTACTGAGAGTCGTGAGATCTTTTCTCAGGTGTGGATGCGGATTTTTGGTGAAAATAAAATTTAGATGAGTCCAATTTTGTAATATATTATTTAATTATATAATATGAACTATGATTCACTCTTATCTATTATAAATATTGAATAACACTTTTTGAATCTTATTAATTTTCCTTTACAATTACAATCATCGTAACATCTTTTCTCCTTCTCCAGCAAGACACCAGATTCTCACTTTTTTTTTAGATTATTGATTTTCTTGTCCCCATAGTAATTCCCACTTTATTTTGTGATTGGCCGATTCTCTGACACGTCATCACACCACGTCATACCACTACTACTTCGGCCAATCACACAACTACATACATTTTTATATATTTATTATTCCTTCGAACATTACTAAACAAAAATACTGTTACAGTTCCTTGATCATCTTTTCAGGAAAACCGAAGTTTATATCGCGATTATTAAGAGAAAGACCGGAAAACGCCTGGAAGAGATGATTACCAATGGAGTTTTACTGTAAATTTTGAGATATTAGGCGAAATTTTAACTGGTCTTCAGTGCCATTTTCCATCTCTACTCCTCAAAAGCATGGTGTCATGTTTCTCATGGAGAGGATGTTCCACTCTTCCTCTGTGATGGCTCTTGCCCTACAACTCTGCCGAATTGAATAAAACCTTTATTTTGGCTGATGTAATGATCAATGGAATTTACCTCTTCTGGGAAATATTCATCCGTCTTAACATTGTGGTATCCCGGTAGGCAACATTTGAAGTTTAGTGTAGACTTCGTGATTCCATTGGCTACCCTTCCCCGTGTTCTAACGTATTATTTGGGATTATATTTCAAACATGGATTTGATACTGTTCTGGACACGCTGACGAATTAAATGTATCCTCATCAAATGAACCGGATCCACGTTGCTCATCGTGTGTCTTGCAGGCTTGACAGTGACGTATTCGGTCTTAAGATTGAGGCAAGGTTCTCATTGGTATTGAAAGGACCAACGACTGACAGTATTGACTGTTTCAAAAATCATAGTTTTGGGACATTATTGGAAGAAATGCAATCCGTAAATTGGAAACCCGTTATTCGACGGATTAAGAACTTCGCTTGTGTATCGCATTTGGGTGGTGCACATGTACGTGCTCTCCCCAATGTTGGTTTGTAGCATAAGTTTTGCCGTTGCTCAAATGATATGTACGCCACTCATCTGTGCGATTTTATGATTCATTTGGCAAGGCTGTGTCTTTTGATTAAATGCATTTATCTCCTCAAAGGGGAAATGGGCTGATAAATATTGGTTTCAAAGCACCTGTCTGTTTCTTAGTCGTAGGGAGCAGATACAAGGGATGAACTCTTTTTCCGCCCCCTTGTTTCTTGGTCCACTCATATAAACCTACATAATTCTGTAGACCTTTGATGCATTCAGATTTCACCATAACACTAAGATATCTATTTACTGGGTTTTTCAAGGTTTAACGTCCTTTATTCGGTTAGGTTATATGGACGATAAATGAAATGGGTGAAATGATGCTCATATGATCTCAATGTCCATAGTACTTTTGAGTTTTCACATTCATTTTTTAGGATAAGCAAAAGTATGGAAAAAACCTTATCTAGGTATATCGAGGTTTAACTGTATTGGAACACCACAGTGAAGCGAAAAATTATTAAATTTTAGATGAGTCGTATTTTTTACACATCTGCTTCACTTTCGTACCTATTTTGAGGACATGTTTCGCAAATCATCGTTTGCATCTACGGCTCTTATGCGACTGAAGCTTGATCCAGCGGTGTGGGTAATTCTGGGGTTGCTGCTGCCATCTGTTGATTTAGTGATGAACTTAAATGTGGGATTCTCTTCTGGCGGGATTTCAAAGTTCATTAGTTGGTTTTTATGCTTTTCTATGTATATCCTCTCCCATATGAAGAGTTCACTATGTTTTTGTACGTATTTTAGTAATTCTGTGCTATCTTCAATTTCATGATTTTCAGATTCATTCTAACCGAGATTCAAATCGGGACCTCTTGAATGAGGCAGACGCGTTACACCACACAGAGGTTGGCCAACGTATTTCTTGTAATGAAGTTAAAGTCCGAATTGTTGACAATCTGGAGATTAACAACTACATTTTTGAGGACTCCAAAAGATACATTTTTAGAACAAATATCTAAATAACATGGATTTAGCAGTTTCCGCTTTTTCGTTCATTCACCTCCTACAATGACCTACGCGCGTAAATAATGTTAAATACGCAAGTGAGACATCCTACTATATAAAAGTCTTCCAAAGATGCGACATTATGATTTTCGAGAGAATTTTCCACTGCAAATTATCCTTCATACTTGGAAAGAATGTTATTTTTAATTTTCCAAATTAGTTAACGAGTTAATATATCATATATTAAATTATTTACATGACTAAACAAAGAACCTATATATCTTAAATTTTGTACGAACGGCTTGTCAAATGTTCAATCTAAATTTTATTTCCATTTTTTTATAAATGGTAATCCACAATGTAAGAAATTCATTGCATAGAATATAGCAATCTCTTTAAAACATAGTTTATTACAAAGGCGTTTTTAGTAGGCATCAACATTTTCCTAAATATTTTTTTTATTCAATTTTTAAGGCAGTAAAACAATAAAATAAACGAAAATATTTGAGTAGTGAAACGAGAACAAGTTAAGATTGGGAAAATGGGGTTATTTACCATGGAGATCGAAAGAGGAGAGGAAGGAAAGAGTTCATAAGATTGAGCGTTCCATTGTACTTGCGGATCAGAAGAGTTAATTGAATACCACATATGTAATTCATTTCAATTCAATCTTATTCTCTTTCTGATCTTTCCCCCCTCCATTATGTTAGTACTTAATGCAGTATAACTAAATGCAGGTATTTAATATCTACTCATGGGCATAAGGCCTATGCAAGACAATGAGTCCTCGTACTGCTTCTACTACTTGCGTCAACACCGAAATGTATAACTACGTATTTTTTGCAAACGGTTGTGTGTATTAATACGTACATTAAGTACTTATTTGGAAAAATATGCCCTTGAAAGAATTGCAGAAGCTATACAAAAATAAGTGATAATGTATCAAAATTTTGTGTCTATAATTTAGCTCAAGCTTTAGAATTTAGATCAGAATCTAAACTGTTGGTCTTCGAGCATACATTTTTTATTCACTCAGTTGCTTACTCATTGGTGTAAGCCGCTTTAGTACAGATTTCAGTTGACCAGTACCAGAAGTACACAATGACGTCATATAAAACATTTTAATCTTAATAAATGCGTACATTTAGGGAGAGGGAGAGGGGGAGGGAGAGAGAGAGAGAGAGAGAGGGGGGGAGGGAGAGGGAGAGGGAGAGGGAGAGGGGGAGGGGGGGAGGGGGAGAGAGGGAGAGGGGGGGAGGGAGAGGGAGGGAGAGGGAGGGAGAGGGAGGGAGAGGGAGGGAGAGGGAGGGAGAGGGAGAGGGAGAGGGAGAGGGAGAAAATGGCTAGAGTGGAAGCCTCAAACAATAAATGGCTATTGTGTATTTACGCTGTGGCTGCTCGGCTTCTGTAAAATAATTTTTTTCGAGCTTGTGGTTCCGGAATCCTTTAGAGTAAGGTAATCTTCATAAGTAAATGAGTAGCTAATTTTTCAATCTAAATTTCTACTTCGCATTCGACAAGAACAATCTAAAGTGGTTAATTCTACCAAACGCTATAAAATACTATCCACCCATAATTTGCTTATCCTATTCATCGAAACTTTAAAATGTTAGCAGTGAGAAAAAAAAATCAGTGAAACCGTCTATAAATACTCTTTGCTAATGGGAGTAATTCAGGTCATAGTAATGTTACCGTAAATACATATATGAAACATTTTCTCTTCACTTCTAGAGCCTCCTTTCTTTCCTACTTTCTCTACCGCCGACCTGCTGCAGATAATGGAGTTACTATATCCCCCCCCCCAAATTGATATCAGGATTACTTTCTATAGATAACATAACGAAAGTTACAAGACATGAACATTGAAGGGACCATTAAGCCACGAATTTATTAATGTTTCAATGTGTTTTCCGTTTCCGAATATTATATGTTACATGTTTACATTTTCAAAGTAGGTCACATGATTAAAATGTTTTATCATATGATTAATACGTTGGAAGTTCACGATCTTTTTCTTCTCTCTTCATCTTAAGAGCTTGAGCTTGTTACTCTAGTTAGCCATTTGAATAATGCTTCCGCGTATTGTGTGCAATTAAATTCTTGCTTGTTGTATCTGTTCTGTCAGATCTGCAAAGCATGTATTAATGCTGACCGATCTAATAAATATATTCTTGCTTAATTTGAAAGTTTTCAGTTAAATAAATGCATGTTGAATAACTTGAAACGTGGAATCAGTTGGTGTACCATTATAATAAATAATCGAATTCTTGGGTAGAGGAAATTGCTTCAGACTTCATTTCCGTTCATCATGTAATTCATTGGTAAATTAAGATAACCAATGCGCTTAAAGGATGTTCAATTGACGTACGGATGTAACAGAAGTATTAGTTTCCTCTAAGTTTTAATTTTGGATTAATTCTGTTTATGAACTGATTTATCCTTACATATCCTGTGGGTGCTTCAGGAAGTTGCGAGAAAGCTTTAGTTCGAAATTGGGCTCATACATGAATTGATGAAATGAAAACTGGCGATTAAAACTCTTAGAGATTAACTTGTAAAATCGAATATACTAAGGTCGTTGGCAAATTCGTTCACGATGACATCTGATCGTGTGAAGAAACCCCAGAAAAGTGAAGACAGACAATTTGATGTAGTACATGATATGTTCCTGCTAGGGTATTAACTTCTTCCGGTTAAACGAATATTGGATCTGCCTTAGGGATGTGCCATTTAACGCTGACCTATTTTCCTGTTCATATTTGGCAATGTTCGTTCCGAAGCGGATAATTGACTCTTATCTCCTTGTCAAATCCTTTCCTTTGTTTTTGTTCGTTCCATTTCCCCCAGGGCCTTGCTATCGGCCAAGCGCATGTTCGAATGCCGCCAGCTTCCTGCTGCTTTGTGATTTTCTTTTCCTTCAGTTCCCTCTCGCTTGCCATTTTCTGCCGTCTTTGCTAATATCAATCATCTCTCTGTATTTCTGTTTTGATCTGTGCGTAGCCACACTACGGCTCATTTTTTAATGTGGCGACAGCAAGTATTGTATGACATCCCTCCCATTGTAGTACATCTAACGGTCTGAAGGACTATAGAGGTAATCCACCAAAAAAGGTGAAGTCTAAGCACACCGAAGAATTAAAAATGACAGTATTTTCATGGCACTAATTTCAGCAGAAAGTAATCGACTTGCAAACAAATCTCTTTACGTTGCAAATTTATGTATCCCTTATTTACAGATAAGCAAAAGCGTGTGTATGAGTGTTTCTTATAGACTCTTGCAGCCTTGCACTGATCTTAAACCAACGGTTGCGGACATATTATTTAGGGAAATATAAGTACAATGCGGGGGGGGTATTAGTATCACAGAACTACCCAATGGGAAGAGGTTCCAAAAGTGTTCGCCAGGCAATTTTAAGATGCTTAGCACCATAAAGCTTGTTTTATTAAACCGTTTATGAAATAAAAATATAGAGCTGCTCTTTAAGTTCTTTTGCTGTGATGCAACAACATTCAAAACAGGTTGGAAATTGCTCGGCAAGGGCAGTTAGGATATTCAGAAATATTTATTTTTTCAAAAGTATATATGTGAAAAACTTCAGTGAGAGAAAGGATTAACAAAGGGAGGCAGTGGGAACGATTATTCGGTTCAAATGGTGAATTCGTCACAACGAAGGTGAGGTGACCAGCATAAAGTAACATAATAGTGGCAGTATTGTAATTTGCTTTAATTCACTAAGGTGCACTTAATGTCTCCGACAAACATTTGAAAAATGTATACCTATTTAAAATCGTCACGGTCTTTGACAACGACAAATGTTTCTCTGAATGCTATATGTGAGTATTGTATGTAAATTATGTGTGAACTTTAATACAAAGTTAATCCTCCATCCGCTTTATGAATTCATTATAAAAATTTTCCCATAAATTAGCTTCTCATTTTTAAAATAATTCTGATATTGATTATTAAAATATAAAATATAGTCAATAAAATATTGATTAATAAAAATATAAATTGTAAGATAAAAATCCATATTAGTATATACAGTATTATTTATTGTGTATGTTAATTTATTTTATTTTGTTACTTGAACTTGGCAAGTGTCAAAATTTGCTTGGTATAAATGTGGAGTTGCAGATCTTGTGACTGTGGTCAGACAGTATAGTTATAGTTAATATCTAGCTTTTTAAATATTGCGTCACAAGAACTGGAAAGTAAATTAATTCTAAAACTAACAGCTGATCTGCCAAATATCACACTGCACCTGTTAATTCTTTGTTATGAAGTGTTTTGAGTTGCTTACTTTCCAGCAGTTGGATCGTTCATGAGTAATACGTTTCCCAATTCATGTTTAGCCACAATTCTTGGTCTCAGTATGCTGCATGAAGACGAACTAATGAAAAGAAAATGTATTCCTTCGTCAATGTATCAACACAATACATCGATATTATACTTTGCTCCGCACCAAGGCTGCATTATTTGCATGCAAGATGGCACTAAAGATAATTTATAACAAAATTGCATTCATCGAGGAGAAAATCAACCATGGCTGCCTCCGCCCCCCCCCCCCCCCCCAGTGATTGGTGCGTCTAAGAAAAAGAGAAACAGAAGATAGAATTTGCTAATTTTTATAAATTATTTTGTTTAATACATTTTTAAATACCGGTATTTATATGGATGAATTATATATTTGAGAATCATTCTAATTTATAAACGTTTCTTGTCAAAATTTGGCCCTATTGGGGAGAAAGCCGAGAGAGGATATTTTATTTTCGATCTACTTTCATTGAAAAGAATCTTGGCTTCGTCTAAAGGCAATGCAACAATGAGCCCTTGCAAGTTGAATACAAAATATAGAATCAACCTTAAGCTGGTTTGCCCAGGACAATCAGAGCCAAGGAAATTATTGATAAAAATCGAATGAATTTCGTCATTCACTATAAAATACTTCTGTAACTATCAAATAATTCGTAATTGTGTTTTTTTTATTTCACTTATTTGTATTATAAATGATTTTCGAAAAGGTAATTACATTCTATTGTAACAAAGTTATATGAAGCAAATAATGACGTTGAAAGAGAAGCCCCTAAATGTATATTGGATTGATCTTTGGAATACTCTGTTCTGATGAGAAACAAAAGAACGACCATAACATTTCGAAAGTCTCCAGCTGAAAATATTGAAAATATGGAGCTGCAACAGAAAATTTCTGAAACATATGACTTAACCCCTACCCCAAAAATGGTTTATAGATATGACGCTTTACTTATCATTTACTTATATAAAATTTTTGCATTACCAACGGCTATTCAGTGTCTTAGGCTAATTCACAGAGCATTAAAAAAATATGTAGATTTCTCATGTTAATTTGTCAAAATCGTGGTCATTGTTAGAAAATAAGAATAAAAAACGTTTTCCATCTAAAAAGTATTTGCTGTGGGGAAAATAGCTATACAAAGTCCCGTACAGGACTCGGTTTGCATTGGCAGCACTGGCATGCTTGTTACATCTTTTGCTGGATACGTAACATTTTACACGTTCTCAGTAGCTTTGCACCAGTTGGCTCATACTAACAGTTCCCTTACTACTAAAGGTCGCAAGTATGTAGGGTCGGATGCGACACAAGTGAACTGGATACAGAGTATGAATGACATTAAATGTACAGTACGGTCATCAGATGGGCAAACGTCAAAAATAACGTAAAGTAGTACTCTGGGAACTAGTGAAGCATTGCTTTGCAGGTGTACGAGTATGCAGACGTAAGGTCAAGGTTTATAATGACGCGACTCTTTTCTTTCCTCTCGGAGTGAGGTGGTTGTCATGGTCAGGCGTACCTACCTGTAGTTGTTCACATGTGCGAGCAATAACAGTTAAGTCCATATGCAGTATACCTGTGAAAAAACGCGCACGTATTCGGCATGTACTTGTTACTAATAAGTATATTTTTCGATCAGAGAAAACCAGAAATTAAATAAAAGTTGCAGGTAATTTTAACCGCACCATAAGTTTGAGTTAGGGGAAATTCCTGTAAATCATCGTGTTTAATCTTTGAAAGAAGCTAGAGTTAAATATAAATTCGGCATTTATGTACTTTTCTTTTACTTCCTCTAACTGTAGGGAATAGAGAAATTATAACATTTCATCCAAAAATTCAGCAGATACCGAGGTTTCACCGAAAATGCTAGTTTGAGACCCGAAATCTAAAAGAAGCGTTTTGGGTGGAAGGTCCGCGTGTGTGGAACAGTGTATAACTCAAGCGAAAAGTCTGTTAAATACCAAACTTAAAGGATGTGACGTGATATGATACATATAGGTACATCCTTAGTGCAAAGTACGTTTACGTGGAAAATGCTTTGCTTAGACAATTTTGAAATGTTCTAAAATGGCTTAACAATTTTAATTTAAGTACCAGATGTTTTGAGACATTTCATGACAAAATAAATGTATATCTTGAATTTTGTGGAATAGCCTGCGAAGTTCTCTTCATTCTCCGTAGCTATGTAATTGGTAAACCGTAAGAGATGTACACACTACAGAAAAATGTAGATATCCTTAAAGCACAGAATTAATGTCAAATAACTTTTTGTGTAAACTATTTCCGAGATATTCAACGTTATGGTTTGAATTTTCAAATATTTGCACTTTATCTCAAATAGGTAGTCGTTATTCGTTTTTCTCGTGGTCCTGGAAAGATCATGACATTTCGAATCCATATCTTGCGATCCGCCTTTTTAAAATCATATTGTCTTCAACAGTATGCAAAGTGTAGTAAGTTTTTATCGATTAGCAAATGAATGGAAAATAATCTTATCTAAGAACATGCAAATGCAACGTAGAATTTTTTATTTGTGCGCCTCGTATACATTTTTTTGAAAATACATTTCCCCTGATTTATTAGACCTCAAAATGTTCGTTTTCTGTAGAATAGTATATTAATTTTTGCTGTTACTCTAAGCAGTTGTAGAGAAATGCAATGAGGAGGGGGGATAACGCATTCTCAGTGATGCCATTATTTCAATATGGATATTAAGAACAATTCTTTTAAGCTATTATACTATTTTAGACAGTAATACAGTGCTCCTTGACCTTGCACGTACTCCAGACAGTTGTGACATCGCTCGCTGCGAACGTGGAGGGAGACAGAATATGCAGGGGTAGTGTGGTAGGTCTTGGCTCACCTGGCCGTCGTTCTATAGGCATCAGAAGCGAGAACAGTGGGAGCAAGATTAGAACTATGTATATTCTTTGTATAAATATTGAAGTGTTCAAAATACAATTAGAAATTGTAATTGCTCTTGGATGAATACAAGTGCTGTTTGCACATAACATGTGCACTTTGTAATGGGATTGTGCATGCAAGGTTCTCCTTTCAAATAAGTGTAACTTAGAAATAAATAATAAATGGAAATTAATAATTGTATTTTTGTTTAAGATTAGGTCTTAGAAGTTAAAAATACTCATTTGTTTGCGGGTTTCTGCTGTACCGGGAACAATAGTAGTGCATAAGTACACCTTTCTCCTATATTTTAACCTAACGTAGTTCAATAACTATAATCTAGTGGAACTTTGTGTGTATAAATAGAAATGGATAAAGGCAAAATAGTTGAATGCAGACCGCAACAAGCACGAAGCATGTGTTCGGTCCCTAGTACACAGTGCGCACCATTCACCGCCCATTCCGATCAATATCACCACCACTACCACGACCCGAATTTCATCAGCAAGGAGCAGCTGTACCACACTACTTGCTTTTCTCATAATGAGATGCTCGTTAAATTCAAGGTAATTGAAAGTCTTCTGTTGTTTCAGATTCACTGACGTGAAAATTGTCAGAACTTTACTACAATATAATTTTATATGACAGGTTTCAGTCAAAACACTTTGAAATGAGCAGGCTTTCGATTTACGACCTTTGTTATCTTATTTAAAATTCAGTAAAGGCATAGTATATTTTAAATACACACCCTGAAAATACTTATTTGTTGAACTCCTCTTCAACACGTGAGAATACTTTTCGTAAAAGTTTGATTCCCACACCGCTAAATGTGGACATCATTGCATCTCTCGTACAAGAATCCGGATACTCGCTTACATCATGTATACAGGACCGCGGAATTAAAATTTTTTCAAGACTTTAAATCTTGAAGGGTTATTTTTATTAATTACTGCTGTGTTGAAGCATGTGAAGTCGGATTTTGCCTGTCACGTATGAGAATGCTGTAATAATACTATAAAGAATTGTCATATTGCATAATATTAAGGCATTTTAGTAAATTAATCGAGACAGTTACAGCTATATTTGTAATCTGGAAACAGCTTACAAATGTACACAGTAAACAAAATCAAACAGCACTCATGTTCATAAGCCTAATGATAATTAGGTTCAACATATTCCAAGTTTTACGGAGATAATGCATTTTTTCAGTACCGCTTCCTCTTCATATTGAGATTTTGTCTTCGAGATTTTCTTTTATCCTGTAGCTACACGTTCTCATTTTTTGAGACCAACGTTAGTGACCATCATCCTTTCATCCCACCTGCCTTGATAACGTGATTCCAAGTCTTTCATGTTGTGATGAGCCCCTTCTCCATGTTCTTTACTAAAATATCAAAGCTTATGAGTGAAGAAGTCAATATAGCTAAAGAAAATGGATTTTAATGTTCATATTGCCTTCGAAATTGTTCACAGCTATCAACATATTTTCCACAATGGCTTTGAAATCTTGGTGTTTCCTATTCCCTAAGAAATTGTCAACCACGTTCTTTAATCATGTCCAGTCCAATCGTTCGTCTAGTGTTAGTACATTTTCAAATACTTTCTTTCATCAATTGTAATGTTCTGCCCCACAAATATTCCTTCGTTAAATTTAGCGTCAGAAGTAAACATTTTGAACTGATGGTAATTCTATGACGAACTGTTTTTATTTGCAGTTCAATATCAAAAGATAGCAGTACCATTTTCTCTTATCACATTTTTCCACCTGTGATACATTGTTGTTCTCGTAGGCCATTCTGTTTTAATCCAATGTGATTCACGGGCATGACTATCTCAGAGGCACAGGAAACAAGAAAACTTTGTAAAGCCTGACTATTGTCCCAACACAATTCCTATTACTTCCAGGTTTACCACATACAACCAAATACTTCAATGCTTTTAGCAGCATCTGGATTCTTGGGAGGCTAAGCTTCTTAACGTAAAAGCTAACGGTTTTTCAAATGTACAAAATGTACTACAAAATAATGTATCGGCTTATACCCTCAACTTCTTTTATATTGTCGAGAACTGAGAATATTATGACTTATTTTAATCCTGTTGATATGCTCAAGATTTGAAGCTAATTTTCTGAAATAGCTGTAAGACCAGGCCATTAAGTGACTTTAAATAACAAGTTTCTAAAAGTTTCTGATATAACTAGGCACAACTTTAATGATAAAATATATTCAATATTAATGATCTGAAAATTAAAATAAACGGCTTCTGTTTAACTGATTGTCACTGGCATTGAGGAAATTAACATTCCAATCGACGATAATTCCTGATGAGAGTTAAAACTATGAGCAGCAGTTAAGACACATGCAAACAAAGTAAAGAAAAATGACTTTGTACAGGTAGCTCTTATCAGAATTAAATATCGCTTCATTATTACCAGTACGTAATTATAAACAGTATTTGCAAAAAAAAAAAAAAAAAAAAAAAAAAAAAAAAAAAAATCATCCAGTGATCATTAGCAGCGTTAGAATTGCGACAATACGAAATAACCAAGGCATTTAACAAAACTAATCGAAAATGTTTGGCAGTATTCGGTGTTTAATGGGTAAATGATACTAACGTGTATAATAGCCTACCCCCATCCACAGACACGCATGAACGTTTTTCTAAAATTCTTTTTTGGGTTCAGGGTTTCTTAAAACGCGCATTTCTAGTGGAATTTCACATCGAATTTTTAGGTGGAAAAGATGCGACACTTCTCTACTTATTGTACTTAATATACAAATTAATTAGCGTAATTTGACTAAGTTTTAGTAAGTTGGTCCATAGTTGATTTTCGTTCCGTTTAATGAGATAGCATAATATCGCAACAATATTAAATGACATTTGTAACATCTCATTTTAACTGTCTCCTTGCTAATTGGCAATTTGTGTAGGTAAGGGTAACCGTGCGAATTGCCGTTCTACTTTTTAGAATTCGTGCGTAACAATTTAAACCGGCGCTCTTTATAATCCAAAGTAAATATGTATGTATTCACAACTGACGTGAAGAAGGCTCTTAGCTGAGGGGGAGTATGGAGGGTTACCTATGCTTTTGAGATTGAAATATACCGCACAATCAGGCTATTGAGAACGGGTTAAAAACCACCTCAAATACAGTGAAATAACCTTACGAAATCGAAGTTCAACTAGCGCAGGCAAGTAGGTGATATCAACCACAAACGGGCAGGGAGAAGAATTATCTACATGTTTTTGTTTTTCGTAGAAGATTTTATGCACTATTTACACTAAGGCTACATCTCAGGCGTACGTGGAACGAATTAAATACGTTAGTGTCAGATGGCAATGAGAACAATTATGAGCTGCTTGAGCTGAACAATAATTAGTTTTATTTATTTACTTATTTAGAATTTACAACAAATAAACTTGCAATAAACTTGCAGGTAAAAGAAGTGTATTCAATGCAGAAGTTCTATATCGAGAATCCTACGAACAGGAAAGAGGGAGGAGAGAGGAAGAGCACATCTAAAAATGAAATATTGGATGAACTTTCATTTTCCAAGAATGCTCCACAAAGGCCTACAACAAAATCTCTTTGTTCCAAAATACCCTTTGTATTTTATATCTTGAATTTTCTACGAATAGCTTATTGAATTTCTCTTCATTCTGAATAAATGTATGTTTGTGGTATAACTTACAAACTGATATTACTGCGCACACACCCGCGCTAATCGTTATCTAAAATACTTTGGCACGGGCGGGGGATCCCAGGCAACAGCAAAGTGAGATTTGTGGTGGACAACACGGTGCTGGGGCGGGTTTTCTCCGGGACCTCCGGTTTCCCCCGCCATCTCATTCCACCGGTGCTCCATCTTCATCTCATGTATCAGTGTCACCGCCTGCGGTGCCGTATGTAGTAAAAGCGGGCGTTAAACACTACACTACACACACACACACACACACACACACACACACACACACACACACACACGGGCGGGGGGGGGGGGGGGGGGTATGAAATCCCAAAATTATATTTCCGATGAAGTTTTAGCGATTTTGTGTCGAACAAAGGTGGTAGAAAAAAGCGTTAACTTTCTTAACATTTTGTAGGAGGACATGAAGATAAGCAATACTGTTAGGAAAAGGTCACGTGATTGAGAAATTTTCCCCTTGAATTTTGACAATGAGCGACATTCATTTTCACAAGAAAGCCGCTGAAAATTCAATATCCACTTAACTCATCACAACGCAGATTTTACTCGGTACGTTCGAAGTTCCCTGACTTTGATCAGAATTTTATCAGGAATTTCACGTTTTCCTCCCATTTTCTTCCAAATTCACTATCTTTTCATTCAATTCAGTGTCCAGAATCGTTTGCTAGGAAAATTGGGGATGCACAAATTATTTTTAATTTGCAATTTGTCTCCAAATTCATTTAATAACAAATTAGTTCATCTTAAATTGGCTGTACCATGGCTATTTATGTTTATTAAAAATACAAAAGCTCCTTTAATATAATATATAATTGGTGCAGTGAATATAAGTATTTGTAAAACCTGGGACCAGCATAGAAGTAACTGTTTAAATATGTTTGGCAGAAGTAGTAGTATAAAACAATATTCACTATTATTTAAAGAATACCTCCGAATTTGTGTAAAGTTTTAAGTTTTTATTGGGCAATTGCAGCAAATTTATTAATAGCTACTAAATTTATGAATAGTTAAGTTATGAAAGTTAATTATGACATACTTTTGTATGTCTCATGTTTTAGGCCATTACTGGTCGTATTTTGCTAAGAGTTTACCTCTCCGACCGACACAATCTTACTATCAATGCCATTAAACTCGTTAATTTTTCACCTGGCTTCCTGTTTTCATAAGAAGCATGAAAGTAGGTTTTTTTTTTTTTTTTAATTTACGTCCTCCAACATTAAGTCATATCGGACGATGAATGAAATGGGTGAAATGATGCTCAAATGAGCCCAGGGTCCATAGAGCTTAGTTACCCGACATTCGTCTTTCAGGATAAGGGAAAACCCCGGAAAAACCTTATCCAGGTAACTCACCCTGACCGAGATTCGAACTCGGGACCTCTTGAACGTGAGGCAGACATGCTACCACCACGCTACCGAGGCGGGCTTAAATATGTTGGAAATCTATTATAAGTATAATATCTTGAACTAGAATGAGGTGGCAAAAATTGTAGGGGAAAAAAGAGAGCTACTTTCAACTCAACGCGTTTAGGCTGATGGTTGGGGGTTTTCGCGCCTCTATAAACACCAATGAGTTTCCCTGCACCAGTAGCAGCCTAAGAGTGATCCATTAAAATATATCCGTCTCTCTTTGTCACTCCCACATGTTTATAACAGGCTCGTTCTAGTTTGAGACTGTTATAACCTACTTGTTAGCGACGTGAATGGCATTAACTGCTGGATTGGTTTAGCAATATCAAACGCGAAATGCCGTTTCTCTTCCGCATGATAAAACGTAATCTCCAGACCACTGGCGCTACATTAATATGTAGCAGAAATGAAATCCCTGTCTAGCACCATTAGAAGAGTATCGTGGCCATCTGTATTTGGGATAACATGCTGTTACAAGGAAAAGGCGGAAGTTTGTTCTTGTTTCCACGTCAGCGGAAACCTAGTCGTTCTCTAGCGAACAGGAAAATCGCACAGGAGTTGTGGCGCATTCGGGATGAAACTTTCCCCGAGCTCCTCTTTGTAATTGAAATAACAGCAGGCGAATGCCTTCAAGGGGAACCCCATAGTTTCTTTATCTTTGGATTTATGCCACACTGAATCCAAATTGAATTCTGAATATCTCGTTGCCAGGGGTAACAGCTCCAGTAAGGCGTTAATAGGCTGTTTTGTAATAGACTATGCCCAACAGTGCAGTAGCAATAGAACATAAGCATGCGCTTTTGGGAAGCAAGAACGTTTCATTAGGATATTTGTAGTGTAAGAACGTTTATGTTGCCGTATAATAGATGGTGTTGCCTGTTTGTTACAGTAACACAGCGTAGAGGGGTTAAAACTCCTTTTCGAAGGACAGTTTCACTATGGCACTAAATGTTGGTACTGTTTTGCTCTTGTAGATCCGTATTATCCTGTGCTTCAGTATACGCTAAAACTCCGCTTAACCTCTTCAATTTGGTCTACTTGCGGAAAAACGTACTGTTCTGGCATGTCTAAATAAACATGTCCTGTGATAGTCTGCTCTGTAAGAAACAAAGAGTCAATGACCTGATCGTGCTTCAAACCGCACCACATGTTTACGTTTCGAGAACTTCTGCTATATTAAAAAATTTCATTGGATGATTCAGATATCCAAATTCTAGTAATGCAGGTTGAAACAACCATTGACATGGAATTTACCTTCATCTGTGAAAGTTGCACATTTTAAAAATTTTCGTCACCGTCAACTTCGTTAAGCATGGCATTTGCGAACTGAACACGTTTTATTCGAGCCGTGAGTTTAATGTGGTATCTGAAGTGAATTTTGGAAGCGGCGTGAAGACGTAAACTTATCTAACTTATCTAACACATTTTGAATTGTTGACTTAGGTATTCCAAGTTGCCCATTTGGCTTCGCAATTGATTTTTTACTTCGAACATAACTCTGCCTTATACGCCTCCACTGTTTCCTCACTCGTTCCAGGGATTCCGGTGTACTTCTTCACGTCAATGCTGCAAATTTCCTGAAAATCTTCATACCCTTCAATGCTACTAGCATGAGGGGATCACCACCATAAACACGCGGGAAAAGTGCGCCGAACAGCTATAAATTATAACAGATTTAAATTCCACTAAACAGAACAGGCACCGTGTTTTCTGTTGAACTGTAGCCATTGCAATCGCACTCTTTACTAAGCGACGTGGCCGCTTCTTGTCGAGCACTCGTTCTGTGCTTTGGCTGAAGGTCACAGTTACATTAAAAAAAAAACTCGAGTAATTACTAATTTATCTCAATTACAATGGGACATATAATTTTGTGAAATTGCTGCAACCTTTTTCGATTATCCTGTATATTAAGCTTTTTTTTAATTAGGTGTTATTACATGCGTTTGAAATGCAATGATTTTCTTCTTAATAGTTACCATAGTTACAAAATCCCTTATCCGAAAAGACTCTGCCTCTTTCATTTCGGTTAAGCAGGTTCGATTCTAGGCGGAAGTGTTGGGATATTTCTCTAATTACTATTTTTTTCTTCAACCCTCCACATATCCTAAAAGTGTGCATGTGGTACTGAACATGAGTGTGTCAAATTAGTGTTGATTAAAACCCAATGTTAACTTCAGCGATTTTCTTCTCTAGTCAAAGGCTGCAATATAACTAAAGTTAAAAGGAGGCTATAATGAAACAGTATTAATATAATTTACATTTGATTCAACAGTATAGATAAATTTGTACAAAGTGACAAATAATTGCTTATTTTTTTCAAGAACTTGGGACACTCTTGAGGAAGATTAAGGTAATCAAATACAACATCCATTATTTCATACCTATTTATGAATATCAGAGGTTTTTCCATATGTTACCTACAACAATTAGGCGTATCACGGAGCTTTACAAAATTGCAGTACAAAGGGGAAAAGTGGAGGATTCACCAAATCATACCATCATAGGTATAGGGAATTAATAGAAATAGAAGTTCTGAAAGCACCCATGCAACACAAGCTCATTTATAAATATTGCTTAACCATAAACGTTAAGGGATAACTACCACCACCACCACTACTGTTACTACTATTACTATTCTTGTCAGTATGTCTGTAATAAGCTCCTTCTAACACAGTTTCCTGCTAATCTTCTCTGTCCTCAGAAATTAATGTTAAAAATTGGAGTAATTACGCGTGGTTCATGGGAATGCTCTTGGCAAGGTTGTGCGCGTGATGAGATGGATTCCTGTCATTTGCCATGAAGTGGACGACTAAAGCATTTATTTAAACGTGCTACATGAAACACCAACAGAACTAACACTGACTTGCTTTGCGCGAGTTTTAACCTGATGTTAATGAAAGATCATTTAACACACTTCCCTGGTATGGGAAGAGTGCGTCTGCATCATATTCTGGAGAACTCTCATCGGAAGACATTCTGTGTATTTTAACATCATTCCATAATTTTATTCTTAGACCCTTAAACCTTGTTTATTCCTTTTAAAACGAGTAATTCCTATCTCAAACTGCCATTTACATGGAATATTTTTCGGATATTTTGGAATTCTCAAATATTGTTCTAACGATGAGTAAAATACCATATATTTTAGATCTTTTTATGACAAAATGAAATGCATATCCTGAATTTTATACTGAATGCTTCTTTAGTCCTTCATTGTGGAGAACTCTTGCATAACTAAGTAACCCACAAGAAGTAGAATGAAAACACACAATTTGTCATACCTACATTTGTTTTTGGAACGAACCATTTCCCAAATATTCTTTTTATTGTTTTGAATGTTCAAATATATAACACTTTCCTCAAATAGGAAATCAATATTCATTTTTTATGCCTTGGCCATGCAACGAGAATAGGGTTTCAAATCCATGACACAGCCACCAATTCTTAAAAGGTTTGACTGTTTCTTAAGCGCGTTGGATTCTCTTACTTCAGTTGTACGTACAAGAAAACAGTGTAATAAAACCATTTCTAAATAATGCCTATCTCGACATATAGCAGGTATGCGGAAGAATGTTTCATAAACAAGTGTATTGAAAAAAATAGTTGGAAAATATCATATGAACGTAATAAGATTTTTATATACTCCATGTGGATGATTTACTGTAATGACCATAATCCTTTTCCTTTCCTTCAATTGTAAATGTACGCAAAGCGTGAAGTTTTAAAGCTGGAAATAGAGATGGATTCGTATTGTTAACCATTTGGTTTGGATTAGTTTGAGAAGTTAACCTAAGAAGACATTTGATTTTCAGAAGTGTCAAATTATTTTGCTACGACTTTAATTAAATTTAAAATTTGTCAGACAGGTGTTCTTCAAACTCTTTACTAAAGTGCAGGGATTCTTGAGAAAGACGTAACGACGAACGGAGCTGCACGAAATGGAGTCCTCAATATAGAAATCAGGAAAACCAATTTCCGTGTTTTCATTAAACAAATGTGCCGTATATATAACTTCAAAGCAGATAGATGTACAAGGCACATAAAAAAATTAACAACCCATGTAGATGCGATAAACAGTAGGCAAAATCCCTGTACAATGTAAAAAAGTGTTATTGTAGTCCTCACAGGTAACAATTCATGCATTATGAAGCTTAAACGTAACCAAAACACAAACCTGCGATCAGTTTGTCATTCTCAAATTGTTACAGTAGCATTATAGCATTATACGTTCATCAAATTTTCGAGGGAAACAGAATATTGACTTAAGTATTTTAAAACTCTACACTAATGCATGACTATAGATCAATTTTTTTGAAGTGGTTTAGGATTTGTGAGACATTTGGGCTCTCTGGCAGAAGCGTCTGAAGACAACGGCAGCTAGTGTATTCTTTAAGTGGAGTGCTTCAACATGCAGGAGACATTCGGAGTGAAACTATTTAAGGGGCCCGCCTCTGTGGTGTGGGGGTGACGTATCTGCCTCTGATTCAAGAGGTCCAGAGATCGAATCTCGGTTATAACGCATTCTGCTTTAAGAGTTTTGTTTTTTTAATATGAGTTCTCTCATCTGAAATATCTATCAAGTAGCTAATTCTTCAAGGCTTTTTATTATGAAGGATAGAACCTTTTGCCAAGTTATACGATCCTTTTCCTTTTCAAATATTTTATATAATGTTTGAGATATTTTGCAATTGACACTGCAATATTAAATCTATTATTTTTCCTTCCATTTTGTATTAAGTTTTATTGTTTTATTTAGTTATTAAATATCCACACATTTGGCCCGCTGAACAATTTGTGGTGAGAACTGTTTCCCTGGTTCTTCACATCCCAAATAGATATTTGTTTCGTTGAAAATCGATTTTGTGCATACAAAGGCAATGGAAGTGGTAGTTACAAACAAGTAAATTGGCATCGAATAGTCGTGATTGCACGAAATTCATTGTTTGTGTCCACTGTATGGGTCGAAAATAATATGGCATACTAAATGTTGAATAACCTTAGACTCTGTATGGCCTCAGTTTTCTGGCACCGATGTCCAACTGTTATTGCCATTGGTGCATGCACTAATTACAGGAAGTATATTTTTGATTTGTCGGGGGACAGGTAAACTAGTTTATCCGGTAACTGCGTAACTTGGAATTTTATCAGAAAATAGAAAATGCATGTGGTATTCCTTCGTACGTTATTGCTTTCATTGTCTTATTATTGAAAACGAGGAGGGCCTTCGACAGATGGATTTTTCTAAACCTAGCTTTCCTTTGTGCGGTGGTATTAGTCTTTATTTTACTAAATTAAAGCTTAGGAAATACTGGCTGTAAGTATTGAATCTGTACAGGTTTATATTCTACATGTAATCGGGCATTTTCTGGTACCTTTGTAGTCTGTAAAAATAGCATATTTTAATTTGTAAAATGGATTACCATATGAAAAAATCACGCTTAAAACTTAGAGGTTTTCTGCAAATTACCTCCTGGTAATAACCAAATACTATCGCATTCTAACAAGTTGATATCGAGATTCCATGACAGTTTTAATTTTGAAGTTCTCTGAACGTAGAAAGTATTTTTAAAAATATACCTGTGCAGTGCGTGTAAACAGCAAAAATTGGAAATGAAATGTTGAATAAGGTATTTTCAGGAAATATTTCAAGTATCACGAATATTTTCAACAATCCTGCCACCCCAAACTTACCTTTAAATGGCTTCCTTTTTCTGAACGTCTTAACATTGTTATTAAAATATAATTTCTTAAGACACGGGATTACAAATAAAACGTATATCTCGAATTTTATATGAATGGGCCGTGAAGTCATCGTCATTCGTAGTGAATGTTTTGTACTTAAATGTAATTGTGGCAAAGAATTAGGGGGTAGGAACTTACACACGGGAAGTTTAGAGCTTAATAAACACAGTTTAGATAAAATGCATTCTGGTGAAACTAACAACCCCGAGATATTCCTGTTATTGGTTTCAACCATTAAGTACTTTTAATTTTATTATTAAATGCAGTCTTTGTTTGCTTAGTCAGTATTTTTTGCCTCATGATTGTACAGAGTAAAATTTCAAAACAAACATGTAGCGATCCGCTTTCTAAAACTTTTAACATTGCTTCAGCCGCTTCATACCCCCTCCTGTGTGTATAAATGAAATGTATAATGGTGCCATACCTGCAAATGACTAAGAAGAACTTGCACAAGAGTGCTTAGTGAGAGTTATTGAATATACAGGGTGTTCATAAAGTATTTCCAATATTTCAGCTTCCTATAGAATGAAAACTATTACAGCTAGAGTGGTGCGGTTTGTGGCAGATGAAAGAAACTCTCTGCTTGTAACATAAACTGTCAGTATAGTTCCACATGTGCGCAGTTTGTCACCCTCTTAACATCTAAGCGATATTCAATTTCTCGTTATACATTCCGCAGCATTTTGTGAGTGATGCTTGCAACAGCATTAGTTATACTTCTTCTCAAAGTGTTCATATCGGATACCGCTCGGATATACCCTGACCTTTACATAACCCCAAAGAAATAATTCTAGGTGGGTTATGTCTGGGGAGCGTGGTGGCGAGGGTGTTGGACCATCGCGCCCAATCCATCTGTTAGGAAATGTTATTCAGCAATTGACGTTTAGTCCCCAATTTGATGGGCGACATCCTGCTGGAATATCAGAGTCCGTTACAGGCAGTACAACGTAAAGCTGTAATGTGTCCAGGTACATAAGTGTTAGCTGTTATTGAGTTTTGAATAAAAAAAAAAAAACTTGTATTATATGAACTTTATGAGCATACAGATGAAATCGCTTGTGTGATACTCTATGGACTGTGGAATTCCGTTCACAAGATGCAGGGCGAGTAGACTTGAAAGGGCTTCTTTGAAATGCTCGCTGCACAATCTCAACGCTCCTTCTGTTACGGATGGATGCCCTGATCGAGGCTGAGAGGTTTACACTTCCAGTCCCCTTAAACCCTGTGTATCAACCAACGATAGATTTGCAATCGGGTGGCACCCGTCCATATTCCGTCCTAAACCTCCTCTGAAGAGTAATAGGTGACCGTGTCTCTACCATTAAACACATTGCGCTATCTCCTGGTTTCAGGCGTGTTAGGTTATACTGAAATAAACAAAACCAAATTAAAACAAAACTTTTAACAGCTTGTCTGTAATCTGCCACAAACCACATAATTCTAGCTGTAATAGTTTTCATGCTATAGGAAGTTGTAATGTTCTAAAGAGTTTGACACCTTATAATACCTACCTTAGCGTGTATTCATGTAATCGATATCAAACCAAAGTTAGGCCTCACAGAATAGGCTGTATAGCATCGTAATTATTTTTTCCTCATAGGAAGGTCTGTAAGAACCGCATACACAAAACGATTCAAAACATTCTTTCTACATAACTACAACCATATGTACACATAAATATGGTTGTAAATATATGTTTAAGGATAGTAGCTAGTAGCCCCCCCCCCTGCCCCCCACGACGTTGCGAGAAACAACTGAATAGCGACATTGTAAAATAAATGTTACTAAAGTTCAAACCTATAACTACACATATGTTCGGCATAACATATGGCTCAAAAAGGTTGTTTGAAATAGTTAATGAGCGATAGGACTGCGAAAATTCTTGCTTACCTTACAGCTTTTAAAAACAACCTGTCGTATGGGACCCTTATAAATGTTTAGAACTATAAGACCGGCGAGAATTATAAGCTGCCTTACATTTCCTAATATATTACTTTTTAACATATTTGCAGTCCCTGTTAATGTCAACCTTTTTAGACTAGATATTGTACAACTGGAGCTCCTAACCTCGCCCCAATACTTCTTCAACGCTCCCTTGTTAAATAACTAAGTGTTAAACTGAAGTTTGCCACTCTACACTGATGAATGTAGATTGAGATCATTGTCGGCTGCTAGTCGTTTATATTGAATGATAACGCTCGTTCTTTATTATCCGTTACATAACGTAAGTAGCACAATGCAAGTTGCTGTGTATTCTGTGTGAGAATAAATATCTGAATGAGTCGAGTAATGTACTAATGCACAGCTTGGTCTATATAAATTAGCTAAATATGCTGTACCACGTCAGTTTTCGTGACCGAAATAAAGCACGTGACAATAGCGCGAGGATGTATGTTGCGGTGTGAATCGGCCTCATCTTCCAAAGGGGAAATGCGACCAATATTTTATCAGTTTTACGATGAAAATATTGCTGCGTTTTAAACGCATTAAGAAAGTATTAAGTGGAAGTTGAACAGAAAGATTAAAGTAACTAACCCTGAGCCAGTTGTTTCTGAATGTGCTTTGCAAGGTTGTAAAAATGGAAGCAAACACATGACTCCACTCTTGTAACCATTTTAAGCTATTTGTGATAAGTTCCTGCCTAAAATGGTTTTGTATTACGCACTGGGGGTCTTATTGCGGTGTGCGGAGAAAACGCGCATTTATATCACATTGAGGAGAAGAACCTTGTTTTTATGTGAGTTGTGTGCACGAACACCAAAGCAGACTTAATCAGCCCGCCTCATATTCCAGTGGCCCCGAGTTCGAATCTGGTCAGGTTGAGTTTTATAGCTTCCTCGATTTTCCCTTTTCCTGAAGGATGATTGATGGTAACTCTAACCGTTATGGATCCTGGGCTCATTTGAGCATTAATTCACCCATTTCATTCATCGCCCTACACGGGGGAAGTTGAAAAAGAAAAATACTTAAATCCAAATAAATTTAAACATATCTATGCTTGACGACAAATACTTAGAGATGGTTATGAACACTTCTTAAATTATTTAGCATCTGTTTATAGTAAGTGGCTTATGTAAGGCTATATTCCTTCAAAATATTTTATTTTATCAAAAATTCACTGAAGCCTGAAAAGTGTGTGCGTGTATAAATCTAAAAATTGGCAAATGCTTGCCAAGGTGGAAAATGATGATTTTTTCTAGAAAATCTTCAGGTCCAAGGAACTTTTTTCTTTCTTTTTTCGTGTGCTCAAAAATAGAGATGATAGTGATGATGATTGCTATAGGTGTATCTTGATTTCACTCCGAATACCTCTCGTTTAACTAGTAATTGTAAAATATACGTAACAGCTTATTTCGCGAAGAATGTTAAACATTTTATTTTTGTTACGTTAACCATTTATGAAATATTTGTTTCTATTCGTGTTGTTAGTATTTTCCAATACCTAACTACTTTGTTTTAAGTGCCTGGACACTTTTTCCCCTTGTGAAGTTATTGAAGTAGAATGAAAGTCTCAAGCCAGCATATAAGGATCCGCTTTTGAGAAAATTGACTCATTTCGGTCTTTTACATCTATTTTGTACTTACACCGAAATTGTGTTATAATGTAGGTTTAATAAAGGCTTTTGTCTCCGAGTGATACAGACTAAAAAGCTAATGCCAAATGTGTTAATACCTTGCAAGTTTGGGCATGCGTTTAACTAGTTGCTATTGCTTGTTTTAAGCACCATATCGTATAGTTAGAATCGATATGGTAAACAGAAGTGAGTCAATAGAGAATATATGTAGTCCTGCCATTATAAACAGATTGTTGCTGCTCAGTATCTTGCATAATTGGTTCATTATAGCATGCGTGTCAGTAATAGCGTAATGTATTTCCTATAACAAAGACATGTCAGTACTCCACGTCTTTAAAGGGAAAAAAAGAAACTATTTTGTGAGCAACGAAAATGAAACAATTATTTTACATTATTATTGTATACCTAAGATGTGAATTTAAAATTATTATTTACCGTACTGCGCTGATAGTAAAGCTACATCACAGTCCATAACATCTGCTCTCTTCTCTTCCAGAAAGCGAATGCATGCTATTAACTAGAATAAGTTTAAGATGCTGGTTAATAAGTGCAATGTGAATAACAGTCTCTTTTATTTATGATAACTGTGGAAACCGAATTATTTAACCATTTATTTCCTTTAATTTATAATAGGATTGCATGAAATGTAACGAACTTGTGGTTAAGCTTAATACTACACTCAAACATGAATGCAGTGGGTGTCATAATAATCAAAATACACGCTTGTTGCCCAAAATAGTTTTGCAATAGCATGTTTCTGATACGGTATAGTCTTTCGCCATTTCACAAATACTTAAGTACAACAATGATTTTACCATAATCTCTGAATACGTATTTTCAACATAATAGATAAAATGTACTGAATTCAAATCACTGCGTTTGAAGGCTCTCCTTTGTTTCATGTTCCTTTTTGCTACACACAAACACCACGTGAAATGAAATTAATTGGTACAGCACATTTGGTAAGGAAACGTTCGAGGCTTGTGGTTTTAGGTTGCCTCTCATAGAATGAGGGTATCTTGTCATGACATTTCTGACTTTGGTCATTGTAATAAATAATAATAAACCTATATAGTGTACAATTTACTTAAAACCTTTTCCTACTTAATTTGCTTGTAATAATGAGTTATTCTAACAATAATAACTAATAATAGAATATAATTAGTTGAAAATGGCCTTGATTAGATATGAAGATAATTATGACCGAGGAAAACCAATGGAAAAAATAACCTGTGAAGACCAGTCACAAGTCCCAGCAGTAACAATTTCGGCTACTCGTTTTGATTGGAATTCACTGAAAAATAGTTTAAAGAATATATTATCCATCTTATTAATAGAAAATAATTCATGAACAGGTACCAGCCTCTGTAACGTAGGTGCATTACGTTCAAGAGGTCCCAGGTTCGAATCTTGGTTAGTGAGTTATCTGGCTAGCTTCCCCTCTCCGGGAGTTTCCCTTATCCTGAAAGATGAATGTCGGGTATCTATGGACCCTGGACTCATTTGAGCATCATTTCACCCATTTCATTCATCTGGGCTTGCACGGCTCTGGAATGTATTTAAAATGTAAATAGAAGCTGTCAGAACTCTCGTAGCAGATTTAGATCATGGTTTATATGAAACGAAGTCATTCTTGTTTCTTGCGCTGTGACAACTGCTCAGAATAGCTGTGCAAAACAATAGCTAAGTCAAATTATAGTAATTTATTTTCCTCTAACCAAATACAATTAAGATTCTGCGCAAGAAAATAAATTTAACCTAAGTTTACATGTATATCAACTTTCAGTGGAGGAAAATAGCAATTCCATAGTGTACTAGCGTTTTCTTTACAGACTGTCAGATGTGTTTAGAGTTCGGACAGTTCGCCTTCATTACTTTCGTCCTTAACTCGCTACTTGCTGTGCTCCCCTTTCGCTGTTTCTTTGTTTTACGTGCAAAGAGGGAGCGGTGAATGCTGATGAGAAAGTTTTAGAAGGGAATTTTTCTTAGCAAGGCAGAGAGCATTTGTCTGGGATTGATCGAGGGAGGGAAGTCTGCAGCGCGTAATGTTGCTATCCTAGTTTTCGGTTTCCCTTGCTGACGTAAACCGCTGAACCTTATCTTCACATTTATCTAGAAAAGGAGTTTATTTAGCATTGATCGTGGAGTAAAAGCATTACGGAAAGGAACGCTGGTGATCAATATTGTAACTGCGTGGCAGCGTAATAAGAATTCCCAGAATGGGGTTCTTTTTCATTTCTCTGCCATCAAAGAGAATATCCATGGCGTGTGGGCGTATATTAGAATATGAGAACGGCATTAAATTGGTTTGACTCGCAGGTGGGCGTGTGTTGTCTTGACAACTCGTTTATATTTATCCCAACCTTTTGCTTTGTACCTCGGGTGATCCATTGAGATCTTTCTAATAATTTTAGGACTGAATTTCAAGCCTACTTGGCAGCAGCTCCATGCGCTGCAGCAAGATAGCGGTATGCGGCATCCGAGTGTGGACAGTTTGAGAAATCGGGAAAATAACGTTTTTAATGGCCAATTAATCATATTTGATGTAATTATTTGCCAAGTGTGTAATAGGATTATATGAGGAAGACGGGACTTGCCAGTTGTCCAACGGTGCTACATGCGATAATTATGGTACAAATAGGTTGATACTGAAATAAGTACATAAAAAGCTGTAAATTGAACTTCGATTGAGTCCTTTTTCTCAGGAAGCAAATCTAGGGATTCGTATTTAATGAACAAAGCTCGCTCTTTTCGAACATAATGTATGAATCTGGCAAGAAATTCCTTCTGAAATTGTAACTAAAACATAATAATTTCTAGATAAACCCTTATCTGTAAACTCAAAATACTTGAATGTGGTAGTTGTGAAAGATGTTAGGGAATTAATATAAAAGTACTTCTGGATTTTTCTTAAATGTGAATCATGTGAGTCAAGAATTAGGACGAACTAACAGCTGTGCCAGCAGATGCAGGAGTAAGTATGACATCGTTAAAGTATCAGGACGAGTGCATCTATTGCTAAAGGATTGTCAGAAGATATGGCATCGGAAAACGTTTTCAGGATGTTAGCTCTCCCATATCTACTTCCATTAAGGACGTACAGAAGCCTGTTTGTGATAATGAAGAACATAAATCGAGATTTACAACAGGAAACATCACTATCAGTGGCTCATTTAATCGTTTTAATTTCCATCTCCGGTATGTTAAGTTATTAATGCACGTCAAGGACCCATTGTACGAACTCTGAATAAATCTTGGAATACCCTATCTAGAATATAAATGTTATGACGAGTTGTACAAGTAGTTTTATTCCTTAGATAAACTGTTCAGCTGTCCGCAATTTGAAAACTAATTTTTGCGAGTCATTCATGGCCAGCTTGATATATTTTGCTGGAACTTCTGTATCAATTCACAATTTTTTCACAGTTAATTGTTCCTTGATGATGATGATGATAATGATAATAATAATAATAATAATAATAATAATAATAATAATAAACTTGGCTTCTATCATTGTACTCCTTAAAATACCTTTATTATTCCAATTATGCAAATTACTCTTTAACCTTTGCCAAAGCCACTGTAAACTTGCTATAATCGAATCGCTTAAGACATCATGCACGTCAGTTATATGCTAAATTGATATTATTAATCAACAAAACTATAGAATGCTAGTACATTAAGAAGGCATTCTCATCACAGTGCTTTGTTGATAGCAATGCTAATAGAAATGCTGAAATAAACAATAACATTGACAACATAATTTTTACTGTGTGTGTTCTCTGTCCTGCCAAAACGTTGGTCTTCCAGCTGCATTGCGTCTACCCAGACAGATGACACTGAACTAATCATTATCGTGGTCATTTGGAGTGAACCATAGTGTAAACACAAATTATGAATTCTCAAATAGGTAATTACAATCCTATCTTAGTGTATAGATGTAGCGGCTTCAAAGGCCCCTAGTAATCTGGTCATCTGGTACCTCCTACTTCTGTTGTTAGCTTCACCGGTGTTGGACTTCTAATCACCCAGTACTGAATATCACAAAGGATGTCGCCAAGTCATATTTGTGGCTTTGTTAAACTTTGATGTTTTTGTACTTGATGAGGCAACCAGTCCTTTGTAGTTTGTCAATAGCAAAGAAGCTTACTCGTTACATTGCTATGCATAGTCTTAATGAGCTGTTACATTGTATTTTGGTTTATCTTGTAGTGCAATCTCAATGTTTTTGCAATGTTCTTATACTCTAGGTACGTCATTCTGTTACAACTATATCTTATGTGTTTGTTATATTCTAAATAACCAAAAAATTATCTGCGAAGTATCCTTTTTCAACTTGAATCTCATTATTTATCGGATCATCTCTACAAAGACTTATTCTTTCTGGCTCGTAAAACATATTTAAAAGAAATTCATTGTACTGTACAAATTTTCGTACATTTTCTTTTTGTACTTGGAATAACGACTTTGCGTCACATGAAAGCATGGAATAACTTATTCCGTGGTCTTAATCTTGATAGGCTCTATTCCAGTGCCATACGATAAAATTTAGTGCCTAACTATGGAATGACGTTTAACGGAGGTTTATTCCGAGTTCATACATCAGGTCCTCAGTGAAAAGTTAATGTTTTTATTAATGTTATTAATGTTGCAGACCAATTAGAAACGAGATCTCTGCCCTTATCGTCATGAGACTCAACAAATGGAAGTCTTGCAGTACTACCATTTGTATAGGAAGTGGCATGGCAAAGCAAGTGTGTCTCTGAGATACACTTAATTACTTGCGCTAAATGTGCGAGTGATAGGGAAATATGCAAAGAGTAGGTGTAATGAAGTGGGAACACAGTTAATAGCACTGATACGTTGGGGAGAGATAAACTCTTGCCATTTGTAATGTATTTTATTATGCGTTTCAAATAGGATGATGTTTGTCCTTGAGCGCTACTAGACGAGCAACCAATCGGAGTCCTGCGTTGTATGGCATTCCCCCTAAGTGGTGTGTGACGAGCGCCAACCTAATCAATCTCTAATAAATACTGTTCGTGCTAAGACAAAAACTGGATTTTGCAAAAACTGATCTAGGAGGAAAGTAGAGAGTAGCGTGTCTAACATAACCGCAAAAACCCAGTATTTGTAGCTCAAATAGTTTTCCTGATGCAAATAAATAAAGCACTGTTGTATTATAATAATGCATCGCGACGTAAGCATTGTAATGGATATCATTATTGGTTGACATATGCGTGTACGTATATTTGTAATTGCTCAGAACTGAAACGTAAACATTTGAGATGACATGATTAAAAGAATTACTTTGAATAAGCCAAGGTGTTTGTTAAATTCGAGTGAGAACAAACAATACACCTCCTGCTAGCTTGTAGAGGGCGTCTTGTTGACCATAGTGTCTAAAAAAATTCTAAAATTCTAAAATTATGATTTGTTATCGATATTGCAGCGTTAATGATTATTATGGAGTACGTATTTGACTTTATATAATTTAAATCGTAATACATTTTCAAGCCCTCAATTATAGGATTCATTGAAGTTTTAAGAACTTCGAGTTTATTAATATTCTTTGGTCAGTCTTTCGGGGCATGTGTGTTCAAAACAAAACGACCCAGTATGGGTTACTGGTTTACACTGTCTTCAGACAAAACTAGTGGCACTCATCAGAGATGTTGCACAAACCTCTTAAACCTCTTAAACTTCTATAAATATATAATGGGAAACGGGTAATGCCCCTGTTACTCATAAGGCAACTTCCTCTATAGGATGTGGAAAACCAATGCGAGAAGCAGACAGCATGCATTAACAAAATGTGTATAATTACTTTAAAGGTGAAAGGGCAAATGTGAATCACCAACAGCACACACTGTGGCAGCAATGACGTTCCCAGAATAAGAACCATTAAGTAGATATTTAACATTCTACAGTTCCAGAAAACACGAAATGCTATAAAAACAAGAGTTCGTAAATTTCATGAAATTCGTTTTTTACTACTGATGTACTAAGAACTGCATGAGAATTTTAAACAGATGGCTTAAAAAATTAACAGAACCAAAAACGTCTTAAATATGAGTTTCAGGTTCAAGAAACAAGTCGCCGTACACCAGCAATGAAAGAAAATAGAGAATAATGGTAGCCGTTATTTAAATATAATTTTCCATTATAAGCAGTTAGGCTTCCATGGCGTTTATCTCGAAGAGAACTGGTACCATACTTACATGGTGTCTACCAAAGATGAGCGAATATTCGGACTTCCCGTGATGCTCCAAATTCAACTGATAAAGAGCAAGAATAGTGTTCCTTTTTACTTAGGAATGAGGCCCTTTTAACTGGTTAGGTCATATAGGGCGATTAATGAAGTAATGTTCAAATGAATCTAGAGTCCATAGACCTTGCAGTTACTGACATTCATATTTCAGGATAAGGAGAAAAGCTTATCCAGATAACTGAGATTCGAACTCGGGAACATGAGGCAGATACGCTACCACGTATGATATAGAGGCGGGCTCGAAGCGCTTTTGTTCCAGCGCAAAGTTACTGGCCAACAGCTTTTTGGGTGCACCAGTTAATCACTCTACAGGCAAGTCTTCGAGTGAAAACGCAGTCTGTGCTGCTAAAGGAATCTTCGGATTGTCCTGCATGACGCAAATATCATTCACGCATGTAATACATTTATACAAGATTATGCCTTCCCAGTGCAAGAAGCGTTGCGATAGGTTAAATTGTATGAGAAATGCAGCTGCTGCTGTAGTAGTAGGTATATAATTGCTTATCGGTTCAAAACGCTGGAAGAGCGGCTCGCTTCGAACACATGAAATGAGTGCAAAATTATTTCATGATTGTACTTCCCAGAGTTCGTAGTTCTAAAGTTGGCATTAAATATTGTATCCAACTCGTGGATAGGCTTAATAACATGCGAAAATTGTTGCATCCACTCGTGCCATACTAAAATCAACGGATTGCATAAATTGCATTATATGTGTGTTGATTAAAAATGAGTTTGTTAACGACGTGGTCAGTTACCAGCATATTAGCGCCGCCAGTGTGCCGGAATTTCTTCCCACCAGTAAATCTAGTGACAAGCTGTCGCTTAAAATTAATCAGTCTGTACCGGGCTAGAACTCGTAACTTGATTAGCCAGCGCCTAAACAACTGCGCCACCCAAACACGTTTGTGAGCGTGCATATGTGTGTGCGTGCGTGCGTGCATATGTGTGTGATATCCAGGCTTACTTGCATGCAACTTTATGATCCTGCGCCAGCATAAGGTTCCCGGTGATCTAAGTTTGCATGAATTCGTACAGCAGCGGTTATCCCGGGCTGCTGGTGCAGCTGCACACGTGTTGTGAATTTGGCTTGCATCCAACTCGCAGGACAAGGGTTCTTCAAGCTCAGACCCACAATTTATTGCTTGTGAGGGCGACCCCATTGTTACACATGGGCCATTTTGAACTGCCATTTTATATGTTTGCACTCTCACTGTACTTGTTGCAGTGAAAAATAGCATTTACTTTCTTCCATTCATTCGGAAACGTAAGGTCTGCTCGATATATCTTTGGCCCGTCACTTCTCATGTCTGCAATCGTGGGATGAATTGCTCTGCGATGCAAAGTAGTTTCTTAATGGTCATGAATGTCATAATATCTTAACATTTTCGAAGATAATTGTCAAGTTTACATTATAACAGCACTGCCTATATATTTTCAACCAAGGGTTGCCCTCAGGGTTCTATCTTGGGGCCCCCTTTTTGGGATATTTTATCAGAAGATTTATTAGAACTACTGGAAAGAGATCATAAGGTTTTGGATGTAATAGCATATGCTGATGACATAGTCATAATGATGGATGGACAGAGCAGACTAGAGCTAGAAAATAAAGCAAGAGAAGTTACAAATACATTATCAAATTGGTGTTTCAGAACAAAACTAAAAATTGCACCAAACAAGTCAAATTATGTGCTTTTTAAGGGAAATTTAAAGCGGGATCCTACAGTGAAGATAAATAATCAGAACATTAAACGGGAAAAAGAGATGAGATATTTGGGTATCATGATAGATGAAAAATTTCATTTCAGAAAACACACGGAGTATATTAGGCAGAAAACAGAGAAAATAATGCTAAAGCTAGCAAGAATAACCAATTTAAATCTTGTACTTCCATTGCGTAACATACAGATATATCATAACACCATTTTTGCTTCAATTATGACGTATGCGGCAGCAGTTTGGGCAGAAAGGATGGATGATGTGCAAATAAGAAGATTGTTGAGAAGAACGCAAAGAAAAGTATTATTACGTCTGACAGGAGCTGTAAAAACAACACCAACTATGGCATTGCTAGTAACAACGGCCATTTGGCCGATTGATTTATTAATAAGATTGAAGGGCGCAAAATTTTGGGCGAAAAAAGGAAACTTAGAAAAAGTTTATAATATAACTGGAGTCAGAACAAACAAATCTTGGGTGATTAAAAATAGTTTAAAAGACAAATGGCAAAAAGAATGGATAGAAAGTCTAGAAGGTAGAAGAGTGTTTGAAATTTTTCAGAACGTCAAAGAGAGACTAAAATTGAATTTTATTCAACCAACAAAGGGATTTATACATTATATAACAGGACACGGACCTTATAAGACCTATTGGAAGAAAATCAATAAAACTGAAAATGATATATGTGAATTATGTAACAAACAATAATCCTGAACATGTAGTATTTGAATGTGGAAGATATGCAATTCACCAACAAGAAGAGAGGCATGCGCTAGCAGGATATATCGTATATGACATAATTCGAGATCAACAATTGGTAAATAAATTACAAGTTTTGACTAACTTTGTAAGTAAGAAAGCATGGGAGGTAAAAATATTCAAAGGAGAAAGAGTTGATAATAGGCGAAGAATAGTACAAGATCCAAGAAGGAGTTCTAGAATACAAAATAGGATAAGACGGGAAGAATTATTGAATAATCTAACAATGGAGTTGACTGCATGGGCGGCGGAGGGAGAGAGTGATGGCAGAGGCCATGGTGGACTACAGAATTAGTAGATTTAGATATAGATTTAGGAAATAAGGATTTTGTAATTTTTATAGTTGTTTTCTTTTGTTTTTTGCTTTTTTTTGTGTTTATTTCTGTTATTTTATTTCATTTTATTTTTGTAGAGTAGTTTTCTGAGAGATTTGTATAATTATAACATTTGTAAGGATTTTATGGAAAAATAAAGAGAAAATTTGGATATATGCCCCGGTATAGTTGTCTAGGTGCCGGGGTAGAATATTCAGATTTTATTTATTTATTTATTTATTTATTTATTTACTGCCTATATATTGCTTAACGAGTTAATACATCTGGAGTATACGTAAATTCTTATCACAAATGAAAAATTCTTCCGTTTTAACCTGCCTCTCAGAAAGGCGGGTGTATTTATTGTGATATTCTTATCACATTTATCGACTATGCTTGCATTGCACATGACTAGTTTGACATTCAAGACTTGCATTAGCCAATCCAGCGAAAGGGGAAGGAAACGCATCGTGGAAGAATGTCAGAGGGGTAGGTTATAGGAAACAGGGTTTAGTTAGGAAACACGATAAACCCAAGCGATGAAGATGGTAACCATCTGAAGACTGCGGGTTTAAGTCCGTGCGCCTCTGAATCTGATTGGGACTCTTTGAGGTTTCCCTCAGTCACCAGGTATTCACGGAATGGATATTGTGAACCTCAATCCAATGCTGCAGAAGAAAATGGAGAGACAATAAAAACAGGAAGACGACGAGCTAAAGGCCATCTCTCCAATATCGTATGTGCATTTTCTTGAATAGCAATTTCTCGATCACAGTACATGATCTAGAAAATGCAACTACGCAATTGAAGCACGCTTGTTTCAAGGTACTCGATTACACAAATGCAACTATACTCTGGGACTCTTTGTCCAGAACACGCCTAAACTGATTCAGAGAACCCAGAATATATATGCACTTTATACTGTTCTTACAATTTTTTTCCCAATATTCGTACTACGTCATGTTAATCAAGTTAAACGTTTGTAGACCTGGTCTTATTGCATATTTCCATGCAGATATGAGGGAATTAAGGCAACACAGTAGGCTTTAAGCGGTAGAAATTCTTTTAAGAGCTGAATTTTATTCTATTTACAAAGGTAAACAAATGACCTACCATTTCAGAAAAGTAATAGGTATTGGAAAACTAAAAACAATAAGGAATAATTTGAAGATGATTAACTCGTGTATTTTTTTTTTTTTTTTTTTTTTATTTTAGGAATATACTGTAATACTATGTCATACTTGTTTTGAATCTGAGCGTACACGAGGAGTTTCTGGCCTTTAGCACTTCAATTAAATTCAAAAAGCAGACTGTGTCGAAATTGGGCTTTTTCGACTTGATATTGTATTTTATTGATCACTCGTTTCATCAACAATATGTAAGCATACAAAAACCAAACACACTATTTTGTAGAGCATCTACTTTATCGAATAGAATAAAACGCATTGCCAAAACATATTAGTAAAAGCCAGAACTTGTGGGTTAACCTATTAGAACCAGTACATATCTCGTAGTAATTTAGACCTTTGAAGGTGTATCTCCAGATTCTTTTGGACATGCCACTTCTTACTGGATATCCGCACTTAGTAAAGGGTTTCTGCAGCGTAACAAAGCTATTGTACAGTGCTATATAGAGAAGTTATGAAAATTTAAATGAAATGGCCTAAACTTGAAATTGATCGTGATTGATCGAAATTATTAATACTTCAAGTAAGTTTAAGGCTATTGGGGGTATTTTATTTTCTCTGGTGTCAAAACTATTGGTGGAGATTGTCCAGGAAGGAGACGTATCAGCTAATGAATGCTCTAGTTAAATGTAATTTCAGTCGAGATTATCTCGAAATTACCTTTACCACTTCCCCTAAAGCTATGAAAGCTACAAGGTTGAGTTTCCCATATTTGTGCAAGATACATTATTAAACGCACTGATACATTTAGCTCTAAAGTACTGTCTAAAAATGTCTTGGTTGTTTCAAGACTCTACAGACAATGATACATAGTAAAAATATCAACTTCTAAGCTTCATACATTGTCATAAAATTGCACAAATAATGTTATATATTGCACATGCATGTGTGCATATCGTACAAATGTATTCACATTTTCTCACAATATTACAAGTTGTTTTAAGACAAAATTAACGTGGAGTATATGCTACATATATTACAAAAACCTGGCATACCGTACACATAGTGATTCATGTTTCGGGTTCTCAACTAGATGCGTTAAGTTGTCTGTAGGTTAATTTAAATCCTGTAGCATAAAGCGTGGAATGCACTTATGCGAGTTTCAAAGCACGAGGGCATCTTATACCCTGGAGCGTAGTAATAATTTTAAGGTGAACTATTTTTACGTAGTGTACAATACATTACTGGCGTGCTTACAAAAGAGCACTGAGCATATATGTGGGAATTTATTTCCAAAGTGCTAATAAGTTTTTTGTCAATGTGGTTAAAT
This sequence comes from Mantis religiosa, assembly GCA_030765055.1. NCBI lineage: Eukaryota > Metazoa > Arthropoda > Insecta > Mantodea > Mantidae > Mantis > Mantis religiosa. The sequence goes on along the minus strand of CM060951.1, from coordinate 104,729,400 downwards.
TGTTTGTGTCACGACATAGCGCATATAATTTTCCAAACTTCACAGAAGTATCTCTGCAACAGCAGTTCACTATTTCCAGAACTATATCCTTCGAATAAAATCCACGTAAAGAGTAGGCAGGGTTGTGGGGAATTTTCTTTAAAATCGCCAGTCACATCGTTGGAAACTGCTGAACTTAAATACCAAGTTTTGTAAAGTTATAACCAACTTTTCGTTTTAGAAGTGTGTTCACTCATTATCGCAAATTCTTTTTCTAACTTCAGTGACATTTAATTTAGTTGTGTAACTATATATGTAATGTAAAACTAATTTATATGGTATAAAAATACAATATTCGTAAATAGCTTTAAAGTTTATGAATCCGCAAATAACTTCTTTTTTTAAAAAAAAAAAAGTCTGCAATAAATATTTTCTCTTAAACTATTAGAAAACACATCGTTCATTGATTTGAGTAAATTTGTTCCTATCTTACCTTACAGTAATAATAGATTCATATCAGAATATTTTTTTCGCGTGGAGTAAATCGCACGATAGCTAGTTTCGCTTTACTACTGTCAATACTTTATTTACGATAACAGTGTAATTATAAAATTGATTATGCATAAATGCGCAAATGGAATTTTATAGAAAATAGCTTTTTCTATTTTGTTATTTAGTGGGCTTTGTCTTTAAGGGTCGTTTTGCGTGATGAAATTTTTGATAAACAATATTTGCGTGGAACGCAATACAGTTACCTATTTGTGAATATATTTGGCAAAATATTTTGTTAACTAATGATTTTGCCTATAGGTGCATGGCACGTCCCTGCAACCTCCAGGCGTTGCAACATGGCCGTAACTTAGCAACGCACTCTTAATGCAATCCCACTTCAAACTTCATGCTGAGAAGACGGGTATCTTATTACAACCCCTGCGCCGCTTCCGATTAGTCCCTCTGCAAGAGATCTCTTAAAGAAAAGCCAAGCCGTCCTTCGGTTAGTCATAGCTATCAGGCTTTCTATAAATGAACTGGATAATAAAAGCAAGTGAGAGAAAACTACATTAAAACCCGCCCAGAAGCCATCGAATATCAGCTTACAATATTACGTGAGAGGAGCTCCTTGCCTGTTTACGGAGTAATGCTGCTTCTTTTTGATTTTCTTTTATTCCATCAGTGACATTTATGGCTGAGTAAGAACTTTTAATGCGTTACAAATGTAGATCTTCGGTTTATACGCAAATGTATCCATAGCCAAATATTCATTAGGTTAGAGGCTCTGAAACATTGTTAGTTGAAACGGTTCAGTATATACAAAATTGAGTACAACTCTGTATACTTGCTCTGCCACCTCCATATAGCAGGTAAGGAAAAGCAGTGTAGTTCAGCCAAAAATCGATATAGCTATTTCACCGGAAATACATTTCTCAGAATGTTTTACAAAACGACCCAGAGATGGGCGCTCGAATGCGCGTGTGTAAGCAGCATAACTCGAAAAGTGGGGAAAAAATACCAAAACATAGTAAATAGTTCCAGCTGACTCGTGTTTGGAGAATTTAATGTCATGTTGACACGTTGACCATAGTAGCTCAATGGTTAGAGTGGCTGGACGGAAACCAGAAGATCCGTGATTCAAATCCCGGCTATAGCATTGCATTTTTTCAGTCTGGCTCTACCCCTTCATAGTGTGCCCTACACACGGCTAGTGTGAAAGAACAACTAATTTACATTAAACATTTGTTCTTGTTTGGCCCCGAACATAGATACTTGCTGTTTATATATTTGGAACGTTATTTGTATTTGAGTTACGTTAAGTATTTAAGAATGTTAGAAGTATTAAAATGGTAAAATTGTGAAATGAGGGAAAGTATAAAATTAGTCAGTGAAAGAGAAACAAAATTATAGACTAGTTACAAATTGTGAGGAAACGAGCGGTATCCAGGACGACGGAAAATTAATAATCCTTCTTCTATAAGAGACGCGTAAGAAAAAAAGGGTGTTTCCTTTTTGTAAGAGTTAAATTGTGTTATTTCCTTTTGTATCAAGTGATCACAAACTAAAATATCATGGACAAAGAATTTTATTAATTATTATTTTGACAAATCAATCAAAGTATCACATTCCGAGACCACGACTCTGAAGCAAAATCTCGTGCACCGATTAAGTTCTAAACGGGACAAAGGAAATTCAGATAGTTACAAATTAACTATATCAGCAAGAATTTGAGAACTAAACACCGTCATATGCAAACAGTAACAAAATTAATAGAATAAACTGAAAAATTACAAAATTAATTCAACCATAATTTTCGACGAATTTGAATTTTTAACACGCAACTTTGAACATTTCACTACAACGAAGAATTTTTTTTTTTTTTTTGAAATGACGCAACAACGTGGAGCAGAATAAAATACAACCTAATCGTCTTTCACATAAAATGTGTAAATCTTTAAAACAGAATTATCTATTAAGAATTTTAACATTATCACCAATTCCAGGATATTCGTGGATGCTCAAACCCTTTTTTTACGTGCTATAAGAGCTGTTTTCTCACGATATCGTGGAAACAGTATGGAATCTCAACGTCATGGTATTATAAAGAGTTAACTATCATATGTTATCTTCCTTATATGTTTGTGAGCTTGTAATTAAAACTGTTTTGTAAATATTTACGTGGATTAACAAGATGACGAGGGTATAATCCTTTATAAAATACTTCATAGACGAGAGAGAAAGCGAGATAGTTGTTACATTCAGGTAACTTCTACCCATTCAACAAAATATTCTTATTAAAGTTTGTTTCATCCCTGTTAACCGATATAAACATTTGTGGAAATGGTTTTACTACATATTGTCTTGTAAAAACAATGGAAATACAATAATTGAGCGATAGTCAAATATTTTAAGAGCTGGTCGCTTTGTGCTTTTCGGAAATTTTGCTCTGTTTGCATGACCGATGAGTGTCACCCATAACGATTTCCCATCTGAGAAAAGATAAAATGTCATAGGTAAGTAAGTATTGGAAAGCGCAAATCAATAACAAGAAATACCCTGGAAATGGTTAACTCCATGAAGAGGACTTCAGAGGTTATTCCCAAGAAATCCAATTTGTACGTTTCATTTATCATGAAAATATCCTAAACATAAGGTACTTTAATAAACATTGTCATCTTGAGAAAAAACTTTCCAGAAATTTTCTATTTGATGGGTTTCTTGGTAGGTTTTTTTCTTAAATCTTCCTGATGCATCCTTGGAAGTTGTTGAATTTAAATGACAGTTTATTTAACCGACTTCATTTTTTAATTATGCTGCACACCTACATGTACACCCACACTCTTGCGTTGGAAGGGACCTTTTTAAATTTTAAGGTTTTCAGAAAGCTTATGTGCATTTTCCACTAAAATCTAGATATTGAATTGTTTGTGAATACAGTACCTTCTTTATTTACTGTGAGTACGTAGTAAAGAAAGCAATAAACGATACGATGTTTAAAGGAAATATGTAATTTTCATGATTATTACATATATACAGACGGTTCGCGTTACCAATTTGAAGATAATATATCTGCAGTAGGATGTGCTTTTGTTGTTTATGAAAACCAAACGGAACTAACTCACTCCATGTTTAAATTATCACCTGAATGTTCTGTATTCCAGTCGGAGCTCTTAGCAATTAAAGAAGCTATAAAATGGTGTACTGTTAATGGGAACAGTGCCCGTATTCTTAGTGATTCACAATCAGCCCTACTCGCTATTAATGATAAATACAACTTAAATTCATTAGCATTGGATTTACAAGTGGATTTCGGAAATATTTATACAATCCAGACAATGTTAGTGTGTATATAGTGTATTTTGCGTTGCTCGATAACTTCAGTGGTTAGTATTCCCTTGTCAAGTAGAAGCCCGGTTTTAAATTTCTTAACGTGAATTAAAATTTTAATCCAGCCTGTTAAACCTTAAATAAGTTAAACGTATTCCAGATCATGTGCAGCTTGGTGAAGGACACAACCAGGTATTTATTTTACGTTTACTGTCATGAATTGAGGTTTGTTAAAATATCGGAAGTCTATGCGCATACATCCAGGAATTTTGGGTATGCTGGCTATCCCTTTAATATATTTACGAGTTAAAGCATTTAAAAGCTTTACATTAAGGAATCTCATATGTACAAAGCATCTTGTCATACAATGCAGTGGTAAAACCGCACAAGGGAAGGTGTAGTTTACATACAATATATATGTAGTTTACATACATCAATACCAATTGATTGGTCTGCAATTGACACGGTTTCGAATCACGGCTGGGTCAAAATTTTCATTCTAACGATCCTATCAATTTCGCGTTAATTTTTTTGAGGGTTGGGTTGGGTAGCCTATGTTAGTGTTCGAATTATAGAAAATTACAAAAGTATATAATTCTTATAAGTGCATCAATTAGAATCTAAATGTTCACTGGCATATCCCTACATGCTTCTGAAAAATCAACCGCATTAAAATACAGAAGACAGAAAATCTATTCATAGCTTTCTGTAGCATATTTTTTGTCGAACTACAAACATCTTATATACATTGAAATTTGAAGAAGAATAAAATAAGGATTGAAGTTCCTAAAATGTGTGAAATGTGAGAATGAAGAAAACAAGTATAAAGATGTAGATTTGCAGTGTTCATAGTATCTTTACATTGCCTTTCAAATATGACTGTAAATTAGAGGAAAGATACAAAATATGTATTTATAATCATGTTTTATAAGTGCCTATAATAAAAAATGTTCAAACAAATTGGTAATTTTTATGTTAAAATTTTCCAGAATTTAAAATTATTCATATTTTTGGCTAACTAGTCGCACATAGGAAACTGCTTCTTGAGCTTCCCAGTACTTCTGTGAATACCAATACGAGAACAGTTAACACAGTGAATCGTTGACTTTTAGTGTAAGAAAATCAGCATCTGATTGACTTGGGTTTTGTAAAGAATGTAGCGTGGGATCCGTTCTTGTGTGTGGATTGCTGCGCTGAACGTGAATGCATGAAAAGTGCGTAACGGACTCCAGGAAAATTAATTTGCAGATAAGAAGGAGGTTAAAGCAACGCCGGACTTTGCTAAAGGATTAGTGGAATGTATGTGAACTAGGTCAGTCCTCATTCAAATTGCTGGCGGTTTTTCTGAAGGAGGCAGTAAATCTGCGGGTTGCTTATGTGCAGAGAGCTCGTAATATTATAATGAATTCAGGATGAGGGATAAAGTAATATGCTCTGTTAACTCATTTTAATATCAAGCTTTTGCATTGTGTTAAATTTTTCATTGTAAATAAACGTGTTTGACAATTAGAAATCAAGATTTTCTGGAAACGCAAGGTTTTTCTTTTCTTTTTTTTTTTTCTTTCATTAATGGTCGGATATTTTAAAATTAAGCAGAGCATAAATCAAGCAGACGTTTTATTTTTATTATAAACTGTACCAACACAAATTGTAGCATACATTGGATAGAAGATTAAAATGCCTGTATATTGTTCCAGAAAGCTCCTAAAATAAACGGAAAAAAAAAGACAGCTTAAGTGGTTGTTTTATTAGTAAACGTTTAAGTAAATACTCTTTAATATTTCAGTAATCACTTAACACGCAATTCATAAATGTTTTCTCAGTCTTAAAAAATGCGTTTCTTGCTCTGCAAAGGACGGGGATTACGATTGCGAAAGTCGCTGTAAATGCAGTTATATCCCGACTTGAACTGCAATGGTCATATCGGCGGCCGTTCTCCTTTGGAGACATATCGAAGGTGTTACCTCTTCTTCGGTTGGTTTGAATCATTACATCACGCACACATTCGCACTCTCATTCATACTTCCAGACTCTGGGGAATGTGAGGAATTATCTTATCCCCACCGCCGGGAATCGAACCCGGGACGCCTAGCACGGCAGACAGATGCTCCACCATGGGCTACGGGGCCAGCCTATATTAATTTTGTGCATTTCAATCCGGGACTTAAGAACCAGTGTATTGCCTGACAAGAAAAATCACACCCTTGGTAAACTTACCTGGTGTTTTGCAAATGCTTCCCTTCCTTCCTTTCTTATTTATTTCGTTCTTTCCTTTTTGTTTCCTTTTCTTTCCTTCCTTCCTTCGTCTTTTGTTTACTTCGTTTCTTCCATTCTTTACTTCGTTTCTTCTTTTCTTTACTATTTTCCTTACTTTCTTCTTTCCTATCCTTTTCTTTCAAGCTTTGTCAATAAAAGTCCCTGTCACAGTGTAACGTTATTCTAGATGATGGCCCCTTCTCCGCCCCCCCCCCCCCCCCCACCAAAGGAAATCTTCAAAGTTACTAGAATTAGACTTCCAACAGACATTGTCCCTTTTTCTGTTTTACCCTTTCTTTCCTTTGGTGGGTTGCAATTTAGCAGCGATATTTCTCAACTCCTACCACGATGCACTATGAGAAGAGTGCGTTCATAGGTGGTTGAGGTGTAGTTGCATTTTAATTTTCATCGATCGCCCAAAATTACAATGCACATACTTTTGGGAGGGAGCGGTGGGCCCAAAGCAGATAAATTAGATGTTAGATTTTCATTTCTGTTCTTTCCTTTCTTAAACTCTGCATTCCAATTATATGGTTGCACAAGAATATTATCCTTTAACGGTCTGCATATCCTCGTAAAGCTTTTTACCACAGGAAAGCATCCAAATTTTCTAAAAATTGATTTTCCTTAAAAGTCTATTAAACTCCTTTACAAATGCAGTCATCAACACTGGAGAGAAACTATTTTTAGAAAACATCATGCGATGGAAATCTGATTTGATCCTGTTAATGAGAAGGGTCTTAGGTTTAGAATTTGACAGTACCTACCGCTCATAGAGCGAATATAGAGACGCACTAATACGTAGCACGCGTAAGAAAAATGTGAGCATCTATTGTGACTAAGTTTGTTTGGTCTTTGTTGCATAAATTTATAAAGAGTTTTTAAAACTGTATTAATCACGAAGCCACTTGTAGCTATCTCACTCATGATTAACAAAATAAATTATATCCACAAAGTGAGTTGTTACCGCTACCAGAATATAACAAAGCTCAGATGAACTAGTTCGAAACAATCTCTGGACCGATATTTTTGTGATTAATGCATTGTATAGAAGAATGAGCTTTTGTATTTGATCCATAAATTGGCAATGATTTAGACAAAGACTTGCATCTATTAAGCATCAGTTAAAAAATTGCGTTTTGTTTGATATTTATAAAGGTGTACCACTGTATGAATTTCGCTGTTTACTTAATGGTAATGGTAATTGTTGTAATATAATCAACTCACTCAAACGACTGTTACATAACAACTGAGCGTCCAAAATGGCTGAAATTGGTAACTGCCAACAGATGAGCAACGAAATACACTAGCTTTTATTTACGAGTGCTGCCAACTTCATGTTGTGGTCCGAAACTTTTCAAACCACCCTTGTGTATAGTACAGTAAGAAGTAGTAGTAATTACATCTAAGACTAAAAGTCGCCTAAGTACCAAACTTTTTAAGTTCATTTCCAAGGATGTGACACGAAAATGTTTAGCAAAATCCGCCCATGGAAAAATGTTCGAAGAAATGTATCTTTTCAAAAGCGGCTCCAATGATTTCAAACTTCTTATGTTTAAGTTATTTTTGTGACAAATGAAATGCACAGGTCTTTCAAAAGTCACTTTGAACTTTAAACCGCTATAAATATTTGAGATAGGATAAAAGCGAAAGAATCATATAGAATAGTTTAAAGTAGTGAGGTTTGGTTTTCTTTTTCTTTTCTCAGTTCACCGTTACAATGGGTTTTATTGAATAAAGCATTGGTAATTTTATTCATACTGCTATAAGAATTTGTAGTCCTGCGCCGTGGCGCAATGGGCTAGAGTGTTGTGCTTTGTTTCCCTGCCATGAAAGTTCCCGGATCGATCCCACTCCTGTGGGGTGCTGATTTTAAGCCCCGTGTATAGGCTGGTGAGGAAATTGAGGAGCTACACTGGGTAGCGAATCCTGGTCTAGAAAGCCAGATTTCCGACTGTGGGTGCCGAGATGCTGACCACATCTCCCCATGTCGGTTGGATGATCGCCTATGTCTACCTTGCGTATGTGGGCGTGAGGCCGGTAGTCGGGTTGCCAGACTCAGGCCCACTGTGGGGTGTTACGCCGGGGTTTACTTCATAAGAATTTGTAAGAAACAAATAATGGTTCTGTCGCTAAATGATAGAATACAACTGACTCAATGCTGTTACCAAAATTGGGAATGAGCTGTATCAGTTGCCAGTAATTTGCTTCGTTTTTTACTCCAGTGAGTAAGAAGAGGTTCACGCACATATACAGATACTCCAAAAAGTATTCGTCTAATCATAGCACAGAATATAACAAGCGCAATCAGAAAAATATAGATATGAAACGAACAATAACTATTTGCTTACATCGGTTGATATCAAGATTTAAAAATAAAACACAATTTGGGTTCATATATTGCTTATTTAGTGAAAAGCCCTACGTTATTTAAAATCATGTCCCATTTGATGTCAAACAAGTATTCGTCTAGTAAACAAGATCCCATGTATGATGCCTCGCTGACACACACCCTTCCCTTTTCTTATGCAGTTGTTTCATCCACTGTCATTGACAGTTCCATCTGTTTTCAAAGCCGTTGACTGCTGTTTAAGTAATATGGCCCGAAAACGTCGTGAAACTACAAAAGTAGAGAGAGAAATGTGCATCAGGTTATTTAAAAAAGGAAAATCTTTTCAAGAAATTGGAAAGAACCATTGGGAGCCCTGCAGTACAGTGAAGACTATTATATACAAAACTTTACTAAAATCAATCAAGAAGCGGTCGTCCTGCAGCAGATCCGATATGGAGAAACGACAGTTACTTAGAGAAGTCAAGAAAAATCCTAAACTAGGTGCTCCAAAACTTGCTATTGTAGTACAAACACTCACAGGAAAGTCCATTTCAGTACAAACTATCAGAAACGTGCTTTATGAAGCTGAGTATGGTGGCCGAACGGCCCGTAGAATACCATACTTCAGTAAAATCAACAGAAAGAAACGAGTTGCTTTCGCAAAAGAACATAAATACGATGGGTTTGATTTCTGGAAAAAGGTTTATGTACTTATAAGAGTCAATTTGAGCTCTAAGTCAAAAGGGCGAGTAATAGTGCAGAATAAAAAGGAATTGTGAGCTTGAGGAGAAAAGTATAACAGCTTCAGTTAAACATGGAGGCGGTTCAGTACTTGTCTGGGACTGCATGAGTGCAAATGGTGTGGGGATTTGTGTTTTATTGATGGAATTATGAACCATAAGGTTTATATAAACGTCCTAAAAGCACATCTGTACAGGAGTTTGAATAACATGGGTGTTTCTGAGGATTATATTTTCACACGAGATATGAACCAAAACACACAGCTCTAGATGCAAGACTATGGTTGTTGCATAATACTCCACTATGGATGCCGACACTACCACAATACCCAGACATGATTACAGTAGAGAATAGGTGGAGTATACTGGACAAAATATTAGGAATCATCAGATATCTAATATAAAGGATCTAAAGAATGCTCTCCTAGAGGAATGGCGTAAAATTGCAGTGGAAACAACACAATCGTTGGTGAAATCCATGCCAAGGAGTCTGCAAGAGATTATAAAGAGAAATGGAGGGCCTACTAAGTACTAACTGTAACATTCTCCACCCTTTTCAGTATGCAGACGAATACTTATTTTGCATCCTATATTGTATATCTTTACTTTTAAATGTTTAACTATGTTTATGTGAAAGATACTATGTGTTTCTTTATTGTATTCTCTTTTTCGCTAATCAATAAATAAGAGCCTCCCTGCTGTACTTTATTCTGATGATTTTCCACTATCCATACATCCTTAAACTTATGCATTAGACGAATACTTTTTGGAATACTGTACATAGACGAATACTGTACGTTGTATATATACCTATATATTATAGTTAGTTCTGAGCCTGAATAAATGATTCAATTGGGTGTTATCCACTCTTTTAGTGCACTACAATTGCTTCTGTTTACACGACATAATATGTTTTAGTCTGTATATTCTGTAATACGCTTAACTCGGAAGAATAACTCGAAGATGTAGATCACTTCAGTAGATGCATATAATTAGTACATGGATGAAAATACTCCTCGTGTTTGCAAATTGTTACTCTGGTGTAGAGTTTGTGACTTAAATTATTTTATAAGCTTGTTACATATATTTTAATATATTATAAAACAATTCATTTAATGTAATTAAATCCACCATATAAATATGAAAGTGCATATCTGTGTAATGCCAACTAGAACTTAATTAGTAGTGCAAGCTCCTTTATAGATGGAAGAGACTTAATACTATATCATTGTAGTAATCTCGTTTTTGGAACGCCTCTATTTATTTATTCGGCTGAGCCCTAGACCAAAAGGTATTCAGATAATGAACTACCTTTCATGGCATCTTTAGGTAGTATAAAGTGCATCATGTCTGTCCTAGTTATAAATGTGTTTGGAAATGCGTCAACTACTCTAAGACATTTTTGGGTAGTATACAATTAGAATGATTCAGTGGGTAGGTTTAATCGTGCACTTGCTTTCAAAGCCGTAAAGAACTAACCAGGCATTTACTTTAAAATCAGAGATCTAGTTATCACTGAAACGCAAATATAGAACGAGGCAAGGGCCGAAAAACAAACACTTGAATATTGGAAATGGCGACTGCTATAAATATTGACGCGAAAGTAAATTCCCAAACATGCTCAGTGACAGCCCACTCCAGCATGTCTCTTGGGAAATGATAGGACAGGGTGATAATAAATACAGCTTCATTCATAAAAGTTCCCACGAGCATTAAAACATAACATTCCCTTCTCAGTAATGCAACATGCGGGTCGTGGGGTTAAGTGGAAGTAGGGGTACCAATCGAACATCGCGTTTGTTGTCACCTACATGATTCAACGTGTTTTGGTGGAAAATATACCTTTATCCTACAAGTTTTTTAGAGAAATGTGCATTCCCTTTATATTTCTCGAGGAAAATAAAAATATGCAGCTTTTTATAAACAAATTATTTTTGTTTTTTATTCTAAAATTGCACAGGCTTAAATCCGCTCTTGAAATTCCAAGGTCGATGACAATAACAAACAGCGTTCTGATTACATCAGCTCTCGTTACAACACTCTACAGCTGTTTACTGCTTACGACTCTCGTGACTGACCCTTGGCGAGTCGTCGCCTTTTTAAATACCTCATTGATAAATTCGAGACTCTTCCAGAACAAAGAAACCGAATATTCTATCACCTTCCAAAAGCGTAACTTAATCTATGCCGGCAAGTCCTTTATCTCAGCTATCTTTATTTGCCGGCTCTTTGTGTACACTAGCCGCGCTATCGTAGATAACGGCTTCGCGACAATATGTACATCTGTTCAACTCCAGTTTTCTCAATTTACTAATTGCATAAACAGTTGTCTACAAGTTTCAAGATTATGGAGAATAAGATAATCAGACGATTCCTGAGAATCACTTCCGTAATTCATTGCAAATATCTAAATACTCCCTTTAGGTTTTCATGGTGCATACGTAAAGTACTAGACACGCTTGGCTGACAGTTACAGATTTTAATATAATCACATGTGTTTATATTTATTGTTATGTGCTTATCCTAAAATTAAAACTCATGTTTAACAAACAAATTCCAAAATGTTCATATAGCTATGATAAAAGATAACTTACGTGGCGTTCAGTTTCATCGATACTGACCTTTTTTACCGTGTCTAATGCATAGGTTACGGCGGAACTGAAATTAGCTAGTCTTTTCCAACCATTGACTAATGAAGTAAAATTACAGTCGCCTAAGACATACATATTCTAAACAAATTATTCATTAAATCATGATGCACTAAATCATAATACTGTACAATGTTAGCCATGTTTGAGGCTACCATTACTAAGAAACTTCGAATCGTTCCGTAGCTCTTCGTTAGCCAAGGGTCATGTCTTCGTGTTTGAGGTGCTTGTGATATGTAAAATGTTTGACTAGAAGTCTATAATAAGTGTGCTGTTTCCTTTGTGAAAAGTATTGTCATTGGTATAGGTAAACATAAAATCGTTAAGTTGTTTTTTTTTTTTTTTTTTTTTTTTCCAGCGAATACCTCCATAAACACCATGGACTAACTGATTAAATCTAACATTAGATGCGAATAACATATATATGTACTATAAATATATTAAAACTGGGTGCCCTTCAGACGCTACATTACTCGTTCACAAAGGAATGCACAGTCGAGATTCAAATCCGAATGCTCTACTTCTCCAACTGAAGTGTAAGAGATATCAAAACTGCAATTGAGTTTTTGTCTGTGCAGTCTTTATTGGCGTGAAATATCGCTTAATTTTGCTCAGAGGCCTCTTGATCAGACTTTAGTTTCTTTTGTGCCTAAATCTAGTACACGGAACCACCAGCTTTTCTTCCCTTCCGAAGGGAGCCATTCTAATGATTTTGACGCCGAGAAAAATCATCGCAATCCGCCGGGTTTGAACCCTCAATCTTGGGAACCAGAAGTTAGCATGTTATTCTTAGGCCAAGGAGGACGATATGAAAGAAATCGGTGAACCTTTATACCAATGTGTATTTGATATTTTGGAAGTATTTCTATCCGTTTGCAAGTTTTACGGATGCGTTGGATGATAGCATGCTTTGTGAATCTGTCAAGTTCAATATTTTATTTACTTTTAACGATAGCACTGTTTTTTATTCGAAACTTAGATTGTGCTCAGGTGCTACTGCTAGACTTTGGCGCATCTCATTGTAATACGTAAGTAGGAAGCGTAATAGTTACGGTCTTTGAAAAACAAATTGAAAATGAGAGTATACGATTAATCGATCTCATACACGCTGTAGCAGTGAACCGCATCATTCACGCGACCGACCCCAAGTTTAACTACCACACTACGAAACGGCGTGCAAATCAACTAAAAAACAAAATCTGATGTTAGTCTAACAAAAGTTCTCTACTACATCGTTTTTATATAGCTTCTAAAAACTATTATTACGAAAAGTCATGTTTCTGTCTCCGAGTACTTCGTTAATGGAGATAATTTTTACAGAAATTATTTCCTTACACATTTGATTACAGGCACCTACAAAGGTAAAATAGGAACTCGAATCGATAATCAGGTATTTTATAGAAACTATATAAAATAAATTGTGGTAGGGAGAGAAAGCTATGTAAGTGTATCACATTAGATTTAATGTCAACTCATTGCACTCCCTATAAATAAGTACTTAACAGCTCTACGCATCTCCTTTATAAACCGCAGATAATCTTTGCAAAAGATGATTGAAGCATTTGGCATTTTAAATACATAATGATCTATACTGCATACGAAGAAAAGGTCAAATTCACTTTAGTATTCACATTAATTTATTGCAAGAACTTGCGGTTATAAAATAATACAAATTGTGGCGAATATAATTTAAAAGTGTCATATTTTTACTTTTTAATGATCGCAAAATAATTTTCGGTCCAATGCCCTAAGCATAAATGTGTGTCAATGTTGTGATGGATGTTATCAAAATTGGCAATACTAGGGTGATCTCTTAGAACCCTCTCGAAAACTTGGAACTACGACCAATTTACAGGTATGGTATTTTACAGTTTCATCATTGGAAGATGCCACCATTTTCAAGCATTACTCGAGACATATAGCAATAGCGCTGGTTTGGTGGCGCTGTTACGTGTACGATTATCCTAAACTCGCCGTACATGGGATAGTTGACAGCAAGTAAACAATGCTAGAGAAAAGTCCTGAGTAATTCTCGCATGATAGCTTATGAGACGCAATCTAATAACCTTATAATTCCCGAAGGAGACTTAGATATTCTAAAATACAGAAACGCAGAAGTAAATTTTCTTGCCGAGAATTGAGTCGTCTCATGTCTTAGCTTTCGACCTGGAAACTGCATTCAATTCTTTTAGGGTAGCTTTGTCATAGTACTAACCTTCGTATTTCTTTGAACTTGTAATGCCATTATGTTCAATGAGTAACGTATTAGCTGTTATGAAGTTATCCAACAATGAGTCTTAAATGTGTTTGCAGATGAGAGATATAATCTCGTCAACCCCTGAACCAATTTTGATTCATTACAGAAAAGTACATGAGAAACATATCTACAAATACTTAAATTTTTAAAAAACTAAACTCAAGATTTTTAGGGGGATTTTTGTCATCTAATTGCTATCCGTTTTGTTGAATTTTAATAACTAGGATATTGTTGGCTCTTGTTTGCTAACATGACAGTCCAAATGGATATAAACTGAACTGTTGAAGGTCGGTTTAACTGCATTCCGTGTTTACATGAACAAATTTTCTTCTAGCTGTGCTCAATGTTATGAAAAGCATACTTTTACTATGATTTTGACAGAACTTGGTGTATCTGATTCCAGGGTATGACAAAAACATAAGGTACCTTACGACGTCAGAAATTTCCACTATATACATATATATTAATATTATATCATGATTTTATATATGTATGTACATATACTATAGGAACTAAGGAGAATTATAAAACGCCTTATAGCTCTAAAGCTACTCTCCAATATTTTTAATCCCTTACGTAGAAGTTTGCGTTGTTTAAACCGATCTGATCAAAATAATAGATCGCTCTACAACTTACAAAATCTGTCGAACGTTTATTTTCGGTTATGTAATATTTGGAAATGTTTCAAAACTAACCTTCCCATTATTTTCAGTGCCTTAGAACTTTATTGCTGCTTGACCAGTAAGAGCAGAGGTTTGTGCAATGGAGCTTCAGGACTGGGCTAAAATTAATTCCTTATATTTTAAGTACTCCGAAAATTCTGTCTACTCCTTATTTTCAAAAGAGCCTTATTCTACAGAAATCTTTTTGCAATGTCGTGCAGATACGTTAAGTTAGTCAATATTAGTTTTTTTTTTAATTGGAGTCTAAATTGTGGCAAGTTCATCTGATTTCTTATCTGCATAAAGTTATCGCTTTCTTTGTTTTTTATTTTCCATCGTCTTTACATTACTGCAACAATTTTAGTTACAGCAAGAAGTGAATAATTTTTTTAGAAGAATTGTGACCGTAGAAACAACCTTTACAAAGCGTAAGCTGTCTGCTGTTTTCGCTTTTTGGCTGTTCGTAACCCTATGTGAACATCTAACAGCAACATTTGGCTTTTTAGGATATACACGGTATTGCATGTTGCGGAGTTCGTTCCCACTTTCGGGAGCTCAAGTTGCTTGTTGTGGCAACGCCGCTGTGGAGCATCGTTTAAAAGCACTTGTGCTATCCTTTGCATACCTTACGTAATACGGCGCATACACCTGTTAGAGAAGCATTTTCTTACCCGAGCTGTTAACGATTCTGCTGTCAGCAAGTGTGTAGAATAGGGTGCTTTTTTGCATAGAAAATATTGTTCCAGGAAAAATTAAACGAAGAGAGAAAATATTACAGGGAGATGTTAATACCTGTGAGCATGAATTAGGTAGAAAAAGTTTAGAACGAAAAATAAGCTCAATGCTTGGAGCTGATCTTCAAGGCGAGGGTTTCACTCCCTTGAAGAGGATCCAAAGTAGGTAATACCTGATCAATATTTACATAGGCAAATATAGGGTAGCTCATTAATAATCCTGAGTAAAATGATTTAAGCACAGGATATTGCCACACGAAGTCATTTAACCAACCCATCCGTGCACTCAGCTTCCACCCATTTTGTCGACATAGGTTATGTAGTGCCATAATGAAAGAGAAGGTAGCAAAATGTAACTAAAGGAACTGGCAAGTTATCAATTAAAGTACTGTCGCCAAATAATGAAAACGCAGATAAAGTACTTCATGTGCATTCCAAGTAAATGCGAATGATTGGTATCTTAAAAGCAACAGCTGCCCTGTATCCACCACCAGAATAATCAACATATACTAACCTGAATATTAAAATTTAGCTTCACCGATTTTAACTTAAGTCCTTTACTTACATAAAAGGCTATGCTTTGTGGCCTTTTTTTTTTTCCGATGTTGATTGCACTCTCAAGTGTTGAAGCACTGCGCACTTAGCGCTATTTTGGCGATATAAGGACGGCAAAAGAAATGCTCCCATGTGTGTGATGGCAGTCGTCTTACTTCATATAATTGTCGTAAATGTATTTAAAGTTATCTGCAGTCTTAGTATTCATTGTTTGTATTTATCATAGTTATGAACAACAGAATCATATTGATATGTAGTATAACTAGTCCAAGTGACTTCATGTACTGAGATTTATCCAACACTAGAAATGCTTAAGGAAAGTGAAGAAAAAATTAAAATTTACATGGAAAACATCAAGAGAAAGCAGTCTCCTGTATAACAAAAACGCAGATTCTCTAAGAAAATATAAATAATATGAAACATGGTATATATAAACTTCCGAAAAATGGAAGGAAATTACTAGGAAGAAATAATTAATATGGGATAGAATGTATAAAGATGAGAGGAAAATGTTAAAATAGTTAAAAAGAAAATTATCAAAAGGGAAAATGAAAGTAATTCCATTAAACAGAAATATAAGAACAAAAGAAATAAAAAAAAAAAAAAAAAGCGTTTGAAATGGAGAGAAGCTATTAACTGTTAAGAAAAAAAACTTAAGAAATTACGTAAAAAGATGAAATTATAAATCAAGATGGATGGAGTGAAGTACCAAGTAAAAGACCCCCCCACACACACGCACACACACGCACACGCACACACACGCACACGCACACACACACACACACACACACACACACCTCTAAAATATATGAAAACGGAAGCATATCTTTGAATGTTGGTAGTTGCTTCATGCTTTTCTCACCTAAAGATTGTGAGGTATAAAATTGGATCCCGAAATGAAGCTCCTGTACCTTGGCTATCCTTGAGAATGCGGAATTCCATCGTTGACTATGCGGCAGTGTTACCTCTAAACTTGGAAAATCGATCTCAGACGCGATGTCCTCTTTCATAAAGCGCACTAAATTCACTTTTGGCTCCAAAACAGAAACCGAGTTGCGCTTGCGTCCCATCAGGTTTGTTCACTTAAGCTTTGTTGGTTTTGCAACGCCGAGAAGCGAGCGTAAAATAACTAATAAGGCGAGTACATCCCATCATTCATGAATTAATGTGGCCGAACACTATCGGATTTTGCTCTTGAGCAAAGGCATGCAAATAAATTCTAAACATTCTATGTTTTAATAGGTTTTACTACACACAATGTAATAGCACTGAATAGGCCAACATTCTATAAGTAGTACTTTCAGTATAACCACCCTGCAGATGTGCATAAAGCTCATACCGCCTCTATTACAGCTGTAGTCTCAATATTGCGGCCGTAACAGATGTTATTTTTAAGTGACATTAACAGCAGTATCATCACAAAAGGAGAACCAATATATGCCAATTAGATAACCATTGGTATATTAAAAGACTAATGAGCGGGCATAGGAATTTCCAAGCATTAAAGCCAGTAAAATAAAGGGAATTATATTGAACGGTTACTGGATTTTTGTGCAGTGAGTTGCGAATAAAACCCACATAGAGTATGTTAACGTTTGGAGATAGCATTCAGCAGACCATATTTTACCAACCGTTAGAGATCCTTGCTTCATTTGTTGATAGTGGTTTGAGTGTAGCGAAAGCAACTGCTTAAGAATTCCTATGGCAAAGAGCAAAGGTTGAATTAGATGAATAAATTCAGTAATTTATAAGTTAAATTAAAGTGATCATTTACAAGTATATTACAAACACTAACAAATTAGTTTACTTTCAATTTTCTCTAGTATTGCAAAGAACATTCACGCGTATTTCACCTCAATGGAGTCAAATCCAGCCATTCACCAACCTTCCATTCAGAATTTATATTAAAGACTATAAACAAAATTATACTTTCTGTTGTTCTTTTGGTGTGCTTTTAACTGTTATCAGTATAGTTTAACATGAATTAATATCACGAATAGCAAACACTTCAACATATTTTATTGCGAAACGTGGGTGATAAAGCTATAAATCCCTCTTTATAGTAGTATAGAATGCTGCTTGTAAATGATACACTCCTAATTAAACTTTTCTAAATGTAATTTTAATAAAACATTTGACTTGCGTGTGAAAATTATTTGACTGCCTAATTTAACTGGTCGTTCAGTTACCTCCCCACTTCGCATGATCAGAACATCCCCTTTTACCCCTTATAATTGTCCTCTCAAGCACCCTGCGTTAATGGAGAAAAATCTCTTACATTCTTGGGAATGAATCGAACATTGCACCTATTTGTTTAACCTCCTGATATTATTCCAAGTTCTGGAAATGTATGTGTTAAATATCTTAGTGAGTCCATTCTCGGAGATATCGAATAAGGTTTTAGATAATCATAATATAGAAACTTTAAATTGGTACTATATCTTTGGTACCTCAGTTATATAAGTTATCACAGTAGAGAAACCACTGTCAAACATCAGCCAAATACGACTGAAAGTGACGTATTTAAACATTTTAGAAATAAACATAGTCTGCAACCTCCAAGAAAGATAATCGTCTGCAAAAACTGTCACTCAAATTGCTGCTATTAGCGCAAGGGAATTATAAGCCCAACTTGAAGGATTGAGAGTTCGGTTGCGTAGATTTGTTAAATCCACCGATGTGCTTTCTCCTTTTTTTCTTTCTATACAATTTGGTTTTAACTTCAAACTTATAAAACTAATACCCAGAGTTTTATTCTCATTAATAAAGTCCGGAGGCATGTGTGTTTTTCCATAGGTATACTGCACATGGACTGTATTGTTTTGGCTCGCGAATGTTAACAACTGCAGATATTAATGTGTAGCCTTGCTATAACAACTGGCTCACTGCGAGAGGAAACAAAACAGTCGCATTATACTACACCTGGACCTGCATACACTTGCAAGGCAATACTTCACTAGTTCGCAGGAGTAGTAGAAATGGAAGTGAGGGCGCTCAACTGCAGGGTCATTAGCGCCACACTTAAAACGTACGGCAAAGGCCACTAGTTCGCAGAGTTCTACGTTACGTTGTTTTAGAAGTTTGCACATTTGACGGCCGTGCTGTACATCTGACGTCATACTCATATGTGCAGCCAACTTGTATTGCATGTGAGCGCACTCTCTGGCCTTTGCTCATTGAGTTAGCTGATGCGGTCGTTGTCTTTTTTTTTTTGTAGTCTTTATACAGGATGTCCCGAAATTAGACCGACAAACTTTGGAGCTGATAGAAAACATTTTAAATATCTTTTGTTAAGGAAAGTTTTAGCTGCGGTGCTTAGTTTTAAGTTCTAGATGAGTTAATGTCAGAGCAAATGTTGGAATGCTCCCCATTGCGATTAACAGAGTGCATCGGCGTGCCATATTCTGCCGTACTCTAGCAAAAACACCAGCGTTTCTGCTTGGATAGACGAGCGAAAGATCAAGGACGTCCACGTTCCGTGGACTCCTGAGAACGAGGAAGATGGTGCATTGAGAACAATCCTGCCGCTATTACTCGCGCCATCGCTCGACAATTGCACCTAAGTAGTAGCATTTTGGGATGAATTCTACAGGAAATGATGATGCATCCTTTTCACCTTGAAAAGGTCCAGGCATTGAGACCTGAAAACTCTCCTCTGCGACAGAATTTTTGTCAGCGGTATCTGGACAAAATTGGAAACGATGTACTGTTTGTATTCCATGCTATGTTCAAGATGAAGCAATTTTCACACGTGAGCAGTTATTTATTTCTCTGAATTCATACGTCTGGGCCTCCGAAAATTCCCATGCTACATTTCAGAGGTGACATCAACTGAGACTTTGTTTTAATGTGTGGGCTGGTATTGGGGAAATCTTAACAGGGTCATACATTTTGCCGGCTCGACTCAATACTTATTAGTTCTGCAACAAGTTTTGTGTGATCTAATGAAAACAGTTCCACTTAATATCAATCAGAATAATGGTTTCAACATAAGAGTATCAGCTCATTTTGGTGCTGAAGTACGTCGTCATATTACGGCAACATACGGCAATCACTGGATAGGCAGAGATGAACCCATTGCTTGGCCGGCGTTTCCACATTTGCTTTGGCATTAACTCGTCTAGCGCTTAATCGAAGCACCGCAGCTAAAACCTTTACTTAACAAAAAGTGTTTAAAATATTTTCTATCAGCTCCAAAGGTTGGTTGGTGTAATTTTGGGGCATCCTGTATAATGTTCATGTGTCAACATTTAACAATAGAAATGCTTTGAGATGCAAGTTAGAAGTTGGCTTCGGACACGGTTGCTGTTTGTTGCACTTTGAAAGGAAAACAGATGCACACAAGATTTCACTACAACCTCCCCCTGCCCAAGTACTGCCGGTCATTCACACTCCGTAGCGCAAAGAAACAGGTGCCTCTCTCCTCTCCGCTGCTTGTAAACTACCAATATGGTAGAAGTTAAGTCATGCCTGAAACCTAGTTGTAAGCACAGTTTTAACGTGACACTAATTCATACTATTACGTTGACATATTTTATTTACTACATAGAAAACACCATAAAATATGGGTAATAGATATTCTGTCATTGTAACTATACTCTCCATCAATTTGTCGGAACGAACTTGGGGAAGTAATTTGGAAACCATATCTTGTTCTCTAACTGGAAACTTTGTTATACCATAGTTTTATAGTAGTCGTTCACTCATTGTTACCAATATACTAAGTGAAATGTTTTAGAATTTGATTTTTAAGGTTATCTGCCGTTATAGCAAAGGAAGTAGCATATGCCATAAAAATGTTATGCCGAAATTTCACTGGAAATACTTATCTAGAGGTCCACTTTATCCAAAGTAAAACTGTTTTAAAAATTCTATTTTGTGTGTGCCCTTGCTGGGAAGGGGAGAGAGCGAGCCCAACTTAAAAACGAAAAGTCGAATAAATTCAGCATTTTCTAAGGTTGCTGCATGGAGCTTTTCAAATGCCGTACCCTAAACTACTCTTAACATGCAAAAATGTTCCGTTTTTGTTTCATTTTCTGAACATACAAACAATAAGAAGTGCACAATTTAATATAATACGAATGGAGCTAATTAAAACGCATAATACATATAGAATTGGTTTTCGTATGGCAGCTTTTTTTTTTCTCTCGGTAGCAAGACTATATCACGAATAAAGATTTGAATTGGGTTCCCAAATGTTTAAATTAAACACTTTGTGCTTAATTATTTTTGTTTCATATAACTTTGCGTTAAGCAGTGTAGTTCCTGCTAATTAGGTGTGTATATTGTTACTGTAGAAAATGTAATCGTGTATCTGCCCAGTGGTAGTTCCACCTGGCCATTAACCGGTTCAAAGGCGTAAATATCTCGACTCATACGCCGAACTCTAGGCATATTAACAAATAAGACTTCTCAAAAATAACGCGTATCTTTTATTTCATTTTTCAGGAAACATCTACTAATATACGTTTTTTTTAAAGGAGGTATTCAAATATTGTTATTCAGACATTTCTCAAGCCTACTGGAAATCGAACCCAGAACTCTCGGAACATCGGACCCAGCGGTATTTGCTCTACCAACGAGGCAGTCTCTTGCCTAATATGAAATTGTTCCAAAAGTAAAAACATCACTACATCTTGAGTAACATATTGGTTAGAAAACACTTTGTATGAATAGTAGCATACATAACGCGTATGCATGAATTTGTTGCTGATAAATTGACTGAATGTACTTCTGATTTTTTTTCCCTCAGGTAGGCCGTAAGAGTTAATGTCAGTTAATTACATCAGTGGAAAATTAACCAGAAAATAAAATAAATATCACTTCTAGTGCACCGTTTTTTCGTAAATTGCAGTGATCAAGTATCATGTGATTTTCAACCTCGAGCTTGTGTGAGGATTGCGGTGTGTATGGATTGGCTTCACAGAGGGTCTGCGACAGTAGGACACCATACTATCATATATGCTTAAGCCTTGTGTCCTGAAAAAGTTCCTTTCTATCTCAGGTATATAGAAGCAGCTCATCCCTTAAGCAATTAACAACGTCCACTCTTTATTATAAAAAATAGAAAAACAATTTAATTCGATTAATCAGGTATTTAGAATAACCATCCATCGTAAGTTTACCAAACAAATTTTGAGAGAACCTGAGAGGTACGATAGTGCCTTTAAAGCATATTGCCATTGACGAGCTAGAGAAATGCAGTGGAATGATGAGCTCATGACTGTCGGCAAGGCTTTTTGAGGAAACAGGCGAGAGTTGTGCTCTCACGTCGAGAGTGTGGGTGTCCGGGGGCGGTATATGGAAGGAAGAATCGATACGGCTTGCTTGGTGCTTCCAACACTGGGCTTGACCCGGCTCAGATCTGCTCTTTGTTTCACTTGCTTTCCTTAAATGTTCTTTTGTGTGTGCTAATTCGTCGGAAACCCACAGCAGGTGTGCTTCAGGGTCATAAGTGTCTGCAGTTCCAAACTTCCTCCAGTAATAAAATTCTGGGCCTTGGAGAACGATTATGTCTGTTTCTTAGCCCAGCAAACACTAAGAACTTTTCCGGGTCCTGGAGGGGAAAAACGAGAACACGGAAAGAGAAAGAAATAGGGCTAGTTATCTCGAGCGAGCAGCAGAAGGTTTTAATCCTCTTTCCGAGTTTGTGTGGGATGACACCCACTGAAAGAGATGTGATGCGGAGGAGGTAGGTAGGTAGGTGGTCTGATAAACATCCGCATTGATTTTATTCACAGGCTATTGCAATACAAGTCTACCAATGATTTTACAAAGCTTATGCATTACTTAAACCATAATGGAGAAATAGTAACATACTGTCGTCTCTTAACACTTTTTGTAGCACTTCAACTTTTGTACTTGTTTTAGACAATTAAGCAGTCAAATGATGACAATAGAAACTTGTTGCTGTACCCTTGAAGAATGAAAAAGCGGGAGACTAATGAAGCGCTTTGTATGCAGTCTTGTGTTAGTGCGAAACTTAACGACGAAGTGAACAATACTTTCTGGAATTATCTACATAAAATGTACAATGGAAATAAAGAAGGTAAACTAGAACCAATGGCAGTAGAGAAAAATATGGAAACTGATCAGGACAAAAACAAATTTGCCAGAAGACTGGATGAGGAGCGAAGGGGGAGGGGACAGTGCAAGCTAGTAGATGACTGGAAGCAATAGTGAATGGAGAATATGGCTTGAAGAAGATATCAGATAAAAAAAGGTTCATGCATAGAGATGAGGGAAGCGAAGAGAGACGAACGTGGAAAGCAGAATTTGCAGAAAGGGGTTTGCCGTTGGACAGAGAAAATGTTTGGTTGATTATTTCGTCGGTTTTTGAGCTCAGGAATGCACACGTTTGGCATGTTTACTGCACGCAAGATCTCTTCCTTTGCTTCTCTTTATAATGAAACGATAATTTGCGATGATTGTGCGTAAGATATTAAAAAAAGATAAACTGGGTCAGGTCGAGTGCATACTGCCTGCACGTAGATGTTTCCGTGATAATGATCAAATAAATATTAACAATGATTATATACCATAATATATACCACTTGCTGGTAGCAGCATAAGCAGTAGCTTGATGAATGAGATTTTAGTGCAGGCTTGGATAAATAGTACACAGATGCGTACTAGCCACTATTTTTGTTGTTAAAGATACTACTTACTAATTGACAGAAGTTTTGTTAGGTTCTGGGTATCGCTTTATCTTGATTATATCGTGACTTACTGTAGATTCATTGTTTACTTGAGTCAGTTATGCCGTATGGTAGCTTTAGTTACATAGTTTTCTTGCATCCTCTGTTTTATTGCTCCTGAGATTTTGGCAGAATGAACATTTTGGGATTGTGAAACAGATTAATCGAATATACAGTTGTCATCGTAAAGCTGGATTGATAAGTTTCCTTTCTGTACCAATATATTATATCTTAGTCCCCCTATAAGCTTTTGTTTCCTTGCTGTGTAATGAACTTTGGTTCGCCGAATGAAATATCCAATTCGCATAAGACGTATTTAGTCTGCCTCTTTGGTCTGTGGGTTAGCGTGCTAGCTTTCAAATACAGAGATATCGGGTTCGATTCTGGCTGAAGGTTAATAGTTTTTCGTTAACCACCATATCTCCCATCCTCCCTATAATCTGGAAGTGAGAGAGAGAGAGAGAGAGAGAGAGAGAGAGAGAGAGAGAGAGAGATGTGTGTGTGTGCGCGTGCGTGTGTCCTCCAACGTTGTCATATCGGACGATGAATGGAATTGGTGAAATGAAGCACAAATGAGCCCAGGACCGATAGAGCTTAGAGTTACCCGACATTCGTCTTTCAGGATAAGGGAAACCCTCGGAAAATCTTATCCAGGTAACTCACCCTGACCGAGATTCGAACTCGGGACCTCTTGAACGTGAGCAGACACGCTACCACCACGCTACCGAGGCGGGCGCGCGCGCGCGCGCGCGCGTGTGTGTGTGTGAAAAGAAATCAAAAAGTAAACAAATCCAAAGTTAATCACAATGGGAAGCGAGTATCATTACCGGTGAGTTATTATAAAGATGCATGGCCTTAAGTGTTAGTGATATATAAATGCAGTACGTACAGGCTGTTAATGAACCACGCCGAAATAATTTCAGCGATTGTAGACAAGTTGAGGTAGGCAATGCATGGTCTGCGGCTAAACATAATGCAGTTAATTGCGTTAAACCTAATTGGCATCTGATCCTGATAAGTTGGTATTTAAACAAGATGGGTGAAATTACTGGATTAGAATGTGCTGCTTCCCGAGTATAGAACTACCGATTCTTAGTTTATTGGCGTTTTCAAGAAATGACCCAAAGATCTCTCAAATTTCGAACTAATCATCTGCCAGTGCGAAATTGAACAGCGAATAACTTACCTTCTTGTATCATGTAGCCTACGCTAGTGGTGCTTATTTAAGTGTTCTGGTGGCCCAATCCGTAGCGCCGAAAACTGGGTTTCGGTGTGTGTCATGTAGTTAATTTTTTCTTCGTCTTTTTAAGGAGACGAATGATAGTGATTCATAGTGAGTCGTAACAAAGAACGCGAATCTGATTGGCCAGTACAAGGTGTTCAACTGCAGCTTGGCGATCACGCTCTCCCGACCTCAACCCAGTTGATTTCTTTTTCCGGGGCCACCTCGTGTCTCTGGTGTATGAAACACCTTAGGTAACACAAGTTACCTCAGAAGAGGACCTAACTGTCCAAATGTAAAGTTATTCGACACACACACACACACACACACACACACACACACACACACACACACACACACACACACACACACACACACACAAGGAATTTTGGATAGAGTACGACAGTCGCTCCTTCGCCGTTGTCAACTTTGCATTGAAAACATAGGTCGCCGTTTCAGCTGTTCCTATAAACCTAGCGTAAAGAGTTTCATTTCCTTTTTTGTCATGTAGGGTCGTTCATCCTTTAACCTACCTCCCATTTAGACGTGGCATGTGAAAGTATTAAGCAGGATTTAACTTTCGTTAGAAAGAATTGTAATTAATTGCACTGACAACATGAAATAACTCGGTAAAATGCATACATTTATACAAGAATAAAAAGCTTATACAAAATGTTAAAAAAAACAACCAAACAAACAAAACTAAAAGTGAATTAAAAACGACAAAAAAAAGGTGACTCGAACTCATTTACCTTTGATTTGAAATCTGTCATAAGCATTGAGCCAGATGAAGTGCTTTGACACGTCTCTTCATTTTTGTGCGTTATGTGCTCAAAAGTGGTATTAGTAGTGGCGTACTGCCACTTAAGGAACTTATAGCCGTAATTTCCACATTTGAACCAACAGGCAGGCCATAAGTCTCCTATCTCAAATGACTTGTTTTAAGATATCTCCACTTGCTCTGAAAGTATTTCGGTGTAGTTCATTAACATCCTGTATATCCAATCCTGTGTTTACCTGGCAACTGAATCGAGGGAACCCATGGAAAAGTTCCCCTAAACTGTCCGCTGTACAAGGATTTGAAACTGCGATCTTGCAAATGCAATCGAGTCATTTCCTTAATTGAACCGGTTTGATAAATCGAAATAATCATATTTCAATGTGCTACTACTACTACGACGACGACTACTACTACTAAGTTTTTCTTCTGGATCTGTGGATAAAAGGGAACTAACTATATGAAATACGGAAATGCATTTTTTTGTCTCATGGTCCAACCAAGACTACGTCATCGTGTGACTCGCTACCGTTGCGGCGGCAGTCTTTGTTATCGGTCGGGAGTTTTATGACCGCAGAGGAATCTATAGTGAACGTTGCTACAAGGCAGTAAAAGTAAAAGCGTTGTAAAGCTGTGTCGGGTGTTTTTCATCTCGATGTGCCCTACAGCGAAGAGGACGATAGGGTCGTCATGTCCTTATCTCTCTCTTGCTGTATCATATGAGCTTCAGATTCCATTGAAAGCAAAAATCTCCGATAAATCGATAGACGCACTCGTCCTTTGTTGATGAGAGTGTTCTTTGTGATGGTGATGTGTCTGGCACGGAGATTAACTTGGCTCAAGTGGTCAGTGCCGTCAACCCAAAAAACTTGTTTTCGTTTTGCAGCTTGATAACTTTACTGATGGGTTGGAATAAAGACAACCATTTAACGTCTGGCAAACGTGTGAAGCTGGGAGCTCTTTAAAAATATATATTAGGTCTCGGATTATGTTTTAGTTATAACCTGTCTACAATTAGAACGACCCAACTGTAAACATATGGGAGGGGTCACAGTTACTTTAAGGGAGCCTCAAGCTAGTGGTTGGTGGAAAAACATGCATGGGTATTTATTAGAGGCCTTCCCCGACCGTCTGGACCTCTATATAAACACCGATGAATTTTTCACCAATCGGCAGCTTAAGAGCATTCCGTTAAAGTACGTTTGTCTCTGTTTATATATGATTGATCTAGTTTGAGTCAGATTATAGTTATTTTGGGATTGAGTTTCAATATTTCAAAATATATTTAATCTATTGCTTTCAACTTCCTAATAGAGCCTGGATTTTGCGGAGGGATTACCTCAACGATGAGATAGCATTAAGAAGAAACAGGCTCTTATTGTTTGAGAAAATGTGATGGTGCTGAACAGAGACCCTTTTCTCGGGAAATAAGTTTGTTAACGATGCCGTTATTTGCTAGGATCATATCAAGACTGCCGATATGCCGTAATTTCATCCCGTAGTTCTTTTAAATGCCAGTAAATCTAATGAAATGGGGCTGCTGTTTTTAAGCACACTTACCTATAAACCATCGGTCTGGCGCATCCGTTCTTGGATTTTTTTAAGGTATTAGTTTATAAGTGAATAAACATCTTATGCGGCTAACCGCTAGGATTTCATGCTATGCTAAGGATTTCATGTACTACTTTTCAGAAGGTTGAGGCCTACTGACTTTGATAGCCCTGCATTCGCTTGTTATCTTGTTTAGTAGAAGAGTGAAATATTAGTAACTTGGTGTACAGTAAGTGACGAAACACAAATAGAGCACTTGAGAGCTGTTTCTCATATGAAAGGTTAGCAAATTATTATTCACAAATGTAAATTACCATTGAAACCACGGTTTTGCCGCTTGACATAATGTGATATTGATTCTTTTTTCTCCTTGTTGTATAAGATTTTTCGTGCCTGCCGATGTATAAACACGTTGCTGTGATTGTATCTGAATAGTGTACATAACCGTCTCGTATGTGCGATTAGGCTCGCGTAAGCAGTGCGGCAGTTACGCATATTTTCTAATGCGTTTCCACGCTGTGCCATGTAGCTTTGCCGCTCGAAACATGTGGATATTTATATAATATTACCATCTATTTATTTCGCCCCGTTACATGGAATTTAATACTTTTTTCTACATGGTGTCATCTCTTGATTGTTTAAAAGTATTTCTAATAGCTTTTATGGTCCGATGGACGCGTAGACGTAATAATACTGATTGTAGCTATATTACATAACATTCACTTGTGAACCATATTCATTACCGTTATCAATTTCCTTCACCGCTGCTAACTTTACAGGCTTTCCAATTTACCAGGACACTTGTTTTAATAAAAGCCTAATTTCATAAATTGGCAAGTCATTTCTGAAACAAAATGGGATTCGAACGTTAAAAAATTACATTGAGCCATAAATTAATATCATTTTAAATAATTATTTTCATTGCATTTGCTACATATTTTTACAGTTGCCAAGTGTGTAATTGATGAATGCATTTCAGATTTTTGGAGTTAGACTGATATTCACAATAACCAAATGCTTAATCAGAAATCTTTGATAGATACGCGTAAAACATGCCACCAATTTGCTATTTGTATTTATTGACATTGAAATAATAAGTCCTATGGAAAATTAAGACCAGGTTGAGTCATAGTATATTTAACCTTTTCAGGGGAGGCTGCTTAATCGGAGCATAGCTTGCACACGAAGAGAAGCAAGTGGAAGAAAGTAAATGTAATTCGCGGGTCGGTATCATTCAGGCATTCCGTGAATGTAAACTAAATGTTCATAGATATATAGTATAGTGGTCGCCATTTTAACCTTTTACTACTTCGAAGATTTCTATGGCTATACTAATCGGTTTGACGAAAGCTTTATGAATTATCTGAAGCAAGTAGATATTCTCTTGCAGCTGAGTTGACTACATGGAGTTGGAAAATAGGCAAGAAAACGGAAAGCACTTGGAGTTAGTTGGAATCATTGGAGTTAATAAAGTCTGAATTAAGAGCACAGTGAAATTAATGCACATCTAGTTAATGTTGTTAAAATGAGAAATTTTTAAAATATTGGGCATCAGAAAAAATGGATTTAGCTCTTGTTTATTTCAATAGTAATTAACCTCGCTCTTACGCCGGACGGCATCATGAAAGGTGGACAATATATGATGATGATTGGTGATGTTCCTTGGAATGATTTTATTGATTGAAGAAGCATATTTCAAAAAAAAGTTTTTTCAGCTTAAGAGCACTCCTCAGTTATTTGCCATTGATAACTGAGGAAACCCTTGAACGTTAGCCATGGTCCGTGGTCTTGGCGATCATGAACTAAACAGACCTCGGCCACTCTGGGAACACATTTTCTTAGATATAATTCGCTTTTTACCTATTGGTGCTTCAATGGTGAAAATTGTGCAGCTTATTTTGGTACGGATTTTCTCTAAACTGAAACGGAATTATAGACTTATGACACTGGTTCATTTTGAATGTCTTACATGGTCTGTTTAGATTAACATTTTATATAAAAAGAACCTAACAGTTGATTAACACTAGATTCCCATTAATTTAGGTTCATTTCCATCTTTGGAAATTACACTGAAGGTATCAAATTATATAAGCTATTCTGGAAAATATGGACTGAATAAACTGATTAAAGATAAAGTTTTTAAAATGTATAGTTCCAATAGTAAATTTGAAAGCTTTAGAAATACAGAAAAAATAACTACTTCTTTATGGTAAAAACCAAAACGTTCTAGTCCATACACACCTAAAGGTAGGCTTTCCCTTCTAGGCTGCCTATCATAATTACATAACGTGGTTTTAATCAGTACCCTGAAAAATTGGAAATGTTGAGTTTTGGATGTCGATCCCCGCTAAAGGATGTAATGGACATTTCCAGATTGCGTCATCTGTGGCTCTTGATTTTAATCAGTATATGTCGCCCGTGGGAAATTAATGTCAAGCTGACAACATTGATTCCTTGAAGTTAAGTGGTTACACATGTGGAAGTCACGGTTGTACTCCGTCTCCTCCCTTCCCTTTCCAGTCAGTTCCTCTATTTCCGTTGCTGCTCAAAGTGTGGATGCCGTGAAATGAAGTGTGTATTAATTGGTGCTGAAGTTGGCGCCGTCAAACAGAAGGGGAACCGCTGATAGGAATCCTCATTAACCCGTTTCCAGACGAGAGTCTTGTCTTTAAAATTAAACGAGCAATACCTATGCCTCATGTGGCATTCACTGGTTCTGCACCGTTGGCGGATAAAGTGCAGTGAGGTAGATAATTTTGCGTGTAGTGTTCCCGAAGCTTCACAGACGTGATTTCTGCAGCCCAGTCTGTATAAACGATATTCTCTAAAAATGTATTCGATATTTAATCCGGAAATCATACAAACCTAGTAGTTATAGCTCTTAGCTGCTAGTTAGCAGTAAGCTAAAGAATAGGCATGTTATGACAACTTTGCTTTAATCTAAATATACCATCCTTAGTGGTCATTCGTGACAAGTATGTGTTAAGGATCGGTTTAAGATTGGATTAAATGGATTTTGTTGCCTAGTCGTCGCAAAAATGTTTAAAATGCTAATGGAATTTTGTAGATAACTGTTGACAATGTAGTGTCACATTTGTGACCGACCAGCAATTCACTATACAACCTACTTTGAATATCTTGAAATGCTTTTGTATATCTATAAAAGGTGTACAACGTGTCTCAGAATAATGCACATATTTTAAAAATAGTACGGATATTTCTCATTGCTAAGGTTAGGATTTTTAGATATAAATTTCAGATGAGAAATGGTGCTAAAATAAGGTAAAGTGAGGCGGGCAAAAGGGGCTGCTTTACTCAACGATTCAATAAATTCTGTTTTACGTATTATAGTTGAGTTACGATTATATTGTGACGACCAACCCATGGTTGGAAAAGTATAAGGAACACATGGGCAGATCGTACACGGGGGAATTGACGAGAGTTTGGGGTTTTCTATCTGGTTCATTTCTACAAAAGGTATGGTTAATACTAAAGGTACAATTCACTTAATAAGAATATTTACTACAATCAGGCATTGTACATAGGTGGCCACAATGGCCGTTTACTTGCCTCAAGAAGCTGCGGACAAATCCATCCGCACAAGCCGAAGGATGGTCCAAGAGAGCGAGAAACTGGCTTACACCAGGGTATGACAACTTGCCGTATGCTGCTTTTAAAGCACTACCAGCAGCATGGATAATACTGTTGGTCCACCTTTTCAACAGCCTACTACAACTAGCTCATTTCCCTGCTGCGTGGAAACACGCTAGGATTATCACCATTCCTAAGCCAGGAAAGGACCCCAAAATCATTAGTAGTCACCGACCCATCAGTCTGCTGCCGGCCATCAGTAAAATCTTCGAGAAGGCGTTGCAGGCCCGCCTTCAACATCTGCTGGACCAACACAATGTGCTACGACCCGAGCAGTTTGGTTTCCGACGTCAACATTCCACCTCTCACCAGTTACTCCGCCTCGTGGACAATGTAATACGCGGGTTTAATAATCGGCATTACGTTACAGCACTATTCCTAGACATCTCTCGAGCATTCGACTCGGTGTGGCATGACGGCCTCATCCATCGGCTCATCCACTACAATATCCCAGCATACCTTATAAAACTCATCAACACCTACCTTAAAAACCGTTCCTTTGTCGTCGCCAGGGATGACATCCATTCTCAACCCTATGGTATTCAAGCAGGGGTACCACAAGGCAGTGTCCTTGGTCCCCTCCTGTTCCTCACCTATATAAACACCCTCCCTACCCTAATAGGCTGTAACCTCTATCTATTCGCTGATGACACCGCATTAACGGTTTCATCTAAACGACACGTTAATGCCGTAACCAAGGCGCAGCGTTACGCTGATATGCTATCTGCCTGGTTCATCACTTGGCGCTTGAAGATTAATGCAACCAAATCTCAAGCAGTCACATTCACCCGCCGTACTCTACAAGATGTACCCAATCTCCGCCTGGCTGGAGAGGAAGTACAATGGTCCTCGGAGGCTACATACCTTGGAGTAACCCTGGATTGGCGTCTGACGTGGAAACAGCACATCACCACTGTGGCTAACAAAGTGTCCAGAAGGATGGCCATGCTATATCCCATGATAAATAGGAAATCTACAATGAGCCTGCACAACAAATTGCTCATTTATAAACAAATACTCCGCCCTGCACTAACTTATGCTTGCACAGTCTGGGGAGTTGCAGCAAAATCTCATCTCTACAAGCTACAAGTCCTACAGAACCGCTACCTTCGGATAGCAACCGCTTCCGACTGGTACATTCCAAACGACAATATCCATGCAGATCTCTCCTTCCCAAAAATCACAGAATACATCCTTAACCTATCACAAAATTTTTATAACAAGCTCCCTTCAAGCTTCAACAGCCTAATCCGCGGTCTGGGTGAATATGACCTAGACCCCGGTGAAACCTACAAGCGACCCAGACTAGTGCTTGCACCACCATAGGCCCATACAATCCCCTCCAGATGTTCATTACATTTCACCTCCAACAAATAAACCAATCAACCCTTAAATAATATCCGCCACCATCTACCCACCGTCATATCATTAAACAGCCACCATCATGCCAGTAAGGGACGATGTCCCGAAATGGCAAAACGTCGAAGGCCCCTCCTCTGAGGAGGAGGTTCACCTTCAACGACACCACTGTGCTGTGTGTGGCTTACACCAACTTATTATCCAACGGGTGATGGAATGGGGAGTGACGTCACGCGTACTATTGAACTCGAATGAACTACTGTTGTGTTAATTAAAACAGTCACTTGTGACAATAACAAGAAGGCGAGAACACGAAACACTTGTACTTCAAGACATTCAGCGTGTCCCTATTTTTAAATAAGTGTTTCCATTAGAAGAATGTATTTGTACATGAAACTTCTTTGGACATCTACAGAAACAAGCTCAGCAAACTTTCTATTCGCGAGGAATGCCAACTATACAGATGGGAAGTTCAATATCCGGATTTTCCTGAAGATGAAACTCAAGTTTGTCTTTGGCAAAGCCATCTAAATTATCCCTCCAAGATTTATATATACTTTCTGTTCCAAAAAAAAGTTTAAAACCTGCTGTCAGGTACCTGTAAGTCCGGATGCGAAATGGGTGTATATCAGTTGAGCTTATTAGCAATTGAGTACACAGATAATTATATGGATTACAGATGGTTCACCCTTTCAGGTGAGATGCGGAGGTTTTTTCTTGTTTCAGTATGATCCTGAATTAAAAACTGACAGTGAATATAAGTTTTGGTTTACTTTTTGCTGCTCTCATGGAACTCAAAGAAACAGAAAGGAAAATCTTGTGCACTTTACAATAGCCGTCGATAGAGAATAGGAAAGATTCAACGAGAAAACTTTACTTTTTGAAGAGAGTAAATAGCATCAAGTGTAAATACACAGGAAGTAAAATAACAGCAATAAGTGTTTTGAAGAACGTGAACGTAGTGTCACTGAAGTTCAGAAGCGCATATCCATTGCAAGAAAGAGCAAGAAAAGAAATTACTTCGATGTCGGAAGTAATGGTCTTGATATTTAGCCCGCGATTGGTTTTAAAACTATCATTTATATAAGAGCTCTTCAAAGATTAAGTATATCATGAGTTTCATAAGTATTATGAAATAAAAAAGGAGTAATTGGCTTAAAGAATCTGCAAGATATAAACGAAACGCCTAGATTAACTTAGCTTTAAAATGACCATTATATTTTCGGAGCTTGTGGTCATAAGCTGTTAACTTCTTTGAATTTCCTGGAGATAAAAAGTTCCAAAGAAATCAGGCGGGATGGCAACAGGCTCTATTCTATCATTATATTTCGAATTTTTAACTATATAGCCAATAAACGTACAGTAAAAATGAATTTTTAACTATATAGCCAATAAACGTACAGTAAAAATGAATTCTCTAATGAGGATACACAGAAATGTAGCTTCATGTACTAAAATCTGAAGCCTAACAGTGAAGGATAAGTATGCGAGAACAAGTGTGAATTTTGGACAGGTCATCACTATGCTTTGCCGAACTGTAACGCTCAGTTGAAAAGTGAATGCTAAGAAAAAGCATTAAATTCCATGCAGTGTGACAAATATCCACTGTTTAGAGTGACAAAACGACCTTTATTTAAATTAAGGATTTACGCGAAATTATAAAAAATTGTCCTGTGCTAAGTCGTACTGAGCTGGAGCGTTGACTCTGGTTCCTAACTGTAGGGGTGCGGATTAATAAGTCCCTTGTGTAGGACCGGTGCACACTAAGCACCATTATACATTTGAGAAGCTCCAATATACGATATACGATATATATATCGAATCCCGGTCTATGAAAACCATCTTACCGGCTGAAGTGCTGAGATGCTCACTGCATCTCCCCATATCGATTGGATGATCTCCCAGCTCTACCTTGCGCATGTGGGCGTGAAGCCGGCAGTCGCGTTGGTAGTTCCTGGCTCGAGTCGGGCTATACGCCGTGGGTTATTATTATTATTATTATTATTATTATTATTATTATTATTATTATTATTATTATTATTATTATTATTATTATTATTATTTTAAGATTGCAGTGACTGGAATATTAGCCAGGGAAAGATATTTAATGAATGCGTGAAATGCGAGAGAAATGCGAGCTGTGAAAATAGTTTTCACAGTAGCAGTGTGTAGGAGAATCAGGCTGAAACATTGAAATCAGTTGGAGAATTTAATGTCGAGCTTGCACATTAACTTCGTAGGTCAGTGGTTAAAGCAACCCGGTGGAGACCAGAAGATTCATGATTCAAATCTCCGCTAAGGCATTGGATTTTGTGGTCTTGTCTCTACCTATCCAAATGTTAGCTGTTTTTTCCTCCTAAAGAGTCCAAGAAATTAGCCCACTCTTGGGGCTACCAAAGAAAACCAGTATCGGAAATGTAACATGATTCCCAGCAGCAAAAACTTGAGAAAGCGTAGATTGCTTCCATACCACAACGGCAATTTCGAACTCAGATGACCACGTCCATACCCTGTATCGTAGCGAGGAGGCTGCTTCGACGCAGGTAAGCATCATACTTGAAAACGTCACTTTTCAATATTGTGACTCTGTGGGTTCGTAGAATTAAAAGCCCAATTTGCAGAAATTCTAAATGGTTTTCAATTGCGTAGAAATACACTCACAGTAGCAGGTTACAGCAGAATTACGTCACATACACAATCCCAATCTACCAAGGTCGATGACCACAACAGCTTCTGATTACACCTGTTTACATCACCTCTAGTTACATCTGTTCATGACTGCTCTTGGCGGGTCGTCGCTTCTTCAAATACCTCCACTTTCCGACTGTTCCAGAACAATAAAGAAACCGAACGCTCTCCATCAATCAAGATGTTATCAGAATGTTCTAACTTTATCTGTTTTGGCATGCCTTTTATCTCGGTGATACACTATCCGACTGTTATCTTTATCTGCAGGCTCTTTGTGTACACAAACCGCGCTTATCTCTCGGCACCGAACTTTGTGCTTTTCGCCGCGACAATATGAACTATTAAAGATCAATTGATGGTAGCAGGTTTCTTTTAGCTGACGATTTTTCTATAACAAGAAACGAATTTGGTATCTTGAAGCACTAAAACAATAACTACACTTAAAAAAAATCACGGTTTTACCGGGGCCGTCCTTAATTTATGGGATGTAATCAAAACGGGAAAATGTATTACTCCGCCGAGTCTATGATTTGAGGGGTATTCACGCTTTTATTCCCACATGGCAAACGTGCGCTGTCAACGAACTACTATGCAAAGGTTTGCTGCCGTTTTCAATGTTTAGAGTAGCTTATGCGGTGGCGCTTTTACGTCAAGATTAAATGCAAAGATTTATCTTCTATGTAATATATTTTTCCATTTGTACGCTAAAAAGTAACTGAATACAATTACTCATATATTTGATTTCTTCACTTAACTTCCCTCATTTATAAATTATAAATTAAGGCACGGATCTTTCTGTGGGACAACAGTGCTAAATACGAAAAGGGCGTGTAGACACTGTCAATGACTTTAAAGTTCTACTGGTATGCAACAGGAAAAAGAAGAAGAAGAAAATTTACGTACCTAATTTGAATCTGACAGTGGAATTGTTTAAATGACTTCCACTTCGGAATATTTTCATTTTAGGTCATTCCTTCCCCACAACAATATATTTTCACGCTTAGCAGTTATATTTGTTTCCCTTTCTGTTTACAGATTCAAAACCTATGATGCGAAGAATGGCGTGTAAGCTCGTTTTGTAAAGCTAGACATTGCAGGATTATTGTTTACTGCTTGAAGCACTTTTGTAATTGTGATGGCTCGTTTCTTTCATAGAAGCTATGAATCTTGCGACGAATATCACTTAACAAATTCATCATATTCACATTCCACAACTGGCTTTTTCTTTTCCGATGTTTTCCTGGCGTTGAACGCCGGCTTCACTTCGAGTGAAGTATCTTCACACAGATATATTCTGCTGACAAATTAGCAACGTCCTCAATTGCTGAGATTGGGTATTTTTCACACAACTTGCAAATCACTTTCAAATAGTTTGTATTTCACCACTTGTTAACCATTTCCCTATGAGATGCTTGCATATTGCACGGAAGCAGCCATGTCTGATCGTCTCACTTCCTTCCCTTTTAAAGTGCGCAGCATGCATATTACATTTACCAAATAAAATACTAATTAATTACTATTTGACTGTAGGATTTGCAATAATGTGAAGTTGTGTATATATTTTGTATTAGGTGCAAAGTCTTAAGTGATATACGAACTATATTTTTCATACGCAGAGAGTTACAGGGCTAAACAGCTAATGATGTCGCATATGCACACGTGATTTTGTTTATATCGGTACATAAACTAAAGACGGCTACGGTATAGACAGAAGATTTACGAGCTGTAGAAAAAATATAGCCAAATATATACCATCCACATCGATTTTGGACGCATAAATGGTGGTATAAGCCCTTCATCCAAATAAGTAAAACATTACAACAGGATTTTGAACACTGAAAATTCCAAACGGGACACCTAAAGGATGCTATTAAAGTTTTGGAACCTGGTGCTATTCAATTTTGAAGTCAGTGTCCCCAAGTGCACACATTTATAGTAGCAGCTGTCATTTTAATTACTGTCCTTGGAGAAGGTTACAATATTTAGGAATGGCACGTGAATATATTCAAACTTCACATAATTATGAATTTTGCATTAGCACACCTTCCGCTTAACAAACTTGATGACGGTATGTATTTAAAAACTAAAAATAAATAAAACAGGGTTGAGAAATTTAGCCTGTTCTACGGCTAATATTTGGAACAATGGCTTGACAAATCTGTCAACACCAAAATTATATATGGAAGTGTCATGGCCAATCGAAGAATGGAATCTACGTTTCAGCAAGATTGTACATACATTACATCCTAACATGCACTACTTAAGGCCTGTAAGGATGGATTATGCATAGCACCATGAATTACTTTTAGACAGCACAGAACTGAACTTGGAAGATAAAAAACAGTCTGTATTTAAAATTAACAGGTGAATTACAAATAGCTTGAAAGATCCCCTGGGATTCAGAAATGTCTCGAACTCTTGCCTGTATGCACAAATTAAGTTAAATGACACGTTCTGTTTTGAACGAAAACGTTGTATCTGAATTAATTTAAATAATGAAGAGAAATAACTAATCTTTTTTGAATGAGTTGGTAAATAATTATAGGGGTAATTAACCACGAAGAAAAATAAACTCGATGACGAGTTCTTACAGAACGATGATGATGCTGGTGATGATGATGATGATGACGGAATGCCATAAGAGATTACTTACCGTAGCGTACTGTGCAAACAGTATGCTTAAGAATTTCTTAATACAATTTTTAACAATAAACATGATGGTAAGTAATTAATGACGCCTGCCTTAGTTTCCAATACCTGTAAACCAGATTTACTGGTTGCTTGACCCATGTACCCATTGCTAATAGCCTAACTGCTATACATTCATGCTAAATAGTTCTGTCTACAAATTATCTATTTTCTCTTGTTCAAAGGGCTCTAATAATCACGTAGTTGGCCGTCCTTAAATATCGTCTTATTCAAAATTCTCACACATCTTACCAGCACACTCAGTGAGATCCCCAGCGAGTAATGGCTGACAAATTTGGTATGGGCAAGCCATTGATTTGCCTGTAGGCAACACTACCACTCGGAATTTTCAGTAATATCTTCTTCAGGACAGATGAATTGATCTGTGTTGTCATGTTCGTTCCTTATGGATTCACAAAGCCTGTAAAGGCATGGACAAAGCATGTCATGAGCTTTAACTTGGGGAACTAGGTTTCAGTTGGTTAATTGATTAAACCTGGTACGGGGCCTGGTATGTATCCACAGAACCTTTTCTTACTCGATACCAGTTTTTGACAGAAGTTCATGATTGTATGCATTACCGTGCTGGCATTGCTTTCAGCGCTCATACATTTTTAACCAGGGCTTAACTTTCTTCCCTGCTAAGGGAAAAACTAAAATGACTATAGTTTCACCCAGAATAACACCCGCATAGCAAATACGTTCTGATAGATTCTGTGTGGGTTTATTGGGGAAATAAACTCGTGTAGTTTTTTTAAGCACTTGCATCAGACATTTACATCTTGTATACTTTTAAAGAAATCGCTTAAAAGCTGAATGGTTTGTCTTACTGAGAGAAATTCCTGCTTGTGTAAGTGTTGCACTCAAATCGATGTTGAATTTAGAGTTTAGGTTTTTGAAGAACATTGTTGAAATCCATTTCGTAACAGAGGTTGCCGTGATTTGTTTGTTTGCAGTCATATTCTTTTCGTGCTTAGCACTGGAAATGTTGTTTGATGCGATCTCGCTGTTTTTAATCTGAAAAGAAACCTGAATCGCAAATAGTACGTAATAGGTTTATCAGTTTTGTAGAATCTTGTTTTGATTCCTAAGCCATAACAAAAACAAAACTGAACACTTGTGCATTGAACATTCTCGGCCTGATAAAATCCAGTAGTAGATTAGTTTAGTGACATTCAGGTTCTGGTAAAATTAAAAGGTTAAAATTAAATTCTCTCGTGAACGCTGTGTTTAGCGATAAAGTGGGAGAAATTTAGGCTTACATACAATTATTTTCAATTATTGTTGCCGATTTTCAGACCCGCGTTTACTGAAACTGGGTAGGATTTACTATTCGCATGTTCACTGCGCCCGCCTTGGTAGCGTAGATGATAGCGTGTCTGCCTCACGTTCAAGAGGTCCCGAGTTCGAATCTCGGTCATGGAAACATGCGGAAATTATAGTCTTCCACAAGCCCAACAAGCCAAAAAATCTTCCCTCAAGTTACAGACCAATCAGCTTATTACCTACACTTTCTAAGCTTTTTGAAAAGATTATTCATCAACGTATTTCTCATTTTTTGATCCATAATCAGATAATTCCGTCTTTTCAGTTTGGCTTTCGCCCGAAGCATGCTACCACTCACCAATTGCTCAGAATCACGCAGTCTATTATTCAAGGTTTCGAAAACAGGCAATACACCGTAGCAGCATTCCTAGATATCGCCCAGGCATTCGACAAGGTGTGGCACAGTGGACTACTACTTAAAGCATATCGCATTGGTCTCCCTTATTATCTGATACAAATCATAGCAAGTTTTCTCACCAATAGAACCTTTGTGGTGCGCATTGCTGGTTTCACATCCACCCGACGGCCTATTTTAGCAGGTGTACCTCAAGGTTCAGTACTTGCACCACTCCTCTTTAATATATTCACTTATGATCTTCCTGATATAGCTCCAGTTTGTACGGCGTTATACGCAGATGATACTGCTCTCTATTATTCTCACGCCAATATTCTTCATGCCATTCAGAAACTGCAAATTGCCCTAGATCAATTAGCTCATTGGTTCTCTCACTGGCGCATTTCCCTCAATACTAACAAGACAGAGGTTAAGATCTTCTCTTTAAGACCTTATAGGGATCCTCCTTCACTACGGCTGCTGGGGGAACCGCTCTCATGGTTACCAAGCAATGTGCCAGTGAAATACCTTGGGGTGTTACTGGACACCCGACTTACTTGGAACGCCCACATCTGTCGGTCTGTTACGCTTGCGTTTGCCCGGCTATCAAAACTGTACCCTCTACTCAACAGGCGCACTTCACTTGGTTATGAATCCTCCCTGCTTCTTTACACATCTCTAGTCCGTCCTATTTTTACCTATGCAGCTCCAGTCTGGGGTGGCACCTGTAAGACTAATCTCCGCCGACTGCAGGTACTACAAAACAGGGTGCTTCGTACAGTTACAAACGCTCCATGGTTCATCCGAAACCAGCAGCTTCATCATGAGTTTGGTCTTTTACCCGTTCACCAATACATCCGACGCCTGGCACGTCCATTCTTTTACCATCTCCAGGAGGTCCCTGGAGCTGTTACGTACCGTCTCGGCTGTCGCACTCGCCAGCCAACTCGCCTGAAGCGCAGACTGCCCCAAGATCTTCTCCTGAGTGACGTCTCCAGCACAGACTCAGACACGTGATTACTACCATAAGACTTTAAGTTCTCAATTTGTGTTACAGTTATCCTCCATATTTAGTTAGAGGAGTCGTTCATGGCTACCTCCATTGTTATGTGTCCTGTTCCTATGTATCTTATAACAAACATCTGTAAAGCATAATTGCTGATCGATGGATAAAATAAAAAAAAAAAAAAAAAAAAAAAAAAAGAATCTCGGTCAGGGGAGTTAACTGGATACGGTTTATTCCCGGGGTTTACCCTTATCCTTCAAGACGAATGTCGGGTAACTGTAAGCTCCATGGATCCTGGACTCATTTGAGCACCATTTCGCCCAATTCATTCATCGCCCGATTTGACTAAATGTTGGAGGACGTAAATTACACCACAATACAAAGATGAGGAGAAGTTAAAAGTCAAATACTTTTAGTGGTTCGGAGACACATTAAAATGGAATTACATCCAGTCGTTTCTCTTACAAATGATAAAATGCATTGTAGATATAGAGTTATAGTAAAAGAAAAAGGGGTATTATGCACATTGAAGTAAAATGGATTAAGTGCGAAAGAAAGGAGAGAAGGATCATGAAAAAGTCCTTTCGCGTCTATAGGCTATATTTTATACTGCGCTATCCTATTACCCAAAAAACAAATGCATGCACTTAAAAATCCTAATCCTGCTCATGCTCATTACTTAATAGTTGTGCTACAGATGAAAGAACAAATCATTTAACTGCCTTCTGAATATTTGCTTTTTCTTTCTGTTTAATGTCCCTTTAGCTCTTTGGTGACATCAGCGACGGTTTTGTAGGTTACTTGGTTTACTTGAGTTAGTGCAATCCAGATGAATTTAGTTCATTAGTAGGGGTGAAAACACAGTGGTGAAATCCATATTTTTATCGAATAATTTTCATAATACAAATGAACAAACACTCCTGTATATTCTATTTTAGTCATGTAGGCACTGAAAATGTGCGTGCATGTGTGCGTGCGTGTGCGCGTAGGTGCGTGCGCGTGCGTGTGTGTGTGCGTGTGATGTGTGTGTGTGTGTGTGTGTTTTCACATACTACTGTAAGAGAAACTATTGATACCATGGTGATAAAAATGTTGCATTGAACTACCAACAGGAATTTGTATGTTTCCTTACTCTGTTCAACTTTATCAACAGCTCACTCAGCCTGGTAAGCAGAATACTGCATCTTATGAGTACGCCAGCGCGATATTTGACGCATTTGCCCTTTTTAATTCAAATGTTTCTGATCAGTAACCAGTAATTTGCTTTAAGTAGCAGTATAATAGG
The DNA here is from genome assembly GCA_030765055.1 of Mantis religiosa. NCBI lineage: Eukaryota > Metazoa > Arthropoda > Insecta > Mantodea > Mantidae > Mantis > Mantis religiosa. Next base: position 104,687,833 of record CM060951.1, on the reverse strand, counting down.
CGTAAATTTGTGTGCAGGCCTTAAATGGTGAAATTAAAGTCAAATTAATCAGAAGGAAATACTTTAAGAGTGTACGTTTTTGGTGTGCAATAAAGAGGAAAAAAACCAATTCGATTTCAAAAAATACTCAGCATCTTATTGCTAAAGCGTGTGGTATAGGCGAAGTGTTATGCGAGGTGTTTTTACCTTAGGCTAAACAGTGTGAGAATACGAAAAATGGCAAAAGAGTGGAGGTGTCATGCCAGGTCTTTTACCTTAGGCTAAACAGTATGAGAATAAGAAAGAAATGGCAAACAAGTGAGGGTAACGAAAGGTATAGCATTTGCATTTTAAAGGTACTTACTACTTTTCACAATCACACCAGGCCATATTCTGCCCTGCTCTGTTGCCACCACTCTCGAACATTTCGACGACTGCTGTTGAAAAGATGCAGAGACACCATCCAATTATCTATATAACATTGATTTTCTTTTGTTGCTTGCTCACGTGAAAGAAAAAGGGGGGAAAAGCTAATGAATGACCTATTTTCAAATTGATGAGCAGATTCATTCCATCGCATTCGTTCTTGTCGTATGAATCGGTAACGAATGTTGCATTGAACTTCAGCATCCAGTTTTGTAGACTGTAATAGGGTGATCTTTCAATATTTCCTGTTCCACGTTTACAAATGGTGCTGGAAGGGCGCTGTGAATCGAACTCGCCATGCGTGGATTCTCTTCCTTTGTCCAAAAGATTAAGTATACCAATCAAAAACTGAGAGTAGACAACAATCCTTTCTCCAAACACGTTTTCCGTTTACGATGGATATTTCTGACCAGGAATATTACGTCCATCCTTTCATACGTAATCATTCTAGTTTCGGGAACATCATTTTATACGTTTGCGTTATCTTTGAATGTTGTGGAGCGTAGCTTATTAATGCTGTAAAAGACTTTTGTTATCAACAACAAACATTTTTTAAACTCGGTTAAATAACTAGCAAAGTGTGAACACTTGTATAGTAAAACTACTGCACTTCCTACGATAATTGGAAGGAAATGTATTTCAGTTAATCATGGTGATCTATCGTTATCAATTTATCAGAGTCGGAACTGTTCTGTTGTATGCTGTACAAAGCAGCAGGCAACGAAATTTGCATAGCTCTTGTAAAAACAATTACAATGTCAGAATTATTTAATAATAGTCTAAATCAGTTTTCTATGATAGCTCCGAAAATTTTCTAGCCCGCTAAATAAATAGTTGTGATGCTTGACTTCTATTTGAGTTAATCGATCAGCTAGGTATCTTTTACGCTGCAGAAATGTATTTTTATAAAGTGTTTTGTTTCAATCGTCAAATAACAATTTGGTATTGACTGATATTGCATATTTGTAACCAGTATGCTGTTGATTGAAGTACACATGTGCTATAAGAATCCCAAAATGGAAACGGTACTGTCTTGTTGATGTATTTCGCCTAGCTGATATCTCTCTTTCCGCCACGGTGAACTGTAGTTAACAAAGATACAATGCTTTCGTACCCTCCATGATTATTATTTCAAAAGAATCTATTCAGACGCAAGGTCATAATGTACTTTACCGGGAACACCAAATTTCAGCTTCAATCCGAAGACAGTTCCTTTTATATGTAGTGGCAACTTCTTAATTTAAAATGATATCTTCAGCTATTTACATACAGTCATGCTCATAAGCTAATTACGCTTTCCATTTAAAGATGTATAAATTGATATTAACTGTGAGCGCATACATTTGTTTGCCTAAGATATTCTTCAATGGATCCAAATGAACCAGCCGTCCAAGAGTCTTAAAAACTCACCCGCTCACTACTTGGCAATTACATTACTAATGGATGTTTCTCTGTTTATCATTAAATTTGGCACGGTAGCTTAAATTCCTGCCTCACATTCTTAACTTTTAATATATAATTAATCACAGCACATTGATATATCCCGCAATTTAGTATTTGGTATTTTATTTTGCCTCATTCCATGTAATACGGAGATTAATTACGAAGATCTTTAGGAAGCCAGAATTACGCTGATTAAGTATGAATACACAAGCTAATAACGTTTCAGAGGCTTCACTTGTGCTGCGCAGAAAACTTGACCTTTTCTTGTTCATCTTTATGAAGAGGGAAACCATCCTGAAGCATTTATCCCCAAAAACAAGAATGGAGGAAAAGTTCTGACACTATTCCTCTTGCTCCGGATAATCTTCTTAATGTCCTTTATGAAATTTATATGTAATATGTAACTGAATGTTTAATTGGAAAGAATTTATAAACCAAACTATATTATACGTATATAACGTAAAACAGACAAGTTGTCTTTTAATGAATATCATGTTTAAGAGATGCAGTTAGTTTGCAATAGGTAAAACTCACTGTTCCGCATCGCTTTTCTTGTATTGTTTTACTCATGTTTTATCTCTGACGTTTTACAAAATAGAGGAAAGAATTGCATTTCGAAAAGAAAACTGGTTATGCAGATTTCGCTGGAGGTACGTGTTGGCCTTTGAAGTACAAGGGGAAAGTTTTCATGTCATCTCCTCATTAAACATATGTATATGCCAAGAAACATTTTTATATTTTATATTCAGTGATCTTGCTCACTTCGGTTAAAATTTCATTTTTGTGAGGCATTGGAGCAATTAAATGAATTATTTCGAAATAGTATAAATGGTTGAAGTTCTCTTTATTATTAGACAAGCAAATTTCTTGAATGTATTATTGAGCTTGGTCCTGGTCGTGTTTCAGTAGCTTTAGTGGCTAAAAATTGCCGCGCACTTCTGGTTGATCTTCCTATATCATATTTTTTACGTGGCATTTAAAATAATTTCTCATATAATGGTTACTGCTTTTTTATAATTTAAACTACTCGCTAATCATAGTTACAACAATCAACATTTATATTATTATTTAATATTTATTAGCAGATAAAACATTTGAAGATAGCGTATTTGCATGTTGAACAAATTGTCTGCAAACAAATCGGTTACTTTTTTTTTTAAATTTACGTCCTATAACTTTTTAAGTCATCGGACGAGGAATGGAAAGGTTGAAATAATGCTCAAATGGGTCCAGGGTCCATGGAGCTTAGAGTTAGCGGACATTCGTCTTTTAGGATAGGGGAAAACCTCGGATAAAACCTTATCCAGGTAACTCACCCTGACCGAGATTCGAACTCGGGACCTCTTGAACATGAGGCAGACATGCTACCATCTACGCTACCGAGGCGGGCCAGTTACTCTTATGGAGCTTTAATTTTAAGCTATTATATTCTATTAGTTACATTCGTTATTGTAAAACCTACTTATCAATTTTATTATGTGCGTCTATACCAATTCAGAAAACCAAAAATGTTACATTAATAATTTCAACCAATAAAAGTAATATATTATCAATATTAGTTACCTTTCACTTTCAATATCTTTTTACAATTTTTTTAAAGTTCGTAGGTAACTTTAAATAATTTTAAGATATGTTCTATAAAAATAATATTAAAGAAAGCAAAGAAAAATTATTTTATTTTACGACTTTGTCACGTTCTGCGCACACGAATACCAATTTTTGTGGCGTTCGGTTCTAAACTATCAAGTTATGTTGTAGCGTCATATAGTAGCGAGTTACAACAATGGGGATAACACAAAAACCTTCTCCATGATCAAAAATCTGTATCAATTTTCATACCGATCGGTTGATAAGCTACAGCGCCATCTGGTGGTGAGGTGCAACAATGTGAAAAACCTCCGTGAAAAAATACATATACATACCAACTTTCATGATCGAATAGTCTTAACTTTAGCGATTTCATATATACGAACACATATGAAATAGGTATCTTAATCTATAGTTAAGATATATAGATATATAATATTTATGTATGAAATTAAATAGAGCATTATTTTAAATTTGGTGTGCTGAGGAATAATCCAGAGGTATTTGGCTGGGGCAGTTGTATTAATGGTTCCAGAAAGTTGCTAAAACCACAACCTCAATTTATAATACCGTATTGTAGAGATTACTAAGATAAGATAAGCTAGTAGAGATGGCCGAGTAATTTAATGGAATAGCACAATAATGAACACTTCATAAATTGTGCTCTTTACATCAAACTTTTTATGCATGTGCTATTTCCATAGAATGCTTTGTTGTTTCTGAGATTTAATATTAATTTTGATACATTTATGTAACACATCTGAAAACGTGTTTCTTTGGGATGTTATCTCAAACGTCGTGTTATTTTGAATATGGTGTGCAACTAAATCCATAGTGCATGGTCTAAATTAATTTGGAATGGGTATTGTAATAAATAATATAATGTACATGGCACGCTATAGTATATCTTAACGCATGAAAATAAAAAAGTCGACTGACCAATTACAGAGACACTTAGCAGGAATATCTAGAATTTTAGGAGCAGTTGCCTTTATTACTACTATAATTAATATAAAACCAATTTATGTAAATCAAACTCAAGTTCGGAATAGTGCTGTCATCCAGCGTAAATATCAGAATCGCAATCAGATTCTTCTGGAAGTTTCTCCCTTTTGCTCTTGTATATACCGAGCGTGCTGAGAGTGAAGCCAGTACGACATAGTACTGGCTGTGATGACAGTTGCAACGTATAGCGCGCGCGCGCGCGCGTGTGTGTGTGTATATAGTGTTTACCGCCCGCTTTTACTACAAACGGCACCGCAGGCGATGACACTGATGATATATGAGATGAAGATGGAGCACCGGTGGAATGAGATGGCGGGGGAAACCGGAGATCCCGGAGAAAACCCGCCCCAGCGCCGTGTTGTCCACCACAAATCTCACTTTGCGGTCGCCTGGGATCGAACCCGGGCCGCCTTGGTGAGAGCCAAGCGGTCTAACCACTGAGCCACGGCGCGGCCTGTATAGCGAGTACTCTGTACCCACCACAAGTAGGCAAGGCAGAGGTACTGATTGCCCAGGACAGAAAGGCAAGCTAGAGGAATGTGCAACGTAACCACTTTTGCTGTCTCATCGGGGTGTATGCTCGCCTTCCGAATATAAGGATGGAAGGCTCGTTTAAAATACGCAAGTGTTGTCACATAGCTCACCTATCGTTGCAACAAACAATAGATCTGGCAGCATAGGTGACTCATATGCACTCTCATTCACTAATTTCCTAGTAAACAGATCCACTACCGGAGCAGATCAACAATTCAAGCTCCTCTGCCCTTCATACCCCTCTAGCCTTCTTGTCATGGGCAAACAGTATGTGTAACTTAATAACTTTTTCTGTGTTTTGTTTGTGTCCCGGATATGATAAGGACGATACGTTAATGTACAATACAGTTTTGTCACAGAACTCGCCTATGCGTATATCTGTCATTGCAGTTACTGATACGAACATTAGATCAGCATGGCACTCTCATACACTAATTTCCTAATATTATGCTGCTCGAATGCTTACCATGGCTTTTTCTTTGTTAATAGAAACTTCTCAGAACACACTGATTACTCCTCGTGGACATAACATGTCATCTGTGATTCCTACGCATTCCATTGGCTGAAATGATGCGCTCATTGGTGCTTAGCACAGGTCCTGGAAGCGCGGCAGCTCCCCTCTCTTCCGAGAATAATCAGTGTGTTATCTGAGAGGATTTCATTAACAAAGATAAAGCCTTGGTAACCGTTCGAGCAGCGAGGCTATAAATAGATCCACTAACAGAGCTTGGGTGCTAAGTACTGCATCCTCCCCTTCAACCCGATGGTACTTCGGTAACCTCAAAATTAACTCCCAATCAAAAAACCTACATCACCTTCATCCTACATCATTCAATAAAAATCCTACCTGCGGTAAAACCCTTAATGGGTGGACACGCAGCAAAAACCTTCTGACTGTATACAGCCAGCCAGTACGAGCGAGCGAGCAGATGAACAGTTCAAATCCCTCTCCTTCATGCCCCGCTTGCCTTCTTGTGGTGGGCACGCATTACTGCCTGCAGTGTTTGGAGGTCTCGAGTTCTACACCCAAGCAAGTGAAGTGGGAAGAAGAGGAGCTGCTTCTCGCGTGATTCATTTTACTGCTATTCGCAGGAGAAATTAAGTGAAAACTGTACTCGATTACATTATGAAGTTACAGTGAAAAATGAACAAAGTCACATTGTACTCGCAGATATAATTTTAATGCAAAAATGCTTTGCGAGGTAATTGTTAATGATTAGACCATTTGTTGCATTTAGTTTTATGATTGTTTCAAGTGGTACGTCTGGAAGTCATATTGTTTAGACTGGTATTTGTCAATATTTTCTGCTGTGCTGTCTTAACTTGAATATAATTTCCAGACGTATATTGGTTCCAGTATAAACATTTGTTAGATAAGCGAGATAAGTAATCATTAAAGGAAATAAATATCTAGCTTAGAGCACGAAGTAAGAGTGTACTGGAGCGGTTTTAACTAAGTGTGGAAACAAATAAATTTGTAAAAACGTGAAAACAAATTTAGTGAGAGGGAAACATTGCATACATTTAGTAACGTTCAGGACGCTAATTAAATTTTTCACTTCTGCTCGCCAGAATTAGATTATCTGTCGAGTGTTGGCAGGAGATGGTGTATTTCTAAACCGCAGTTTGTCCAATTCTGATCATGAGTTTGGATGCGAAACGTTTACAAATATTTAAGCAATTAAAACTATAACTTATACTTTGAAATCTATTAGACAGAAAGATTGTAATGCCAGGGTTCGGAAGTAGACCTATAAATTACCTACAAAGTCTTATAAAAGCTCAAATATATTTAAAGAATCAAATAACTGAAGAAAGAACTGGAAAATGCAAATTAATTAAAAATTTAGTTTTAATTGCGTATCAAGTAATATAATGCTCGAGATTCTGCATCATTAAATCGAAAACGTTGCTAAAGGCGAATGTGTCATAAAATGTATTATTTATGAACTTGTTAGCACCTGCATATTGTAAAGAAAGATTGATTGATGCACTTAATTATGTTATTCTTTGAATTAGCACAAAGAATACACAATTGCGGTGGTATGAAACATGTTGCGAGAAAATGTATGAATAAAATTATTTTTATTTCAGTCGTATTTGTAAAATTGTTAGTATGTATAAATTCTTGTCTGTTCGAATTTAGAAAATGCAGTAAGAAATGTAGTTAAGAGGTGAGAAGGTGGGGAAAGGCAAAAAGAAAAAAGAAAACCATTAATAAAATTGGGAGCACCAATAAGCTCCTCAAAATTGCTCAGAAAGGACAGTAAAACCCATGCTTTTGTGGCCTACAATGGCCCAAAATAAATGTATATTATGTTGGGTCTTGTTTTCAGGCAGTCGAAACTACCGGGGCTACGTAATTATTAAGCAAATAGCGTTTTAATTTCTTTTTTGATACCTAATGTTCAATATTAAATTTGCAGCCGCAACATGGCCGAAATTAATGCTAGTTTCCCGGTGTCGTACAGTGAGAAGAAAATAAAACAAACTATAGTTGTGTGTACCTTGCCCGAGATGGCTGTGCGTGATTCAAACGGGTGTTCAACGTGGTAGGTTTTATTGCGTAGGACTGAAGCTGACCTGCTGGGACAGAAAAGGCATTTGCACACCTTCCTTGCACATACTAAGTTCATTCATTCCGTGTTCCCACAAAGTGTGGGCAACAATGGTACTTCCTCGACTTCTGCACATAATATGCCCTTCTGGTATATTATTCGGTGTTATTAAACTATTTTAACTTCGGTTAGATTAAAATAATTTGAGTTTAACCTCCGTGCAAAGGCCAGTTCGGTTTCTCTGTTGCTGCTCATGACCAAGAAGAACAAATGAAATTTTAGTAGTGTATTCTTATCAGTTAAGCTTTAATCTGCTTATGTTAATGCGACTTTAAGTACTGGTATCTAGCTAGAGATAAGAACTAAGACAAGATCATGTGGAGTGCACATTATCTATTCTAATTGGTAGTTAAGTCACCTCAAAAGAATGTCGTGAGCATGCCTTCCACCAGTTTGCAGTGCGCTTACTCTGTTGCTGAAAATGAAACTAGAGATCTCGACAACAAAGTAATAAATAAATTGAAATACATCATCCCTATCCTTTATTTCAGGATCAGACAATGCTATAAATATCGTTGCTTCGATATATGTACTGTTGACAAATGTTAATGAATTGTTACTACATTTCGTAATCCTGATGGGCTGGTCATTCGTTGTGGCGCTTTCTGTAGATAACAGAAAGTTTGCGAAAGAACTGACAGTCTTGTAACTTTAAAATAGTAAAAGATGAAATTCAGTGGTTTAATTATTTAATACCGAAATATCGAATACATTATGAAATTAAAATTAAAGGCTGAATAAATTAATAATGTAATGATATAAAAGAAGCATTTATTACAGTATCAACAGAAGTACGCCGCACAAGAATGACGACATTCCTAAGTAGAAGCCTTCTTTAAAGACACAAGTATTTTAATATAACAAAAATTAGATGATAGAGGGAGGTCTGTCACAAAAGTGAAATAAAACCGTTCTTGCGAAAAACATATACAACTGAATAAAATGATACTAGAGGCAGTTACAAAGCATAAATGTTATTTTTATTATAAAAGATAACCGCAATGATATAAATCTAATATGTAAACTTAACGTAATTTGTGGTATTACTGTAAAACACTGACAGCTTAAGTATTGCTTGGAGCAAAAAGCAAAATAAGCAACCATATTTTCCAAGTTTTTAGATATAAAACTTTGTGGTTTACTAATTATCATATTTGCTTTCGAATTGTTTAATAAGCTTTTAATAAGCTACTGCAGAATGATAATACCCACTGTTTTTGCGGATTCCGCTGCATTCATACTGAATTTGTAAATTTTGGCAAAACTGGCGCATCTTTCGATGTTCTCAGCGCTCTTATGTTTTGGTTGAGACGGCGAAGAGTGTGATTTAATAATAATTAGAGACCGGACATAAGTACATAAAAGTTATGAATAGGCAACAAAATAGGCACTAAAGCTGTGAAAGTAGAGGGTGAAATCTTTACAGGTACATGCAATAGATACAATAGATGAGTATATGAGTACATTTTGGATGTCTCTTGCTAATTGAAATAAAATATATTTCACGTTATGCAGTATTTAATAAATCACACACATAATATAGCGAAATATGAAGTTCTGTTCCAACAGTATTGTTAATTTCGTTAATGAACTGCATCATTTTAACAGTTTCTGTTAACATATTTTCAATACCTATATTAACATACAGGTATTAACGATTTCACATATTAGGCAGGTGCTTTTTCAAATTTTCAGCTTTTAAGTTTCACGTATTACACAATACATTTTTGAGCTCTAAAATGATGTTTCCACGTCTACTGATGTTATTGGAGCATACTTGAAGAGCGCAAGATTTTGTGGATCATTGGCACCAAAAACACTGTTTTCACCGCTAAAAATAATTCCTAGGTATTTTAATTGCTGAAAGTCACTTATCTTACAGAATCGGTTTCTGTTTTACACTTACACGTTGACCTGCATCTATGGAACAATTTGAATTTTCTGCGCAACATAATGTACACCTTGCAGTGAATTTACCAGAGTGCGCTTCAGCAGTAATTGCTTCATAATCCATATTGATACTGCGTCATCTTCACGCAGGCTATTAAAATTCCTCCACAATCGCGTCAAATGGTTGCATGCTGAGGTAATCCATGTGCCACACCTACTTAATAATGGCTGGAGGTAAGATGAATTCAGGAGCAATTGCTTTGAATGCCTGAATTATGGATGGGTATTTAAGAAACACTTTTTTGACATGAACTATCAAGACGCCGACTTCCGGAAACAGCCCATAGATTTCCTATTCACTGTATGATTGAGGCAAGCGACAGGCAGCATTTTGAGGAACAGAATTTTAATCATTTTGCCAGCTTCTTCATATAGGTTACAGCATTAGATGTAAACAAGATACCCTCATACTTATTTTTCCTTAGGGCCATACAGGCTAATCTGTAACTTCTGGTTAAGAATAGTGAAAGAATTATTGTTGCGGCTAACAACTGAGCGCTAACAAGTATGGCGGGTTTTCATATTCCGTAACCATGCTTATTATGACGACGGATCTTCTCAACCATGTTGTTAAGCACCTGGAGCGAATCATCACAAATTCATACGCTTTGCAGGCGTGTTTTGTTTTTTCACCGCTCTCGGCGCGCCATTTCAAATAGCGCAAATTTGCAATCATTTTGAAAACAATCATTTACAGACGTCTGTTTTGTACAGACCAAGTTGGAACGCAAGCGAACTACAAAGTCTTTGGAAGAGCAATGCAAAATATTGATTATTGCAGAAGTAATGTCATTATTAATTCGACATAATGATTTATAAATATAAGAAAATATGCTGTTTTTAGGATAGTACATAATTTTCAGTAAATGTCCTATATGAACTAAAAGTTTTAAACTTTTATTTGTTTGGTATATCAAGGATTTATTGCGAAGTAATGCAACAAATAACTTCTTTGTTCTTGAGGTAAGACTAGTAGCATAACTGAAATTAGATTTCGTATTTTCATTGGAATAGACTTCAATCAGTTCTGGAGTATAAGCTCTAGTGCATCCTAAGCATGAATTTTCTACTTTTATACCTTCTACTTGGCTGAAAAAATATACTATTTTACAAACATTTTGGATAATTGCGCGCCATATAAAAGAGGTATTTCTCCGTTAGGAATTAACGTAATTCGCCAGATTAGGTTAGGAAATTCTTCCGCTCTAGCATACAATGGTAGGCGTTATATTTACACTTAGCACATACATAATATGGTTTCACTTAGCTAGTATTACTGTTTAAGTAATTGTCGCAAAGTAATGCAAACACGAAGTAATAGCTAAATATTTGAAATGCCTTGCATTTAATAATACTGTCCTGCGACACTTTCCAGGTTTTGGTGAACCATGAATGAACCGCAACCATGGTATACTTTCGAGAAATGTACTACAGAAGCTATTATAAGCTTCAGGGCGAAATGAGTTTAAAGCTTCACTACTTGTACTCTCAGCTAAACTATTTTCTTGATAATTTTGGATCCCTCGGAAATGAACAAGGTGAATGATTTCAGCAAGAAATCAAGGAGATGGACAGGATATCCTGGTCGATGGAACAATGCGAACTACTGTTGGTACTTAAAAAACAAAGGTTCCTTAATCACGACTGAAACATAAATCAGCGCAACAGACTTTCCGGCCAAAGAAAATGTAACTTCACACCTTATTTTATAGATATACAGGTATTTCTATATATTTAATACTCAGAAATTTTTATTTTTGTATTCATTTTGTAACGCAGGATCTTTACATAAAAACACCACTTTTAAATTATTATTTGTGAGAAAACCTTACACGATAGAGAAAATTGGACAGCATGATTCAATTTAGCACACTAAAATTAACATCACCTTTCAGATCGCAAACCGGCGAATTAAGTTATATTTTGCAGGGCTGTATAATTCCTTATTAATCTGTAATCAATACTGAAATAAAATAAGAGTTCTGTTGATTTCGTAAGGTATATGTTCTATCTTCTAGCATTTAATTTGAATGAAACTGCTTTAATTTTGGATATTTGTTTGCTTTGGCATCAACTGCTAAAGTTATGTGGAAGTTAATTAGTAGGACTTCCCGACCCAAACCAGCATTTCTAAGGTTACACGGCAGAAAATTAAATGAAAATGCTTGATTACAAGATAATTCTGAAGAAGTGAATCTCGGAGCAAACATTTCTGTGATATGTTCTTTACTACCGTGTAAATGACGAGGTCAAAAGTTAGGTAGGGAAACTCTACGTATTTCTCGTATAAGCATACGCTTTTCATTATTTTCACACACAAATTTATGGTTTCACTTTACGATGTACGAATAACATAAGGTTATCTATCGCCTGCGTTGTTCTTCATTCCTTTGTGCTTTTAAATCAAATTGCAGCAAGGAAAAAGTACTCACTCACTCACTTATTGCTGGCGCTAACAACACGGTCTTGCCTCTTGTTATCCTTAACCATAACTTTCTTTCTCTCAACAAGATGTTATGGTTACGATGTAACAGAATAACAAATGACGCGTAGCCAGTGGTTAGCGCCTTTAACAAGTGGTTCAGCTTGAACCAGACGTTACAGAATAGCCTGATAATATATTCATTGCAGAGTTGAATATTTGTGTTGCGTTTGAACCTTTTTTTATTTTCTTGTCATATGCCAGTAGACATTTCTTAGAGGGTTGATGAAGTCTATGGTGTTAATTACATCAGTAAAAAAAAAGTTCACAGGAATTGGTACTTTCATTAACCGGCACCCTTTCCATTCACAGTAAGATTTAGGCAATGTGACCTTACTTGAGATTTGTGTTGTGTATTTCTGTAAGAAGTCCTTAAAATTCTATTCTTTAATTTAAGTAAAAGAATACAAGCAGCAATAAATATGTTTTTCTATTTTTATTATTTTTTTATTTTTCTATTTTTTGGCTTTTAGGAAAAACCCATATGGTCATTGAAGAATAAATATACTGATACAGAGATGCTGGGAAAACTGAGGCTGGCTTTCGGATGGTGTAGGAAGAGATCAGAGTTGCCTATAATAATAATATTATTAATAATAATAATAATAATAATAATAATAATAATAATAATAATAATAATAACCCATGGCGCGACAGCCCTTAGAGGGCCAAGGCCTACCAACCCGACTGCCGGCCTCACGCCCACTTACGCACGGCAGAGGTGGACGATCATCCAACCGATACGGGGAGGAGGTGTGGTCAGCATCTCGCATCCCCCAGCCGGATTGTTGGTTTCCGTGACCAGGGCCGCTTACCTAGCTCCTCACTTTCCTCACTATGCTGAGTGGGCACCGGTCCTATACCCGGGACCGAAAATCCCCACCACATGGGTGGGATCGAACCCGGGCCGCTTTCCGTGGCCAGGGACCAAGGCGTGCTTCCTTAGCCCGCAACGCCACGGCGCAGGACCAGTTGCCTATAGTTGATCTGTAATATTTTTGTTAACAGCAGATTTGTGTTTTGCAGTTTGTATGGGTTGCAAAACGTGGCACCTTTGACTATTCCCCGCCCCCTGTTTTTTAACAGGATTGATCCTTTAGTTGAGAATGTTTCTCTACCGAACACTTTCACGAAATAGTTTTAAAATACGTTATTTAGGCACGATTAAGTAACTACTTTGTAAAAGCCAACAACACATTTGTCGCACCAATTGCAAGAAACACGTATCTTCATTGAATGAGGAAAGGAAACAATTTCATTATGTTGAAAATGCAGAACAGAGGTGACTCGCTGGTAGGCAGGGGGAGCTTTTAATCGTGGGCATTAGAACTGCATAGTAATTTTCCTCTAACTGGAGGGGATTGAGTTGAAAACTTTAGTGTCCTGATTGAGAACTTCTTCGTGCTTTATTGTGGCAGGGTTTACCTGGAATTTCGCTTCACACCAAGTATGGAATATGTAAGTTATTTTTAATCCAGCCTCTGAAAGAGGAAAGAATTAATGTTAATTTGGTTTATGATAGCAATTTAAAATCATTTTGAATAATGTTTAAGTGTCGCATTGTTTAAATTAAGTTTAGAAAATAAATTATATAATTAAAAATAAATAAAACCATTTACGTATGACGTAGTCAATAAGACACGTGTAGTTCCATGATGAAGGAAAAATCTATCTTCTGTAAAGGAACGAAGTCTTAAAGCTGTAGACGATGAATGTAAAGGAACATGATTGCGAGTTTGAGTGTGTAGAGATATAAAAACCTGTAGTTTGAGATTTTAAAGAAAAAGGACACTTTAAATGCGATTCTTCAATGATGTTACGGGTTTTGTTTACTTTCAACCTGAATTTAAAATCAGTATATTTAAAAAGGAATTGAATAATTATTTCATCTGTAGTAAACCATTTTAGCAAATTGGAAGAAAGAAGAGTGTCCGAGACCACGCCTGGGCATAAGATTCGACATATTCTAATTGGAGAAATCAATTAAACAACCTCAATAGTGATTTATACGCTATTTTAATTCAGTTAAGAGTGTAGAAAAATTATAAAATTAATGGATTCATCACAACTCATCTGTTATATAAAATTTATTCAACTATATCTTGTGTTAGAAGTTATTGCAGTTGCTTTTTAATACACACTTTTTGTATTTTACTATTATTAAGTTCAACCCTGTTTATTGTTATAATGTATCTATTTCTACTTACATCGCTACTGTTCACTGTTGTAATTTACGTCCTCCAACGTCAAGTCATATCGGACGGTGATTGAAATGGTTGGAATGATGCTCAAATGAGCCTGGAGTTTAGTTATCCGACATTCGTCTTTGAAAATAAGGGAAAATCCCGGAAAAAACCTTATCCAGGTAACATCCTGACCGAGATTCGAACTCGGGACCTCTTGAACATGAGGCAGACATGCTACCATCTACGCTACCGATGCGGGCTGTTCACTGTAATGTGCTAATTTACCTTTATAGTTCAAACTGTACTGTTTGTTTTGTATTTCATTGTTGTCTCAATGGATTAATTCTACTGTGGTCGCTGATAACCTTATTAGTTGTAGAGCGACCTTAAACAGGAAAGTCAAACAGGAGGTGTGAGACTAGTGTACAGCAAATGCGGTGGAAACATTCCTAATTAAACCTTGTCATCCTTAAAGGCAGCTTGCTGATTGCTTATAAACGAATTTAAGTAATGTCAACTTGCAAACTCACGAGTTTAAAATCCAAATCGCATGTATAACAACTATCTTACCTAATTTTCAATAAATTGCGTTTTTTTTTCTCTTCGAAAAAAATGGAAAAATGAATTTTTAAGCATTATAAATAGGCAGATGTAACTTTATATAAAAACTGTCCTAAGAAGTGGTTGAACCAAAATTAAGTCATTCTTGTATCTAAACTTAAGAATAGACGTTTTGTTTAAATTTGTCGTCTATTAATAAGTTAGAAAATATATAATAATGCAATAATGTGAAAATACACCATAAAAATGCTGGCAATATTAGGGTACACATTCAATGAATGTGTGCTGGCACATAGAGCAATATATCCACGTGCCAGTTCTGCATCAGGCTGCTTAAGTCGTTTGATAAATTTAACAACCGCCGTAAAATGTGACGTCATCACGTATAATAGAAATGACAAATAAAATTGAAGTAAAGCAAATACGTTATGATTGAACTGAAAGGAGTTAAAGATAATCTTTATCGCTCACTCTTTGCAATATGTATTCGGCGACATAAACCAAACTCGTAAACATTTTTAATAGTAGCAATGCCAGCACAGCGCTATGAGTGTTCGAGGACAGTGAAATTATCATTCGAACTGAAATTTAGTAGCATGAAGTTTCAAATTATTAAAGAATCTTTAAGTGAACCATTTCCAGCATCAGAATTAAGATAATGAAACTTCCCAGCCAAGAGATTAATAAACATGTTACAGAGCTCATTAATGCATTTGGTCAAGTAGAGGCGTGAGCAGTAATCCGCTTTTTTAAAACTATTTGTCTGGAAGTACACTTCGATTATTAAGAAAGATTGTTCTTTAATTCTGATATTTTTACTAAGCGGAAACAGTACTGCTTGTGAAAATTAGCTCCTGAGGACAAATAGAAGATGCTTAGTAAGTATCCTGTGAAAGCCGCGTTTTTGTATAAGCAGTAAAGCCCAAAGCGAGAAAGGGCGATGTTAGATAACGAAAATAAGATGGAAAGAACATGTAGATTACATGGAAGATCAAAGCATTATAGAAGCAGTACTGCAGTATAAACAAAGAAGCAGAGTACTCGTATCTAGGAAATCCAAAGAAAATATACCTGTCAGCCTTAAAAGACGAAATGGGCTAAAACTTCAAAGGTTGAAGTATGATGCATATCAAGGCTTCTTTTTAAGGCAGTGAAAAAATAGGTCATCTCTTAACGCATATATTTTTAGTATCCTTCCGCTAAACGCATGTAGTTGCCAAGGAGGAAAATTGCAAGCTTTACGTACAAGGATGCCCTGGAGAAAAACTGGCCTTACATGCGACCAATTTACTTAAACATTTTGTGGTAATTCCTTAGCTAGTCATTGCAGTTGATATATCTATCCCATGTGGAGTTGGATAATGGGTAATCTTTCTTATGCCAGTTTTATTAGACCGCAGTTTTCCCTCTACAGTAAGTCAATATACTTTGCTTCAAGGTACTTCTGAAATAATGGTGTTAATTTAATCAGCGTGGGGATTATAATCAGTCATTTCCTTTCATCCTTGTTGTAATGTGTTTAGTGTGAATAGGTTTTAGTTTTACTCTCCATACGAAACCCCGTTTCTTACTTTTATAAACTTAGCCCACTGTCATGCATTCTTCCGCTTTTCTTTCCCCTTTCCTACGATTGGTTAATGCACGCCTTCGAATGGTACCAAATACAAGGATAGGAGGTAAAACGATGTAAACGATGATACATAAGAGTTTTGGTTATCTTGAGAGGGAGTTCTAAACTGAATGATTCTTCCATCTATGTCTTGATAAGAATTTGCACAAAATGTAACTAATTTGTAAGATTATAATATACATCTGATAATTATCTTCGAATATTTAAGATAAATGAACGTGTTAAATAAGTATTTTGCATCGCAGAACAATATATTTCACGACCGCAGCCAATGAGATCATTCATGCATGTTACAAAAATGGGAGGGGGGGGGGGGGCGTTCCAAAGTTATATGGAACATTTAGGAATAGGTTGGTTTGGTTATCATTTGGTATACGCAACAGGGATAGTTGACTGCATTAGCCGCAGTAAACAATATGAAAGAATGTCCTTCCGCTTCGTTCGGTTCACACCAGAAACTTATTAATCGATTGACTGTTGTAAGCACGCTCGCCGATTTATAGCCGCTGGAGCTTCAAATTACAGAATGTTCACGGGAGGCGGAGAGAAACAAGCGTCCACTATCTCTCAATAGTGCTTCTGGTGTTTACGTTAGGTCGTACCGCTTTTCGTCTCCTTATCTCTTCAGCCGGCCACTTGGGTAGCCGTTTTCCATTGTAGAAATCGGGACATAACTGCGTCACAGTATTAATCTTCACTTCAGATTCTTACTAAGGCAGCCAATTTTTCGAAGAGAAAATTAGTTTTTTAATATAAGAAGAAACTAATGTAGTCCTATGCATGTTTCAAAACTTTTCATTTTATTACTTTTATAATATTTTGGAAATTGCACTGGTTTTTAAATTTGCTGTGTCCTATTTACCGAATTATTTTACATGTAGTCGTGTATACCAAATTATTTTACATGCATTTAGCATTGGATTATCATTGTCGTTGCTTTATACAGTCCCTTGGATAGCGAGGTAGCGAGTATCAGCCATAACTACAAAAGTTTTTTTTTTATTTTATTCAATGATCGATCAGCAGTACATGCTACAAAAGTTTGAAAGTTAGAAATTATCAATATTTTTTACCCTTATAAGAGTGTTTTTATAACATACTCCTAGCAAAATGTGTTGCTTCATCAGTAACATCGACAGGTCATTATCCACGAATACATAAAAAGTTGGTTTTACTAAATACAAAATTATTTTATGAACACCACAGGTGAAAAGTTTGAAAAAAAAAACTTTGCAATTTTCAAGACAGAAAGCTAATGTAAAAATCCGGAAAAATGGTAAAACACGCAAATTGTAATATATTTTACTGCAATTCTTAGGTTGGAGATGAGTGCGTTTCGACGCCATTGTAGGTATATTTTTGCAACTACAGTTCCAACCCGGAGCTATTGATTAGAACCGGCAAGCTAGCCACAGATGCAGTAAATTCAGTAGTTTTTCTTTAGTGTTGGTGTATTTAAACTAGTGCTGTAGATCGATCAAAAATTTTAATCGATTAATCTATCAATTAATCGAGATATTATCTGCTCAAAAATTAGGTGTAAGGATTATATAAAGTACTTTAATACTCTGTATATTTAATTATTTATGAAACTTTTAAATATTTATATTCAAAATTTGTGTTTGAATCAAGTGTACATGCTTTATATATGTATTGAAATAGATTTACAATATTTTTGTAAGTAATTATTTAGTGACGTATTATAGCAATATTTACTAAGATTTATGAAACTGACATGCAAATAATAGTTTACATGAAGACTCACCTAAGTCATTGTTGTTTCATCAATCATTTTAAACATGTAAATGCATTCACATGCTTTGAATCAAGTGCTGCTTTTGTTTGGTGACAATATTTATTGCATCACTAAGCACACGTTCACAGGCAACCGATGTAGCTAGTACAGAAAGTAATTTCTTCGCTATGGATGAAAGAATTGCCAAATGAATAGAATGTGTCTTCCACCACTGAAGAGAATTTGCGAAGTCATCTAATTCACCCAAAGACTTTTACACTCCTAAGTAACTTTGATTCGCTACTGAAGTCCAGAAATTCTTTGTTAAGCTAACATATCTCACATAGTTCTAAGGCTTTCACGGCCGGTGTCAATACTAGATACAATATTTACCGGGCTTGTGGGCCGTGGTCTATTGGGTTCCTTCTTCTTCCCAAACGTTTCGTCTGCGACTGCGGCAGACGAAACGTTTGGGAAGAAGAAGGAACCCAATAGACCACGGCCCACAAGCCCGGTAAATATTGTATCTAGTATATCTCACATACTTTAATGTGTCCAATAGCTTAAATCTTTCAATATCGTATAACTTGTCAATTCGTCTACTTACATCATCCTTTGATGGAAGATTATACGAACTGCTTCCAACGGCTTCTCTTAAATTTTTAGCCCTTCATCCGAAACAATATTGATAGGTCGGCAATCCTTTACTATTCATTTTACGATTTTATTTGTTAATTCAGCTTCCTTGATGGAAGAAATCGGTTAGGTTATGAAATTATTTACATTTGACTATGATGCCTGAGGAACAGTTGGAGATGATTGTTAGCACTTTGAAATTGATGGGTGTGTTTCAAATGATAATTCAAACTACTAGCACTACCACTATAACTAAATGACTTCCCACAAATTTTTCAAAATACCTTTTTTCTGTCAGACACTTTACCAGATTCATTTAGCTTAAAGCCGAAATGTACACCCAGTTTCCCTCGCAAATTTTCGTATGCCATAATTTTAGTTCCACTCGGCACCAAACGTTTCTCCTTATTTTAATTTTTTAACACAGAACGTTCACTCACTGTTACAAACTCAGAAACGTTACTGGCTTACTGCAGTTTACAGCAAAGTTACACCACTACCAGTCCTGAGAAGAGGAATCAGCAATTAATTGTTTCCATAGCTGCGTAAGCGAAGTGTTCGGTTCAAGGTTGTACAGCTCAGTTTATGCTAGCAAGCAGTAAATAATCACGTATGCGATATGTTGTCACACACAAGCTGTAAGGAAAGAAAGCTATCTGTCAGCATCTGTATGTAGTTGTATACCTCTTAGAATATTTCACAGCAGAAGTGTTATTTAGACCCTCTCTGGGTTCAAAGTGTTTTCTTTTAGGTATCTGGAGTTACATTATCTCAAATTTCAAAGAATATTACATGTCTAGTGAAAGCTTGATGCGTTGGAAAGACTGCTTAGGTTGGCAGCAATACATTAAAACAAAGAGGTCCAAATTTGGCCAAGAGTTTTTATTAATATGTATTTTAATCTTTAATCTAAAATAAAAAATATATCGATTAATCGTTTCGGTTAATCGATTCAATCACACAGCACTAATTTAAATACAATGACAGTATCCTTAGCAAATAGCTCCTTTAAATGTTCATGGCATGCTCTGTGCACAAAAGCAGGAAACGCGAACTGGAATTTGGCGGTCATGTGCATTATAGTAATCTCTCTTTAAGAATACTTCACATCGAAATATTTGACAAATCTTGCCCCAAACTGGCAATTGTTAGATTTAAATTTAGATGAAGTAAAAAGCCGATGTTCTAATCAGCGATCAAATGCTGAGGTAATTAACACTTTTGTTTTTGCAATTATACTAAAAGCTTAACTTGGAGAGACAAACTACAGGAAAAGTTACCTCCTTTCTGAACTTCACCAATGGAATCTTATAAATACGTGCTGTATGTAAATAACAGTATTAAATAAAGACGTTAAGAATTGAGAAAAAGACCAGTAGAGTATGTAGTGACCGCTCGTAGTTACTAAGTCTGCCTCTTGCGTTTGAGTTGGTCTTGCATTCCACCTTAGAGGTTTGCTTGGAAATAGTCTTTGATAATTCGCCCTCCTTCATATGGGGAAGAAATACCTATTTAATTAAAGATAGTTTTTTTTTTTTCAAACGAACACCTTAAAATCGGATAAGTGTGAAATTCCATAAAGCAGTAAGCACCAAGAAATGGATAATCGGCAGAAAGACTGCTTGATTTTATTATCTGGTAAACGACTGAAAGGTTGCTGAATTTCCTAAGAATAGTCCTTACAAGGATTATTTTATTCCCTTCATTCTGATTGAATTTTCATTTTTTGTGTAGGTAGGAAATCACAAGAGCTAGGCAAAAACGTTATAGCATTAAACAATTGCAAATCTTGAGAAATCTGTCTGGTTGGCTGCTCAGTTACCTTTTATGTACTTATAGTTACTGTCGCGGTGTGCATTTGGGCGATTGGAATTGTTCTGGCCATCGTTGCATTAAAATAATTTGATTGTGTCAAACAGTTTTTCTCATGAAATAAGTAGAGTTTGAGATTTTGAAATGGTTTTCGTATTCAGCAAGCACAGTACGTGAAAGACGTGCGTCCATTCCGTTCAGTATTTGATGTTTGCTTCAAATATATGTATTAGAATTAGTAGCGTTTGAGATATTTTTTCATAACATGCCCCATCTAGTAGAACAGGTGGAAGACGTTCCTTTCTTTGGCATATGAGTGGCGAAGGTGTCAAGGCCCGTATAATATGCAATATTACTGAAGAATCCCAACAGTTACAGCAAATAACGATTTGAAAATTGTCAAAACCTTAGGGCGAGGATCAATACACAAGACGACCACGTGTGTTCCCACGTTTAAACCGAGGAAAAAGAAGGCGTAATCAAACCAAGTTCGGTTTGCTTTATGAAAGAAAATACATCTGCATTGCAGTACGATAGTTAAATTACTGCCCTTTGATACATTTTTAGCCGATAACTTAATTTAATTCCTAATTTTATCATAATATCGTGCTCATTGAAAGGCTTTTCTTAAAGCTTGATGAGGTATTTTAAGTATTTTATCGAAGGATTCAAAATAGAGGGGGGGGGGGGGGGGAGACGAACAGACGATACAGAGAAACAGATGCAAACGTTGAAATTCATTTTCATACAGTTGAATGAACAGTGTATTCAGTGATTCACACCAGCAGTTCGGCGTTGACAGAGAATATCGTATTACTGTGCTCTGCGGTTAAGTTGAGAAGGTCTTCGTTTATCGAATAAAGAAGTTAGGGATCCTGACCTCACTTGACCAATATATATGTTGCCCTTGTTGGCCTTCGCATTGCGGTCGTGCTCCGAATGCGACTCCTCTCATACAATTGAGATCTATTAGATTTCATTCAAAATCCGGTTCCCAAGGCACTCTGCTTTTAAATGTCTAAATCGATCGTAATATTTTCTGAAGTATCTGCATTCATTAAATTTTAATTTTTCTTAAATTTCCATAATACATTCAGTAGCCCTCCCCTGTAGCGTAGGAGGTAGCGCTATTGCCTCAAGTTCAAGAGGTCCCGAGATCGAATCTCGGTTAGGGCGAGTTACCTGCATAAGGCTTTTTCCGGGGTTTTCCCTTACTTTGAAAGATGACTCAGGTAACTAACCGCTCTGGATCATAGGCTCATTTGAGCAGCATTTCACCCATTTCGTTCGCCGTCCGATATGACAATACGTAGTAGGGCATATATTAATATGATGATACATTCAGTAGTTTGGGAAGGAAACCAATAGTAGTCAGTTCTCAAAACTTAATTGATTACCTAGTGATTACTCTTGTTTATAGCACATTGTAAATTATACAACAATTTAACAACTTCGTAACTAACTTAGCGCATAAGCTTGGCACTTGATTGGGCACTCCACCTAAGTTGGCGGAAGCGCACTCCTCACGTCTAAGCATGTCGATCATGCACTACTTTTATTGAAAGGAAACGAACCATTGTTAAACAACACTGGCTAGCTAGAAATTCATTTCGTTTGGATTCCAAAGCTGAGACTTGGGACAGGATTTCTATGTTCGCAGTTAATTCATCTACGTCTTCATCAGCCATACGTTCGGGCGCAATTTGGGACAGGAATTTGTGACTATTCGTCGTTAATTGGTCTCCATCTTAATCATCCACACGTTCGGGCGCAATTTGGTACGTGATTTCTATGTTTGAGATGGGATGCACGTTGACATTTCGAAGATCCACGTCGAGAAGCCAGATATAACAAATTCGTTGTATTTTGATTTGTTTCTTGATGATTGTACTTGATTACATAAAAGTCATGAGAATCTTGGTTCCAAGGCGTGGTTCGGAATAAAGTTTCGAAGAAGTCAAATTTTATAACTATTTAATTGCATTATTTAGATTACATTTTACTTGAACTTCCTTTCCCAGTCACTTCCAACATATCGATAAATTCTTTGTTATATTTAAACAGATTCAAACTATTACTTAAATGTTCTTGATCTTGCACCAATATTCCTCACACTCACCATTACAAAACATATCTACCAAGATTATTGATTTTTCGTAACTATCGTTACTCCTCTCTTAATTTTGTGATTGGCCGATTTGATTCCACGTCACAACATTACGTCATACAATTATTACTACGGCCAATCACAAAATTACATATATTTTTACCTATTTAAATGACTAAATATATTTACATAATCATATTTTATAAATCTATAAACCTTTCATACCTCCTCCAAACATAACCCGAAACTACTATTACAGACTGGACTACTGCTCAGAAACCGAAAGGCTTTCGGCTCAAAGTAGCATTCAGGGTTGTTTTCAGTCTTTAAAATTTAAATGCTCAGGCTTTTGCTTGGTGTGTGAAAAGAACGAATAAAGAACGAATTCAAGAATAGAATTCGGCGACATCAGACAGTCGTCTTTTTGTGTGACCTATGTACCAAACACAAACTCTGCTAAAAGTTTCAACGTGCGAATACGTCTGTATCACTTTGAATTTCGGAGGAGCACATTACCTCGGCCGTTTACTCTTGGAATCGGAACGAAATTCTAGAATGGAACGAGAAGATTTTTGCAAGAGTTAAGAGAAGAATATTTTATTCATCTTGCACTGTCTGCTGTAAATGCAAGCAGTGAATGTTTACAGAAATTATTTAATTTGAGGAGTGGAAACACCTCCCGCAGCAGAAGGAAAGATGCGGGAATCTACTCGAGGGCCACTTTTGGGCTTAAATGAACGAAAAACTAAAAAGCAGCCATTCGGATTCGAATTCAAAAACACAAGCTGTCATTTTTCATTTTATATATAACTAATTTCAGAAACACCTAAAGAAAGAAAAAACGCAGTGCAATGTCATTGTTGATGTTAATTGTATACATTCTACTGACCCTGGTGCTAAACTGTAATCTATTCTTGGATTAGAAGACCTCTACTAACGGGAAAATAGAAAGAAAAGCTTAGACATGTATCGTAGTCATATGCAGTGTTATTACTTATCTTTAATATGAAAACAATGTACTTTATTTGAAAACGTGGAATTCTTAAGACATATAACACCTGAAAGTTTACGTTAATTATTTCAATACTTCAAATTTTATGAGTTTTAATTTATTTTCCCAGCTTTTTCTTTATCTATCCCGACTCCTTTAATAATACCGACAGGGAACATAAAATTTTGGAGTATAAATGCTGTAACTTTTAAGGACATCTAATATTTTATAAGTTCCTTACTTTTTGTACCAAGAGGTTAAAAATGCGAAACGTTAGAAAAGTAATTCGTTGTTGGAGTTTTAATACACGAATTAAATGTTTTCCTCGTTGGCTAAACGTTCTTGGATTCCATTCTACGTAGCCTTAAATGCGTTTTATCTTGACTGCCAGGTATTGATATCACCAGAAATAATTTTCTGTGCGAAAGCGAAGAAGGCGGTAATAGCCGTAAGAGGGTTATAAAATCTTTATGGAGCTATGAAGTAGATCATAGAACGGTTCGTCGCAATGCGGGATTCCAGAACTATAGATCTTTTTTTTCCTGGCCGCTTATCTAAAGAAGGAAATGAGCTATTTGGTATTCTGTGCGAAAAAGAGCGATTGAACAAGTTGGAAGAATTTTTTTCTAACTGAACATTCCACAGATACTACGGTAACATTTTGGATATTTAATTCCTCAATCGCTATATCATGTAGGTAGAGCATGATTTTACTGTAATAGACGTTTTGAACGGCTTTCTGGAAACGTTTGGTTGTGTGAGTGGGGTTGAGGATGTGTTGGTGTGTGAGATGAAGCATGCACTACTAAAAGCTGAAACATATAAATAGTAAGTTTCAAAATGTGGAACTTCTTTTAGAAAAATTTTTGATAAAATTTTCTCACTCCAAACTATTTATATGGAAGAATTTTCAATTCTTTTCTAAAAAAAAAAGGGGTTAAATCTTTTAGATGAAAACATGAAAAAAAAACTATGTTTAGATGTGTAAGGCGAAGTTTTAAGTATCCTCTACGTTACTCTTCATTCTGTAACTGCTTAATTTTGAAAAGGAAGAGTTACCACAGGAAAATTGCAGTGTTTGTTAAAATGTCCGCTATTAAACTTTATTTGCATTAATTACTCATTTTGATTTACATCTTTCCATATTTTAAACAGTTGGCTTGGAAGTGTAGTGTAGTTACTTTGTTTCTCAAGATCTCCCACGAAGAACAAGCAGTTGTACTGCCTAACAGTTTCAGCGATCCTGTAAACAGCCAAGTGTTGTCTCAGCTTAGGAAATATGTATTTGAAAGATGTATATTACAGGAAATATTTTAACATGAGGCAGTGAGATTAATTAGGCTTTTTGCGAGAACTTTTTGTACAAGTTGGGAAAATTGTAGAAAAACACATGTGAGTGAAACGGTTTTAGTTTCCCTGAAGTGTTTATAATATTTAAGAGCCAACATCACTTCGGTGCATGTGCATTCCGTTCCCTTTTAAATATATCCTCCCACCCCAAGCTGATATTTTTGGAAGAAAAAATATTGGTTCTTGAGTTTTTTTAATACTATGTATTTGATATTTGTGTGACATAAAATGTTTGTTTTAAATTTTCTGCAAGTAGCCTATGAGTTCTTCATTTTGAATGACCTTTGTATTACTCTTAAACCGTAACTATGCAGAAAATACAAACCTCATTAAAGCACGTAATAATTTTTATATAAAAGACTGGGTTAACCTATTTCAGGCGGCGCCATGGCTGAGTGGTCAGATCACTCAGCCCTCACCAAGGCGGCCCGGGTTAAATCTCACTTTGCGGTCGCCTGGTATCGGTGCTGGACAACACGACGCTAGGGCGGGTTTTCTCCGGAATCTACGTTTTCCCCCGCCATTTCATTCCACTGGTGTACCATCTTCATCTCATGTATCATCACATATGGGAAATTTTAAAATATAGCTAAGTTAATAACTGGAATACTAGTTATGTGTTATTGGAAACCAGTAATATATTTGTTTAAAATATTTTTAATTATGTTTGCAATTTTTGTAAATTTTTAAATTAAATTTATAAAATTTTGAAAGGGATGGATTAGAAAAAAAAATTAATTTATATTTTTTAAATTTTAATTTATTTTTATGTATGTTTATTTTTAGAAATGTGGTGTGGATTTTTATGTTTGGTGAGCGTAAATATTAAAAGGTGTGTAAAAGTTCTTATTTTTTTTTTTTTATTTATAATCTGTAAATTGTGTATGTTTTGTATGTTTTTGATGTTTAATAAATAAATGAGTATTTACCCCGGATTAAGACATTAGGTCCCGGGGTATAGTAGGCAGATTTTTATTTTATTTTATTTTTATTTTGTCACCGCCTGCGCTGCCGTATGTAGTAAAAGCTGCCGTTAAAAAAACACACACATACACCCCCTTAACCTATTTCCAATTCGTGTAGTGAAGTGGCTCTTTATTTTGTCGCGTTAATTTCAAAGCGATTCGTTTTTCTGGCTTCGATTAATAATAAAATTATTTTAACTGTGTAATTCGTAGAGGAGCGATTAGAGAAACTCGCGTGAATATAGCGCTACTAGTTTTGGCGTCTTAGTGTCGCATCATTTTAGATATCCTTGTTTGCAAATCTCTTCTAGATAGTAATTTGAAATTGTTATGCAAAAAAAAAAAAAAAAAAAAAAAAAAAAAAAAAAAAAAAACTGCAGGAACAAAATGTAAAACAACGGTTTTATACACAGCAAGTACACTAATGGCATGCTACTGAATTATTCCTCTGCCAATTCTGAAAGCAGCAAGTTGAGCCTTCTGAAGTACGCGTCGTGTCACACTACAGGCATTTAGTATTCCCTTTGATCGAAAACTGGCAGTTACCTGCGCTATAGGAAGTGATTCGAAGTGTTAAACAATAAATGCTGTATTTTGGTAAATGTTCCTTTCGATGCTGGAATTTGTCACTACAAATTAAGTGGTGTTGACAAATAGTATCATGAAGTGAACAAATCATTGCAATGTTTACAAGAATAGCGGAGTAGTAAGCAACAAACTGAAACCCCCATAATCACATCTTTGTTCTTACAATTATGCAAACTATATTAGGATCGCATCTTTTCTGCAGATTATAACAGTCCTCAGACTATTATACTGATGGTGGTAGACGTGATATGATGATTCCTTGAACCTCTTATAGAAAATCTCTTCGCTCGGTACAGCTGAGGTATGGGTGAGAGAGAAATGTTGCTCCGGCTAGCCTTATTCGGTACACTTTGCTCTTGATCAGGGCGTGTACAATCCCAACAAATTAGACTTAAATTAATAGCACCTAGTTGGTAGATTGTGGAATTTGAAATAAGCACTTTTATTATTTACATTAATTGTGCAATACCTCATTCTGTTGTAACGCTGGTAGAGTATACCTACCAGTGCGTTAGTTACGAGGGTCGTTTGATAAGTGTGGTAAAAGTCCATGATGGGAGGGAAATTTACTGTTACAACTTTGTGGGTGATAAACTTAATTATTCAAAAGTTTGTACAGAGAATTTGAATATGTTACAGTTGCTTGTTGACAGCCATCTGAACTGGTCAGTGTGATAGCTGCAGTTGAAAATGGGTTGGAGGGACAGTTTCGCGCTGCTATTAAATATTTTCATTTGAAGGTCTGGGCTGCCGCAAAAGTCAAAACTGAATTAGTTGGACTAATTTAAGACTATTTACTTTTGGATCAATGAATTTAAACGTTGTAGTAGAAGCACCGAAGGTGAATCGCGCTCTGGTCGCCCAATTGAGATCACCACACAGGACACCACTGGAAGAAAGAGAAAAAAAAACACGATCTGGTTATGCAGGGTCGCTGGATCAAAATTCGTGAGATTGCTGAGGCTGTAGGCATCTCAGCTGAGCGAGTGCATGGAAAAATTGACAATGGAAAAAGCTGTGTGCAAGATGGTTGTCGCGATTGCTCACAGTCGACCAAAAGCGCATCCGAAGAATACTTCCACCGAGTGTCTGGTGATGTTTAAGCGCAATTCGCAAGACTTTATGCGCCGATATGTGACCGTGGATGAAACTTGGATCCATCATTAGTACCATTACACACCAGAGTCAAAACAGCAGTCGAAACAATGGACAAGAAAGCAAGGACCATTTTGTCAGCTGGAAGGTGACGGCCACTCTTTTGGGGGGATTCTCAAGAAATAATCTTGATAGACTACTTGGAAAAAGGTAAAACCATAACTGGAGCCTATTATGCTTCATTGTGGGATCGTTTGCAACATGAGTTGTCTGAAAAGAGACAGATACTGAAACGCAAAATAGTACTCTTTCCCCACGATAATGCACCATCGCACGCATCAGCAAACGCAATGACTAAAGTGCGAGTTGGGCTTTGAATTGGTTCTTCATCCATCTTATTCACCAGATTTGTCCCAAGTGACTTCTTCCTGTTCCCAAACGTAAGTATAACTTGTTCTTAAAAGGAATGTGGAGTGGATTTATCGAGGGTCGTACCACGCCTACTGTTACAGTGCAGTCTTCAGAGGATAAGCTATGGTTGAGATATTTATATTTCATCATGCCGAAAATAAAAGCAGCTATTCCAATGAAAATGAAATGGAATTGGTGAAATCAGTTGCAAGTAATGAAAACTGTGTGGAAGATAAAGTGGACAAACTTATCTTCGATAAAATTGAAAATATGTTGAAGAAGAATCTTGAATGTCAAGGTGATAACTTATGTCAGGTAAGAAGTATTCACTCATTGAAGTAGAGCTGGAAACCTTCAATATTTTTCAGTAAGCCCCTGTATCTTGTGTTTATTTTTTTTAATTAATATCGTATCGGACGATGGGTGAAACGATGCTCAAACGAGCCCAGGTTCTATAGGGCTTAGAGCAGCTTGACATTCATCTTTCAGGGTAAAGGAAAACCTCGAAAAAATAACCTGACTGAGACACGCTACAAAGGCAAATTCTTGTGTTGATGTTGAAAGAAGCGTTTCTATGCATAAGTTCCTAATAGTTTGACAGTAGTCAGTGATAAGTGAAATGTGCAAGGAGATAAAAAATGTACGTAATTTTTAAGAATTGCTTATTATTTTAGATCATTTTTAATAAATTGGAAGATCATAATGTTACGTAATTTAAGGTCATTATATACAGGTGCATTGAAGTATCTATAGTAGGTAGGTAGATCAGTGCTTATGCTGATTTCACAAATAAGTTCGTCAAATAGCAAAAACGGAAATATACATGTTTCCTTAAAAACTATTATGCTATTTTTACAGCTGTTGTTATATTTATATTAAAGCTAATTATATATATAATTATATATAAATTACGAAACGTTTACTAAAGTGTAAATGTTTTTCTGATATGAATTCGCTTTGAGTGCAGATATCTTGTTCGCATCTTGGACTTAGCTAATTATTGCCTGTTTCTTAGGCTGCTACATGCAACAATTTCAGCATTTTACTAATTAAAATAACTTCTGTGCAAATGCTCCTGAGTGTCGTAAAGCGGATAATGGAACGAATCTAGGAAGTGCTATGTATGAAGAAAGTGTTAGATATACACTTTCTCACATTTTTGCGAATTGTGTAATAATAATAATAATAATAATAATAATAATAATAATAATTACTCATTATTATTAAAATTATTACTATTATTATTATTATTAAAATTATTATTATTATTATTAAAATTATTATTATTATTATTAAAATTATTATTATTATTAAAATTATTATTATTATTATTATTATTATTATTATTATTATTATTAAAATTATTATTATTATTAAAATTATTATTATTATTATTAAAATTATTATTATTATTATTAAAATTATTATTATTATTATTAAAATTATTATTATTATTATTAAAATTATTATTATTATTATTAAAATTATTATTATTATTATTAAAATTATTATTATTATTATTAAAATTATTATTATTATTATTAAAATTATTATTATTATTATTAAAATTATTATTATTATTATTAAAATTATTATTATTATTATTAAAATTATTATTATTATTATTAAAATTATTATTATTATTATTAAAATTATTATTATTATTAAAATTATTATTATTAAAATTATTATTATTATTATTAAAATTATTATTATTATTATTAAAATTATTATTATTATTATTAAAATTATTATTATTATTATTAAAATTATTATTATTATTATTAAAATTATTATTATTATTATTAAAATTATTATTATTATTATTATTATTAAAATTATTATTAAAATTATTATTATTATTAAAATTATTATTAAAATTATTATTAAAATTATTATTATTATTAAAATTATTATTAAAATTATTATTAAAATTATTATTATTATTAAAATTATTATTATTATTATTAAAATTATTATTATTATTAAAATTATTATTATTATTATTATTATTATTATTATTAAAATTATTATTATTATTATTATTATTATTATTATTATTATTATTATTATTATTATTATTATTATTATTATTAAAATTATTATTATTATTATTATTATTATTATTATTATTATTATTATTATTATTATTATTATTATTAAAATTATTATTATTATTATTATTATTAAAATTATTATTATTATTATTATTATTATTATTAAAATTATTATTATTATTATTATTATTAAAATTATTAAAATTATTATTATTATTATTAAAATTATTAAAATTATTATTATTATTATTAAAATTATTAAAATTATTATTATTATTATTAAAATTATTAAAATTATTATTATTATTATTAAAATTATTAAAATTATTATTATTATTATTAAAATTATTAAAATTATTATTATTATTATTAATATTAAAATTATTATTATTATTAAAATTATTAAAATTATTATTATTATTAAAATTATTAAAATTATTAAAATTATTAAAATTATTAAAATTATTAAAATTATTAAAATTATTAAAATTATTAAAATTATTAAAATTATTAAAATTATTAAAATTATTAAAATTATTAAAATTATTATTATAATTATTATTATTATTATTATAATTATTATTATAATTATTATTATTATTATTATTATAATTATTATAATTATTATTATTATTATTATTATAATTATTATTACTATTACTAAAATTATTATTATTATTACTATTACTAAAATTATTATTATTATTACTATTACTAAAATTATTATTATTACTATTAAAATAATAATAATAATTATTATTAGTAGTACTAGTGGTAGGAGTAGTATTTTCTTACGCTCGTACGTTGCTTACAAGATCATATTTAAATGTTGGTTAGTACGTACTACAGTGAAGTCCTTCGTTTATGCCAGGCAAGTCGTAAGGGTCATTGGTAAATATAATAGGTAATATAATAGGTAATATTAAAAATAACAAGCAATTAAAATTGTAAAATATTATATAGTATATATATCCTTATTTTAAAGTAATTTACATAAGTAAAAAGCAAGTAAATAGTAACCAGTTTTCCTTAAGGTTACATTTTGTACCATTCGCTTTTTCTTGAATGGTGGTAAGCCTTATAGCTTTCAGCTGTAACGTTCATGTTAGTTATTGATTTATACTGACACATGGGGTTTAGTAAATTTTCCTTGCTAAGTGACAGTTTTGAATGAAATTTATTTTAAAGCCATAAAGTAGAACATAATTAGTTCAACTTTTTTTTAACCTTGAAATGAGAAAAAACTTCTATATTTTCTTTTTGCTGTCTTTGTGCACTATATTTTCAACCCCCCCCCCCCCCTTGGTTGTGTACATGTTCCTAACGTATGCTTGCATTTTCAGCATTTGGATGTTCAGTTTATAAGTCAAGTTTTGAGTGCTCGGCGAATTTTTACACAATTTGCATTAAAGTTTACTTGAAACATGGAATAAAATGCAGCACTGCATTTGAAGTGTTTAGTGGCGTTTTGCTAATTTACTAGAGTTTACGAGTGGTAGAAACGTTTCAACGATGGTCGAGAAAACGTTGAAGATGACCGTTCTGGACACCCTCGTACATCAGTTAGGTGGAAGAAATTCAGAAAGTGTTTCTGGAAAATCGCCGAATCATATAAGGGAGGTAGACCAAAAGTATGGCAAAACCACTCTGGAAATTGCATGGCGATAATGCTCACCCTCTCGTCTCAATATTTTTTTTTTTCCTTCGTTTTGTTTGTTCCAATATCTTATGTTGTCTCTGTCACTATATTCGCCGAACATGGCTCTCCTGCGACTGCTTTTTATTCCCGAGGCTTAAGAGAAAACTACGAACGGACATAATTTTGCCACCATCGGATAATTTATTAAATATTTATTTTTCTCTTGGTCATTATGTTTTAACATATGGGATCCTTTGGAATAATATATACACCATTAATAGGGTCTTTCTTATCCAGAAACGAATGTAGATAATTGTTTTTAACACCGAGGGATTCTCTTAGATATTTCTAGGAATTTTTATAATTTTGACTCTTGCATCTATCTTTATTTATAAATCTGCTAAATCTATTTATAAATATATATATAACGTGAACAATCCTGAACTATTTATTCTAAATACATATTTATGACACTAGAACTAAAAATGGCTTACATATAGCACAGTATAGAACATTTAAATTTACAATGTCACCAACTTTCTCTATAACGAGTAATTAACCGGCCTAAGGACATAATGTATAGTAAATCTTTTTAAAAAGCTGAAAACCTGTTTAAAGAACTAACTTACTAAACAATATTTTTACTCTCTTCAAGAATTTTATAATTGATATTTTTGTATATTTGACCTCCGTCTGTACTTGTACGGCAGCTGAAAAAAAATTACTTACAGACTCGCTGAAGGAATGGACATATAATGAGAACAGAAGTACTTCCAAGATTGGGAAAAGCACTGGCATAGGTATATTTTATCTAAAGTGAATTACTTTAAACGGGATAAAATTAATGTTGATGAAGTTGATGTTAAGAAAAAAGAACATTTCCATTATTTCTTTTATCACACCTCAAACATAGAAATATTAGACTTATGTGTTGGACATGGCAAATTGATTGGTTCAAAAATTGAAATTCTTAATATGCATATAGGACGTCGCACAAATTATTTTTCACGTTGATTTGTCAATCCAAAGTATATACGGAGCAGAGTTATTCAGGTTGGCTATGTTTTAAATAATAATAAAAAAAAACCGTCATGAATGTGACACAGCTATCCTTTGTGTTCACTTAAGTTAAATTTATAAATGAAATGTCGAACGTTAAAAAGTGTATCTACTGAAACAGGACAAGCAAAGTGTTAGGGTTTCTGTTGACCATAAAGACTGCCCTTTCAGTGCTTCAGCCATAACCCAAACTTTAAGATGAAAAATGACATTGTAGTATATGTATAATAAAAGTGTAATTTTATGTTTAGCACATATAAATATACAACTATGCTAGAGAAACAATATATCCATATTTCAACTGGTTTTCGTCCTAACTAATGTTTTATTTAAGAATCTGATTTTTTTTAAAATTGAAGTCGGTTTAACGAATGAATATCCAATGGATATTATCCATATAGTAACCAGAAAGCTTAGAATGAATGGAAAAATATTGGAAAATGGAAATGCAAGCTAGTGAAAAACGAGGATGAAGACCAGGTTGAAGCTCTTGGCATTTGAAAAGTAGGGAAGGTGTGACGTCATAGAGGGGAAAACAAGAAGTAAAGGAAAAAAGAAGCAAAATCTTGCCTTATTCCACTTGAGCACAGAAACCCCTCTTTATCGACTTCTTCATGGCTAAGCCGCAGCCGTTTCCGTAGCGGAGAGTGGAAGATAAGAAACAGAATATGTTGTGCTTACTGAAGGAGGGGTGGGGAATAGACGGCGCATTAATGGAATTCTTTTAGATATCACGTACAAGACAAAAGAGGGTGATTTTGGAAGAAGCAATAGTTTTTTGTTGCCAAAGATGTTTTTTAAATCTAAATTTCCCATTAATGTATCCTTTTTCATGATCAGCTGTAGATTCCAGAAACGATAGATCGCGTAATGTGTTATGGGTCTCTAAACTAGAACGATTGTATATAGCCACGTTATATAGCCGCACGTAAATACTGACATAAAAATGCATATTAAGAAACGTTTGACACATGTGGCGGGAGAAATTGGGGTCAAAGTCTGATTGCTGCCTACTTGGTTAGGATTTATTGTGGCTTACGGATTCCATAGCAACTCCTGCCATGGAAATTGTTTTCGAATTGTTTATTGTTTGCTATTATTTATCCGATTTAACTTTCGCATCTCACAATGTCTTTCAAGTGTTTTCCTAGTTTTATCACTTCTTTATCCTGTCATTCCCTTTTAAGGTTCAGAATTATTTTCTTCTATATAACTATTGTTTTAATGACACTCTAGTATTACTCATATTAACCATGACTTAGGCAATCACAGTGTTATTTCAAGTGGCAGTAAAGCTGCTGCATAGCACTAGGGAACACCAATGAAAGTGCAGTCTGACATTTATAAAGTGCATTGGCTTTCTTTCTCCTTGACATGAAAATCAGAATTGTGTGCTTGTGCTCATAGGACGACCGCAGGAAATAAGAGCATATTTTGGAAACTGCTGCACTTAAAAGGTCTTGACATTTTCCAGTCTAAACGAAGAGAAAATTAATATCTATGTGCCAGAGAAACAATCCTGTTGACCACCCAATCGGTTATACTCGTACCAATTCTTTCTCAATTGAAAATTTCTGTTCAAGGACTGATGAACGTAGAAAGCGATAATGTATCGAGAGTTCGTTAGTTTTATAAATTTGCAATCCGTTTCATTGAATATGAATATCAGAGGATCTATTTTGGCATTTCGTTGCAGATATAACTGGATTTTAATGACTATCAGTCAGTTATTGAAGGATAGTCTTCATATCCCTAAATTCTCTTTATCAAGGAGCATTTTAATATAATTTTTGCAATACTTGGCACAATTTGGCTTTAAATTCTAGATGAAACCTATCCTACAATTTAAATTTTCAACCTCTAACATAAAATCAACATTCTTTTGCCTTATCTATAAGTATATACAAAGACATGTTACACTTACCTGTTGGTCTCGGCTGAACTAACAACTCTTCAAAAACTGCTTTTAAAATATTTTAATCCCTTATGTAGGAAGTTGCAGTGGTTTTAACCAAAATAATGCACATTGTTGTACAGGACCAAGGATACATCCTAGAGTATCTTAATTTGCTTTTAATCTATCTTGAACTTTGAAAACTACTCTGCAATGTATTTTCCAAACCTTACAGAGAAATGGTCGATCAATCACGGTATATAAACTATTTGCAGTTAGGGCTTGTAGAAAATTAAGTTACTTTAACTTTCGAAACAGGCCCATCCTTGGAACTCCTCACTGTGTGCATCAGTGGAATTCGTTGAGAACGTTTTACACGGATGTCCTTTATTGGTCTGTTTGAAAAGTAGCCCCTTTTGTTTTCTCTTTCTCTATTTCAAAGAGACAGTTCATTTTCTGGGGCTCCGGTTCCTGACTTCGCAATTCTCTTTCAAGCTGCCAGATAGAAAAGGAAGCTGTTGCAACATAATTGTGCGGAACTTCTCAGGAGGAAGTGATAATCTGCTGTTGCGGAGGATCAACATTTTCCGCTTTGCCGGCATCCTATTATGTTGGTCAAGGCAACTGTGCCGTTGTGAGCCAGATTTATGGAAAGGTCGTAAAGCGTTGAGAGAATGGCATCCAGACCTGCACAATGAACTCTCAGCAATGCCCAGAATAGCACATTGCTCATTATTTAGGCCTGCTGAATATATGTATACTCGTTGTCTAGGTATAACAGATACATACTCTAGGAATACATGTGGCTTTTATTCCATTATGTTTGAATCATTAAAATAAAAATCCCGAATCAGAGGAGAAAGAGCATGTATATGCAACCAAAGAAGTGTTAATACATAATATTAATAGTAACGTTTAGTGCATATAAGGAAGCGAACGTTTTACTCGAATGTTGCATTCTGTACAAGCTTAATAAAGGTACAAGAAATGCTGAATTTTGCTTTTAAAAAAAATCTCATAGAGGTTTCGTGGAAATACTCGTGAGTTATCCTGGACCCAAATAAAGCATTTTATATGAAAGCCCACTGTGTATATCATCGATCATAACTCCAATATGAAAAATCAGATATATACTTCCTCACTTTTAAGTTAAGACAGCTTATAAACATGTAAGGGAGAAAGCCAAACAAATTCTCCCAACGTACTACATGGAGAAATCCTTCATCTTGAGGATTCTCATTGCAATAACAATATTCTCTTAAAAGAATATCATGGAAAGATACTTAAACTTCAAGTAAAGCGCCTTTCACGTAATTGTTCTTTCTCATAAAAGGTTAGTTAAATGAAAACTAAAAGAGAGAGACAAATTAGTTAAGACTTATCTCTTGAATGCTTTGTAATGTCAGACTGTAAAGGTCTTTATGCTCACAGCTTAAGGAACTCCGAACTGTTACAGGTCAGGCTAGACAAACAGGGAGATGAGATTGCTATTAGCTAAGGATTATCGCAATAAGCGAAATATACGTTTTGATTTCTATTAAGGTGCTTGTGATACAGCAAGCCTAACAAAATGCCGAAACTGTGTGATGTCACTTTTCTGATACGTCGCACATGTATTTGAGCTGGTTGGCAAAGCCGTACGCCTTAACACTTTTTTTCCTGTATTAGCTGCTTCAAATATTAAGCTCTCACCCTCCAGTAAAATTTACTTTGGTGTGTCGTAAGTATCCTGAATGTAATATGGAGGGTTAGGATTTTTAGGAGTGCACCTTTTTTATTGGGGTAAATTTAAGCTCTTCGGAAAGATACCCCAATGTAAAATTTTGTTTCTACATACCAAGAGGCATTTTTCATGCACATTTTTTCCCACAACAATGCCCATAATCCCATTGTCCCCTGTTTAAGTTTCCTTCCATTCTACTCTATGATTTTAATCAGTGTAAAATATTTAACTTATAATTAACATCTGAGCTTGCTGACTATGAACATGTGAAGAGTAAGCCTAACTCTTTCGTAAACGCCGCGCGGAAGTTTAAAGCACACCTACAACAATGGAAAATAATTGTGTAAGACAAATCTTCTTTTGCGTTACCGCTATAAAGCAGCCTGCAATAATGCAACTGACAATGATTCATTGTCGTTGACTATCATTATATCCTTTTAATGTCACCAGAATCAGTAGCCTACTGTTTGTGAATGCGAGTTAGTGTGACAGACGTCGTCTGTTTGCGCGGATTCCCAGGTCACGCAGAACGTACACCCTTAGTTCCAAGAATTGACTGTGTTCTACTCAAAAGTTACTAGAATCTCTGAGACTGCAGCTCCAGCATGAGTGAGAAATTTCTGATAATGTTCGCGTTGTCCTACATGACAGCAAGTGAATGAGTTGTCTAACAATCATATCGAGTTAAAAAGTGAACTGGTGTTAGTCCTTTCTTACATTACTAAACGAGTGTATTACTAGATTTTACCATGCCAAAGGTGTCCAGTGCTCGACTTATTTTTCTGGCTCAGGAACTCAAAGAATTCAAAATTTTATAGACAGAGATGCAACTGTTGTTCGATGTACTATTTGCGATTCAGCGATTTCGTTAGATGAAAAGCACCAACGAGATCGCATCATACAGCACATTTCCAGCACTAAGCATCAAATGAACAAGACTCTCGAAGCAAACAAATCACGGCAGCCTCTATTACGAAATGGTATTCATCAGAGTACTTCAAACAACTAAATTTTAAGGAAATCAACATTGAGTTGTGTGCAGCTCTTACACAAGCAGGAATTGCTCTCAATAAGGTGAACCATCCAGCCTTCAAGGGATTTCTTGAAAAATACACAATGTCAATACCGAATGAGAGCACTTTAAGAAAAAACTACATGGAGCATCTTACCAAGAAAATGGACAGAGTGTCTGATTGCGATGTGGGAATCATTGTAGATGAAACCATAGACTTAGTGGAACGATATGTTGAACATTTTAGTTTTCCCCTTAGCATGGGAGAAAATTAAGCCCATGTTGTTAAAAATGTTTAAGCTGCAGAAAGCCGTCAGTAATCATTTATGGACTTTGGTCAAAAAGTATGGCCTTCTGGTATAGAGTGAAAAACTTTTTGTAGGTACGGATCAGGCTCCATACATGGTTTCAGCTGTTAGGTGCTAAGTTGAAACATGTGACATGCTTGCTTCATGCCCCTCATAGGGTTTGTGAAATCGTAAGGAATACGACGTCGCAAATCAGTGCATCTCTGCCGTGATGAAGATTCTGCTGAAAGCTCCGAATCGAGTTGTGGTCTACAAGGAAACCACTGGTCTGCCCCTTTTAAATTTCCCGATCATTACTCGCTGGGGATCTTGATTGAATGTGCTCCTATGTTGTGTAAGAATGTTGACAAAATTAAAGTGTTTGTACTTTCTTTGAATCAAGCCGACGCAGGTGCAATTTCCAAGGCACAACAACTTCTACTCCCGGAGAAAATACATAATTTGCAGACAGAACTATTGTGTCCATAGTTACAAGTATCTGACTAGCAGCTATTAAACTATTAGAAGAGCAAGGTTTAGAAAAGGAGAAGTAGTGGAATATTTTTACTTCCGTTGAGGGAGCAGTTAAATGGCTTTGCCAAAAACACTTGAGTTTAGTCTTCAGAAGAATCCGGACATTGAGAATTTCGCCACATCTGTAGAATTGCCATTCCGAGCTAATACGAGATTTACTCCTACTGATTTCTGTGCAACTACAAAGCGTACAGACATTCTATGTCGTAATAGAAACAGAAGTATAACAGCTTCATGTGTTTTTCTTTTTCTGATGAGTAATAATTTGATGTACTTGTTTATAATTCAATAAATTAGAATAGGAGAAAGAAATCGTTGAATTGAATAAACTAGCACCTTTTGTCCTTTTTTACCTTATTTGCGCACCTTTTCTCTTTTTTCATCTGAAATTTGTGCATAAAAACCCCAACCCTGGTGGTATGCAATATAATTGTATGTTTTAAAACATTTTCCCCTTCACATGACCTCATTACTAACCATAACTGAATTTTGAGATGTTGAGTTGGACTAAGTTCTATTTTATTAATTTGGAATCGCTTTAGACCAGGCCAATCTGGTTAGTTAGGCACTGACTTACTGATTCCAAAGTCGCGAGTTCAAACTCTTTCCTGAAACAAGACTTAAAAGGACAGTCTTGTCAGTACATTTAATGGCATGTAAAAACTCCTGCGGGAACGAAATTCCAGTACACCAGCGGCGCTGATATATATCCAGATATAAATTTATTTTTTCCTGAGAATATCTTAAATGTGACATTTTAATCAAAATCGTTAGTCCATTTTTACAGGTCGATTTTCGAAAAACATTCCATATAAAGTTTAGTCTGACCTGGGAGATTTAAGAAAATCTACGTATTGCATCCTTCGAAGATGAACTCGAAGTAACAAGTTTGGTATTTAACCGACTTTTCGTTTTTGAGTTAATGTTGTTCACACACACACACACACACACACACACACACACATACATACACACACACACACACATACACTCACACAGGGAGAGAGAGACGCGCGTCTCTTTCTAAAATACTCTGCCCTCCACCCGAAACATGTATTTTCGGCGAATCTCGCCGAGAGTGGTCCTAAAGTGGTTCTCCGCCAAATGTCTTAATAATGGTAGTCCGAAGAACAGAAATCGTTAAGTTTTGGAGTCTCATTGCCTATAAGGTTTACCAGCAAATTCTTCATTCGTCTTCATATTTGTCCCATTCTACGAGTTCAGAAATTCCTGAATGCAATTTAAATGCTTACTCGTTGGGGATAGACGGATCCCACATGCAATTTTGTATCTTTTGTGTTTGCCTTTGGGAGTAAGCAACAATAGCTATGTAACTAGTGAATAAAGGACTTGCAGACTGGTACGCTTATATATTGGTACTATCTTATTCTTTTCTATAAAAAAAAAACTATGTATAAAGTTGATATAAATATCTTACGAGGGTTGTTCAATAATGTTAATTTTTTGCGGTCATAATTTTTCGCACTAACATTCAATCTTATTATATTCTGTTAGCTTAATGTGAAACAAACACGCCGTACTAGTTTCATTGTTGGTACTCCTGGTTCCCGCCTGTGAGAACCAGGCAAGTTCAGACGTGTTCAGTATCGCCTACCGCTGCAATGCAGGTAACACGCGAGGAACAATATGCGGCTTTGAAATTCTGCTTTCGTCTCAACAAATCTTCAGTTGAGGCCTATACAATCTTACAGGAGGCCTATGGAGTGTCTGTTCTTCCCTACAGCACAGCTCGAAGATGGTTTAAAATGTTTTAAGAGGGAGACAATCAATTTCAAACGAAGGTGGACCCGGTGCTCCAGTTACTGCTCTTACGGAAGAAAACATCAACACTGCTGCTGCCACTGTGAGAGAAGATCGACGAATTGCCATAAGATCTCTTTCTGAAATACTGAACATTTCATTGGGTGCCGATCTGAAAATATCAAATTATGATTGTTTGGCTCACAATTATTTCGATTAGTATTAAGGAAACTCAGTTAATTGCAGTACTTACGAAATACGAACACTTTACGACTGCGCAACGGAAAAGTACTGCGTGTTATAACAGTTAAAGATCTGCACCAGCTTCAGAGGCGTCGCGTCAGTTTATTTATGGCGTCCCATAACTTTTGTAAACTTCGGCTCTATTGAGAGATAGCCTTCTCGATTAGATCCTGTGGTTTGCTTCAGATATATAGCTGATGTTGAAGACAAATGTTTGAAGGCGTTTGAAAAGCTTTGATAAAGGGAGAAAAGTTCCATCGATGAAAATTACACAAGGTATCCGAGGGTGTTTTTCGAAAGAAAACCAACTCTTCCGAAGATAACTTTTAACATGTAGTAAATTATTTTAGTGTTTTGAAAGCTCTTCTCTGCTGATTTTTTCCGCTGTATTTAAACCAAATGTAGTGTTCGCATCAAGAACGGCAATATTTATTTTTATGAGCCGCCTCCTATTTTTGTTAAATCTCCGTTATTAAAATTTCTGATAGTAATTACAAAATCACTGCATAGGACATTGTGAGGTTATCGATATCATAGCTATATTTTAGCTCAACAATTTAGGTTGGACTAGTTTAACAGATAGTGCTTATAAATTCTTGTTCGATTTTAGAATTATAATCAATAATTTCTAATACATATAACTGAAACTCTTCCGTCCATTGACTTGAAAATCACTAATGTAGAGAAATAGTGATCTTAAGGAACAGCTTTATGTACAAAAGAAATATTGTTTTAGTACTGTGAAGTATAATTGTAACGCATGTAACATTAAGTGGATACAAATCTGAAGTACGCAAATGTTGCTGCTGAACCGCTGGGTGATATAGGCGATTTGCCAAAGCTATTGAAAGACACGTCTCATAACAGTAGGCCATGTGTGTTAATTGCTAACTGGCTTGTCTGTCAGTGTACGAGATCATTTGGAATTTCGCAGAGGAACGAGGTGTTAAAAAAATGTCTGGTCATTCTCGCAAGATTTAGTGGAACCATATATTAAGGTTTCGGTCAGTTAAAAGTATAGTAATTGCATCAGCACAAACTGAAAGGGATAAAAGTAAAAATAATTAGTTTAGAAGTGATTAACAGTCTCAGTGTATATTGTAATATATCTGGAACAGATGTATTTCTACAATTTTATCATTCAATATCTTTCAAATATAGTTTAATCCATTCCTCTTTAATTGGTATTTAACTTTGCTCAAACGACAAAACTTCAATGCAAGGCACATTTTAAAACATTCTCTTATGACGTGTTGTACATAGTATGATGCTACACACATACACACACGCGCGCGTCCGCCTCGGTAGCGTAGATGGTAGAATGTCTGCCTCACTTTCAAGAGATCCCGAGTTCGAATCTCGGTCAGGGCGAGTTAACTAGATAAGGTTTTTTCCCGGGG
Organism: Mantis religiosa; assembly: GCA_030765055.1. Classification (NCBI taxonomy): domain Eukaryota; kingdom Metazoa; phylum Arthropoda; class Insecta; order Mantodea; family Mantidae; genus Mantis; species Mantis religiosa. The sequence continues at coordinate 104,646,133 of CM060951.1, read as the reverse complement.
GGGGGGGGGGTTCCCTTATCCTCAAAGACGAACGTTGGGTAATTCTAAGCTCTATGGACCCTGGGCATCATTTCACCCATTTCATTCACCGTCCGGTGTGACTTGACGTTGGAGGGCGTAAATTACAACAACCCCCCCCCCCACACACACACACATACACATTTTTTTTTTAAATGATACCTTCTATACCTACTCACGGCACTTGCATCGACATCGAACGATACTTCAGAATTAGCTCGATACTGTTTTGATAGTTCGTGGAGATTCTGCAGTTTTTATTTCATTTTAAAATCTCAAAATATTATTGCCGCAAGTAAAATATTGCAGAGCCCGAGAAATTGCCAGGAATGTGGTTCCTGCTCAGTAACGTTATGCAAGGAAATAATCGCGTGTCAAATTCAGTGTCAGTTACCAGTTCCCAAGTAGAAATCAGTGTATATCTCAAAGACTGTCACTTTTTAGTAGTGCACTGGATTACTGTAAAAAAGTTCAAAATTTCCAGAACTAAAAGAAAAAGAATTAATCCGCTAAATATGTGTGTATTCCACCAGCAACAGTTTTCTTTGAAAGATTATTTAGCACAGCAGGACTCATATGTGACAGAGACAGAAGTAGACTTCACCTCGAAAGAATAAAAATGCTAGTATTTTTTAACAAAAAATATGAAGGTGGACTATTTTGCTTTTAAATGTTGATTGTTTTAAGGTTTGTCTAAATATGTGCACCCATTTAATTTTATTGACGTTACACAGTTCTACCAACCTTCTATTTTGTATTGAAACTAGAAGCGGAATGAGGGTATCGAGTATCAAAGTATCGGATATCGTGAAAAATAACGCATATATCGGTATGAGAATAGACTACCGGGAAAACTGGTATCGATCCATCCCTTTTAAATATGTCTATTTTTCCAAATTTCAACCTGTATGGCCAACTTGACTCTCCTAGGACTCTATATAACATTTCAAATAACACTAGGACAAGGGAGGGAACGATAAAGAGTCTTAAAATTACGAATAATTAATCTAATGGGTTTGACTATAGAGAGGAGTTAGTGGTTAGCTCTCTACGTGTGCTACAATATGAACTAGAGCTAATCGCCATCATTTAGCCATGAGACACATTGCTTTCCACCCAAAAATTCCATTGCCTTCTTAAAAATCTCAAAAATGTGTATTCAGGCACACCTATAGCATGTACATACGTGACTAATAGAATCTACATCTTGAATTTTCTGCGAATAACTTGTGAAGTTAACCGATAAACCACAGCCCAAAGACTTAATCAAACCTGTATTGTCGATTAGAAAACTAAAATACTTGCTGTTATTGGTCTGAATTATTCAATGCTTGCGATGTTGCGGATAGAATATGGAATTTAAAAGTCAGCATATAGTGACCCGCTTATTAAACATTTGACTTCTCATTTCAGTCTCCTACGAAATTGTAATGGAAACAATTAATTTTTCTCAATTAACATTAAATATATCTAGAAAGCTTAGCAAGAATATTTCGTATAAGCTATCCAAAATAAGTAAGGTGTCTTTAAAAGGAATTAAGAATGTAATGTATCTATAGGAAAAACAATTTTATATGAATATCGAAATAATATTTTGTTACGGAGAGTTGTAAATGTTAAACGTTGTATGATTTTTAACCTATTGAGCAGAATAACATCGTAGTATGCTAAAGGAACGAATGTCTTAATTCTTCTACTTTTCAGATTATCGATTAAAAGGAACTGAAGTTGTGTGGTTTCTTTTAAGTTATTTGGTCGGACGTACATCACTCCCCCTCCCCCTCCCCCTCCTCCCGCATACATACACACTGGCCTCATTTGTGGTGGAGTTACTGACTTCTCTATAAAGCAGAAGACGCCAGACGGTCTCGACAAGGAAAACAATTACATCGCTTAATTTGATATTGGGCAAAAGTCCCGGTATTAATCTTCTCAGTGGATGGGTTTTATTGTCCACTTGTGAAAGTATTTCTTTCTGAAGGACTCCTGTTAAAACGCCATCCTTTCTTCACCGTTTTTCATTGTGTTCGAGGACATACTTTTTACCTGTCCCATTCTCGCGTGCGCATGTGTTTTCTCATGAATATTCTTCGGGTATTTTCAAATGTTTAGCATGCCAAAAGCAGAGTATTGGAGAGCTAATGCGAAGCAAATTACATCTCTTGGGATTTTCTGTTAGTCATGTCCAGTTTCCAAAACCTCCCTCTGCCATGGAGTTGCGTTTTCGTTTTATTTTGCTGAAAGTCATTTCTTTCTATCGATGTTTTACATGCTTACAGTAGCTTTCATGCTAATTCTCACTCCCATATAATTAGGTAAAGAAGAAATGTATTCCGCTCAGAAGTCGGGCATCTGAGTTTAACTATAAATGCCAGTGTTAGGTCCCTTGAACGTAACCCTACTTTATAAGAAAATATGTGTAGGTACATGTGCAGGAAGAGAGAGAGAGAGAGAGGGAGGGGGGGGAGAATAAAATGGATATATAATAAATACAAACTTGATAAATTCAGAATATACAAGAATGCTATAGAAAGTTTTTTTCGGGAATGTTAACCCAAGCTATCTGTTACATGGAAAAAATTCTGTTTTCTCAAATTACTCTAAACGATTGTGATTCTGAAACAGTAGGTTTCAGATATTTGCAAATGAAATGAATAGTAGGTATATTTTCATGTTTGTAAACTGCCTCTGCAACCCTTATCACTGAATTTTGTAATCTTGTAAAGTTGATGAGTAGACTTTGGATTTTGATGCACTAACATTAACTTTTTGGTGCTTGTAATCTTCCTGGATTGTTCCTTGGATATAATTTCGCTTAATTTGGTTTGCAATATACCATAACTTTCCCAAGTTCTTAACTTCCTCCAAACGTCATAAAATGGCATTTAACACAAGCTTGGAATGCGGAAAAGGATGTTTGCACATCTACTGAAATTACCAGACAACTTCGAAAGCGTTTGTTAACTGGGGTGAAATTTCTTCAGGAAGCAGTAGGATTATTCACAGAACACAAATCTTAATGTTAGGAATTCTTTCTAAAACACTGCAAAATATACAGCTTAATTATCTATCTTCTATACTTTGAAGACTCAAATTTATTCTGAACCCCATGAGAAATGATGCCAGTGTCTCTGAGATATGAACTTTATTATTTCGTCACTAAAATGTTGATATTTTAAAAGCGCTATTATATGCTCGATCGATGAAAGAGTGAATTACATATGCAGCAACAATGGAAATGAGTAATTGCATTATTAATAAAACTTCACCTACAAGTTTTCACAGACGAATATGAAACAAACTACAGAAATTAATTACTTATCCAGAAGTAAAAATAAAATAAATGTACATTAATATTTGGTGATGTCGTAAGAGATAGAATCTCTACATCAAAAATACCCACCTCCTTAAATCATGTAATTGTGCCAGGAATGTTTGTTTACTAGTCTTAATCTTTTCCGAAATATTCCTTGTTATTGGTTTGAATTTTGAAAACCTTAATTTAGATATATATTGTAGTGCCAGTGTCTCCATTTTTGTATTTCTCAAGATGTGCATAGTTAGAAAAATGGCCAAAGCGATCACTTAATATAGGTCACATTAAAATATACTATACGGCATAATTCACGGCATATTATTGGATAGGGAACAATCTTAAGCATCTCACTTATTAGATTTCTGCACAAATGTTACTGAGCAAAATTTATAAGCACAATGTTTCTGATACGTTATTTACCAAAAGTGTTTGAGTTAAAGAATGTATAAGAAAGATCCATTATTGTTCGCGCACGCAAACGACAGTTCAGATAGAAAACTAGCATAATAAATTTGTTACTAACACCTTAGAAAACTCAGTTTAGTTACCAGTTCTCAAAATATCGCATGAAACTTAATCAGACGGGTATCGGCATGGCAACCAGACGTGATTTATTGTACCTAGCCCCAAGTGGGGCTTCTGCGGGAGAAAGGATGAGGCTAGAGGAGAAAAACGGTTGATCCACGGAGTCACAACAGCTCAGAGGGCAGAGTCCATACAGTTGACCAGTTGGAAGCTCCCCGGCACAGGCCAGTACTACCTGTATCCCACCCATCGTGGTCCCGAAACGGCCCACCGGAGGAGGTGTTTACCAGGAGTATATCATCCTGCCATGTAGCGCCGGGACTCCCGCCGACACTTTCTATCCTGAAAGAGACCACCAGATGAGAGATATGGAAATGACAATGGAGATGAAGCGGAGGGTCAGGAAATTTAGGGAATGGCGACCCGGGTGAATCACCGAAAAAAACCATTGGTCAGGTAGGCAGGCCACGGGAATCGGACCCGGACCTCCCGAATGCGACCCACAGACGAAACAGCCTGAGCCATCCCGCTCGGAGTGAGATGGTAAGAAGCAAGCGAGGGAGAAAGTATGAGAGGACATTAAAAAGGGCGAAGAGGAGAGAAGAAATATTCTTGGAATAACGTGAACTGAGCTTTTAAGTTTCAGTAGTTTATATATACAATGTGCAAATGAATATCCCATTTTAAGATTGCAAGAGTATTAAAAATCGCGAATTCTTCCCCAAAACTTTATCTTTCTGCGTCCTTGTCTGTTACCTGCAATTATTACATAAGTTGCATCATACGTGAGCAAGATGGATACCGTTTAAGAATATTAGACAAAGATTTTAAAGCTGTCTTGCTCCCAAACTACTCTTTATATGGGAAATATACAATTTCATTTTCACCAACATGGCTCTTAATTTTGTGCATTTTATTTTATCTCACTTGGGCACACTTTCGTTTAGAATTGTATGTTTGAACTACTAACACAAGTTAAATTTATATCTAGAATAGTATGTTAATACCCTGTCATGGTTATTCTTATTTAATGTTATATAATTTTGTAAAACTGGGAAACCACAAGGGATGGCCATAACTTACTGCAGATGAAGTGTGGATCTCATTAAATACAATTTTGTCAAGATAAGAGTTTCTTAGCCTGAGCTGTGTTGCTCTACATTCATCTTTTTTTTTTTTTTTTTTAATTTACTTGAAAGATACAGTTTTGAGGGCTGTTACCTTTCTCTTAAAGATACAAATGAATATTCAATATTCAAAACATTTTAGTAACATTTATATGAATAATTTATAGAATAGTAACATTAAATTTGTTAAAGAATGATGTGTGAAGTAGTACATCATATTAATAATGATTTAAAGACTGTCTATAATAAGTAAAGGAAATATTGCATTAAAGCCCAAAATTTAAAAAAAAATGTTGAAATATTCGTTTTGAGGTTTCATAAGTAACTTTTTTAAAAGAAAAACATAACATAACTCAAATACGAATTGGCGGTTAAATACAGCTTCTTGTGGAAGTACTGCGTTCCCAAGGATGCAGCACTTAAATTTTCGATATAATCCCCTAGCTCAAAACGCTTTTACATAGAAAAAATTTAGTTATTTTTCATGTCCTAAAATGACGAATGATTTTAATTAAATTTAGTATTGTCAGTAAAATAAATCGTTGGGAGGACGTTAATTAAAACATTACTCTGAATATCTTCTGTATAATAAACCGAAAAAAAAAAATTGAAAAATCTATTATACTAAAAATGCGATCAGGTTAAAGTATACAATTTGTCAACAATTTTGTAGTGATAGTTTTGAAATATGGGTTATTGGCAGTACTTTTTTTTTAACCTTGGATCATCCACGGAACATATATACAAAATATATGTACTATACAAACAGAAAAAGTAGGTGCAAGATTAACGAAACAATTGTATAAAATTGTGTATGTATTTCCCTTCTCTTGTTTAAAATGTGAAAAACTGTTTTTGACGGAGGTCTTACAAAACTGTAGCATCAACTTTTTAAGTTTTTTATATTATTCAAAATTCATTGACAATGTGACACGCCATAAGGATAACAATGGCAATGTACATACTCATTATCACGGAAAAGAGAAACCTAGTGTCTCACCGAGTTCACAGCCGTAGTTGCGTATATCTGCTTTTTGTAGCAAAGCTACTTCACCCACAAGCAACCTTTTCCAAACTTTTTGTTAAACACAAATGCGAATATTCCCCTAAAAATGTGAATAACGGTTGTGCTAAGTTAACCGTATTTTTCAGTAAAATTTTTGTTATTTGATTCAACCTTATGTAAAATGGAATAATATAAAAACATCAAACACTATGTCCTTAAGTTAATATAAGCGCATGGCTAAAATTGTAATAAAATCAGAAACAATGGCATAAAATGGAAAGAAAAAACTAGAATCGAAAAAAAGGCAAAAATGACGATGCATTTTTATAATCTGGGACTTATGAGGATTAATGCACATGTTCAATGCCTATTAAGAAGTGGTTAGTATAAATATGTCTTCATAATCCGAGTCCTGGTTTTAAGAATCATAAATCGTTGGCTTTGCCTCAGGGTTAATGTTTTAGAAATAATCACAGCATATCGCAACCTTTGTAACATCTTACGGGTGCTAGTTTGATTTCTGCTCGGTTTACGTTAGTAGAATAGCATTAGCTAATGTAAACTGCATGAACGAATTCTGATTCTTGTACACCATCGTTCTATTCATCGCTGAGAAGCTTGGTAAATGGCAGGACATCAAAACCATGAAGAGAAGAAAAGAGGAAAAGGATAAACCATTCTCTGTCGCGATTATACGCGAATTCTTCGTGGATGTAGCATCAGGGACGCCACAGCTTGAGTTGGGGATATTGTATAAATTTTAAATTTACGGCCAAATGCCTATAGTAGTCCCTGTTTCTCAGAACTACTCGTCGATCCCTGCACATTAATAATTCAACGAGATCGATGTGTTCTGACTACATAGCATATTTTGGGTTTCAACCATTCCTGTGATAAACCGCCCCTGCTAGTTGCTACGAGTGAGACAGTGAAAACCTGTATGTGTGTATGTATATATATACACACTAGTATATACACACAGGTATTATATACACATACAGGTTTATATACACCTATACACGCAACATAATATAAAGGCAAGTTTCGATATCTAAGAGAGCTAAGGTGTGTGTATGAGAGAGAGAGAGAGAGAGAGAGAGAGAGAGAGAGAGAGAGAGAGAGAGAGAGAGAGAGAGAGAGAATGAAATGTGTAGTTTAACGCCCGCTTTTACTACATACAGTACCTTACGGTGACACTTGATGATACATCAGATAAAAGATGGAGCACCGGTGGAATCCGGAGATCCCGGAGAAAACCCGCCCCAGCGCTGTATTCACAACAAATCTCACTTTGCGGTCGCTGCCTTGGAGTCGAGCGATCTAAGCACTCGGGCACGGCGCGGCCCGAAAGAGAGAGAAACAGAGAGGCAATTTCAAAACCTATTAATTACTTCAATTTGTTATTTACCTTTTTGTAGCTCCTCTTGTCGTTTGGCTATGTTTCTTAAGATCTTGTGCTACCATTTTCGTATCGTCGAATTGTTGGTACGTTATTACTGATGCACTTACTATTCTCAAAGACATTGTGTCGTTTATTTTCACAGGTAATGTCACGAGTGGTTTTAAAATTGCCCATAAATTCACGATCGACGATGTCGCGAGGGAATTTATCTAGGGAAGTTCAAAACAACGATTTGCACTTGTAGAGACTACTTCAGGAATAAAATTAATTGTTAAAAGCAATAAAACAAGCTATTTGATTTCCTAAATCATATAGGCCTACATTGGCACGAGTAGAACTTAAACTGTCAAGTCACGGCAGGATTAATATTTCTTACAAACAATGCACAAGTTAACACCGGTGAAAGCAAGTTTGGTCTTAAGGCCGTCAGATGACGCTGATAGATTGTAAGATAGTAAGGTAACATAACCCATATTTATTACCCATGTGATCGTCATACCCAACAATAAAGCGAGCGATAGTTGTGCAAGGTGTACAATTATCGACTTAGAGATCAGCGATTGGTCGGTATTTGACGAATCCTAATACTTGATTGGTCTATACGAGGTTAGTGACGTTTGTTGAAATAGTCAATTTAATGGTAGCATTATCAGCTAATGATAAGCTTAATTTCACAGGGAAATGTTTTGAGGGAATGACAAAAGCTTCTTAGCTAAAATGATGTTTAAAAGGGTATCATTTAAAACACAATTCGTCATAAATGTTTGATTTTTTTTTTTTTTTTTTTTTTTTTTTATTGGTACGAACGATAGTGCTTCAACTGCACATTTTAACACTTTTCTAACAGAACCCCCACCCTCTCCCCGATAACAAAATAGAATATATATTGTTTTTATATAAGAACAATGGTAACAGTAATATTTGGAAGCTTGTTACAACTTCAAGCCTATTTCCTTTTCGTAAGTGAAGCACCGGCAGTTCATAATATCAGCGGGAGAGAGAAAGATATACTTTTAAGGTGCAAACACTACCTCTCCATAATATGAAAATATATTCTGAGATAATTTGCGAAGGAAGTTTTTGCCTTAACTAAGATGCACTAGCGACATCGGATGAGATCGCTACCCTTCAAAGCTTCCTTCACTCGAGCAGGTTATAAATTATGTAAAAAGGTAGTCATCCCATTAGAGCCGGTGAGCAGCCCTAGAGGCTGTGAGAGGTTAAGGCTTCCAACAAGTGGGTCATCCTCACTTCATTTTGACGTTTTATTATGTAGGTACTACAGCATTCCTGCACCATTCACTCCAGCAGCCAAATATAAGTCGGATTCTCATCAAATAAGCATGTGTTCGATTCCTAATAACTAGTGAGATTTCTTCCAGACCATAAACGGCTTCTGATTAATTTACATCACTTGTGTATGTATTTATCTAGTGATACTGGGTTCATTTCATGTCCAATTATTTGTTAGTGTACCTATGACGGAGAACGTTACCACATTGCGTCCAGAAATTCCTGATTTGCAGTTTGGCGATGTCTGCAGAACAGCAAAACATTCATTAATTATACAGCATTGTACATAATGTCAGTTTTTAGTCCCTTTAACTAAAAATTGAAATTGAATTTTTATTTATGGATGCTCTTCAGCCGCTGTTTCTCAGCGTCTCGTTCTATATTGAGCGTGAAAAGCCCCTTAAGTTTGCTCAGGGGCCTAGATTTGAGGTTTTTTGCGTGCCCTAAATGTACATACGAACACCGGGTGTACTTCTTTACTCGGGGAAACTATACTAAGAATTTTTACGTTCGAAAAAAATCATCACCCTCCGCCGAGTTTGAGCCCGTGCCCTCGAGAACCAGGGCTAGCATGGATATGCCTTTAACCTCAAGGGTTATATCGGCGGTCTTTTAACTTTAGAACCTTAGTATACCTATCGGCATCAGTCTTAACTCGCGTTATAATTGTCATCAGATTTCGGAAGTCAAACCCAGGACCCCTCGCAGGAAGATTTGCGTTCTGTATTGGACACCTCCGTCACTTCATATATGTTCGTCTCGTTAGCATGTCTGCCTCACGTTCAAGAGGTCCCGAGTTTGAATCTTGGTTAGGGGAGTTACTTGGATACGTTTTTTCCGGGGTTTTCCCTTGTCCTTAAAGACTAATGTTGGGTGAATCTAAGCTCTATGGACCCTGGGCTCATTTGAGCATCATGACACCCATTTCATTTACCATCCGATATGACAACGTTGGAGGGCGTAAATTTAAAAAAGCGTAACATATATAGTAAAATTATAGCCAAAATGTTTGATCATTTTCCATTTTGAATGCGTAATTGGCTACTTTGAAGCTGTAAATAACACTTTTAATACTTTTATTTTCCTGAGTTGCCTTTTACGAAGTCAGTATATAAAACTTTGTATGCAGTATACCTTAAGCATAATTTAGATAATAGGTGTCTTAACTCACTTAATTACTTTTCCACTGTGAAGGATACTAATGGAACTCCAAATAAATAAAAACAAAATATTTTGCTGCATTTTTTCCCAAGAAGTTATAGAACAAAATTGCACAATTTTGTGTTTCAGATAAGTCGTATTTACAGATAGGAGTGGGTGAGGCATTGCACAAGTTTTTCTTTGTTATTAAAAGGTAAATCAGTTACCATAAGACAGTGCATCAATTGCTTTGCAAGCATAAGAGGCCCAAGTATGTGTAGTTCATCCCTTAGTCTTTTCTGCCCCAATTTAACTTTAGCATCTGTCATATCGGTGACTTTGCCTTGCTCATCGAAAATAAGTTCACTCGTTTAGTATCAAACATTTGAGTTGTCATAGTTCGGATTTTCTTTATGAAGATTAAATTCCCAAGACGCCTGGATTTGGATGCCAGCATGCTAACCACCAGGCCATAATGACAACAGGGCGCTGATGACCCTGAAGCGCTCTTAAATATGCATGATCAGAGATACAGCGCTATTTGGTTTTAATTAACACCTCAGAAAATAAATATTTTATCGCTGGTTTTCAGAACATGACATGTGCATTACTTAAATTGCGAAAGTGCAAAAGAGAGAGTGAAAGGAGAAAGGAGAGAATGAGACGATGGTAAAGGAATGAGGAGGAGAGGCTCAGTTGAGAGAGAGATGTAAAGAAAGAAGAAGATGCAATGAGAACGTAAAAGCAATAACGGGAACAAACTTGTTTCTTTTTCTAGGGATAGTATAACATTTGTCGTCGTTGATCAGACGCTTGACAAGTTATTCATATATACATGGACTTTGACGCTCTTAGGTATGTCATTATTCCGGTAAATGCATAGGTCTAATTGGAGGCGAAAATACAGTCGGCGAGAACAGGCTTTTAATTTTTTTTTTTATTTATTTATTTAAGATCGCTTTAACTTCCTGGGTCATATCGGGACCATTTTTACAAAATAATACAATTAATAACATATATAAAAATTTACATTCAATATACAGGATTACAATCAAACATATAAAATATACATATTAATAACATTAATTATGAAAACAATTTACATTAAATACAGATAACTGAAAACAAAGACAAGAAAATATATAAGTTAACAACACTATTTTGCAAAACAAAAATTTCATTACTTTAACACCGTTACGTAGATTATGAAATACAATTGATTAAAGTATATTGTATGCCTGCTGTTAACCCTCGCGTGAGATGAGAAGCTAACCGATGCTGCCAATATTCTCAATCATATTCTCAATCTTTATTTTAAACTGCATGACGGTATCTATGGATAATGGGAACCGCTTTTCTATTGTCATCTTGTATTGATTCAGCAACTTCGTAATTCTTTGTGCATTCTCATAAATTACAAAATAAGTTTCCCACACCTTAGTTACCTTGACTTTGAGATATAATCTGAAAAGAGGATATAAAATTAAAGATATATTACCTACGTCATGGTTTCTGCTTTATAGAGCCTAGACATGCAAAGGTAGTGGCGCAGTGTTGGTAGTATTGGAGATAGGAACGTATTGTAACTGCAGGGCCGGCTCGATAGACCAATACCATTCAACGTTTGCCTCGGGCGCCTTTTATTGAAAGCATTAAGGCGCAAATATGTGTTTGCCGTTGGAACAGGTGAAGAGAAAAATTTGGGAGATTTCCAGGCTAAAGCTGGAGTTAAGCACCTAAAAGATGAGTCAACACCTTTTTGAAATCGTAGTTTCCTAGAATATTTTTATTGCAACTCCGTTGTATCACGCATAAAGGAGAAATCTTTGAGCCGCAAGTAAGAAGACTGCTAATTGTAGCCTCGAAGTGAAAATGAATGCTATAAACAGGTAATCTCGAATGAATAAGGTGCAAATTTGCGTGCAGCAGCAACGTAAAAAATACGGAATAAATTAGAATGCGAGAATAGCACCAGGTTATAATGATCATGATACTGGATTAAAGAAGTGTGCTTTAAATAAACGACGTACAGACATTTTTGAAGATAAATAAATATTGTAAAATGAATTAAAATTGGTGTGTATTGGTGAGTCTGCAGATTTCACATTAAAACGTCAAATAATATTGCTACAAGTATTTTAACCGTTGGTATATATTTACAAACGTAAAATTAAAACTATTAGGAATTTCAGAGCATAATGGTGTACTTATATTGTCGCGTTAGGGGCTTATTTCGGACATATGATAAAAATTGGTTAAATCATAACATTCCCAGGGACTCAAATAATAGGTAGGAACACAAATTATTATTATTATTATTATTATTATTATTATTATTATTATTATTATTATTATTATTATTATTATTATTATTATTATTATTATTATTATTATTCATCTTTTTGTATGCTTTGCAGATCGATTACCTTATAACTGCATTGATTTATGCCGATTGAAAACTTAAACCTAAAACAGTCTGCCATGAAAAGGTGTCACATTATTGTTTTAATGCGTTTGCATTCCAACAATGCAGGCCTAGAACTTTTTCTAAACGTGTAGTTTTACACGGGAAATGGTGGACAGAAGGAAGTCCTTTAGAGAAAAGCAATGGAAATGACCCTAAACAAACATCTAATTCTTCACAGCAGTTTGGCACTGGTGTAAGTGCATCACTACTATAAAAATAATGACTGGAGATGCGGTGCCACATATCAGGGGATTTTGTGTAGTGTGTTGCATGTGCCTTTAAAGCCTTTACCAGCAGGAAGCGATTTTGTGCTTGCGTTTCATGCAGCTGCTTCCGCGCTGCAGACGGGATTCCTTTTTCATCCCGTCGCAACCGATTAAAAATTCGATGCGGCTTAGCTGGGCTCCCTTTTCCACTTGTCCTCATGTGATCATCCAGGATTCGCAACGAAAAGATCCACTTTTTCAAGTGGAACAGTCTCGTTCTCAATAAAACTGTCCTGCCGAACTTTAATAAATGATTTTCAGACTGCATTACACAGAGCTTTCCAGTGGAAGGTTAATTCTAAATTAATTATAAGTGTAAATATTTACAGACTTCTGCATATGCTTCTCTTTATTTTCATTTGTTTTCATTTTCATTTCACTTTCTTGTTTTTGTTTTATCATAGGAATTGCTAACGTGTTCATAAATCTTATCATGGATCCCAGATTATGAAAATGTATATCGCCATGTGTTGCCACGATTTTCTATTTCAGGGCGATTTTTTTCTTCGATTATGTCTTGTTGGTCACTTTTTTTAACTTTACATCTTAAATACCAACTTTTCTTTAATACCAAGACTTTTCTTGCATTTGTATTGAGTATATAAAAATTTTACATTGTTGACAATTTACATAACATTTTTTTCGAATATCACATAATTCGCTATTAAACGGAGGAAATAACTCACATTCTTGGGCGAAAATCCATATCCAAGCGTTGCTTTTGGATGAAGAGATTTACTTAGTCAAGGGAGCAGATATATAAACTTTTCCCAAAATAGGAATGTTACTGGTCAGATTTTCCATTCTTGCAGTAATAAATATGTACATTTAAGTTGCTATTGCCGTAAGCTGTAAAATCTTCATTCGCTATGAATTTTCATAATTACAACTGAAAATTAATGCTAAAGTTTTGTAAAACTTGTTTCAAAAATACTAATTAATTTTCGTTTTAGATTCTTCAAATAAGAAAGCGAAAAAATATTCCTGATTTATTTCTAAATTATTTCATTATTCTTATACTTGCTTTTTCTGTTTGCATGGATGCTTTATATCTGTGGATTAAATTCATTTATAACGTTTTGTTCATTAGTTTCATAAATTAAATCAATCTCATGTTTAAGCCATGCTTTGCAATTGTCGTTGTTTTAGCAAAAGTGTTCATTTTATAGGTCATATCAACTTTCTAAATCATGAAAATTCGGGCCCTGCTCATGATAAACATTTTAGAAATTCTCTCAATATAGCCTTTTTGGTTGGCACACAAAATTACAGGAAACTGAGCTGGATAATCAAGACATTTTATAACAACTGGTTTTGGTATTAAATGCTCTTTACATAGTTCTACTGAGAAGAGGCTGCCTAAGATTTCAAATTATTAAGCATACAGTCATTAAGTTGATAACCATTTTTCTAATGTTCGGGTAGAAGAATGTGCAACACAACAAAAGGCTTCTTGCTCCTCAAATGTCTGAATTGGTGCTTCAAGCCGTGTCATCTAGTTAATATATCACGCCACCAAGTTGTTTTCTGTGGTCTAGGGGTAACATGCTAGCCCTGGTCCCGAGGTCTGGTTTCTAGTTCAACCCAGGTGGAGGCCGATGTATTATTTTGGTGTAAACATACGTAGCTTGGCTTCCTTTGGAAGGGAAGTAACGCCAGTAGTCTCGTGACGTAGATTTATGGCACGTAAAAAAATCTCAAGCCTAAGAGAAGTCCCTGAGCAAAATTAAACCATCTTTCATGTCCAGTATAGAATGGGACGCTGAGAATCAAAGCTGTCCCTAAATAAACTCAGAGTACCACCAAGTTACTAGCGCGAGAGGAGAAGCTTCCTTACGAACTATGGTTGCCGTTTTTTAGTCCTGCTTTTTATAAAATATAATATCCGACAAATACTTAAGCACTTTATTTTTTAATTTTCCAACATTTAATTAGGTTTACCTTAGATTTAGATTTACCTTTAATTTAGATTTACCTTTTTGCGTTTTATGTTAAACTAATACTCTAGGAATGTCTAAATGAATCTCTTTTATATTCCCCAAGAAGAACATTCTCTTACAGAAATTGAAGCCTATTATTTGTGGCTAGAAAGAGGCGTTGAGTAGATGTATGCCCCTAAATTTAAAATCTTTGAAGTGGCTCCAAATGTTTCGAAAATTGGTATTTTCAGAAAAGCTAGTGGTTTGGTTACGTACAAAAATGGGTTTTCCCTTGATTGAATTTGAATGTTTTCAATAGATCAGGCCTGGGGAACAGTGAAGACAATTCCCCTTCTTCCTCTCCCTTCACATTCTCAAAAGCGAAAACCGGTTTTGCTTAATGTGTGTGTAAAACGTCGTGAAAGCCAAAATTCACACAAGAGGAAATTATAATGTTGGAGCAAGCCACGAAATGTTACTAGAGGCAGTCACATATCCGTATGACTCATTGTACTTATCACATCCACAAATGTGTGTGGAATACTGATCCCCAATTTTCTTATGCAGGTGGGGTGATCAGTCTATTGCACATCTTTGCTGCAGGAATGAGAAAATGTCTCATTTTACACAAGCTGTACTGCTGTTAAGGAGGGGAGGCACTAATCGTTAACGCATTACTCTGTAAAGCTCTTCAGACGTGCAACAGATTAAACTCCAACATATTAAACCTAAAATTTGACGAAATTCGTTTCTGGTGCAAATAAAATTAAACTTATGAACACAGATTTTACGGCATCATCACCTTCAACACAACTATGATAATGCAAGCTGTCTTAAACGTATAAAAGAAGTGAAAATTTGGGCATTTTCTGAATATATTACATGTTAACCTTAACATGAAACTACAAAATTTGAAAATGTGGAACTGTATTATGTAGTTAAAGAAACATCGTTTAATCAATATAAAATTTCTTGGCGAAGAAGTTATCAAAAGATTTCGCTGCTTCACATTAATCTGTTATTTTCTCGGATAAATATTTTTGTCCATAGTTACATAAGAAGAAAACTATGAGGACAGAATTTTACGATGTAACACTACGCTGACTGTATTAGTCGCAGTACTGAATACCTTTTAATAATAATAATAATAATAATAATAATAATAATAATAATAATAATCACGGGAACAATACCCATAGACTTAAAGGCAAGAGAGGTGGCTGAACTATATAACATAAAAACAGGAGAAACCAACACTGAATACCAAATAGACCGTCCGGAAAACCCAAAGAATTGGCTCCACCCAACTGACTTCCAAGGCACAAGAGATCCAAAAATAGGAAACAATGAAAATACAATGTGGCAAATATATACAGATGGAAGCAAAAGGGACGTAAGAGTGGGAGGAGTAGCCATATACAGACAAAACCAGCTGATAAATAAAAAATATAAACTCAATGAGATGTTCAAATAATCAGGCAGATCAACTGGCAATTGCAAAAGCACTGGAATCATTAGAAACGACGGAGACTGGAGAAACAGATAACAAAACAGTAACCATACCCACAGACAGCAGAATAACAATTGACTGCATAGACTATTGCAATAATCACAATCACCTAACAGAGAAAATACGTAAAAATACAGCAATACTCAGAGCAAAAGGTTGGAAAATACAATTCAAATGGGTAAAGGGTCACATAGGAATAGAGGGTAATGAGCTGGCTGACAAACTGGCAAAGAATGCAGCAAAAACTAATGAAATATACAACAAATTACCACTCACAGTAGCAATACAAATCCTTCGGAAATCAACAAAAAAACAAATGGTAGCAGAAATGGGAACAGAGAACAAAAGGCACAATCACAAAGGAATTCTTCCCAAAAGTGGAAAGCAGACTGACAAACAAGTTCTACCTAACACCAAACATAACAATACTTACAGGACACGGAAATATCAACACACATCTCCACAGACTCAAGATCGTTAGCAGCCCTGAGTGTTCATGCAGGAGAGGACCGCAATTAGGATCACCTAATATTCGAGCGCAGTGTGGTGAATAGTGCAAGAGAAACTCTAGACTTTCAAGTACTAAAAGGGATTAATGTGTAATACAAGCAAAATACTAACAGGTTCAAATCAAAACTGGAAAAAAGCAAAATAAGTGTTTTGAGAATGTAACAAAGAACACAACACAACCAATGTATACAAAATCACAAAAAGAGTGAAAAGCATGTAGTACTACATAAGTAGTAGAGATTAGGATAAATAAATTTAAAAAATAATATATTTTATATTTCATTTATTATATATTTAATATTATACATAGTATATTATATATTATTATAATTAAATTTGAAATATAATACAGCGTAATGTATTTCGTATCATGCAATACTATTCTAAATTCTCTTATGAAGTAATAAAATTGTGTTCGGCAATGATTGCACAATCACTACTTATTTGGATAGGAAAATTTTCTACGGAAAAGATTTCCTATTTACAGAATGTTAGTCGCGGCTGGCGTATCTACTCCAGCGTTTGGAAACTATACAAAACTTTTGCCAATCTAGCACGAACACTGCATTGTAGGAAGAACGGCGAACTAATACAACAAACAGATAAGAAGTTGTAATTGGAATTGGATAACGATTATATTGTTACCTGATGTTGCTATAGTAGCACAGATGCAAACAAAAGAAGAGAAGCTGCGTTTGTAGTTCTTTTTCCCTTCAAAGTCGTGGGCATGCTCACGCACCGGGAAATTATCTAAGGTCGAAACTCAAGTGAATCATATTGTAATAGATAAAATTTATGCTTTCGTAAAAAAAAAAAAAAAAAAAAAAAAAAAAAAAAAAAAATCACGCCATGTGTTTTTGACGGTATGAGAATGAAATTATTGCAGATCATTATCTTGGTAGCGATAATAGGTATAGTATCTTAACATTTTTAGGGCTCGGAACTGGACAGTAGGTGATACGGTGTACCGTAGTATGTACAGGAAGTATGTATCCACCATTTCATCAATGTTCCCGTCTGTCTGTGAATAGTATAAATGAAAAACGAAAAGACGGCTAAATACCAAACTTGGCAATACCAAATTTCTGCATCCTAAGGATGTAACAGGGAGATTAAAAAATTCTCATCCGAAACAACGCTTTCCACAAACAGAAAGTCGAAATGGTTTTTTAAAAAATGATTAACAAGTTTGATTATATTTCCAAATGTTTTAAGATATTTTCCTGACAAATTAAATTTGTGTTTCGAATTTTCTGGGAATAGCCTCTGAATTACTCTTCATTATAAATAATTTTGGTAACTGGTAAGAAATGAATCTTATTATCCAAAAACGTTGATCGTGGTAAGGTTTAATTTGTCAAACTTTTTGTGGAGTTAATCATTTTTTAGTATTGCTTAAGCAATCTGTATTTCCCATATCCTGTTGTAATAACAGGTACACCAATATCCGTAACATGTACCATGTGTATAATACTGGAAAAATAGTTAATAATCGTCTCTCTTGGACTCTGGAACAATCAAAGTTTTTCACCCTGCTCAGTGTGGATTCAGACGCTCTTATTCAACTTTGGACAGTCTAATAGCGTTAGACTGAAGCATTCATACAGAAACAACACGTCAGCGTAATCACCTTTGACCTGGAGAAAGCTTATGATATGGTATGGAGAAATAACGTGCTTTCTGTATTAATACGTAACGACATATCTGGCAATATGATTCCATTTCATCTATAACTCCCAACTTAAACGACATATTCAAGTACAAGCAAATGATATATTATCAAAGAAGATCGCTGTAATATACGTACTTCCTCAAGGATCTGTTATTAGTGTTACCTTATTCTTAGTAGCCATAAATGATATTCTCACAAAAATAAGAAATTCAGTAAAAGGCTATATTTTTGCTGACGACCTCACTATTACTTGTGTGGAAGTAACATAGACACAATGCATGAAATCCTACAGAATGCGCTGAAATCCCTTGAGGATTGGACCACAACTACTGGCTTCAAATTTTCAGTTCCCAAAACAAAACAAAAAAAATATATTATATTCAATAAAACAAAGCTGTATTTTTCAGCACCAGTTTTAATGATGAATGGTCAGATAATCTCTCAGGTGGAAACTGTCAACATTTTAGGAATGGTTTTCGACAAGAAGCTTACATGGATACCACACCTGAAACTTCTACGTGATGATTGTGGCAGAAGATTAAATATTCTTAAATCTTTAGCTGCACGAAACTGGGGAGCAGACGTCTAGGTACTGATTACTTCCTATTAGTCAATTATAAGATTTAAACTGGACTATGGTTGTGTAGTTCATAACTCTGCTAAGCCCTCAGCCCTTAGAATGCTGGACTCCGTTCAGACATCTTCAGTGAAAATAGCACTTGGAGCATTTTGGACTAGTCCAGTTAATAGTTTACTAATTGAAGCTAATGAACCCCCTCTAGCTGTTCGACGTAATCAATTGAGTATTTCCTATGCTCTAAATCTCAAATCTAGGCCAGAGTGTCAAACGTGTGATTACATCTTTCCTGAAAAGAACAAGTTTCACTTTAAGGACACAAAGAACCCTACACACTTTGCACCATTTCATGTGAGAATCCAACAAATTCTGGAAGATCTAAACAGCAGTATTCCTCCAGTAATGGAAACAACCCCATATAAGAAGGATTTTTCTTGGAGACTTCACCCAGTCCAGATAAACTTTGACCTTGCACACAAAACTCCAAAAGTCGATGTGCACAGTAGAATTTATAAACAGATGTTCAACGAAGCACTAGAAAAATATCCATACTATAGACACATATACACTGATGATTCGGTAACTAATAACGGTGGTGGATATGCAATAGTTATTGACCCTGAGAACAAGATACTCCATAAACTACCGCATCTATCCACTATTTTCACATGTGAATTGTTTGCTATTAAGGAAGTTCTGTCATATATTAATGAAATGGACAGTAATACACCTTTTCTCGTGCTCACTGATTCCAGAAGTGCTCTTTTAGCAATCCAAGATCTTTCAGCAACTCATCCTCTCATTAATGAAGTACATCACAAGCTTCACAACATCTCTATGAAGAACAGAACAGTTAATGTGGATTCCCTCGCACACTGATATTTGTGGAAACGATTTGGCTGACAAAGCAGCCAAGGATGTAACTAATCTACCAAGTATAAATTCCAAAACTAAAGTGCCTTTTCAAGATGTCAACGTTTATTTAAAAAGAACACTCTGCAACACATGGTGACAAACTTGGTTTAATTATCCGAAAAGCAAGCTTCATGTTGCAAGAAGTAATTCTACAGAGCCCTTTTCAGTTAATTTCCTAAGTCGCCGAGACCAAATACTCATAACCAGAAATCTAATTGGACATACGAAACTCACTCACTCCTATATGCTATCTAAGGAGCAACCACCCGAATGTACAGCCTGCAGTACAAGAAACACTATTCAGCATAAAATCGAGAACTGCCAGCAGTATATCTACAGGGAAAATTCAAGATTCCAGGCAATCTACATCTGTCAACGTGCGGTACAAATGCATGTCATAGATTAATCTATACAACAAATTATTGTAAAATGTACTACACAGTGCATTCTTGCTTAAATTTGTTAAAATTTAAATGTTAAATATCTGTTAAAATACATATGACATTGTTAAATTCAAGTTAAACATTGTAAAATAAATTGTATAATGTAACGTATATGTCGTTGTATGACTTGTATTAAAGTTTGTAAATGTGTTATTTTTTTAAGTTGCTATAAGACCATGCAGTTAGGCGAATTTAAATAAATTGTTACAAAAAACAGTTGTACAAGTAAGAGTGCAAAAATCATATGGATTGACACGTGGGCTTTTGTGTATTGTCATGCAATGACTTAAATTTACGATCTGAGTTAATCAACTTAATATTTAAGTGACTGCAGTATCTGGGTACCGTTTAATATTTGTTGAATAAAGCTCTAGTTGCAGTATTATGTTTTTCTTTCCATTAGAATAGCTTTCTTTAGCATCTAAAATCATACTGAGGGCTTTGACCTGAGAAGCAATTGATGTTGTTGAATGATTTATTCTCTCAGCTGTAGGTTTCTGTCTTTGGGTTTAGTTACCCACGCTTGCATTCCCATACTATTTGAGGAAGGGAGTTAATTATTTTGGATATAGACAAATTTCTGACATTAGCGGAAATCGAACTGGTAACCTTCGCTTTGCGCCCGGTGTACTTCCTTTACCGAATATTATTTTCCGTGCTTCCTACAAGGGCGGTTGAGGTCGTTAGGCTTGAACTCGTGAACGGGAGATCTAAAGTTCAAATCCCTCCAGCGCCAATACTGTAGACAGTTTTTCCAGATATTCCTCAGGCTTCATAACAGTTAAGCGCATAATTGCGTAGTGAAATATGACGAAGACAATGATCATAAATGACAATGCAAACGCCAAATTTACTTTTGAAATTGTCATCGTCGGCTAAATAGCAGCCAAAGAAAATTTAAATAATGACCATTAATTGCCTGCAAATATGCGCAACTATTCCAGGTTAAAGTCATAGATAAGAGTTTTTCCTTTTGAAAGAGGAAATTTATATATGGTGAAATCTGTTTTTGTGAGCTAGTTTTACCCAGTCTGAGCTAATCGTACAGCGAAATGAAAAGACGTAGATTATTCAATGAAAAATAATATAAGATTTTTCACAACTTCTTGTGGTCCTTGGAAACCTGCAAAATTGTCAACTTAAAATTTATTGCTATCTTTTCGCCCGATTGGAACAGATTAGATTTTAATGCTGCAAAATGCGTAATTTCGCGCAATAAAACTCAACATGTGAATGGATGTATTTCATTTAGTAGGCGGCAACACCACTAATTGCCGCATTGACACAGCATGGGGGGGGGGGGGGTGACAATACTTAATATATTAAATGTTTATTTAAATAGTAAATAATTGCAACAGTCACAGTAGTCTGTTATATCACCTTTGGTAATCTAAGCTTCAAGAACGGTAGGTGTTATATGCATACGTGACATTTTGCATTTACAGGTGGTGACCCGCTCGACACATGGTATGCACTGACCTCTACAGAAAAACGCTCGGATTAATCAATGTAACGACGACCTGGAAAATGGCAGTGCGGAGAGAAAATGCCACTTTTGTTCTTTTCACGTTCAAGTAACCGAGTTTACATTCGCTTCCCTCGGTGCCCTTAGAGCGGCCCAACACGTTTATATGCTACACGTGTCTGCTTTCACCAATATAGGTCTCTGCTGTCTCCAAAAGATAAAAAAATAACTCTTGTTTTAAGCTTATGTAACACAAGTGCTGCTTATTTGAGCTTAACGAATGATTTTCACTTTAGTGTCAGATCTGCCATTATTATTATTATTATTATTATTATTATTATTATTATTATTATTATTATTATTATTATTATTATTATTATAATTATTATTATAATTATTATTATAATTATTATAATTATTATTATTATAATTATTATAATTATTATTATTATTATAATTATTATAATTATTATAATTATTATAATTATTATTATTATTATAATTATTATAATTATTATTATTATTATAATTATTATAATTATTATTATTATTATAATTATTATAATTATTATTATTATTATAATTATTATTATTATAATTATTATTATTATTATTATTATTATAATTATTATAATTATTATTATTATAATTATTATAATTATTATTATTATAATTATTATAATTATTATTATTATAATTATTATAATTATTATTATTATTATTATAATTATTATTATTATTATTATTATTATTTATTATTATTAATTATTATTTATTATTATTTATTAATTATTATTTATTATTTATTGTTAATCTTATTGTTAGTATTATTATTTAGTAATTCACAATAAAAGAGCTGTCATTTTCTGCGAGTCACATCCCTGAGATAACTTTCACTAGCAGAAAGTGATGTATTTTGTATTATGCTTTTATTGTACCTATACATGCGAATAATCATAATAGTATTAACTTAATCTAATTCGTTTTAACCAACCAAACCGTTTTTATAGTTTCATTACAACCAAAATCGGACAATTATTTGACACTAAACTACATGAAAATTCTGAATAATATACTAGGGCCCGGATTTTGATGAGTCGTCTTTTTTCTGAGTAGTCAGAGAAGATAGAGAAGATGCTTATCGGAAATTAAGTGCATTCTGGAACAAATACGTTAGATATACATTGTTTTTATGGGTCATCAAAATTCATTTTTTCCACATTTTTATAATAGCCATTTGTTAACATTTAAATGCATTTTCTTTCTTTTTCGCGAATTTATAGGGCATTTTTATCTGTAGCCCGAAATACGGGGCCCGGGTTCAATTCCAGTGGCGGACCTGACCCTGACCCTGACCCGTGGGCTTTTTGGGAGATTTTAAAATAATCTGTGATTAAAAGTTCATTTATATATATTTTATGAAATAGTAACTTTGTAAGTGTGGTAACCATGTAATTGACACAGGTCAGCGTCCTAACAGTGCTGGTGAATTTATGACGCATTAATTCGAGGAATCGCCGATTACATCATGCAGTACGTATGCATTGCATCCATAGAAAAAACATTTGCGAGCTCTTCAAAATGTGAGACAAGCGTCTCAGTTACTGCTAAAAGAAGCGTCTTCGAGTCAAGTAAAAAGTCATCTTCCTTTTATAAAGAATTATGTTAAGTGTTTGTTAGTGGAAATATTCCGCTAGGAAAATTAAGTAATTCCAAGTCACGAGATTTTCTTGAACGTCACTGTGGTCATACAATTCCAGATGAATCAACTTTGCGTAAAAGTTACCTAAAAAAATGTTATGAAGACACGTTAAACAGATTACTGAATGTGTGAATGGAAAAAAAATGTATTAATTGATGAGAAAACCGATTCAGAGGGGCGTTATGTAGCCAGTGGTACGCTAGAAGCTACTAGTGCCGGACAAATGTTTCTTCTCACCTCAGAGGTTATGGAAGCTGTTAACCACTGCCAGATATGCAAACTGTTCGGTAAATCCATGTGTTTATTGTGGCCTAGTGGAATACAGCATGACAACATGCTCCTCTTCCTAACAGATGCGGCGCCTTACAGGGTAAAGGCGGCAAAATCGATCCGTGTTTGGCCCATGCTTTTCATCGAATTGCGGAACAGGCCAGATCAACATTTGCAAAAGTAGATGCACTAATTTCCACAGTAAAGAAATTATTTTTGAAAGCGCCAACCCGAACTATGTACTTCAAAGAAAACGCCCCTAGTGTAACTTTGTCCCCGACACCAATTTAGCACGCTGGGGTACATGGTTAACTGCATTGTCACCTCTGTGACCATTTTCAAGTAGTGAGAGAAGGTGAATTGCTTAGATAGGGTAGATTCTAAGACAATTGAGAGCGCACAGGATCTGTTTTCTGAGACCCAAATCCAAAGTAAATGAGCTTTCATTAAATCAAATTTTACATTTTTGACGGATACCATAACCCGCATTGAAGAAAGTGGCATGATATTGGATAAGTAGATTGAGTTAGTAAGAATTGCGGAAGAGAGGGTACAAAATGTAAAAGGTAAGATTGGGGACAAAATTAGACAGAAACTAAAATTTGTGTTGGGCAAAAATAAAGGATACCAAACAGTTTGTCAGATTGCCGATATCTGTCAGGAGAAAACTTCAGAACTGATATTTCTGAACAGGATTTAACAGGCACTGACATATTGTTTTTCAAACATGCACATCTGTGTAAGTTGAGAGAAGTTTCTCAAAGTATAAAGCAGTTTTAGCTGACAACCGCCGTTCCTTTACTTTTGATAACTTGAAGATGACAATGGTGGTGTACTTCATCGCTAAGTAAGGTATGTTTTGGCTAATGGGTACAGTAACTTACTTTTTCATATTTTATAAAATTGAAAATGACCCGATGAATTTTTAATTTATTTAGTAGCAATAATTGTATTATTTACTAAGAAAGTAAATTTTAAAATGTGGTTATTCGAACCATATATTCATTATTTGTCTCTGACATTATTACTTTATTATTAGGAAAGAAATTGTTAATTTTTGTTATTTCATTTTTTTACATTTTATGTGCATTTTTTGTATTTTAAGGGCATTTTATAGCTCATTTTTAGAGAATTTTTAAGTAAACAACTTCCGGCCCTAATTATAACATAAGTACAGTAATAGAGACAGCAAAAAGTATGTTTTCATGTGCCTTATTTGAATTCAAGTAGAAGTAGTCGAAATAAGACAAGTGAACGTAGGATAAAATAATCAATGCCGTGGCCGGGATTTGAACCACAGATCTCCGGTTTCCGTCCGGTCGCTCTTAACCTTTGAGCTACCATGGTGAACGTGCCGTCATGAAAATAAATTCTCCAATTGACTGGTACGTTTTACCGATAAACTGTTAGGGGCCCTTGTATTCGAGATACACACTGTTTGCGGCGACTTATTGTTAGTACTTGATTCCCAGTCTTCAACATTAAACCATTATTATTATTAAGTTAATTAATGGAAATTAATCTTTTATCCATGCTAGCCGTGTATAGGCTAAGGTTTTGGATAAATAGGATAAAATGTTTATCGCTATTTGTAATCGGCATACTGGATATTATATAATCGATTATCATTCAATCAAATAACGAGCTCATAGCTTACCGAAATAACGATAGTAAGTTGCTTTTTATAATTTGCTACCTTTTTAAATTGATATATACTTAAGGATACCTATGAATGAAAATTTGAAATTCTGAACTAATAATGCTAGCTTTAAGATTTATACCACAGATGTAACTTACTGCAAATATGACACAGCCAAAATTTTATCAATTTCACTTAGATAGTTTGGAAAATATGGTCAAATTTATTACTTTTGGTTACGTCATCTAAAAAGTCGCTTGCGACAAAATAACTTAATTTTTGGTCTAATGTTTTAACAGGTTCCCAATACATCTATTTTTTGAATTTACCCTAGCTTTCATTGTGTCTCAATAACTTTAGACTCCTGAAATATTAAAGCTATGAATATGGCTTTGTTGCCCAAAACTTGAAATTTTTGTGTTTTGAAGTAACGAAAGTGTGCTTAAATGCATCTCACAATAAAATCCAGGGCAATTTCTATTCGCTGTGTCTCTATGAAGTGTGTAGCAAGTTTCATTAGTCTAACTAAAAGGTGCATCTTAAATGATGAAAAATGCTGAAATGTTCAATAGCTAGAAAACAAGGATAAAGAATTAGAATTCATATCTAACACTAGCATTCACGTAACTTTCAAACTAGATTAGAGCATTTAAAAATGGCTCGCGGATGCTATCTAAACATTCTTTGGATTCAGGGAGTCTTACACTATTTTATAAACCAAAAAGAGTAAAAGGTGATTTTTGAAAATATTCATGAAATTTCAGTCACAATATCCTTAAGTTACATTTGGTTGATTTTAGTTTATTCTTATTTAGTTTTATTATTTTATTTATTGTTAGGTCTGCGTGGCTTTAAAACTAATAAGTGTTTTTCTGGGGGGGGGGGGGGGATGGTACAAATTCCAAAAAAGTTAGATATACGGTACACAAATTGTGTAATTTTTTTTTCTTTTTCCATTTATACACCGCCTTTAATTGCAATGGTCATATCGGCGGCCGTTCTCCTTTGGAACATTTCGAAGGTATTAACTTGTATTAGTTGAGTTTTAATCATTAGATAAGGCACACATTCGCATTCGCACTCTCATTTATACTTCCAGACTGGGGAAGATTATCTTGGTCGGAGAAAAATCCCCACCTCCACCTCCGGGAATCGAAACTGGGACCCCTAGCACGGTAGGCAGGTGCTCTACTGACTGAGCTACGGTACCAGTCGCAAATTATGTAATGTCCGCTTCTTATGCATATTACGTATTCGGAATTGCGTCGATTGAATTAATAACCGAAAAACGATAACAAATTATATAGAAATTATTATGAACTCGTTTATGTTGATAGCAGCAACGAAAGAAACGATCTAAGTGTTCCTCCTGTCCAAATTTCGAAATAAAAGCATTATAGATAGTGTAAAATTTATTAGGAGCGCTTCTCGGAAAACCTAGTAATATGCCAAATTTGTTTGATTTCATTCTACACTATAGCTCCTTTTCCTTGAAAGTAATATTACAATGCCTGTTCTCATCTGGGATCTAACGTGATGTTACATTGTAATCGGTTTCCATTATTCTCAAGTGGAAAGGTGTATAACTAAGTAAATAAATAAATCACACACATACTCTCAAACACATTAGCGAATACAAAAGTTAAAAAAGGCGCTAGTTATATATGCAGATTTTAGAATTTATTTTACATGCAGATACTCTCATTCGCTCGCTTAAGTGGGCATTTCTGTTTATTATGTGACATAATAGTGTGAGAAGTCATTACTGCAATTAAAGCAATAAAAATCAGAAGTAACAAGGTACTCTAGTTACGATCTATAAAATCAAGATTGTATTAACATTAACATTATTCGTTTGTAACATATTGTCAGCTAGATGCAAACTACCTCTTCATACTTTTTAAGCATTATACTTTTAAGTTTCTAGTATATGTTAACTGTTATAAAAACGCATTGACCTATTGTACGAATTATTGCGTAATATAGATAATTCATAGAATTTTAGGTTAATTATAGGTTAATTATGGTTAAATATAGTTGCGATGAGTGATCTTACAAAGGAATTTCAATTGTTCATTTCATTTATGTGTAATAAACTGCCAGACTTAGAAGATAATCTAAGTACATTTTTTTTTCAGTAAAAAGAAGCTTGCAAAGGACTATAAAATATATTTCTAGTTCATTTTAGAGCCCAGAAATATTGCGAAATGTAATGCAGTTTTCTTTTTTCTCTGGAAATTAATCTTCTGTGATGGATGTATCAACGTTTATACTGTGCGGACATTCTGTTAATAACACATCATAAATCTACAGACATAACTGCTGACTCCTCAATCTTGAAAGAACAAAAAGAACTAGGCTAGGTTGTAATAGGATACCGTTGAAGAGGTTAGTGCAGTGCCCGCTGCGGCTAATGACTTGGGTCACGTGACATGTTTCACGTGCATCAACTCTACTCGAGCTCGTAATCTTCGTAATTAGGATACCGAATTTTTTCCCCTAGTGTGCCTATGTCTCATTGACATCAGAATTAAAGCGAGCATGCCCGCATAAGCCAAAGTTGCTTATGAAGCATCTGAAAACTATTGTTATCCCTCCGCAGGGGCGAGGTTTTGGGCTATGTCAATCGATACAATACCGTAGCCTTGCCCTGGCTGGGTGGCTGGGGCAACTTTGCGTGGGAGGTTGTGTCGGTGACGTCACGCTGTCTGCCGATGCTCAACCATGACGTAGGCCAAACTCCCATTCACTTTGTGCGGAAGAAAATCGGAAAGGTGCACACATTTCCATTTCTTGTACTTGAGGCATTTAATTTTAAAACTTGCGTTAAAAAGGTTAAAACATTATTTTGAATATTGAAAATGTTCAGAAGTGCTATTTATAATTAATATAGTGTCACGTTTCTTCATATATTATCATTGTACATAGGAGTTAACAAATTTAACACACAAGCATTATTTTGTATATATTTCCTGTTATACGAAATATTCATCTGGGATGGTTTCAGAGGAACCTAAAGGAAGCTGAAACAAGTCAAATGCATCAAAAGTAGCTTGACACAACATGCTGCTTGATATTCATTCTCTTAAAGGAATTCATGAGAGGACACACGCAAATTATCAGAGTATTTTGTTCAAAGTATCGTAAAATTCAAATTAATAGGAAATATTTTGCGAAATATTAAAGGAAAGAAATTCTTATCATTAATTTCCAAAACTAATATTTTGTCTTAAACTATCCCAAAGTTTTACTCCACAAAAATTGTCATGCAGTAAGATTAGTCGTTGAGAATGAAGGGACTTCAAAAGCTATGTAAAAAGCCCAAGTTAATAAATTTTCATCATACCAGCATCTCATTCTTGAATTAAGAATTTGTTAAATAATTTTGGAGAGACACAGAGAGATAGAGGGAGAGAAAGAACAAATAAATGACTTCATATGGGGAAACTATACAAAAAGTTCTCTTGCATCCTTAAATATGTAATTTGATGGACTTTCACGTTTTTTTTTTATTTACGTCTCTCTCTCTCTCTCTCTCTCTCTCTCTCTCTCTCTCTCTCTCTCTCTCTCTCTCTCTCTCTCTCTGGTGTACGTGAAACATTTCTGTTATTTTTTTTACTAAGTAAACCTCAAAACCATTTCCAAAACCAGCTATTTCCAATGAAAACGCTCTGAATTTTAGAGTAGATAAACTTTGATTTCGTTTACCTTGCTCAATTAAGGGAAAACTCAATGTAACCAAAGCAACTGTACTTTTTCTGGACGAGTGGGTTGCTTTAGTTGTACAGTTTTTAAAAACTTTTCTGGCAGATTTATAGTGCATTATTTTGTAATGTAAATCGTATATAGCACTGGTAAACTAATCTGGGAATCACTTAATCTGATAATCACCAATGTTAATATAACTTTAGGCCAGAAATCATAAATATTGCAGCTTCCACATTGTACAGCAATAGTAACAAAATGCAAGATGTGTTCATTACGAGTGAAAGTGTTCCACCGTGGAGGTTACTGCAGTGCGCTGTGCGCTTGCGCCCTAATTGCAATTGAAACTTAAGCTGTATTTGCCAAGGTCCTTTCATGAGTAGTATCTTCAGTTTTTTTATAAAAATATTAGTTTTATATTCAGTTTAATTTTCTTGTAGGTGTGCGAGGTACGATGAATTATTGCGACTACCTCTGCTTGTGATTGGCGTGCCTCTATGCAGAGGTCCTGTATTCAATTCTCGACTATTGTAAATGTTTTAGTTATTTAGAGACATTCTTACTCTGAAGTAGGAACATAACATAAGATGTAGTTTAAAGCTGAAAGAGGTAATAAAACCCAGCATACAGCTTTGCATTGGGGATTAGCGTGTCATAATCTCAGATCTACCGGTTTCGGGTCCGATTCCCGGCAAGGGCAGATGGATGCTTCAATTCGAATAATTAGCTACCCTATACAGAGTTTGAAATTACGACGAATGTGTTTCCTACAAGAATGAATTTAAGAAGAAAGAAAAACCAATTGCTTACTGTTAAGCTGTTTATATATTGTATAAGCTATAACCTCCTAATCGTAGAACATAAAAGGAAGCCTAAAGTGGTACAATATTTTAAATAAATAATTATATGAATCAAAAGCTAGTTATAATTGCGATGAATAGTGATTTTTTTTTTTTTTTCTATAGTCAAAGCTTATGATAGCACCTTAAGATCGCAAATGCAGATTGTAAATGGAAAGACATTAAGATTAAACGAATAGAAAGAAAGAAATAATTGATTGATAGTGAACGAATTCTGAATTAATTCGTCGCACGAAGGTAAATGAAATATTAATTTTAGTCCGAGCAAAGAATTTGAGACATAAAATATGGATAAAGAATCTCATAGCTTGAATAGTATCATTTACCAGGAACTTCGTGATGATAAAATATGGCTTTTATTTAACTGACTGAAAACCCCTTGCTTAACAGTAAAACTTGACTAAAACGGACCCCTTGTATGCCGGAAACCTAGAAAAACCGAAAATTAAATTTCGGAATGGAGTTATTTACCATGTAAAATTATACTCTAAGCCGGAAAACTGCCCAAAGCGGAAACTGAAATACTTTTCGAGAACAGTTTGCGTAAATAACCCGATTAAAGGTTTACTGTGAAAAGTGTAATAATTTTGAAGGCGACTGTGCTTGCACCGAAGTCCTATGAAACATAGTCGTAAACTGTAATCCTTCGAGGAAAAGGGAAAACAAACCGTTACCTCTCTCAACTCTCTTCCGACACACATAGTAAGGATACAACTGTATTGCAGATATTCATTCTCAGTTTCGTTGTTATCAAGTACGAGTGGAAGAAAACTGAACTAGGTGACTTTTCAAAACATAGCTTGTTCACACAATTTCTGTAAAATGAGTTCTAAATATAAGATATCACTGGAGGAAACAATTGAGATTATTGAAGAAGATGAAAAGAACAAACGTCCAGTTAAGGAAATAACTGTGCTGTTTAAAGTGCTGAAAAATCAGATTTAAGAGATTTTGAAGAAATAAAATTAAAGATGAGTGTCGGAGGGAACAGCAGGGCATCACAAAATCTACAGGGTATGACGAGCTGAATTGCTCTATGTTCGTTTGTTAGTGCGAGTGCTAAAAGAATTCCCATTTCTGGACCATTGCTCCAGACTCAAGCTTTAGAGTCGGCAAGACAATTTCAGAGCTTCCAATGGATGACTGTAGAGTTTCAAACATCCCCATAACATTGTTTTGAATGCTGTGTGTGGTGAAACGAATGGTGCTGATATGTAGACAGTTGCAGACTGGAAAGGAAAATTTGAAAACTGACAGAGAAACTAGGCGAACTAAAATTATTGTATATGAGTTGATAATATAGTAGGTACATACTGCATACCAGCCTTATTTGCATTTCATTCTACATTATTCCTTTACTGTAAACCTGTGCGACTATTTCATTATTTATTTATATTCAAACACAACCCTTTGTATGATGGAAACCTGTGTACACGGAATATAAATGCCGGAACGAACCTTTTAGAGAGGTTTTATTGTACTTCATTTAAAATGGTACGTAGGGTGAATAATGTCTGCCCATAATATTTTTATAAGTATATGATAGCGCAGTCCTATAGCATAGTTCAGTAATGGTGTCACTGCACTCTTACTCGGAGAATCTCTATTTGTAGTGGCCCCTTTAACTTTTTTGATCATATGGAAGACTTAATTTGAGTAAGAACTGATGGTGCTATTGCTCGCTAAACTGTAGGTTTAGCTCCAGCGGAGAACCAATCCGGAACCTCTGCTTTGAGAAACCAGGAGTGCTGAACTTCCAGATATTTTTTTTTACTGTGTAAACATCTCAGTTATCCATTAAATTGCATAATTTTTCAATGCAGTGACGATATAATATTGTTAGATATTTTAGTGCTGATCACTGTCATAGATATAGTTGTTAAATTAAATGTTGCAACCAGCAGTTACTAACATGGTTCAAATTTCTGCAGTGGAAAATGACATTGTCTTTGGTCATTAAACTTTCAGGTGCCACATCCCTTAAAAAGGGCATACTTTTACTGTTGTATACGATGCTCTTTTTGTTTCTCCATAAAACATAGAAATTTGTTCCATTCCCTTTTAGCGGAAAACGTTAAAAAATGACGATGTGTTACAAGCTCTTTGATTATGCTGGCAGTTAATGGCTATCGGCTAATCGCTAAAACATCTTCTGGAAAGAGCATCGCTGCTGAGCATTTTAACTTATACAGTAAAACCGGCCTAAAACGGACCCCTTATATGCCGGAAACTTTGAAAAGCGGAAAGTAACTTTTGGAACGGAGCCATTTCCCATCATACTCTATGCCGGAAAACTGCCTCACGCGGACACGGAAATATTTTTCGGGAACCGTTTGCGTAAATAACCTTACTAATCGGATTACTTTGTGTAATGGGTTTCAATGTATGTATTTTAAAAAGCGCAGTAATTTTGAAGGCGACTGTACTTTGCATCGAAGTTCCATTAACCATAAAACCAAACTGTAATCCTTCGAAGAAAAGGAGAAAACAAACCATTAGCTCTCCCAGCTCTTGCAGTACACATGGTAAAGGTACAACAATTTGCAGGGTGTTCATTCTCAGTTTGTGGCTCAGTGGTTAGACCGCTTGGCTCTCACCAAGGCGGCCCGGGTTCTATCCCAGGCGACCGCAAAGTGAGATTTATGGTGGACAACACGGCGCTGGGGCGGGTTTTCTCTGGGATCTCCATCATCTCATTCCACCGGTGCTCCATCTTCATCTCGTGTATCATCACTACACACACACATATTCTCAGTTTCGTTACAAGTTATCAAGTACCCACGAGTAGAAGAAAACTGAACTCTAATGATTGTATACACTAGTTCTTTAAAATGAGTTTTAAACATAATACATTATTACTCTACTAAAATTAAGGTTATTGAAGAGCACGAGAAGAGCAAACATCCAGCTAAGGAATCAACAGTTCAAAGTGGGAAGAACTCAGATTTATGAGGTTTTGAAGAAAAAAAATTAGAGGAATGGTTAAAGGGAACAGCAGGGCATGTGAAACGCATCACAAAATCTACAGAGTATGACGAGCTAAATCGTGATTTCTTCGAATGGTTTGTTAGTGCGTGTACCATAGTAATTCCCTTTTCTGAACCATAGCTTCAGACTCAAGTCTTAGAGACAGCAAGAGAATTAGGCAAATACAATTTCAGAGCTTCAAATAGGTGGCTCCAGTGTTTTAAACATAGCCATAACATTTATTTATTTATTTTTATTTATTTATTTATTTGAATGCTGTGTGTGGTAAAGCAAAATTATGTTGATATGAGACATTTGCAGATTGGAAAGGGAAAATTGAAAACAGAGAAACTAGGTGATAAACTGTAATAAAATTATTGTATGTAAGTTGAAAATATATTAAATAATACGTATCATTCTATTATTATTTGCACTTAATTCTATATTATTCTTTCCCTGTAAACCGGGGCGACCCTTTCGTAATTTCTTTGTATTCAAACACAGCCCTCTGTAAGACAGAAACCCGTTTAATCGGAAGGTAAATGCCGGAACAGTCGCGTTCCGTTTTAGACAGGTTTTACTGTACATCGGAGGGAAAACAATTTAAGGTGTAGGAGGTATTAATTACATTTGGTAGACGAAGGCATGGCTGCTTGGCAGATCTCATATTCGCCGGTCCAGCTATGCGCAACGCATGAATGAGGCGTGCCCATGGAAGCGCCTGCGACTTGTGAATACTTCTTCGTTTTTAGGAAGTTCGATGACCAGCTTTGCATATGAACCTGCTGTGTGTGTTTTGAAAGAAATGGAAAGAATCTGTTCTTTCGTATTAGGAAGTGCACTTACTTTTAATTCAGTTAAACCTGTATTTAGAAATTCAAATAACAATATAACGACTCTATATATTTTAGTAGTCTTTTACCACGTCTCATTAAACATTTCTTCTAGTTATTCAAAGAACTTAGATCCGCATGGGTACGCAGAGGCTAAACGACTGACTTCATTCAAATGGCAGCCTCGGGCGGCTAAGGAATTTCATTTGTCGAGCAGATGGTCTAAGGGTGCAAAGTCGTGGTAGGTTCTAGAGCGTCTACCACAGCGTTACGCGAACATCTACAGTCCACGCTGGCATCTCCACTTCACCCAAAATTATCCTGTATATTTCACTCAAAACTTGTCCATCTCTCTTTAAAGACTCAGAAATTTCACAATCCCACTATCAGAGCGAATCATCTTTGATGTCTATAAACGAAAGTTTTCAAATCTCGGCGTTCCAGTCAGTCTTTAACAAAATAGTTCGTTAGTTTTCGACCCACTCTAATATTCAGTTATTTTTTATAAATGATCGGAAACTTTTCCTTTTTTCTGCACTACGTACTTACACAAGGTACAAATAATATTGTTTTCTACCGAAACATTTGATACCGATATTCTCCTGAAATACGCGTTTTGAGACTCCCTTAAAAAGAAGCTGTGGTCTGTGTTATAAAGAGGTCTGTGTTTTCTTGTGAAGAGCAGAACTAATTAAGAAAAGTGGTTCAAGATCAAATCGGGTATTTAAATTCATCTTCCAAAAATGCGACATAAACCACGGCGTAACAATTGGCAAGTGAGTCAGAGCCGGTCAATCCGTCAACCGGCCCCACGCCTACATACGCAGGACAGAGGTGGGCGATCATCCGGCCCACATGGGGAGATGTGGTCAGCATCATAGCATCTTGACCTGGATTCGCTGCTCAAATTTCTCACGGTCCTATACCTGGGGCTTAAAGTCCTCATCTCCCAAGAGTGGAAGCGAATCCGGGCGCATTTCCTGACAAGGCAACCAAAGCATAACCCCTAGCCCACTACGCCACGGCGCAGGACAAGAATGCGACATGGAGGAAAAGTATTATTAAAAAAAATGATTTTTCTCACATGGCATTAACGTTTGAATTAAATTACCACATGTTTAACTCGTATTTTCATGATAAGTGAAATGTTTATCTTGAATTTTCCAGGAATAACTTCTGAAATCACTTCATTGTGCGAATTACTTTTCCATAATTGTTAAACTATAAGGAATAAACAATATCTTAATGCGCAAAAAATGTACAGTTCATTAAAAATGTAACTTATGTGTGGGGTTAACTATTTGAGATTTTCATTCTTATTGGTTTGAATTTTTCATACTTGCTTTTTTAAAATATCAATCTTTTTTTTCTTTTGAGTTTCTTTTTGTTCCTTTCTTTTGTTGTTTATGCAGAGAGAATGAAATTTCAAGGTTATCATAACAACCACCCCTTAAATCTTGGACCATTCAAACTTACTGTGTTCCCCTGTTCCCATTATACCTACAAGGAATAATAAAACTACAAATATGTCTTGATTAATATCGAGTAGATTGAGAAATAAGCAGTTGTAAGGATAGTTTGTATAATAATGAGTGGAGCAGGAAAATCATACCTATGAACATGTGAAAGAAGTCTTGCCAATGTGGCCCTCCCCATTTATTGCCTTAATATACACTACAAATAAAACCAAGGTTCCAAATCATTCAGCAGTACTTAATGTCTTGGAACTTGGAACATGGTGTTTGATGTATTTACGAATCCAAGGAGATGCTGGCAGTTGAAGTTCTGATGTTATATAGATTTTCATTCTTTCACAGATTCGCAAAGCTGTAAAACTAGAAAATAAAAATCTGATCTGTTGTATTCAAATGACTTTCTTCACTCGCTTTTCTGAATGATATTCTCGCAAAAGCTTATTCTTATGCCTGTTTCTTGTTAAGATAAACTTGTATTACATATTTGCAAGTTTATCAGGTATAACCATTATACAGAAGGATAAAGCAATAAAGTGTTACAAGTAATGGCTTTGAATTCCCATGCTCTTTGCAAGACAGGAAAAGATGAACATAGATTTACCATTTGAAAAAAACATAAGTACTTGAAAATGTACACCAATAGTAAACAATATTTCGGATACAGATTAACTCAAAATCAAAATGTTGCATAAATACTAAACTTAGTACCTAAATTCTACCTTCCAAAGATAAAACAAGAGGACTTTTAAAAAATCTTACCACACGAAACAACCCTTTACATGAAGAAACTTTATTGAAAAGAATTAAAAAAGCTTTTAATTTTTGCAAAAATAGCTGACAATTTTTTTTATTAAAATAGCATAATTTTACATTTACATGACAAATTAAATTCAAGATGTAAACATATGTTCTGTCATTTAACATATTTTAAATATATAGATTATAATTAAAATTGTTAGCAGTTTTGAAAAATGTTCAATATGAAGATAGTTTAAGGGAGGAGGGAACTTTTCCTGAAAAATATTTTATCATTGGAACCTACTAAACATTATAAAATGATTATAATACAAAGTTTGGTATTAAACTAATTTTATTTTTGATATTTTCTACTATTGTTTGAGATGCAATATTTCCCTACCTCAAATTATGCACTATTTGTCAGTAATACTAATTCACGAATAATATTTTGAAAGGCAAAATCACGTTAACAGCATATATACAAGGTATTTAAATATATTTGTGAAATCTTTGAAATGTATGTATCGTATTTTAAGTAATAGGCTAGGTAACGGTAGTTCAAAATTAAGTTGCCTGTATAGGAAAGTTAAGCCATGATTAGTTGAAATGTGTTATAAACAATTGCAAGAGGTATTTTAAATAAATATAGTTTTTCCAATATTTGTCTTTTCTTCGTTACAGAGGTCAAGCAGGAGTTGGAGGATTTGATGGCCGACATTAAAAAAACTGCCAACAAAGTCCGTGCCAAATTAAAGGGTAAGTTTTATTATTTTAACTGTGTGCCTTTTTTACAGTTTGAAATATCACACTGGAGTATTGTTTCCTGTGATAGAATATAAGCTGTGGTTAATACTAGTTCTGTTTGTTTATTTTTTTCCAAATTATCATATAAAACAAATATTTTAGTGGTGAAGTTTGAAAGCGTAAAGAGAGTAATTCTGTGGTTATGATAAATATTACTTCTGTCAGGCAACCTGGCCTCAAGATACTTCTAAAAACTTCTTGATATGTTAAAATAAAAAAAATATGAGAGAAAATAAAATCTAAACCAAAACAATCTACAAACTCATTTATTCATAATGCAAACAGAATTAGAACTTCTTAAAACCAGTGTGCTGTTCACCATAGAATGTGGTACTGTGCTAAGAAGTGAATGCCATTTTTAGCTCAATATGTATAAAATATATTTTAATGTTGACAAAACCATATACTGAATAAAAATGCTGCAGTTAATCTCTTAAGAAAAATTGATAGAATAAGGAGAGGTACTTTTTGTAACCATGGTATGATAACTTGCATATGAAGCTTGGAGTTAATATACAAAGTCAAATAAATCACCTTTGGACATGGTGTTTGTTTTCAGTTCATTTGCGTCAAATATAAATTTCACTGACTTGAATTCACTCTGTGCATTGGTCTTCAAATTTATTATTTTTTTTTTTTTTTTTTTTTTTATTTTCCTTTAGCAAACAAGGATTTTAAAAAAAAATGTTTAACTTGTGCGCCTGTGTTTCCATCTTGTCGCATCTCTTTTTCCATTAAGAGTGTACCTTTATGTAATATGGGTTTAGTTCATTTAAAATGTTTTCTTGATGTGTCATTTGTTGCTTCTGGTGAAGAGAAGCCATAAAGTGTGCGTGCGCGCACTTGCATACACCATTTCAGTAGTTT
Source organism: Mantis religiosa (assembly GCA_030765055.1). Classification (NCBI taxonomy): domain Eukaryota; kingdom Metazoa; phylum Arthropoda; class Insecta; order Mantodea; family Mantidae; genus Mantis; species Mantis religiosa. The sequence continues at coordinate 104,608,702 of CM060951.1, read as the reverse complement.
ATTTTTTTTAAGCATGCAAATTGTTATTAGAAATAGTTTTCACATATATCCCGAAAAAAATATTAATTTTATATTAAGCTGGTTGCCCACAAAATGATTATCAGCAGATACTCTGAAATTTACTAATGAATTAAGTCAGGCACGTATTCAAAGTCAATTTCCGGGGGGGTCCAAAAATCTACGTTGAATTATTTGCTTTTGATAATTAATCAGGGATGTATTTTTATCATGTTAGTAAAACTAAAAACAGATGTAATATATTACATTCACATTACTTTCTCCACCCAATCTTCTACAAATTGTTCTCAGAAAAGCTTGTTTTTGTCTTGTTTCTTGGGATAAAGTCTATAGAAAGACCTTTAATTGCACACTTTTGTTCTTATACCTGGGATAAAGTGATATAAGCAGCATCAGATATTTAAAAATGAACCACTAACTGATGCATTTGAAGTATTAGATCTCCTTGAATGAAAAAGGGAATAGGATCTTAGAAGTTAAAAATTACATACCTTTAAGTAAGTATCTGAGAATTTTAATCACTAACAAATAATATATCGGAATTAGTTAACTTTGCAATACATTATAATAATTGACATTATTTGTGTATTTTAACGAGTTACTTGTGCAGTGAATTTTCGTTTATCTGTTAGGTTTAGAAGAGTTATACAGACTTCACTTCCAGTAAAGCAAACTTCAAGGTTTATCCTCAGAAAATTCACAATAGGCATTCTATTTGTTATGCAGCTATCTTAAATATGTAGTGGTTAAGTATATTTCATAAGCAGGAATTATAGAAGTCAAAATCGGAATGATTTCTGGAGATTCTGTCTTTTAAGGGCAGACAGAATTTATAAACTGCATACTGGCTGTTGGCAGTGTGGGTGAGAAGTTCCCGTGCTCCTTGATATCGAATGCTATTGATTTATTTTAGCACAAATACTTGCATATTAAGAGTCCAATATATGAGTATGTTCCTCATCATGCTATAAGCACAGTTCTTCTTGCAACAGCATTGCGTAGTTTTCGTTTGTAGCATAACAACGTGAAGATACATGCGAGACTCCCATAACGAGTTCTGTCTTGTGGTGAGGTCAAGACTTCTTAGGAACCATTTCAAGGGAGCTCTTGTGACTGGCAAACCTGACCAATCCACCGTCCTGGAAAGCGTTAATTTAGGAACTCGCGTAGCGAGGCGTTCCATCATGCTGCAACAATGTGTTCTGTGAGCCCCTTTCCTCAAGCGGAGGTATTAGGTGACATGTGTACTAAAGTAATTTGCGCCATTCAGAATACCTTAAAAATTACGCTATGTTTAATAAGCAGATGTGATATCACTGCTGATGCCAGTACATGATGCGGGTTCCTTTCTAACTCGACTGTGTGATGAGAATTCTCTTTGGCCCAAAAGACAGTACTTCTAGCACGTAAACTGCGGTAAATTGCATATTCATCTGAAAACATAACCTTAGCACCGTTCATTGCATTTAGAAATTGAGTTATCAAAGCACGACAGGCTAAAACGCGCTTATTCCGGTCTGTCCCATAACTCGTTTACGACGTCGGTTGAAAAGGTTTGACCTCAAGGTCTTTTTTCATGTGGTCTCTTTTTTGTCTGCGGTATACGGAGTTCCGAAGATTATTCAATAAAACCAGACTCCTGCACTTGTTTCTTCTCCTGTCTTCTTCCGCTCCGCAGTCTGTATTAAACACTGCCAAAAGGAAAAGCACGTCATTTTCAACCTAGAAGTGCTGCTTTTCGCGGCGGAGCCTTGTTAAATCTTTCCTGGAATTATCCTATAACACTGGTCAACAATGAAAATGTTAAATAATTTCTGCTGATTCTTATGTATTTGTATGTGCCAAATCCAAAAATCAAGTTAGAAATGCTCCATCACCCACCAGTTTTTTGTAATAAAAATAAAATAAAAAAACTTATGATTATTAGCATAGGACGGTAAATGTGCTGATTAAAAGAAAGTAGTTTTATTTTATTATGTCAATAAATACCGCAACAAATGACAATATCCAACAAAGCCTCTCTATGCTTTTACCGCCCAGGTGACTTTACTCCAACAGCAGACAGGGAAGGTTTGTTGCAGATACAAACTGTCCTGCATAGTTGCCAAACAAATAGAAGCTAATCCTGTGTGTTCTCAGTTGTAACGTGTAGTGTTTCTAATAGTGTGTTTTCTTAAGCATTGGGAATTAAGAGGATAAATGTCTCGCAAATGTGTAAATGATAAAAACAATTTTTATTACATTTGTGGTGAGCTCACTTTTAAAGCACAGAGGAGAAATTCGACTTCTCGAATTAAAAGAGCCTATGAGTGTTATTTTGTCAGTAAAATTGATGAGAATAAGTTTTGGGCTCCAGAAATTTGTTGTGCCAAATGTACAACACTATTAACTGGCTGGTTAAAAGGGAACTGTCATATGCCTTTTGCAGTTTCTATGATATGGCAGAAACCTAAGAATCATAACAGACTGCTACTCCTGGAGAGATATATCTGGAATAAGTTCCAAATCCAAACACACTGTTAAATATCCATCTTTGGAATCTGCGATTTGACCAGTGCCTCATGGACCAGGCCTTCCACTACTAACTCCACCAGATGGCAGTAATGCGACTGAAGATTTTGAAAGTGTTGATGACATTAGTGAATTACAACAAAATGACCCAGATTTTGTGGAACAAGTTACCATAAACGAGCCACACTTATTAACCAAGGAGGATCTAAATGATTTGGTTCGTGATCATGGGTTATCTAAAAGTAAAGCAGAGTTATTTGCTTCAAGATTAAAAGGCTGGTTCCCTTCAGCTGCCGTGGTGCGGGCGCTGCGGATCCCTAGCACTCGTGATACCTCTGACGTTACTAGAAGAACCTCGGGCCGAACATTCGAGTCCCTTCCTGATAGGGAGGTGTTTGGATTTGGTTGGTCTCGAAGGGGCAGTGGTTCCCGATGCCCTTGGGAGATCGGGTACGTCTTCGGATGAGGTTGAGGGAAGCCATTAATATTCCTGCGAACTAGCCAGCATAGCTAGTAGAAGGTGTGCTAGATCACCAGGCGGCCCCACCAAGGTCATATCGGTAGCCTTCCCATTTTGGAGTTGGTGCGCGTAAGTGGCGTATCCACTTCCATCCCGTCTTGAGTCCACAGGACCAGATGGGGGGGGGGGCTTGTTAGTCTCTAGGTCTTGCCCTATGGAAAGCCCCACAGAGGCGCCGGTAGCCCTTTTGGGACAGCTCGGTAACTCCCTGGTTGAAGGAGGCCCGGGTCCTTGGTCCTACGGGTCCAGGACTAATGGGAGTAGAACCTCTGGCATTAATGTTCTGTAATTATGTCAATTCTTTGATGGAGTCCCTGGGTGTTCAACATAAGCCTGAAGATTGGAGCTTGTTCAAAAACAAGCTTGAAAGGAGTTTTGCTACATAATAGAAACAAGTTTCCATCTTATTTGAAGCAAAAGGTTAGAAACAGTGATGTATTTAACATTTGAAAGTAATGAGTCGGTAATTCAAAAACAAACATCACTTAAATTATCCTTACTTGGACATGTTTCGGAGAACGTTTTGTCCCCATCGTCAGCAGTTATCCGACTGGTTGGATCCGTGGTTTCTTGAAGTGAGCTGGTTGTCTGTGGCGGCATCTGTTGTCTGTGAGATGAACTTCCAAAGAGAGTTTTCAGGCGGCAATTCGAAATTTAAAGTAAACTGTTTGTTTTTTATAATTAGCAACTTTTCCCAAACATAGAGTTCGGCTGCATTCCTGGCTGATTTTAATAGTTTTATATTTGGTACAATTTCATGATTGGTAGACCAGAAATGGTGAGCTATTGGCGATTTTTCTATTTGCTTGTATTTCATGCATCTCATCCATCTGTTCCTATAGCCATGAAGCAGAGTTATGTGAATGTGCAACTCTTGCTATGCAGTATTCGATATGAAGACTACTCATGGCAGATATGTGCAGATTTTAAAGTGATAGCTATCTTACTTGGATTACAACTTGGTTATATAAAATTTTACTGTTTCTTGTGCATGTGGGATAATAGAGACAAAAGCAATCATTATGTTAAAAAAGATGGCCAAAGATAGGGTCATTCAACCCAGGAACAGGCAAATGTTCACCAAAAACATTTAAGTGCTGACAATCTTATTACCTCCATTACACATCAAACTAGGTTTGTTTAAGAACTTTGTGACAGCAATTAATCGTGATGGGAGTGCATTTCTGTTCCTGAAAACTAAGTTTCCAAAGATCAGTGAAGCAAAAATAAAAGAGGGAATATTTGTTGGCCCTCAAATTAGAAAACTAATGAACTATTTGCAGTTTGAAAGCCTTTTAAATATGCAAGAACAAGCTGCATGGTTTTCAAAAACATTGTCATAAACTTTCCTGGAAACCACAGGTCTGAACATTATGCAGAACTAGTCAGTGAGCTGATTGAGAACTACAAGGTCATGGGATGTAATATGTCCTTGAAAATGCACATGTTGGACTCCCATCTTGATTTCTTTCCTGAGAACCTTGGTGCTGTTAGCGACAAACATGGCAAGCATTTCCATCAGAACATTGCTGAAATGGAAAGAAGCTACTAGGGAAAATGGACTCCCAAATATGTTGGCGACTACTGCTGGACACTCGATGTTCTTTATGCAAAGTACAGTCTAAGTGTAATTCACATACATTTTAGGTATGTAAAAGGTACTCAAGCTAAGGTGTTACACATATTAACTGTATAATTACAAGAAATCTTATTAATGCAGTTATTCAAAAACTATGGGTGATGGAAAAGTTCTGCAAAAAAGATTTGTAATCAACACACAAAATTCAGTAAGAATCACCTTTTATACTTCTTTTAACATTTAACAACTTAAATTTTGTTGACCAGTATAATCTGTCTTATTGTCTGCCCTGTGTGTTATCGTTTGGGCACTTGCACCTTATCACTAAACACTTCTCAATAGTGTAACTATTGATTGCTCACATCTGCCATGGCTACAAATTAAAACTCAGTTGCAAAAATAAGTAAACATGAATGCCAACAACTGATTCCAGCAGTTTACAAACATAACACAGCTACCAACCTGCATAATAACCTTGGTAATAAACAGTTAGAGGGGTACAGGGACTTCTCACTCGCTCTAAAGTTCATATTCCCATCTACATTTTTTACATGAAAATAATCTCTTTCAAGACTAATTTTTTCACTTTCTTCTTGTTTCATATCCCCATGTAGTGAAGCTGGCAATAGTATGCTAAAAGTGATCAATCACCTCCATAGATGAAGAATGATGTGCAATAGTGTTAAAAAGTGGAATATTTTAGGACTTTGAGAAATGCAGCACAATGTTAAATTGAATTTTAATTTTAATGTTTTGTTCTTATAAGTCTAGATACTTATTCATTATGAAGATATAATTTCATATTTTTGTAGATTTACTTAAGTTATCTGGTGCTAATCAAATTGGTGTAGATGTTTAGCAGAGATCTTTTCGTTCCTTTTTATTTAAGCATATCTTTTTGACTGCTTCTCATGTCACTTTGTAATTCTTCAGAAATTCCTGTGCATTGGCATCCCATATATTTCATGGATCTCTTTGCCTAATCCAGTTATACAGGCTTTGCAAAGTTATTTGTTTATTCTGTTATCACTTATTCAAATGTCCAAACCATCCAAGTTAACATTGATATAAATTATTCTGCAAAGATTCAGTGCTTAGTTTGTTTCTAACTTGGATCTTCTGTAATTTCCCAGCAACTTTACATAAATATTTCACCTCTTGTGGTTAAATTTTTTGTTATTGTTTTGTAGTTGTATTCCAAACATTGCTTTCATAAAGTAATATTGGAATGCGTGTTGATGTGTGAGCTGTCACTTTTGTTTTCTGACTTATTTCCTCCCCCCCTCCCCAGAGAAACCTCTTATTAATAGCATGATAAAATCCACCTGTACCTAATAATCTGCAATTTATTTCATCTACAATCTATAAATCTTCTGCAAATTTAGTTCAATTGTCTGCTTCTTTTAATTCTTTATTCATAAGGTTTACTTAATTGTTTTAGTTCTATCTTCATTTATTCTCATGTCTCTCTTAATAAATATAACTTATCAAAATTCATTTGTAAATTTGATGGTCTGTAAAAGTACTAATATGTGTCTGTTTATTAGTTCTTATATTTATAGTGATTTCATTTTCTAGTTTCCAATTGGAAATTTTCTGATGCCTGGTTTAAGTTTTTTAATAATATCATCCATGACTATTATAAATAATTAAGGTGAGGCATCACCTCTATCACAGCCTTACGCTTGTGGTGATTCTGAATTTTTCTGATTCATTATCTCTTATTCTATGATAACATCTATATTTTTGTAACTGTATTGCTCTGATTAATTACCCATTTATATTGATCTTTAGTACTTTCCATATTTCATACCAGAGGATTCTATCAAGACTTTCTTCAAATCTATAGAATATAAACATAGTTCCTGTATTGTCATAACCTTTTCAATTACTGGTCTTAGTGTAAATATGATCATGGACTCTCCTTCCTGGGTGGAACTTATTTTGCTGCTCTTCCAATGTGTTTCCTTGTACTACTCTATCTTGCTTCCAAAATTCTAGAACATATGTTTCTGGCCATGCTAACTACTGATATTCGTCTTATCAGTCTTACATTCCCTACTATCTTCTTGATTGGAAAAACACAGATAGTAAAAGTTATAAGAAAACTGAATAAAAAATAAAGTATTTATTTGTAGATCTGTTAACATTTTTCTAGAATATAACATGTTTCTGATAATGTTATTTTATTTCCATCTAAAGGACTCCCAAAGACAAAAATTGATTTAATTGTAGGATTTCTCATTTATTTTTTCAGCAACTGCATTATTTGTGTAAAACATTTCTTATTGCTTTTATTAATGTTTATTTTGTTTACTTTTTTTTTATTTACGGATACTCTTAACTGCTGTGGTTTTCAGCATCCCATACTATGTAGGGTGTGAAAAACCACTCTTAAAGTTCCCTTTATCAGACTTGATGTTATTTTATATGCCACAGATCTATGACATAGGACCACCAGCATTACTTTCCTTTTAAAGGAAGCCATGGTAAGGATTTTTACACCCAAAAAATCCATTGCCCACAGCGGAGTTTGAATCTGCCACCTCAGAAATTCTTATGGCTTCTAGTACAACCAAAAATATTTCATTTTGGAGCAATTCCTGGTGTCATTCCTTTTTACCTTGAGTCTTCATTGTAATACAAATACGTTATCCACACCTTTTAATGGCATTATAACTTGTTACCATCAACTATGATCTATCAAGAGAAAGTTGAATTGCTAGATGAAATAATTTAGATCAATATGTCAACCAAAATGTATTTTTTGGCTATATTCAAATTGCAAATATTTGTATAATCTAAATAGCATTACAGAAAACAGAATTAATAGCAGCATCACCAAAAGGTGATTTAATACAAAGTCTGCATAAGAATTGAGGGAGGAAAGAAAGTACATACTCTCCCACAGTGGACAGTATAAGAGATCTAAAAATATGGGAAATTTTTGTTGAATTTGCTCTGGTGATGCTTTGCAGAAAGTTCAAAACGTTTCTAAAGCTTTATTTATTAAGTTTATTATTAAATGTTTATTTAAGATCTCTTTTAAAAATATTTTAAGACTATTTGCATTAGAATATTTTTTTTTTTTTCATTTTTTCATTTGTATGGAATGCTTTTGTATTTTTACTGACAGTTCTAAAACATATTCTAAATGGATATCATTTATGTTGCTCAGAGTTTTATTTTGATTATCAGTATTTTAATATGAAAAATGAACCAAACATATTCCATGGGTTGTCTATTCTCCCCCCTCCAGTTGTGAATAATTTCAACATAGAAGTTGGAAAGAAGTTGCAAACCAATTCCTGATTTATTTTATGTCTTGTTGGTTGGTATAAGTTATCCCCAGATTAAAACCAAGATCCGTTTTAAAACTTATATTTCCTTGCAGAAAATATCATGGAATTCGTTATTTTAGTTTCTGTAAGTTTTATTCACCTTAGGAATATACAATATTCATGGCTTCGTCAAATTTGTACCTATAGGAATAATACAATTCTTATGAGTAATACAATTATGAATAATACAATAGTAATTAAAGTAGTTAAATAATACAATAGTGATTAAAGTAATGCAGTAGTAATTAACAGAATAATAATACATATAGTAATTAAGAATAATGTAACTTAGGTCACATAATTTTTAATGTATTACATTTTTTAAGAACTAGACTGTAAGAGACATAACTTCCACCAAAAAAATCAATATTTACTGTATATTTAATTTTCCTTCTTAGAAACTCAACTGTCTGTGTACTACTTAGCTTTAGTAAGTAGAGAAAATATTGCATTCCATCGAAAAATTTAATACCAATATTTCAATCCAAAACATGTTTAAGCCCAATAAAAAGAACAGGAAAAGGAACAGCATTTTTAGAAGAAGGTATGTGTGGGCAAAAGCAGGAAAACTTCTCTGCTCCAAACTACATTTCACATGGATTTTTTTAAATATTTTATTTAACAATTTTTTGTATTAGTTTTTGATTGAAATACCATATATTAAAGGTGTGCATGCATGAGTTTATGCATGCATGCGTGCGATTAAATGGATATCTTGAATTTTCTGGGAGTGTTTGCAAAGTTCTCTTCTTTCGGAAGGAACTTTATGTAATTCTGTTAATTGTAAAGACTGAACCGTACTGTGCAAAAAACTGTAAATCTCCTTAAGACAATTTTGGTTTGAATTGTTCTTTTAAAGTCTTGTCAGTATTCAGTTGTTTCTCACAATTGTAAAGAATCGCTTGTATTTCTTAGACTAGTATATAATCTATTTCTTAGATTAGTATATAATCTCTGGTTCTTAAACTTGTCTGGGAGGCTTAGTTGCTTAGGCATTGGCCTACAGATACCAAGGGTTACAACTCGCATCTGGCCCAAAGTGATGGGTTTTTAAATGCTTTTGAAGAGTGACAGCCATGTGCCAGTTTATTTACTGGCATATAAGATAAAACCTGCGGAACAAAATTCTGGCAGACCAGTAGTGCTGATTCCTGTGTATGATCTTGGCATTTGACAATGTTGTTCTGAAACAAATTTTTTTTTGCTCTTTAATATACTATTGATTGTTATTCTATTTGCATTCATAGCAAAATGTGTAGTGTAGCTATTTCTAAGATTTATCTCAAATACTTGGAAATCAAGCTTTGTAAAAATAGTTTATGTATATCCTAATAAAAAGAGGTTAGAGGTCATATGAATGTAATACATCAGTTTTTTTTAGGATAGCCATGGTACTTTACCAGAAGCTTATATGAAATCAATAAATGCTGTATTACTTCTATTTTAAGCTTATTTTTGAGAAATTAAGTAGATAAGTAAATGTTTATTATGGAAGTATTTACTTACTTTTGTAAGTATTTAAATACTTCTTGTAGAAACCTGCAATACTTGTTTTTAATTACATATGAAAACATTTCATGTTATTCTGAATAACACTTTTTAATATCAAATTGCTCATTTGTTCCATTTTTTCTCAATTTTCAGTCATAGAACAAAATGTAGAACAAGAAGAGCAAACTAATAAATCTTCAGCAGACTTAAGGATACGGAAAACACAACACTCTACACTGTCGCGGAAGTTCGTAGAAGTGATGACGGAGTACAACCGAACACAAACAGACTACAGGGAGAGGTGTAAGGGAAGGATACAGCGACAACTTGAGATCAGTAAGTTTATTGCCTTACAGATTTGTCTCTCAGTAATTGGTTTAAGGTATACATTTTGGTAAGCCTGTGTGAAGTACTCCACATGCTTTTAATAGTAGAAAGCATAGGAAGGATGGTGTTACAAATGGTTTCACACTTTTAAATTGTTTCCAAGAAAAATAAAAATAGTAACCATTGCTAGAGTTGTATACTGTTGAAAATTCCACTACAATGTTGATTGTAGATTAGTATTTCATTTGATAAATTTTGTGTTTTTTATCATCAATCAATTAATCAAAATCATCATTGTGTTTACAGTAAATAACTTTATCTGGCAGTGTTAGTATATCTAATACAATTATATGTTTAGTGATAGTATCGGTTGGCCAAGCACTTATAAGTTTTCCATTTGCCTTATAGTAAAATTGGTTACTTAAACATCATGTATCTATTACAGTAGTACAGCCATTTATTTACACAGCATTCCCTCAACTAAATATACAGGATGTATCAGAAATGTTTTACAAACTATGTTTCCTTACACCACTTAAAAGAGAACAGTTCATATGAACATATAACCCATAATCCTTTGTTTTCTCATTAGAAGCTGTTCAACAAATTGGTACTCTCATAACTACATGCAGACAGATGACAAGTCTCCATGCAGACAAGTCTCCATGGCAACACTTTGCCATCTACATATAATAGTACAAGAAGTCAAAGCCTTCTATGAGTGCATAGAGAAATGAAGTTGTGAGGTTGGACCCCGAAAGCCATTGAATGCACTTTCATTAAGACATGAATGACAAGAAAACAAAGGATAATATGGGATATGTTCATATGGACTTTTTTCCTTCCTGTGATGTCAAGAATTTCTTCTTGTGGTTTGTAAAAATATTTCTGATACATTCTATATATTGTACTATATAAAAATATTCCAAATGACGCCCACCTCGGTAGCGTAGATGTAGCATGTCTACCTTATGTTCAAGAGGTCCGGAGTACGAATCTCGGTAAGGGTGAGCTACCTGGATAAGGTTTTTCCGGGGTTTCCCTTATCCTTCAAGATGAATCTCGGTTAACTCTTAAGCTCCATGGGCCCTGGACTCATTTGAGCATCATTTCACCCAATTCATTCACCGTCCGATATGACTTAACATTGGAGGATGTAAATTACAAAAAAGAACAAAAAAAAAAAAACCCAAATGACACAATGTAGTTGGACTATTGTAATGTTTCTGATTCATTAGGATTTCTATAGTTAATACAAAAGTTAATCGAGAAGATATTGACACATTGCTTCACTCACACACTTCAGTGTGAGTGAAGCAATGTGTCAATATCTTCTCGATTCACTTTTGTATTAATTTGTGCTTCACTGTGTCCCTACGCTTCTTCAAAGTTTATACTTTGATTTCTATAGTTCTTTCAATGTGTGAGAATGTTTGTACACTTCATTCTTTAGACTATACCCAAATAAAAATACCACTTACGTGTGTAAGGGGTGTACATCAGATATACTTTAATGTCAAGCATGTTCCTAGTTTTACTCTGCTGGTAAAATCATTTTGAAATACTCATATTGTCACATCCTGGCCATAGATGGATTTGGATACAGGATTTCTAACAGGTAGCCAGAACGGACAGGGGAATCGTAACTCAGCATAATTAAGACAAAAGAGATTTACTTATAAAACTTAATTACGAAAACATGGCCCAGTGGACCTCATACCTGACAAGCCTGGGGTGGTACACCCAGCCTAGTCGAAGGCTAGCTTTAAAAAGACTGAACAACTGTCACACACTTCTAAATCGCCAGAGGGTGACATCACATATGACGTGGCACAGGCCACCACCATAGTCAAAAGAATTGCTTATGTGACAGTATGCATTTACTACTTGCAACATTTGGTTGAAAATGTGATTAGGACATCATTTCAGTTCCTGATCCAAGAATTTGGATTGGATTATGCTACCGAGGGGATTTGGCATGGAGATCAGAATTGATCTATTGTACCTATGCCCCAAAAAGAACATCACCAGGAAGAAGGATGAGGCGAGAGGAGACAGAGCGGCCATCCCAAGAAGTCACAACAGTGCAGAAAGCAGGGTCTCTACAATTGACCAGTTGGAAACTCCCCCGCAGTACAACCAGTATCCCCCACCGTGGTCCTGAAACAGCCCACTAGGCTGGCCCGGAGACCATTCTACCAGAGGATGAAGTGCTTACCAGAAGCATATCATCCTGCCATGCAGCACCAAGACAACTGCCGACACTTGTACCCTGAAAGAGACCACCGGATGAGACATGATGTGAAATGATAATGGAGATCTAATGGAGGGACCAGGAAATTTGGGGAATATAATTAACCTACCCAGCATTTGCCTGGTAATCTGGGAAATCCCCCCAAAAATGGGGGATCTGGTAGGCTGGCCATGGGAATCGAATCCAAACCTCCCAAATGGAAGCCACAGATGAAACTGCCTGAGCCGTCCCACTTAGTTTCCTGACCTAATATATTACCTCTTAGAAAAAGATCCTATTTGTATATAAATTTTGTGCTGATCACACACTAAATATCCAATAATTTGGGAGACAGCCATAGTAGAGAGACGTGTTATTCTGAAAGCTCTTCCCATTCAGAAAGTTCATATGAATAGGGTCTATAAATCATTTATTTCTGAGTTACAAAATGGGATTGAAGGTTACAAAAATTGCTTATTAGTAGTTCTCTCCGGCTTTGATGCATGCTCTAAGCCTGTATTCCATACTATAGCATACCCTGTTGCAATTTCCTGGAGTTTCATATTTGTTCAATTCCAGACTTGATGCATTCTGTGTCATATTGTTTGTTACATGAATCACATAAACTACTTTAAATGTTCAGAGATGAGGAAACCCATTGAATTCAAATGAAGATATCTAACAGGCCATGCTTCAACCAATCCATCTTATTTAAAAATGTATCATCAAAAAATTATATGTCCTCCTACTGAGATGGAATGGTACACCATTGTGTAAAAACAGCATCTGCAGTATGACATCCAGAGGCATATCAACATAAATTATGCAAGCCCACCTCGGTAGCGTAGATGGTAGTGTGTCTGCCTCATGTTCAAGATGTCCCGAGTTCAAATCTGGGTTAGGGTTAGTTACCTGGATAAGATTTTTTCCAGGGTTTTCCCTATTCTGATAGACAAATGTCAGGTAACTCTAAGCTCCATGGACCCATGGACCCTTGGCTCATTTGAGAATCATTTAATCCATTTCATTCATTGTCCGATATGACTTTACGTTGGAGGACATAAATTACAACCAAAAAAATAAATAAGTAAATAAATTATGCAATTCATATCTGAGACATTGAAGGTTGTCTCTCTAATTAAAGTAAATAAGTATATACCATAATGTAATTTTTAGGTATAAAAAATCAACTAGCATTCACAAGTATCAAACAAAATTTTAAACATCAGCAGCTGCTTGATTTGTTTTTAGTATAGTACATATCATGGTTGAAAAAAGATTTATAGTCTGTTTTTTGACACTAATTTTTGACTCGGTTTTTTTAACTATGAATAAGTTCCACCTCGAGAAGAGAGGAGACAACAGACAATAGTTGGCAAAAGGTTGAAAGGATGCAACAGTTTCTGAAACTAGTCCCTCAATAATGTAAAAATGTAAGTGACAAAGTTTCAAAAAACCGACTACAAATAGTTTTTTTCAACTCATTTTGATGTCACTGTTACTAAACTCCTCCAATGAAGCATAATCATATCATAGTTTTTGAATTGTCCCTTAATGTTTACTCTATTTTGTATGGTTATAAGGTAATGCAGAAATCAGTTACTTTTACAAAAATACTATTTGTAATTTTTATTTCTTACATAATTAAATGGTTATCTAAACTAGTGCTATAGAGATGAACTTCTTAATATTATTGTCTAAAGAAGAATATTAAAAATTTATGATACTGAAAAGATGGTGTAGAATTCGGCTGAAATTATTTTGCATGCACATACATTAATTTGTGTTAGTGTTAGGAGATAAAACATTGTATGCATTTATTTTTCACTTAACTTTATTTCTAAGAATGACATTCTTTTAAACTTACAATGCTATCATCAGTTTTACCAATTTCCTGTTTTCTGGTTGCCAAAGTGAAGATAGTACCTTTGAATGAATGTACCTTTATTTCCATTTTACATAATTTACAATACTTTACTATATTTCTATTGCCTGCTGAAGATAGTATGCAATAACAAACTATTTGTTTACTGTGGATTATTTGAATATCTTATTACTACTGATTTTTAAACAAAAACTAAAAATTGTTTGCATACATATATATTCTTTGAATCTTCAGTTATTTTGTGCTGGACAGTACCTGTTTTTTGTTGTTGTTGTAATTTACGTCCTCCAACATTTAGTCATATCGGACGATGAATGGAATGGTTGAAATGATGCTCAAATGAGTCCGGGGTCCATGGAGCTTAGAGTTACCCAACATTCGTCTTTCAGGATAAGGGAGCAGTACCTGTCAGTATGAGAGGCATTTTAAAATGATGCTGCCCAAAATATATCTGCATTTACGATGCATCCATCTACTAATTTCAACATGCATTTTATGTGCTGAGATGCTTTATATACTAACCATGTTTAGTGAAACTTGCAATGCACATCCTAAATGAACGAGCTATTAGGCTTATTAGGGACTTTATTTTGTTAGAAATAAACTAATTTCTTTAAAAATTGTATACAATTTGAGAATAAATATTCAGTAACTTAAAATATTATATGTAAATTTGAAAATTATTTATTTTTCATTTCATTCTTAATGTGCACGGAATTAATATTTTAGTAATTTTTTATATTGTTAAAAATCTTAATCCTATAAATTACATTAATTTTAAATTGGTCCATCCTGTGATGGTAGCTTGGTTGATAAAGGTTAAGATATCCAGAGTTGGAATCTCAGTTTGTATGAATTACTGGAAAACATCTTTTTATTCTGGGACCTTTTCCACTTTCTCACAAGACGCACTTTAGATAACACAACATTGCATTTCATTAACTATGAGCTCATTTTAAGACTCGCTTCATCTTCCTGTATTCTAAGATTGATTAACTCTTTGGCGTGCTCTTTAATGTTGCAGGAACAGATGTGCAGTGTATTATGTACACAGTGATAAGTGGTTGCTTATTGCTTTTTCTTCATTATTTATTTTAGTAAATTACATTTCATCATATAGTGACTAAAAGTGGCATAAGCTTATGCTTAAGAAAGATTTTATTCATGTTATAAACATTAATTTGTTCCATTGGAATGAATGATGTAGCTATATCTTGTTTGTCATTTGCTTGAAACAGTACCAACACATTGATACCAGCAACATTCAACAATGCTTATCATTCACCCATTATCCATCTTCCTGTCATTCGTGTTACTGGACTGAATATTTACTGCCCATTTGGTTAGCTGTTTTAACCCCACCCTTTGTCACATAATGTATTATGTGAGGTTTCTTAATGGTCTTGTGTACTGTCCCCTCATTGGGAACAGTGCATTGTGGAAATAAGTAAAACAGATCTGTTATGTGTAGGTACATATGATATCTGGTATAATTGCCAACAAGCAATTGTTCATTAGGTTGAAAGCCACCAATATGACCTGAGATACGTAAAATATGAAGCTATTGACAGTGAAGCAACAAATGTATACAACTATAACAATTTGTAACTTAAAACTTCACTTATCTTATAAGAAATGGTGATAATTCTTATAAATTGTCCAGGATCGCAATTTCATCTATATTCATACACATCTTCAGCTGGAAAAACAAAGCTGTCATCGTCGTTACTAAACATTAGACGTATATGTTCTTGTTAGTACTACCAAAATCTGAAAATAAAACAAATTTAAAAACAGAATCGACTGCCGGTATTTCAAAATTCATTATGTGATGTTTGTTTTTTAAAATAAATATATTTTCCCAAACCATTAAATCTTGTTTTAATAATTTAACTTCTGGATTTATTTCATGGTTAAATGACCAAAAATGATCTGCTATGGCCGATTTATCAATTTGTTTATACTTAATGTTACGAAAATGTTCTTTCATTCTGGTTTCTAAATTACGTTTTGTCTTTCCAATATAAACTTTATCACAATCGAAACAACTAAATTGATAAATACCAGATTTTTTTATTATTAGGAATTTGATCTTTTATAGAGAAATGCAATACTTTTTAATACTATATTTATTTTGGGGAATTAAATTATACCAAACTCTTTCAAAAATGTTTGAAAATGTTCATTAGCCCAAGGACGGTAAGTAAATGTTTTAAAATTATAATTGTCTTTTATTTTTTTAAGGGTAGAAATATCATTAACAGCTTTTTGATATTTGAATTTTTCAATTTTTTTTATTTATATAGCCTTTATTAAAACCATTAATTATTTGTCAATAGACTACAAAGCAGTTTCTGACATTGCCAATTACAATCTAAAAGTTTACAATTATAGGATATAGAGCAAAATATAAACAGTATAAAAACATATTTACAGATCATCAACTTTACAAGCATTTATCCATTAAAAAGTATTTTAATTTGTACTGTTTTTAATAGATTGATTTATAGATTAACAAATATGCCCCTGAATAAAGAAGAATTTAATAAAGAATATAAACATATTATTAATACTGCTTTAATTAATGGTTTTAATAAAGACTTTATAAAAAAGAAGATTGAAAAATTTAAACACAAAAACTGTTAATGATATTTCTACCCTTAGAAAAATAAGACGATTATAATTTTAGAAACTTTACTTACCATCCTTGGGCTAATAAACATTTTCAAAATTTTTTAAAAGTTTTTGTAATTTACTTCCTCCAACGTTAAGTCATATCGGGCGGTGAATGAATCGGGTGATATGATGCTCAAATGAGTCCAGGGTGAGTTACCCGACATTCATCTTGAAGGATAAGGGAAAACCCCAGAAAAAACCTTAATCAGGTAACTTGCCCTGACCGAGATTCGAACTCGGGACCTCTTGAACGTGAGGCAGACATGCTACCATCTACGCTACTGAGGCGGGCTTTTTTAAGAGTTTGGTATAGCTTTAGTTCCTCAAAATAAATGTAGTATTAAACATTTATTGCATTTCTCTATAAAAGATAAAATTCCTAATAATAAAAAGTCTGGTATTTATTAGTTTAATTGTTTCGATTGTGATAAAGTTTATATAGGAAAGACAAAATGTAATTTAGAAACCAGAATGAAAAATCATTTCTGTAACATTAAGTATAAAGAAACTGTTAAATCGGCAGTAGCAGATCATTTTTTGTCATTTAACTATGAAATAAATCCAGAAGTTAAATTATTAAAACAATTAAATGGTCACAATAGTTACTAAAATTAGGCAAGTGAGTCAACCTTGTATATACTTTTCTCCACTTACAAGTTTTTTATGAAGACTAGTTTCTGGGGACTTCTCCCCTATCGTCAGCTCTGTGAGTCTACCACAGAGCTGACGATAGGGGAGAAGTCCCCAGAAACTAGTCTTCATAAAAAACGTGTAAGTGGAGAAAAGTATATACAAGGTTGACTCACTTGCCTAATTTTAGTAACAATGGCACTCCACTTTCTGAAATACTTCTTTTTATTCTATATAATGGTCACAATAGATTTAATGGTTTGGGAAAAGATATTTATTTTAAAAAACAAACATCGCGTAATGAATTTTGAAATACCGGCAGCCGATTCTGTTTTTAAATTTGTTTTATTTTCAGATTTTGGTAGTACTAACAAGAACATATCAACATCTAATGTTTAGTAATGATGACGACAGCTTTATTTTTCCAGCTGAAGATGTGTATGAATATACATGAAATCGAAATTCTGGAGAATTTTTAAGGATTATCATCATTTCTTATAAGATTAAGTGAAGTTTTAAGTTACAAATTTTTATATTTGTATATATAACCTGAGATGTTAATGGCACTTGATGAAGTATAAATGAAAAGGTGAAAAATTGCAATGCACATCTGTTCTCTAGTATGTAATCAGCAGCTATTGAAATCTATCGAGATTTAACTGTATTGGAACACCACAGTGAAGCGAAAGAATTATTAATTTATAGATGAGTCGTATTTATTACACATCTGCTTCTCTTTCGTACCTATTTTGAGGACATGTTTCGTAAATAATCGTTTGCATATCGCATAAGAGCCGAAGATGCAAACGATGATTTGCAAAACATGTCCTCAAAATAGGTACGAAAGTGAAGCAGATGTGTAATAAATACGACTCATCTGTAAATTAATAGCTATTGAAATGTTTAATTCTGTTTTACCATACATTTTGGTTATAGTTGATAATGTATATTCCTTCATATAGATGTCATACCGGATATTTGTTGCAACTATTTATTGCACATGGCACTAACTGAAGAACATATTCTTTACAGCTGGAAGAACGACAACCAACGAAGAATTAGAAGAGATGTTGGAGCAAGGTAACCCTGCAGTATTCACACAAGGGGTAAGCATGTTGTTTTGTCAAGACCTCTAACTTTTCTTGTCTTATTTTGAACTGAATATAATCTGGTAGCACTGTTCAGGAGTCCTTAAGGATGTCCAAGATTGTTTTGGGTGAAACACAAAGATTGACGTTAGGCCTGAAGTGTCTCTGTACCAAATTTCCTGTACTAATTATTTCACTTCATCAGTATCATCAGTATCTACCACCTAGGGTGCCACATTATCAGTGAACATTAAACAGTACAAAAAATAAAAACACAGCAGCAGCAACAGGATAAACAGTGTATCTAATTATATATGATAACCCCTAGTTAGTTACCAGGAAAACTGAGCCAGCTAGAGGATGTAATGTCATATTGTCATATTGACATGTTGGCCATGGTAGCTCAATGGTTAAGAGCAACCAGATGGAGACAGGGAGGTCCATATTTCAAATCCCAGTTATGGCATTAACTCTACCTATGGCAAAATCCTTGTTTGGGGCATATCAAGATAGGCCAGACCAGTTATGTTACCCTCAAAAAAAGGACCAATCAAACCATTCACTGATAATGCGCTCCACACAGAAATGCCTGGTAGGTTTACTGTCCTATCCACCTGAACATAAGGATTTTCAGGAGGCCAATAGATGCAATTGTGGTGGCTCACAGTGTCGTTAAGTTTGAATTGGGCTTCATCAGTCTGTACAAACTTCCTGCAAATTCCTTATTCTCATTAACCATGTGCTGAAACCATTCAGAGTATTCCTTTCCTCGATGTGGGTTGTTCTCATTTATCTAGTGTAGCAGTCCTGCAATGTAGACTTTCCACTTTGCATGCCTCTGAATGCCTCTTACAGTTGACTGGCTCACTCTACTGCCATGTAATCCCTGGTTTACTGATTTTTGTGCGAGATTGAACGAAAGTTGCAATACTGCAGTATTTGACTCCGGACTTGCTGTTGTATCTCCTTTATGCTTTTAAACTTCCAGTACCACTTTAACAAGTCTTGCATTCATCAAACGATAAATGAACCCCAACCATTGTCATTACTTGACTTCTGATGTAATGCTTGACTTCATTCCACCAGTGCATGTGCAGTACGAATTACCAGATGCACCAAACATGACTGTTGAATATCTTACACTATACTCACATTAGATTTGCGACTATATTTCATTTTGTTTAGAAATGATTTAATTACAAATACTGACATTTTTTCCGGCCTCTCTATATATTAATTTTTGTAGCAGTTGCTGAAACTAGAAGATTACAAACACAAATTTGATTCTGACAAAATAAGTTAATATTTTTCATATTTTGCTGTAACTGTTTAATGAATTGAGGTGTTGACATGGGAATGGTAGTAACTGCCAGAAACAACTTTTTTCAGGGGAAGCAAAAAACAAATTTATGAAGACTTTCACCAATAGTAATGCAGAAACTGGTTTAAATGGAAGGCATACACTCATGTAACATCATGTTAAATATGAAATTTTCGAAGTCTGGCACAGTTTATTCCATCTCCTTCTCAATGAAAAATCTAAAAAGTCACATAATTCACATTTTGGCAGTTACGACCTTTCCAATGTCAGTGCCTCAATTATCCTCCAATGAAACAGTATCAAAACAGTTTTCCATCTCTTAAATAAATTTCTTCTACTTTCCCCACTTTTTATGAATTTGTGCTACAGCTCTGGAAATATCTACGTTGTTGTTCATGAATACTGTATATAATGAAACAGTGTAAATAATACATTTTATTATATTTAAAATGCCGAAAATTAAGTTTGTTCATATTAACTTCAAATAATTTTATAAAACCATGAACATCAGAGTATTGTGTGTGCTATTTTTTATATTTGCAGATTATTATGGAAACGCAGCAAGCGAAACAGACACTAGCAGATATTGAAGCACGGCATGCTGACATAATCAAATTAGAGAACTCAATCCGTGAGCTCCACGATATGTTCATGGATATGGCCATGTTAGTCGAAAATCAGGTGAGATCTTATAAAAGAAAATGAAGGAATAAATGAATGAATGAATGAATGAGTTAATTAAATGTTTTGAATTTTTCATGTTATAAGCTTAGTTAGTAGCAAAAATTTGTTCAGGGATGAATTTTCTAAAATGCATTCACAAATTAGTTTATGCATAGCTCTAATATTAGTGCTGCTTGTGTAAACAAGCATTGGTGTCGGTCACTTTAAAATGTAGGAAACCTGTCTTTTAAAGAAATCTACATACTAGGTAGATGGAAAGTTATTACATAAGTTTAAACAATTACATATCTCATTATTTGCAACAGGTTTACATAGTAACTTTCCTACAAAGTCATCTAGGTTTTTCTAGAACATAAAATAGACATGCTGGAAACATTGCAAGGTTTTATTAACCTGTGGTGTCATTTTCGACTACTAAAAAATTTGGAGATCACCTCGTAAATGCATTTCATTTTTGCTGTCGTAGTACTGCTAGCTCCATGAGCATAAACAAATAAAAAGTTTCATGTCTGCAACCTAATAATTCCATCTGAATCTTCCAATGAAGTATTTTTCATCCTGAGCTCACTATCTGGGAATATTTTGATCAAGTCTTTCAATATTAAACTGCTATGTTTTAAGGTTGATGCTGCTATAATGTAATCAACCAAACCATTTTTCTGACATATAAAATCAAAACAGTTACATTATTAGGTCCTTATTGGATACTGAAGGCTATCCTTCCATTTTACACTATTCTAGTGTAAGTCTACAGCATGTCAGTTGTGCTTTCATCATATTTGTTTGGATTAAGGGGATTAAGGGACCTGTTTGCAATGTTGTCAAGTGCTCCACATCTGCAAAATTATGTTCGGAATATCTAATTAAGTTATTATCAAAAAATAAACTCATTGATGTCACATAGTTATTATGGATGTCAGAAATAAGTTACTGTATTTATCTTACAAGTAATAAACCAATATGTTTATTAATTCTCATTGAAGTAAACATCTAATTTGGAATTAAAAAGCTTATTTCTTTTTTCAAAAGCTGTAATTCAAGAACAAAATACCATTATACATTTTTGTTTGTATTACGGAGCACATGTTAACGGAATGTAAGTACTCTTCTGACATATTAACCTCATCTCTACTCTAAGCAGACTTTAGTCTGTATTTGTTATATAGTAAACAAAAAGGTTATTTTACTTTTTCAGTAGAATTAAACTTTATTTTGCAAAAGTAAGTAAAATAAGTAGCCTTTTAAATATTTTATACTCTGGAGTGGAATACATGTACTTAATGTGCTGTAAGATAGGTATTGTTGGAATGTTAAATTATCTTCAGAATAATTGTGTGTTAGATATTTTCGTATATATTGTGGTATATTTGTACTTGGATATAGAAAACTGATAAGTTTAAAGACCAAGTTTAGGGCCATTCCTCAGAGTATGACAAAGTGGAGCATTTTTAAATGTAATTCAATTTTAAATTTAATGTAAATTTTTTATGATATGCCATTGAAAATGTCTAAACCAGTAAGTGGTTGGTTGAACCTGGCCTTCTGTTGAAAGTTGAGTTTGTTTCTGGCCTGGAATAGTGGCATTTTATTGTACTTAATACAATGTACTTCTTTAGTGGATTTACTGGCAAGTAAATGTGGGACAAAATTTTACATCAGCAATTCTAATATGTACTCATTAGTTCATTAAATAAATATAAACTTGATGTATTAAGCCAGAGGTGTACAGATTTCTATTCAAACATTCTAATGTTTCTCAGCAGGATAACGAATGTGACTACTATACATTTAATAGATGTGTGAAGTTTAATAGTAAATAATTGACTTTTATTTTATGTTTATTTTATTTATTTGTGCTATGATATTATATGTTAAGAATGACTTGGCACTAAGCCCAGGCTCATGGCCAGTCATATCCATTCTGTCATATGCAGTTTGTTTATACAATATACATTTTTTTAAGGATTACAAAATACTGGGTAGTTAAATTATAATTCAACCCACTCGCAGCTTAATGTGCGAGATGGTCGGCAGTCACCGGGGAACTTAAATCAGCAGAGAGGGTCTAGAATTCTTGCTTTATAATAGACACTGGAAATGTTGACCTTCTGCTCTCAAATAAGCCGCATATCTTATGTAAATATTCTCGCTCATTCTCCAAAGCTCAGCAGCAGGTTTTCTTGTTTCTTGCACAATGTTTTCTCTGAGTTAGTGTAGTGTATGAGGATTGGAACAATACACTTTCTTTTAAAGAACCCCATAAATGAAAGTCACCTCGTTAGGTCAGTAGAATGAGGGGTCCACAAATCAACACAAATTATTCTGTCACCAAACACCTCTTTAACTGCATTTAATGACTTGGCAGCTATATGTGCTATTGCAGAATCTTGCTGGAACCAACCATATAATTTTTCTTCTGCCAAAAGATTTAAAAATGGCCTCAGAATTAACCTCTGATATTGCTCTGCATTTATTTGTTTAATCAAAGAATATGGGCCCTATTATTCTTTTAGCACTTACCACACACCACATTTCGATTTTCTGATCATAATAAGTTTCATCCAATAGCACAGGTTTTTCTGAAACCCAGTATCAACTGTTGAGTATTCAGATATCCAGTTAAATGAAATAGATTCATCAATGAAAAACAAAAGCTATGGGCCAGTGAAACCCTTTTCTACAGATTGGAAAAACCAGTTACAATAATTCACATGTTCAGCGGGTTCATTGGCCTTTAACGTGCAATACGGCTGCAGTTTTAACAGAGGTGTATCGTTCCAACTCTCGCACATTACGGAAATTAGGAAAAACATGATGCAAGAAATCACAAGAATACCTGCTGCCGAGCTTTGGAGAGTGAACAAGAATATATACACTAGATATGCTATTATAAGGTAAGGATTCTAGTCTGCCTCTGCCAGACTAAGTTCCCTGCCGACTCCTGGCCATCTCAATCAGTAGAGAGAGGTGGCAAGTGGGTTCAATTATAATTTAAGTACCTGTACATATTACAATACCCAATACTATCCAAATATATGCTTTTCCACTGACCATCTCCATTTTAACCTAACCTTCCATAAAAAGTTTTCCTAATTTTTGTATCTGCTTTAGATCTTCAAAGATATTTCTAATTGCAATTTCCTTTTCCTAAGTAACCATTTCTTACCAATCAAGCATTCTGTCCAATTCTCTGTGACTTTGCATTGAAAGACAAAGTGAATTTCATCTTCCTTACCTGTACAATTGGAGTTCATACCTGGGATAGCTTCTCTCATTCCCCTTAGTTTCCAAATTCCTAATCTAAACCAAGCTAATTCCTCTCTTTTATTCTTTGCGCAAATTGATAAATACCTCTCTCTGAGTCATCTTTTATTCCCCTATGGTATCCCAGTAAAATTCTCTCTTGTCTGGCCAAATAAAGTATAAATAAAGTATCCATATCCTCTAATCTTAGTGTCACGTCCATCCAAAAAAATTTTCTAAAAAGTTCAATATTAGCCCAAAAAATCTCCTAATCCATTTTTAAACAACTGTTCCTTGATTTTCTTCAGCTACACATTCTGGATATTATCCATTATCAGGCATATTTTCACCAGTGGTGAAGCATAGCTTGACATTTAAGAAAGCAGCTCCTGTATACCTGCAACTCGTGGACTTTAGTTTGAAACTTGTTTCCTGTGTATAGGTAGCGCTTCCGTAAACATCATACTGTGCTTTGCCTCTGGCTTTCGCTATGTCTGTATCTGTAATTCCTGCACTCGAAATAAATATTTCAGTTTTTTCCATCAATAACCTCCTCACACCCACTTTCCCTTATTCTGTTAATGCTCCTTCATTTATAATAATTATGATTTTTATACCATTTCTCCTAAATATTAATTGATGTTATTGGCACACTACAATGAGTGGCCAAAAGTCAAAGGAAGGATTGTCCCATTAATAAATGTGCCATGAATGACTTCTGTGTGTTGGGTATATGGCGTGAGTGTATATCTGAGCAATCTGTTGCAGACACATGTTTGGTTAATATGGCACCATATTGCTAGTTGACTTACTCTGAACGTGATGTGATAATTGGTGCATGATGTATGGGTTGTAGCTTATCAAACCATAACCAGAAGAACTACTGTGAGTCAAATCAACCATCCAGTTGAATGTTTGGAACCAGAAGCCCATTTCCGCCGGACTGTAATGAGGCACATACTTTGCATAGACTTCAACAGCTGATAGTCAACATGAAAAATTCAATGCCATGGCCGGGATTTGAACCAGGAGATCCATGGTTCAAATCCTGGCCATGGCATTGAATTTTTCATGTTGACTATCAAAAATCTTATCCTATATACAGCTAGTATGAAGAGATGATTAATTTCCATCAATTAACTAAATTTCAAAAGTTGAGCTGACGCCTTGACAGAGCAGATGACGTGCATGAACCTGCAGACATAGGCATTGGACCTTGGAATAGTGACAGCATGTGGTATGGTCTGAGGAATACCTGTTCCAGATATATAGAACTGAGGTGTGCGAGAGTGTGGCATAAAACCCATGAAGCTATGGATTTTGTTTGTCAACAAGGTTGTGTCCAGCCAGGAAGCAGCTCAGTTATGTTCTGGGCTGGAGTTTCATGGTTGCAATTTGGCACCATGTCTGGCTGCAGGAATCAATGACAGCTGAACATTATGTGGAAATTCTTTCAGATCACCTGCATGCTTTCTGGCACTGGATAACCCTGATGGAGATGGCATATTTCAGCATCACAGTGCAATGTGTCACTGTTTTGTGGTGTCATGCAGGTGGTTTAATGAGCATTCCAGTGAACTTACAACTATAGTTTGGACCTTAGGTTACTGTCTGCAGTTATCAATCAAGCATTCATCGGATGTTTTCGGGGCTAGTATATGCTCCATGAACCTGGCAAAAACTACACTACACGATACTTGGATTCATTTCCCTTCAGAATGATTATAATATCTTGTAGAGTTGACACTTGACATATTGCTGCAGTTTTGAGGGCTAGCAGCGGAGCAACTCATTAATATTCACATATAATGCCTTCCGATGACTTTTGACTACTCATTGTAAATAAGAAGTTACATTTGTTATCTGTGTTTGGAGGAATTTAGTAACGGTGACGTCAAAATTAATCGTAAAACTATTTGTAGGTGGTTTATTGACACTCGTCAATAAGTTTTACAAATGGTTTTACGATTAAGTTACATTTGGTTTAAATAATGCTCAGTCTTAAAGATCGTGGCCTTCATAAATATATAAATTACGTACCATTGAAAAGCATATCGATTCATTTAATGTCTATGCAGAGTAAATGAACTGTTGATTCAGTTGCTCATCATGACAGAAAATGAAAAATTAGGAAGAAAGAATTTTACATGGTTTGCTTAAGGTACTGAAAGAGTACTAATTTATTAATTACAACTCTTGACACATCATAAATCAAAAGTAAACACCTAAGTAAGGATACTAAAAATAGTAATGAATGTTCATTGTAAAACATTACAGTCTATTTTAAAAGCTAAATAGTAAAATTGATAATTAAAATTATATAATGAGTTGATTCAGATACTCTGTGCTTCACATACCACAAATTTTCTTTCTAATTCCATATTTCCAAAAGACTTGAATGTCTTAATGTTAATTTGAAAGCTTTAAATTGGAGTTAACACTGTGAGGTAATGTAATATTAAAATTATACAGTGAATTGAGTGAGTCACTCTGTACTTCACATACCACGCAGAGTGCCTCAGTCAACTCATTGTATAATTTTAATTATTGCATTACTTTAGAGTGTTAATTCAAATTTGAAGTTTTCAAATTAATAAAATTGATGTTGAATATTACTTATTTTGTTTTCTTGAGAGCATTACTTGAGATAAGGCTCAGACAGATGCACTGGACCACAGTTATAACGTAGTTAACACCACAATGTTAGATTAATAATGTATAATACCAACTACAGCTTGCAAGAAAGTAAAGCAAACCAGTCATTTCTAACAATATGATTTGTCAAGTATAGCTCTGCTTGGCTAATCTTCATCTTACCTACTGCTACCAATCTTCTTCCTATTCTTCACTATGTCTGAACTTGCTCTTGTTAATAAGCTTTTTATTAATAAATTTAAAAGGAATAATATGCTTGAATTCATTTATGATTTGTCAACGTAAATCATAAGTAACAAATATTTTAGAATTACTTTAATGTACAAACTACTTTTGCAACTTTCTTTTATACTATAACCACTATAGGGTTATCATTATTATTTACAAGTAATAATTTATAGCTATAACAAATAATTAGTTATCCACAGAAAAACCAAAATCAGAACAACATTGTTTGCTATTTAAATAAGTGTAATGTATAGAGGATATGAAACAAAGAGATGGATATGATTCAAATGGTAAATATCTTAAATAAAGATCAGTATGTTTAGAGAACTATTCAGTATGCAGCCAATATATTATGAAGAGATGTTTTTAGACATAGTGTTTATCAGCCAGCTCATTACTCTTGGCAAGAATTCAGTGAGTCAGCAATTTAGTAAGCATTTAACCCACCTCTGTAGCATGGTGGCATCATCTGCCTCACATTCAGGAGATCCCGAGTTCAAATCTCGGTCAGGATGAGATATCTGGATAAGGTTTTTTCCTGAGTTCCTTAACCTAAAAGATAACCTAATACAAGATAACCTAAGCTCTATAGACCATGGGCTCATTGAGCATCATTTCACCCATTTCATTCATCTGTTATGACTTATGTTGGATGTTGATTTAAGAAGAAAGTAAGCCTTTCTGGCTACACCTGCTAACAGAAGCTGGACTCTTAATTTCTGGTTAATATATGGCAGTAGTACCTGGAATGTGATTCTCATTAGAATGTGTGTGGCCACCAATAAGATTGCAAGACTAAATGTTATTCAGTTTCATGTTCTCTATAGCTTATATAAAATATGCACTCACCTTAAACAAGTCAGCTTTTCAAAGTTTGGTTTTTACTGGAAGACGAAGATAAAGAATCACTATAACATTTAATAAATATCCTGATGATGGGAGCGATGCATACTCCCGAAACGTCAATATCTAATCGTCTTTTCACCTGGCTTGTTGCCCGAGAAGAAAATGAGCAGAATCACTATTGTCCTCTACCAGCAAAATGACAAAGCTGTTGATGTTATTCACTTTCAATTTTCTTTTCACATTTTCAAAAACCCTGCTAGTCTGTTTCAGTTATAAACATATTGCGCAACTTCTGCCTAAGTAAGCACCCACTTTATACACGTATGTTCAAACATAAGAGTACATTGCACTATAGGTCAAATGAACTTAAAAGTACAATCTGTACACCTCTGGTCTGAACACTCACGCAATTAATGTGACTTTGAGTTGTGGTTGGAGGAAATATTTTGTTATATCAAATAGCAGACATCCAGTTGGAAATGCTGAAGTTTACAGTAGCTTTCATAATATCATTAAAAATGATCTTAATGAAACATTAATATTTTATTAAATACTATTTACAACATTAAAATTTGGTAATGCTGGTTCACAATAACTGCAAACAGAACTGGAGCAAGAACTGCAAAGTTAAAAAGACATGTACTATGATGTGAGCATTCAAAATAAAATGGAAAGCTTTATCAGGTTGGGAATGGGGAAGAAGACTTGGTGAGATTTTAACCTCTTTGTTCTCATTCTTGGGAACTGTATAATGGACTGTAGATTGTAGAGGTTAATCAAAGCACCTATGACCTGCAACAGCTAGTTTTTTTTGTTTTTCCTCTTTTCTTTCCCTGAGGATGTTACTGTAAGAAATATTGGCAAATATGATTCCTGGTTGCCTCAGATTTGTTGAGAATTGGTTCTTTTAGCCAAAGTATCACTTGCATTTGTGTGCACCTCAGAACAGCCATTAAAGAAAAAAAGAAAGACAAAATCTTCAAGAATAGCAAAAGGCTGCAGAAATTAACAAGAACAATAAATATCAATAAATGCCTTACATACCCCACTCTCTTTTGTCCTTGAAATATTAGTCATAGTGGAATGGTCCTTTACTGGCATGCCTATGTTTAATTATTTCTGATTAGAAACAAAATAATGTTTTTAAATATAGTCCTTCCTTCTCCCTCCTCCTTGTACTTTTAAAATATAAGGTACTAAAGCTCTATTTAGTTTTACAATACTTAAGTTTTAAGTTATTTTTTAATAAAATGTTAAAGTTAACTTAAGTTGTAAGTTTTTTCTCAATAAAATGTTAGTTACTAGTAAGTTAATAGTTATAAATCAAATTTTAAAGTTTCTTATTTCAGAGAAATGAACGGCATCAATCTGCATGAGCATTTTGGTATTTGGAAATGTTTTTAACCCTTACTAAAAAGCTAGCACTACTTCTTTCTGAAGTACAGCTTTTAAGGCTTGTAATATTATGTATCAGGGATCTATATAGGAAATACTTGCAAACAGTCCTTTAAAGGCAATCACATAAGTGAAACTGTAAAGCAAGACTAAATATTTTATAAGACTCACAAGTAAAAGTAGTTCAAAATATCTGTAGGCTTGATAGTCAACATGAAAAATTCAATGCCATGGTCGGATTTGAACCTTAGCCTGTATACAGCTAGTGTGGAGAAATGATTAATTTCCATCAATTAACTCAAATTTGTGGACTTGGTTTGAACAGTTTTGTCATTGACTCATCGTTGTTGCTCAGTGCTAATGTATAGACAAGGAGCTTGGTTTCTGGTACATATATTACAAGTTTTATGAAACATTTTACTAAAATGGAGTGAGCCATTTCTTCTTTCTAAAATTAATCTTAGCTGCTAATGCCCAAGCAAACATAATCGTAAATTCAGTGTGCACATCTTATTTTAACTTTATGCTTCTTGTATTTTGCATTATATCTCGAAGATTTTAAGAAGTAAAAAGAAAGAAAAGAAAAAACAGTTGAATGCTTTTGTGCAGTAGCATATTTTTTTTTTTTTTTTTTTTTTTTTTTTTTTTTTTTTTTTTTTTTTTAAAATTCACATCTGCCCCAACATTTGCAGTAGCATATGTAAGCAGTTGTATTTTTATACATTTTAGTGAATATCTTTGTATCACTATCTATCTATCTATCTATCTATATATAATATAAAATTCAATGTTTAATTAGCCAAAGAGAAGTCATATGGTATTCTGTAAACTAATGAAAAATATGTTAGAGAAAAATACATAGATATGACAAAGAGGAACAGAAAGGTTTGCATAGGTAAGAACAGGATTATGGAGATTAAAATAGCTAAGGAAGGTTAGCTCACAAGAGCAATGTCTTATATTGGTGGAAATGATCTTGTACAGATAATAGTTAAACATAAAGGAACTGGGGGATAAAAAGGCATCAATAAGAAATGCTTTGAGATAGTTCAGTTATAGCAATGTTTTTATTTTAAACCATTTTTTATTGATCTATTATTCACTTTGTTTAAAAACTGTTTTACCAACTTACTATCTTTATAAAATATTTCAGCCCTGGCTCTTTACCAGTCATACAATTATCACCATAGATTAATTCCTTAAATTAAAGAATGAATTTTAATACCATGTATCTAATGGTAGGTGCTGAGATGATATTTCGTTCCTTAAAGATCTTTAAGAATTTACTAAATTTTTTTGGGTGGTACATGAATCCACTGATTATAATGTTGCTTTCTTTTTCTTTGCTATGTGTGTTTGCGTCCTTAATGATTTTCGTTCGTTTAGCCTTTTCAATTTACTTAGATACCAGACTTTTGTCCTATCCCATTTTCTTCTGCCATGTGAAATTAACATTTTTAAATTCAAAAACAAAAGATGAAATCCCACCAATTCATAGATCTGGAACTTACCAACCAATTTTAAATAAGTTGTAAGGATTCTGAAAAATTCTACATTGGTCAAACTAAAAAACCTAAAAACTAGAGTCAAAGAGCATTTTAGAAACATCAAATTGAAACAAGAGGATAAGTTAGCAGTGGCATTTCTTTTTTGGAACAAAAAACATTACATTGACCCAAATCCAAAATTACTAAAAGTGATGTTAAACCAAAACAAACTGACAATTTGGAGAACATATTAATATAGGGAAGTAAGGACTGAGTCGTGAACTTTGAAATCCCACCAGTGATAATTTGATAAAGAAGTTCTTATTTCCACCACCAGAGACAAGAGAGCAAATGACTACAATAGACAATAGTCAGACCTGCGAGGAAGAAACCTTTTACTGCTCGCAAAAGTTAAAGGCATATGAATGTTGGCCAATGCTCAAGCGGAGCGGTTGCCTAGCGTGGTGAGTGTACCGGCATCTTCTGTACATAGCACATTTTACATGCTAGCAAAGGTTCTGTCTATTTTTCCTGTAATTAAAGCGCACATTAAATATTCCTAAAGCATTAAAATATCACCTTGACACACGTCACAGCAGTGGAACAGCAAGCACTGTTTGCAATCCAGTAACCTGCTTTCCACCTACGTGGATCTTTCCCAGAGATTGAAATACAGGCTTGCTCCCTTTTTCTAAGCATGAAGCTGCTTCACTACAAATTTGTAACAGTGCATGTGCACTACTTACACCACAAGCTTCGCCCGCCTTGGTAGCGTAGATGGTAACATGTCTGCCTCACATTCAAGAGGTCCCGAGTTCGAATCTCGGTCAGGGTGAGTTACCTGGATAAGGTTTTTTCCAGGGTTTTCCCTTATCCTAAAAGATGAATGTCGGGTAACTCTAAGCTCCATGGACCCTGGGTTCATTTGAGCATCATTTCACCCTTCCATTCATCGTCCGATATGACTTAATGTTGGAGGACGTAAATTAAAAAAAAACATAAGCTTCTACAGTTAATTGCTGGCTTTTTGAAAAATGTACACTTGCCTTATATTCTGGATTGGAGAGCTTTCATAAAAACTTGATCATATTAAATATAATTCTTCTGCTGTGGGAATGAATCACTTAACGTTTGTTGATCGAAAAATCATGTGTCCCCACTTCGAGGGATATGTTCATGCATTTGGATCACAAAACACTTGAGAAAATATATGTGTATTATAATTTAATGTAATATTAGCAATTTTTCAGCTCAAATTAGACTCACGATTTAACGATTCTGTTCATTTTAACAAAATAACAAACCCTACTCTGAAAACGAACTGAACATTAACTTGGTCTGTTTCAAACTGCCTGCAGTAGGTGAACTGTTTATGCTTGAGATAAGTGTTGTGAGGAAGGAATGTTGTTGTTTATGTTGTTTTTCATGCTTATCTGTGTTGAATGAATGGATGTTGGGTAACAATAACTATATGAAAGATAAAACGTGCATCACTGCCATTCTAAGTATTGTAGAGATTGGATTTTTGTACAGTCATGATCAGAAAATAATTCTTTCTTATGAGATTGCCATCTGTGATTTTCAAATATTAATATCTAACCGTAATTAATGAGATAAGGTTCTCAGTTAAGGCACGTCAGATGCATGTACCACATTCAGCAGCACTGATAGGAGGGGCAAGCTTAGGATTCACTGGAGTCTGCAGTAAGATTCGCCTCCATATGCCTTCAACTTTTGCGAAGATTATAGTCTCTCAATAATATAGAAATATAAGTGACAGAGTTTTAAAAACTGACTACAAATAGTCTTTTCAATTAAATTTGATGTCGTTACCAAATTCCTCCAATCATGCATAATGGATGATTATATTTAAAATTGCTTTTAAAATGAATTGCAGCAAAATCTTACAAAATCTTGCATTTCAAGTTTTAATAAAATGCTCAATGAAGTAAAAATCATAACAAATAAAGAAAAACTTATTATAAAAGTTAGTAATCCATTTTACTCTTCCTAAAATTCATAAGCCTGGAAATAAAATGAGACCTGTTGTAAATCGTATAAATTCACCTACTTACAATCTAGCTAAATGGTTGCACAAAAAAATTAGTACTTTAAGTAAATTTGATAGTGTAGGTATTAAACATTCTTTTGAGCAGGTAAAAAAGATCAGCAGTGCAGTATTATCTAAGAACAATAAACTTGTTTGCTTTGATCTAACTGCTTTATTTCCGTATTCCTAGAGAAAAACTTTTGATTTTTTTTAAATGGTTGAGTTCTATAGATTTGCATGAGGACTTAATAGTTGATTTTGTTAAATTTACTGATCTTTTAAAGAAGACTTGTCAAGTTGTTAAAAGTGAGTTGTGTTTTATATAAATAAAAATAGCATGCCAGCTACTCATATTACTAATCTTTGTTTGGATCATTTTTTTTTTTTTTTTTCTCAATTTTAATGGTCAGTTCTTTCAACAAACTTCTGGTTCAGCAATAGGTAATCCACTTTCACCTTTTCTTCCTGGTCTTTTTATGAACGTTTTTGAAATACAAGTTACTAAAGCTCTCCATTTAATTATTAACACTTGGTATAGATACTTAAATAACATTTTAACTATTGTTCCAGATAAAAACAAAACTTCTCCTTTAAAACTTCTAAATTTACAAGATGAAGCTATTATGCTCACACCAGTAGCTTAAAATAATGGTTGCTTCCTTTGTATCAATGAAAATGAATGTGTAAGTAGTTAAAGAGACTGGTAAAAATAAAATTATTGCGAAATTAAAGCACATGGGTCCATAGATTTAAAGCAAAGCTGTTAGTGGGCTGTCTGATGATAGTGATGTAACATGAGAGAAATCCAAGATACAATACAAATGTATTGGAGAAACAAAGAAATGAATCTGAAGAAATGAAGGAAATGAATCTGGTCTAAAATGTGGAATTGAAATCCAAAGTAATTGAAAAAATTAAATTGGAAAAAAAAAAAACTGGAATATTGTTGTATTTAATACTCTGTCACTTACATTAAAACATAAGAATATAAGTGATGGGAGTGGTAAAAACATATTTATAGCAATTTTTTTTTATTTAGTTGAGCAGTTTAAGTGCTCTAAATAATTGATTACCCCTCTTAGCGTGAACAAATGAGTTAGCCCAGTGTTTTATGTTTTGCTTTCAAGTCAATTGTCAACTGCAAAAATTAGTTTGGAAGGCACACTAAAGAAATTCAGAGCATTTATTTTAACAGAAATCTGCATTTGATCAAGTATGTTTTATCTTTTCTCAGAGATATACTGCCAAACTACGTTAACGGTGAAACAGTTTGATATTTTTGAATAACTTAATGGTGTTTTTAATGTAAATTTATATTGAGGAATTAATTAATTAACTTAATGGTGTGCTCGAATAGTGAAATTGATTATAGTTTAAGTATGTTTTAACTCTTTGTTGCCCATTGTGACTTTCAAGCAACAATAAGTTTAATCCAAGCTTTTAAAATAGTTAATAGTATATTTTGTTATTTTGATATTATACCAGCAACTATCAACATAAAAGGTGCATTTTGATTCATATTATACAAATATATTTTAATACTTAATGTTATAATGCTTAGTTTACTTTCTTTTTCTTCTCTCTCTCTTTCCTTTTTTTTTTTTTTTTTTTTTTAAGAACAAGAATCAAAATCCATGCAACTGCATCAAATGAATCCCTGTCAGCATCCACCTGCACAATCACAATGATTAATTTAGGAGATCCCTCTCCAGTCTTTACCATTTAACTGTGATTGCTGTGACTCGAGCTTGTGGCATTCAGCTTTGAATGGATAGCCACTCCATTCTCTCTTGTTAAAGAGAATCACTTGTCTCAAGGTGCCCCCTGAAAGGCATCTGAAATGCATTTATGGATTAAAGAAAAACAGGCATAAGCAGTAAAATAATTTGTACACTAAAGGGTTAAGAGAAAAAAGAAAACACATTATTATCATTGTTCTCTTGTGATTCTTAAGTACTTTGGATGATGAAGCATTCCCTCATTATTTTAATAGTGTAATGTGAACTGCTGTTAATATGGAACTAGATAAATGTTAGAATCTCCAGGCAAATTAGATGCCTGCAAGGGGTATGTATTTTCTCATGGAAATATGGCTTAAATTTTACCACCAGTGCATTCTGAATTTATTTACCTTGTAAAATGTTTTCATTGTCACTCAAGTCCATGCCATAGAGTAGCCATTTTATTCTTGTGCACCCATAAGGTTAAACTTTTGATCGTGATACATTTTTTTGCTTGGTGCCTCATCTGTGTGAAGGAACATATTTTAAAGCACTTCACGTAGGACAGTTATACAGATAGTCCGAGTTTGTGTGAAAGTTATAATTTACACCTTCACAAACTTAGATCTTGGCTCTTGGTCATTCATGAGACCTGTGTTAGCCTTAAGGGGAATTTGAAGGCAAAACGTC
Source organism: Mantis religiosa (assembly GCA_030765055.1). Taxonomy (NCBI): domain Eukaryota; kingdom Metazoa; phylum Arthropoda; class Insecta; order Mantodea; family Mantidae; genus Mantis; species Mantis religiosa. The sequence goes on along the minus strand of CM060951.1, from coordinate 104,574,083 downwards.
ATGTTTTCACTTTTGGAGACATTTCTAAATTTAGTGTGTATATATATATTCCTAGATTAATACCAAAGTATAGTTATACCCTTTAGGCTGTAAAGACTAGCAGGATCTGATTTTTAACATTTATTAATTTTAACTTTTGGCAGTATTAGTTTTGCTGCTTCTATGCTAATGAGACAAATTTATTATGGGATCTATTACTAAATTTTAAAAACTTCAATTGCAAGATTTCCATTTTCCGTATATACATGGTGACTAAAAGGAATGCCATCCCTGTTTAGCATGTGGGTGATGTGACAAGCTGATAGTTTTCAAAAAGAGACCCGTTCTAAAAATTACGGTTTGTGTCGCACAAAAAAAAAAAAAATGAATTTTTGACAATGCTTCACATGTAATAGATATGCATACCACCAAGCCAACACCCATTGTGCACTAAATTTGTAAAGGGAGTTCAAGTTGTCTACCTCCTGTTTGATTACTTTATTAATCTATTAGGAAACTTATTTCAGATGTAGTGAATATTAATATGCACAGTTGTTTAATTCACCTTATTCTGACAGCTAAAGTATTGCATGTCTATTAGCAAACTAAAAAAATGTGAAATAGAGGCATTGCCACATTCAAAATTGCATTTCAGAACTGGGGTTCTCTTAGGAAACATGATGAGTTTGCAAGGTATGAATTAATATCAGCATGTTCAATCACCTGGTATGTGCTTCTAGATAAAAATGTAAATTAATTTCTCTAAAAAGACTTAAAATGTGTTGAATAAAACATGAATTATTATTGCTTTTGTGTAAAACTTAAAACACAATTACACATCCTGTCCCAAAAATTTGAGTTCTTTTTTTTTTTTTTTTTTCATTACACATGAACATTGTAAAGCCACTTACTCCTTGGTGCTACAGACTGTTTAGAGTCTTAGCGGCTCTAACCAATCCCAGCCCAGTTGTCCATCTTATCACAACTTTTCTGAGTCCTCCTCCACATTGTTTGGCCATCCTTTACTTGGTGTTCCTAAGTATCTTTTGCTGCCTGGATTTCCTTTATAAATCTTTGTGACAGAGCTATTCTCTGACATTCTCTTACATCCCAGACACATCAGTGTGTTTGCTTTTTATTTCTCCAACTATATCAGTAGCCGTTATAATTCACCCAGTTTCCTATTTTTCCTCCATATTCTCTTTTGTCCTACATCATTCCTCTCCCGTTTCTCAGATGTTCCTCTTTTACCATAGCCGTCCACAATTCTGACCCATACATTTCTACTCGGGCCATATGATTTTAAAATCTTGGTAAGAACCCAGTATCCTGTATTTTGTGCTACTATCCTTGCCCTTTTTTTTCTGTATTGTAAGCATATAAAAACAATCCACACAAATTTCAGCATTTTACTGTAGTAGGTTTAACAAAACTGCTTAATACTGATAGGATGGTTTCTTCCAGCTCCCATAATATTAACATTTTTCAGAATAATTTGCCATTGAAAATCCTTTAAAATTTGACAAGTTTCTTTATTGCTAGAATTGTATAACTGACTTCCTATCCTGTTTTGTGCAAATTAACCATTTTACTTTTAGGCACTGATGGCAAAGAAGAATAGATTCATATTCATGGACTTGCTGACAAAGTAGAACATTTTAATATTTTCTATTTGCACACTTCAGTTTAGTAGAATGTACTGTACTAATGACTTGGGCAAGATGCAAGGATTATAGCTGCATTTGACAATGAATGTGAGTGCCAACTAGAATGCAGAGGGGAAAACTTAACAGCATACTGCTTTGTCACTGCCATCAATCTGGATTGCTTTGGTAGGAAGTAAGACTAATAATTATTAGCCATGCATTGCTATTATTATTTGTACTGAAAATAATTTTAAAATGGGAACGTTTTGTTTCTTTTTACACTACTTGAGGGTTGATTTTACTTGAAGAGTTCAATCAGATTTGAACTTTACCTGGCATCAAACTGCTGCCTGTTTGTTTTCTGTACTGATATGCTACCATTGTGCTAAACAAGATCTTTGAAATCACATATACAATAGTATATACTGTGGAATCTCAAAAGCAATCTGTATTGGGCAAGTACTTTTAATTTCAGGGATCTGTTCACAGTATTGGATGGGGAAGGGGTGGGGAGATCCACAGTGATTATTTTGTTAATTCCATATAAAGTTTATCATAATTTGTTTTTGTTTACAATTTTAATACAATAAAACCTGCCTTTTCGGACTCCCAGTTAAGCAGAAATCTGCCTTAAGTGGAAATATTTCATGGTACCATGAAATTAGGGGTGAAAAACTAAATTCCATCTATTAAATGGAAACTGTCCTACTCATAAAACAAAAATCAAAATATGCATTTTAATGGAAAATTTCCAGTTCCAGAATGCAGAGTTTAGAAAACTTTCAGGCTCCTGGTGAAAATGTGCAGTCTGCTCTTAAAATAGTGATATTTCAGTTGAAACAAAATCATATTGCTGCTACCTGACCTATCTAGGAGAGGGGTGCACTAATGGCAGTAGGAAGACTGAGAAACCTGTCAGTCATCCTTCACTGCATAGTTAAGCATAACATTACATCTGTAAACTTAATCAAAGGTGGTGGGTTATTTCCTATAGTCATCATAGCTTCGAAAACAAGAACTGTACTAGAACTTATCACAAGAGTGAAAGTGATTTATGCTAGTGAAAGAGGTAAACTTAGTGTAAAGCAGATCATGAAGCTGTTCAACATAAGCATAACTCAGGTTTACAAGATTCTAAATAAGAAACTGGAAATTCAAAAGTGATGGGAAAATTGTGCTAATGGGAAAATAGAGAACTTAAGAAAACTGAAAACCAGGACATTAATAAAATAGTATGGAGTGGTTCGTTAGTAATAGGGCCAAAATTCACTGACAGTAATATGCTAAAAAGGCAATAGCTGAAAGACTGGACAAAACTGAATTCAGAGCATCTAGTGGGTGGTTGGAGAGTTTCCGCAAAAGATGTTGGATACATTTTAACAAACTTACTAGTGAATCAAATGATATTAACACTGAAACCTTCGCTGATTAGATTGCTAAATTACCTACAGTAATCAAAGTATATAAACCTGAAAGTATAGCAAACAGTGACGAGACGTTGCGGAATAAGATATGTTTAAAAGGTGAGAAATGTTCAGGATGAAAATTGTCCAAGGAAAGATTTACCTTTTTCCTTTGTGGTTTTATGTTAGGTGAAATGGAAAAACCCCTTCATTAAAAGGAAATCTGTTTTTAGCAGAAATTTTTGAGAGTACCATTTGATTCTGTTGACAGGTTTCACTGTATAATTATAATACTATATTAGTATTAATTATATTGCATATATTCACATTAAGCTTGGGTGAGAATCCTCATGAAGTATTCTCTCCTGAGAGGGTATCCCTTCCTTCACCAGCTACTAGCCACATTGATTGTATATATTCTGTCAGGTAGAAATTTCTTAGATATGGTAACATGTAAGGTCTTCAGTGTCCTAGAGCAAAATGAAATGTGTAGATGTCCATGATTGATTCTAGAAACAGAAGGAGCTATACTTTTTGTTAGGAACTATATGGAGAGATCCAGAGACTTTTCTCTGGATAGATGAATAAGACACTCGTGTTTCAGGTAATAGTCACAGAATCAATGACATTTTATGGAAAAGGGCCTGTTTTAAGGATTAATCTGTGAAAGAATATTCCTGGAGGTTCTAGGGAGCAGACAGTGTCAACATAGAGCTGAAAACCCTACTGGGCTCTCGGTCAGGGTGAGTTACCGGGATAATGTTTTTTCGGGATTTTCCCTTATCCTGAAAGATGAATGTCAGGTAACTCTAAGCTCTATGGACCCCGGGCTCATTTGAGCATCATTTCACCCATTCCATTCATCGTCCGATATGACTTAGCGTTGGAGGACATAAATTAAAAAAAAAAAAATTAAAAAAATAACCCTACTGGGGAATTGCTACTAACAAGTTTTAAAGCAATATTAACCAGACAGATTATATATATTAAAGAGAAACAAAAACAAGGCTTACAATGTATTCTTCCCAACATCCAATCACACAAGGTTTACTGTTATTTTAATACAAATATTAAAATAAGGAAACCATAAAGAAAATGTTTTCCGATCAGTCAGATTAGACAATTAGGAGAATTTCTATGGAAGGTGAGATCCAAATGGAAATGGTCAATTGACAGATGTTATGAGTAAGAGTCGGCAATGTAAATTTTAGATCATAGGATGTATGAGATAAAAAGGTTGTGAAGGATTGGTAACATTTAGACATCTACTGGATAAGTGACTTGGGACAATTCCAGTAGTTTCAATCTATGTAATAGCTTGGCACTAAATAAATAAAAAAAATTAGGATAAAGGATGAGTAATGATTATAGACAAATAACAAAAGTATGCAACCCATTTTAAACTGTATTGAAAATCTACAAGCCAGTTGCATTATTATTAACTTACGATTCAGAGAATTTTCTACAAACAAAGATTTGAAGCAACAAAAATAAAATTTAAGTAAAGTAATATTGCTTAAAGATTGAGTACGGCAGTGATAACGGAAGAACTACATATACAAAATATAAATAATAAAGCAGAATATAAAAGACAGAGGGAAAGAAGAGCAAGTAAATGGAACCTCACAGGTTTCTAATTAAACTGCTTCATTATAAGCACTATAGTGCTGAATGGGAAAAGAAACTGATCACCCAGAATAGGCTTTTGTACCTTGGTAGTTGTTATTCCTATTTCTAGAATAATGACATTAAAAGTATTTGTTGGTCAGCTGCTAAGGTTCCCATGTATACAGCAATAATATGAGAGATGCTCACTGCAAAAATTATGAGAGTATGCCAAACTAGCATAGTGGTATCACATCAGCACAGAAACCCTGAGATCTATGGTTTTAAGTATACTCTTGGCACTAAAGTTTTCAAATCAAATAGAACTTCTGAATTTGTTTTAGCAGTTACATTTGCTAAACAAATTCTAGTTCTAGCTAGCTTTGATATGTTCAGGCAGTATCATAACTATTGACTATTTTTAGACCACAAGTCAGTTCCTCTTAAATGTAAAGATTTTTGACTATTAGAATACAAATTAAGTTTGTTGACAATTTGCATTGTTTGAGCACACTTAGAGTTGCATGAGCTGTGGGTTTGCATCTGTGCTTTTGGGGGCCTTGTCTGTCCTTCACACTAACAGCAAGGGTTTGTCCCTTGTTTGTTTTTTTCTGCTGGGCCTGTAGGGGGAAATGATAGATCGTATCGAGTATCACGTAGAACATGCAGTGGACTATGTCCAGACAGCTACACAAGATACCAAGAAGGCTCTCAAGTATCAAAGTAAAGCCAGGCGGGTAAGTCATAATATTGTTCAATGCTAATAGTAAATTTGTTTTTTATTTTTTTTTCCCAATCTTCCCCATCCTTAACACAAATCCAAATAACACCACTTTCTTGTGGTCTTATTCCTGTATTCCTTATTTATCCTTCTTATACCTTTCACATCTTTCTTTTTAAAATGCAATTATATGGCTTTTCGAAACTTTCACTTGCACTAACATATATGTTAACTTTGCTGCTGTGGTAACCATTCTTAAAATTGTGATAATGGTGGTCATGGTCTCTTAATCTTTTCTGTGGTTGTGCCTATGTCATTTTCTGTGCTGATGGTGTTTGTAATATGGTTTAATGGATCTATCTGAAAACAAATCTCTTTGCTATCCACACTTGTAACTTACACATAAAATTGCTGCTGCTACTATTGTAATTACTACTTGGTCTGTGTCTAATCTATGTGTGTGTGTGTGTGTATAACTGTACTCAATGTGTTGGGCTATTTCTGTGCTGCTTTAACCTCGCTTGCTGTAAACCTATGTCCCACCTGTTCATCAAGACTGCCTATCCTTTCCGCATTCCTCTCTTTGAGACCTCCAGGGGGAATTAGTTGACAGGATCGAGGAACATGTGAAACAGTCGCAGAATGCAGTAGAAACAGGCACAGGACATGTCAGCAAAGCAAGGGAATACCAAATCAAAGCTAGAAAGGTAAAGTATGATTGGACTGTGCATAACGTGTTTGCATGTGCTGAGCTTCAGAAATTTGAAACATGAATTTCATCTGTCTACTACCTTGTGTTCAATATAATTACCTAATAACAAAAAAGCATCAAAAAGTATTTGAATAAAATCAACACAAAAGCAGTAAATTTCAGCACCACAAACATATGAAGATATTATTACCATGTTTCAGACTTCTATGCTTTTTTTCACCTCTTTACATTTGCAATTCTTGAGATTATCATTAAAAATGGCAAAACATCTTGACCATTTTTAATTAGATAGAAACAGGTAACAGAGCAAAGATAATTAATGGAGAATTATGTATTGTATGTATTTGTCGTCAATGAAATATTGGCAAGATCTTTCTAAAATTAAATTGAAAGCAAAGCACGGCATGTTAAGCACAAACTTAACATCCTATACAATCAGAATGTGTATTCTAACTGTACCTGGTCTTTGAAGAAAAATATTATGAGCCCCAAGTTGGGTGTAATTTTTAATGTAGGAATGTTAAGGTTTTGCAGCATGGAATTTTTAAGGAAAAACTTTAATCTGTAACATTAGAAATGTTTATTACATTATAGATGAGTTGTATTTATTACACATCAGCTTCACTTACGTACTGACTTATCACATTAGAGCCGACGATGCAAACAGTAGTTTGTGAAACATGTCCTCAATATAGGCACGTAAGTGAAGCTGATGTGTAATAAATATGACTCATCTATAATTTAATAATTATTTCGCTTCACTGTAGTGTTCCATACAGTTAAAATTTTGATATATTATAAATGTTGTTTATTACTACAATTAAACTAATAACTGAATATGTTTTTAACTCATAGCCTTTTAAGTAATGCTACACTTGATTATCCTTACCTTCTAGGACTATAATCCAGGGTAAATTACTATTTCTTAAAATTTGACACTGCCTCTTGGCAATTTTAAAATATTTCTCATTTTCTGGTACTCTGCTTGGCTAGTTCTTAATATTGTAAGATAAATCTGGTGGAGAAAAATGCTCATTCAATCTTAAGGTTACATTTTGCCCTCAAGCTTGTCCTTAGCAAGGGTGGCCACACTCTGTTTAAAAATCTGGTCAAGCATAAACCATAATAAAACTTCTCACTGCCAACATGTGTTCTAACATTTAAATTACCCAGGTTTAAAAATCCTGCAATGATACAAGTAACTTAAATCTAACATATCTAACATAAAGCACTAACATACCTTGCCTTTATTATACAGTTCTAATTTTGCTATACATTCTCCATTGGGGAATTCCCACTTCAGCTTTAAATTTTAAACAAGAAAATTTGCTTTTTTATAGGTAGGTATAATTGACTCATGCTCCTTTCTGTCAGCTGTTAGTGGTATCATTTTTGATCTGGAAATTTCTTTCAGAAGTAAGATAAGAAGCTCTCCAGAGGAGTGTGTCAATCACACAGTAATTTCTCCTTCCCTATAGGTCACTTATTAGCAATATAACATTAATAAATATTAAATAATAAAGAGTACTGTATTCTAGTATTTATGTTCATGTGCAAATAATTTAAATTGTCCAATTTTCTCTATATTAGAAAAATACAATTTCTTCTTCAAAATGAACAGTTTTCCTTACTGGCTTCAAGACTATACAAGCAATTTAATAAGCACACAGAAATACAACAGCAGCAACAACAACAACAATAATAATAATAATAATTTATTCACCATTCAGTAATTACAAATAATTACAATAGGCTTCGTCACATGTAATAGCTACCTTAAATCTAATAAAAACACTAACTATATTTCAGAAGTATAAAAAAAAAAAAAAACATGTTTTATGTCTTCCTTACATTTGTCTATAAACTCTTGTAAGTTATAAAAGGGGTTCTCAGTTAACCATTTGTACAGTTTCTCCTTAAACATTTGAGTAGGTAATTTGCGTATTCTTACAGGAAGTACATTGAAGAGTTTTATACCACTTATGTTATAATACTGAGAGGTCTTCTGAAGCCTATGGAAGGACATATCCAGTTTTTTCATGTTGCAATTATTGTATGTATGTCATTTCTTATGTTATAATTTTGTGTATTTTCTTTAATATATACCAGCACATCATAAATATATAAATTAACTACTGTAGGAATTTTAGCTGAATAACAAAAACATATAAAGTATTTATAACATAAACAATGCTTTATTTTTCACTGGTTGTCGGCTGGCCGGCAGGTGGTTAGTGATGCAGCAGAAGGCATACTGCCACCACTGTAGGCACTGTTCTGCTGCATTGAATATTTAAATTCTAGGACTTAGATTTATCATGCAAATTATAATTACGGAATCACATGCAATAGTCACAGAGGTGTTGGAAATGATGTCCTTATGTTGCCGTGCATCTCTGTTTCGAAGAAAATATCTGTTGATACACATTAATTCATTTTATGAAGTTTCAGTAATTTCTCCTCTGATATTGTCTTTCAGTTCTTCCAACATATGTGGGTTGTTCTGATACACTTGATTTTTTAAGTTTCCCCATAAATAAAAATTGCATGTTTTTGAGTTTGATTTATGAGTCACTATGTTTACACTCAAACTTCAATTACTTGTTGTTGTATAATTGAAACGTTTTCAAGATCATTCAATCTCATCCTCAGCTGTTTGGTGACTAAATGAACCTTCTTCTTCCTCCACTACTACGGTGCTCCGATCCCTCTGCCATCTGGTGTTATAGTCTGTGAGGTTTAACTAGTCGTGTGCCTTTTAGAAAGAGAAAGGAATACTCACCGCCTCACTCTATGACAGGCAAAGCAGACACCCCAGCCAAGCATGCATCAGTGGCGGAGCGCTCCTTCTCCTCTTGGTCTGATTGTTGCTCATCTCCCGAATCACAGTCAGAAATTTCAAACGAATCTTTGTTTTCTTCTTCCGAATCCGAGTCTTCTAAATTTATAACTAACCTGTCTGTAATTTCATCTATCAGACCGTCTTTCTCCCAGTAAAACTGTTCAGTGTTTTGTACATGCTCACACGCCCTTTTCCAGTTTTCTGGGGTAACTTTTGTAATCACACTATGAAACAAGGCTCTTACATCGACACTTTTAAATGAAATATTATGTTTGGCAACATCATTCTTCACTTGCGCCCATATAAGTTCTATAGCATTAAAATCGCAATGATAAGGTGGCAATCTTACTACGGTATGACCGTGTACCTCTGCGAGACTATCTATTTCATACACTTTGAAATTATCTTTTTTCAGTTTAATTAATTCGTATAGCACTGGTTTTGTTGCTCGTGGATCAAACTCAATATTCCTATTATGAAGCCATTCCTGCATATGGGATTTGAGTGAAGATGACGTGGGTGCTTTATTAATTTCTATGGAATGATAAGAGGCATTGTCCATAATGATGACACTATTAGACGGGATGTTAGGTAGTAATTTATTAACAAACCAATCCTTGAAAATGTTACTATCCATTTCTTCATGGTAGTCTTTGGTTGAATTTGACTTAAAAGTTAGCAAGGCATTAGGAATATATCCTGTAGAACATCCAGCATGTACAACTATAAATCGCTGTCCTTTGCCGATTGGTGTTTTAAGAGGGAAATCACTTTCATTTTCATCAGCGATGCACTTCCACACCTTATTTCTCGTATAGTTTATATTTACCCACGTTTCGTCAAGGTACACTATAGGCCTACCTGTAGATCTGAGTTCTTTCATTCGTCTTAAAAATTTAAATCTTTTAGAAACAATATCCATTCGTTCCATTAAAAAGCGTCTTCCTTGCGAATTTTTACTGTAAGTGAAATTAAGCTTTTTAAGAATTTTTCTTATGGACCACACGCTTCCTTTAAGTAAGTCTTTAGCTCTTAAAGCCTCATATATGTCCAGCAAACTAGGCAGAAAGTCCGTATGATACAGCAAATAGATTGTTCGCTTAATAGCAGCAACTGTAAATAAATCAATTTCTGTTTTTTGCGGTCTTCTATTAGGGCGCTTTTTGCCTGGTGTTTGCAGTCTACCGCCACTAGCTTCTGCATTTTTGTGTTCTTTTAAAATTCGTTGGACAGAACGAGAAGAAATACCTGTAGCAGCAGTTCTCTCAACGATACTCGTCACTGAAATAGTTGGCTTTCCACATTTTAAATCTTCACATTCATCGCTGAAGAAACTGTGAACTTTGACTACAATTTCCCTAGAATCTGATTGTAGAACTCTCCGTTGAGATCTAACTTGAAACAACACAAACACAACCAAAACTACAAGAAAATAATTCAACATTATATCCATATGTTGCAACACTGAAAACATTTTGTGTAACGTGTAAATCCACAAAACAATAAATTCACAGTTCTATAGCTTATACGTCACTGACACCCTTCAAACAACACACAACGGAATGGGGTTTGGGACCGTCTACATTCCACGAATCACGACAAAGCAGGGTTGCTGTTCCGCCCACGTGTGCTAGACAAGGACAGCATTCTATCTTAGACAAGGACAGTAGAGAATACGCCAAGTTAAACCTCACAGACTCTAGGGACACTAACTAAAAATTGCATGCCTTAAGGTCTACAGATCATGGTTTCCTAGTCCTTTACTGATGACCCTATCTTCAAAATTTTACCTAACTAACTGCATTGATAGATTAGCAGTATGTCTTGTTGAAAATATGCCTGTGTGACACTCAGTGTCACACAAATATTCCAGGGATGGTTTGATTATTGCATTCCTGTACCTCTGTCTGTTAACTGTTTCGTCAAGGAGTATAAGGCTCTCTAATTCAGTATGCCTTTGCAGCACACCAAACACTAATTATCTGGTCATGCAATGGCATTTTGTGCACAATATCAGGTTTTCCGGCACTCCAATATCTGTTGTTTTGTGATGCTAACATGGTGACAACCATGTAAGAAAAACTGTGCTTTATCTGTGGGGAAAAAACAAAATAATAACTTTGTGTCCATAGAGCCATCATTAACTTTATCCACCACCCAATTGCAAAAATTTATTCTACTCACAGTTTCATGTGGTTGCAGTTCCTGAACTATGGTTATCTTATACAGTTTTAATATCAGAAGTTTAGCGGCTTTTCAAGCCAAGAATTGTGAAACTTCTGTTTCCTGTGATAATCTACTCAAGAGATTTTCTTGGGCTACATTCCAGCTACTGTCCTATCTCGGGTTTTTCCTGTGTAAGCACATGGCGAGTTATTTTGGGTGTTTTATCAAGAACAACCATTTTCTCTGAATCTCTTTGCATGTTTACAAACTGTTTCTCTTGAGGCTCAGGAATACGAGACTCTAAAAGACTGTATGTAAGAATCATTCATGAATATGTGGTGTGTGTACACATTTCTTGGCATTATAACAGAACTAATCACCATTTGACCACAAAGAACACAACAAGAACCCGCACTAGCAACGGCTGAACATGCACTGATGCAGATAAAGCCAGGAACAGTGAGAAGCACTGTGCCCATGCAGCTACCTCCTGCCAGCCCACAGGCCACCAGTGAAAAATAAGGCACTTTAGAAGCCCAGCTAAGGCAATTTGCTTTATTACGGTTGCTATTCTAAGAGTAAACAGCTGAATAGGTAAAAACTATTTGTAGTCGGTTTATTGACACTAGTCACTTTTTTTAAATTATTGAGGCACTAGTTTCAAAGGCCATCTACTGGTGGGATTTCAAAGTTCATTATGCAGTCCTTATTTTTCCATATGAATATGTTCTCCCATGTGTCAATAAACAGACTACAAATAGTTTTTACGGTTCATTTTGACGTCACTGTTACTAAATTCCTCCAAACACACATAGCTGAATAGGTGTTGAACAGCTTACAATAATTTTATATCACAGCTGTTTGATTTATCCAAGGGAAAAGAGCTTCAAGAAATTATTGTAGGAACATGCAGGTGACCAAAATGTAGAAAATACTAGCTTTAGTGTTAACATTCAGATAAAAATGTCCCACTCTTGCTATCAGCTTTATCACAAAAATAAATAAACCCCTTTTTATAACATTTTAAGAATCAATTTCTAATCACTCTAAATTTCATAGGATTTTCATTTTAGAGCTGCTGCTTGTCTCTAGTGGGTTGATTTCTATGAATCAACACATTCAGCTGTACAGCAAAACACATTGAAAGAATGCGTAATTTGCTATTTATTAACACCAAATTTTAAAATATCTTTGATATGTGTATAAGGGCACCCAACTGCAGGGGTTATCAGCACCCTTTAAAAAATAATTCAGAGCGAAAGCCAATAAAATATCTTTGAAGGTATACTGGGTTGTTTATTTTCCTAGATTTGCGAGGATAGACTGGTATATGTTAAAAGCAGATCCTGTGCTTCACCCATTTAGCATGTTATACAAAACTTGTACTGGATATAACCATAGCAATAATTTATGGTGTTACTGTCCTAGGCGAGATGTGGCCTACCAACCTGACTAGCGGTTTCATGTGCATATGATTTCATGCAACTAATTTGGGGGGATAAGTGTAAGCTGTCCTTAAAATTTTGGTTTGTTGACCCACAGATTGCTACTTACAACAACTTCTCAAATTTATGAGAATGCCAAGTGAGTACTAGTCCTATACACGAGCCAAAAATCTGTACCACCATGGGTGTGCTCAAACCGTAATACATTCTATTGCAGTAAATCCGAGCGCTACATTCTGTCCACCATAACAATTCAGGACTTAATGTTATATTAACTAAACCACTCATTCATACATAGTTTTTTTATTTTGAACATGAGGGACAAAGAGGCTAAAATACCTATAATGCTATCTCTTTCCAGTCCTGTTGCGCCATTGAAAATATTTTTCATCTTCTGCACAATACATAACTAATGTTTCAGCAGATTTTAAACTGAATTGAGTTCTTTGTCATGTTAAACTGGTAAGCATTTTTGTTACTTTTTATTAGCATTTGATTTTCTCTTGTGTGTTTCAAAATACTTTTCAGATGTAATGATACATAGAGTAACATACAGAAGCATTGTCTTATTTTAAATATTAGATATATTCAGTCTTTTATTTCAAGCTTTAATTTCATGTTTTAATGTTAAAATGCTGAATTGTATACCTAAGTGGCGTAGCTTCAATGTGCCTTTAATCCCCATTCTCATTCACTCAGTCACTCACTAATTGGAACGATGCTTATATGCTTCCTGTATTCTTTGTTCACATACACATTAAAAAAAAAAATTGTGAATGTTGAGATTTGAAGGTCTCTTTCTAAATAAAAGAGAAACTTAAAGCTATCAATTACTTTCACTGTACATATAAACAAGCATAATCATGCCTTTTCATAGATGCAGTTTTGGAGAATGTGATGATAGATGAAAAACAGGCAGCTATGTTGGGGATGCCGATAAACACTATATATCTCCATTTTTAGGTATGTTGTTCTGGAGGTACGTCTCTTTTTGGAAGATGTTTCTGTTGGATGGTGATGGTTTTGGTGTTTGTGAGGGTTGTGTGCACCTATAATTGTATTTGCAAAGAGTTACAGTTATGGCTTATGGTCTACAGCTAAGACATCTTCTGTGAAACTTTATATGTGATTTGGATACTGAAAATGGCAGCCAAACTAAGCATTTTTGTATCATTTTAGAACACTGTTTTACTGTATTTCTGCAAAACCTTATCCATGTTAGTCCTTTGTGATGAGACTGCATATAAAGGAGTAGGTCACAATAAAAGCTTAAAATTTAATTGTAGAATTATTATGGGGTAATCCCCAGAGTGTAGTTGGTTGCATTTCCTTCTGTCATTTAGCATCTGAGATATTAAGTCTTATTGCAAGTTAGTGACATGGCCACTGGCCACTATGTTGGCTTTGACTCTAAAATCTGTATCCAACATGGATCAATAAAACTTTTTGTTGTTTTGAGATAGTTCATATAAAACTAATAATCTGCCAACAGAAGAGAACAGACATTCCCGCAGAAGTGAGGAAAAAGAAACTAAGTGATATGGCAACCACGAAACTGACAGAAGATATAAAAGAGACAATGGCTTGGCAATGAGATTTAAACAAGAATGGAGGAAATTGAATAACATAGAACTACAGATCAAAACTGATCAAAACTTTATGTAACTAAAGAGCTAGAGAAAATAAAAACAAAGATAATAAAAATGGAAAGAAGAATGGAAGCATGAAAGAGAACATGAGAGGATACAGCCTAATATTTTCCAAGGTAAAAGAGAAATTGGTATCGGAGCACTTCAGGATGTAAGGGAATTGTAAACAGACTGGGAATAAATATGAGAAAGGACCTATCATATGAATAAAGAGAACAAAATAAAAATAAAAAAGATTGAAGAAAGAAGTAAGGAGGATACATTGCATTTGTAAGAAACTTCAAACTGTGAATTAATGGGCTAGTGGGAAAAGAAAACAGTGGTGTGATAGTAAAACAAAGGTACAACAACCAAATGATGCGAGGGAAGGACAAAACTGCAAATCTCAGCAGAAAAAGGTCAGCAAGAAAATTCAGGGATAGCAATGATACTGCAGTAATGTACGTGGAGCAGAGAAAGCTAATGACATCAATTAGTCACAGTGCTTCATCATAACGAGTGAATGATCAGAGAACAGAGATACAAGGAAAATTTGTAACATATGTGGGTGGTGTAGTTCATGTTAATGCATTAATCTGTGGTGCTAAGAAAGAAGAGGTGGGGGTGGGAATACAAAAAGATAAGTCAATGTTATGAAAAGGGAAAGTGAGGCGCTTAGTGGGAAACTTTTAGTGTAAATAATATGCAGGAAGCTCGCAAAATAGTTAAGGAAAGAGGATCAGAAGTAATTGAAACAGGGCAGGTTTATAGGGGGAGGAAGTGTAGGAACACAGGGGATTAGAAAGGAAATGAGCACTAGGCAGGGAAATTTTCAAGAAGGGAGTATCATCAAAATTGATTGGACTTATAAAATAGCTAGGTAATCACAATAATAGAAATGAGAATAGAGAAGCATCATGAGAGGTAAGAGAGAGGATGTGAGCAAGTGAGATGAAATAAAAGGTAATAGGCTTCCTATTAAAAGCAGTAAGTGAAATGAACTTAATAGGGAAAGGGAGAAATAAAACTGAGAAATCTCGATAAAATGAGGATAACAAGTTCATGATGAAATAAAAGGTAAACAATAGAGAAAGAAAGGGTGGAAATTAAAACTAATACTAGAAAGAAGCAAGCATGTTTTGATGTATTGAAGGGCTGTGCTTAAGGCTAAAGACCCAGGGTTTAGATCAGCGGTGACCCAAGATCTATTCTATGTAATACTCAACTATCAATTATTCATACAAATAATAGTCATTGATTAGCACTGGCATGTAGTAATTGTACCATATTTAGCATTTTACAGCTGTGTACAATCCATTCTATTTGCCACAAATGGAGATGCAAGTACTTTAAGTAGTTAACTAATTATTCATTTGTAAAGGTAGTCTTTAGTCAACTGAAATCTTTTTAGTTATTCAAGAATTTGTTCATACCATAAAATACTTCTAGTAACATATCGTCACTCTTTGTATGTTATCCTCGGTAAATAGATTTTTCTTTCATTTATCAGAAATTGACCACCTCAATTTCTAATTTGTCCTATCCAATTTAGTACAAATTATTTAGAATATTGACACCATTTCACCATTTCTAAGTGCACAACTTTGTTTAAATTTAAGGCTCTTAGTACCATGTAACATCAGTACATTGTTACCACAACGTGTGATCCATTCTAGGACAATTCCCTTCATTTGTGAACAGAACAGTTTTCATAATTCTTTTAAAAATTTTCTTATAAAAAATAAAGAGTGAATAAGAGTTTTCGCCAAATCATAAGTACTCTTTTTGTGTGTTCTTTTAATAGAAGTTGGTTTCGGACAATATGGTCCTGGATATGTCATATTATTGGGTAAATATTACACTGAATGCAGATGATTTGAATAGAAGACAAACCGTTACATGAGAAAGGTAACACCATACTTCATTAACATTGAGGAAGTGTGTTAATAGAGGCTCTGAGAATTGTGTTGGGTGCTGGTGTTCCACTTCAACAAAATGGAATAAATGACATGATGTATCCACCAGTTTGCTAGTGCTAATGATGAACCTGTATTGAAGAGGTCATTCTTATTGTGGAACAGTATTGGATTAATGGTCTTCTTAAGACCCAGTCGGCCAAAGTAGTTGGAACGAGTGTTTAGCAAACACTCATCAAAATACTGCATACAAAAGTTAGTGAGGAGGCGGAAAAAAAAATGGAACAATGTTAGGTCAAAATGATGGGGAACACCTGCATAAATGCATTTTTTTTTTTTTTTTTTTTAATACTTTTGTGACAAGTGAAGTATACATAAACTGTTTTCTAGAATTTACAAGTCAGTTAAATGATCGGGAACTAACACATAGCTGGTACCAGCAATATGGTGCAACATGCCACACTTTTTGAGTGAGCTGACTGAGATGGAATAATTTTGTTATTTCATAAGGAAATTTCATTTCGATTGGATCATACCCAATTTTTTCTTGAACTAACTTAAATGGAATGGTCTACTGGAACAAACCATATACACCAGTAAGTTACGACAGAACTTCTGCCATGAACTCGAGACTGTGACATCCAAGGTTCAGGTAACCACCACATTCATAATTTGGAATAGTGTTGAACTGTGCTTAAAAGAAGTCAAGTACTGACTTTGTGATGTGCTTTCATTTAAATTTGGTTTTATTTATTATCCATGTTCCTTTATACACAATAGTGGGACCCCGATACAAAGGCCATATTGAATAAATATTACATTGTTTTTGGTGTTTTTTTCCAGACATGTTTATTTAAAGAATATGGGGGGGGGGGATTCTTCTGTTTGTTCTCCTTTTTGTTGTTTCTTCAGACCATGTAAAAGCAAATTGCTAGTCCTTGCTCTTGCTTTTGTTTGTGCAAAATCTTTGAATAGTGTTGTGCAGTTATAACTAATTTATTTATTTTTTGCTTCACTTGTTTTTCTTTTTCTTTTTTATGTTGCATACCTTCTTAAAAGCATTTCCTTCATTTCTTGGTTAATTTCTGTTCAACTGAAGTTCAAGACACATGGCTACAACACCAATCATCGCATTTTTCATTACTTTAAGGTATATGTAAGCTTTTCCTAGTTTATTATACATGGTGTTCATTTTTATCTGTGATTTTACTGCGCAAAGTTTGACGTCATCAATAGCATCGCTGATGGAGCGAGTTTATATAGGATTCCCCTAGCGGTTTGCAATCATATTTGATGTGCTGACAGCAGTTTTGAGGCCTCCCTCTACCGGCAGGTAAATATACTATTTGAGGGGTGGGTCTACCTGCATAATATAAAGGTGTGTAATTTCACCTGGTGCATAGGTGCAATAACTGTTTATAAAAAACTATACTGCAATGCACTGCACTGCACTGCACTGCACTGCACTGCAAAGCTAATTATGCAGCCATAAAAGTATACCATGAAGATTATACGACTGTTTTTCTGTTATAGTAGACATATATGCATATTGTAAACTTGTCACATAAAATAGAAATATTTCAATTTGATTTCAATTCTTTTCTATCACCCAAGTTTGCTCACAATGCAACTTCATCACAAACCAGAAAATTAGCAGAACATGTCCTAGGAATGAAAAATAAATTAGTGTTACAATATGTACAAAGCTTTTATTCTAAGTCTAAACAAGAAAATATCTCTAGTACATAGTCTTATGTGTCCATTTTCTTATATTTCCTTTCTCTCTTCCCCTTAAACAGTGTCTGTATTGCGAGAAGGTATTCATGAGGCCCTTCTGTCATAACATTATTTATTGCTTCTAAATAGGGGCCAGTCACTGTATAGCCTCGAGTGTCTTTCTTTTTGTGAGTAACTGATCCTGTGTCTTAGAAATGTTTGATGCACCTATTGGTTTTAAGACATAAGGATACCAACATTAATAGACATTTTAATTAAGCGTGAGAATGACAAAAATTTATATTGTATACTGATAAAACATAAGATGTTAAGCTGCCAACAAAAGTACACTGGACACTTTTGATAAAATTACGCTCCGAGAGACTTGCCTGAATGCTGGATAGTATTGCATAAACTCCTCTATGCAGCAGTTTAAATTATATTTATATGTCACACCAATTTTAATGCCGGTACAAAACTAGCATTCAACCATGAAGATGCGGTGCTCTGTGTTCATATCCAGGGGAAGCTGGTTGTATTAGTTACCAAGACAAACGCACACAGAGAGCTGTAATTTGCTTACTGTTCCGCAAAAATTACCGCCTCTTTACCGTAGAGGGGCACTATGATTTCAAGATGGACTCCTTAGACATCATTCTTGCTCAATTGGAGGGTGGGAAATAACAAATAAAAATGAACACTGTGAATACTTAAATGATCCCTATTCACTTTTCCCATTCCTTCAACATACCTTAGTCACTTTTAGCACAAATAATATGTTTAGCTGATTAGCTGATGTTTAGAGGAATTTACTAACTGTGATGTCCAAATTAAATAATAAACATTTTGTAATCTGTTTTCTTATACATCAGTTTTTTAATATGACAGTGTGAGGAAATAGCAACTACAAAATAGTTATTTAGCTAAGTTACTTTTTACATACTTTAATTAATATTATCAATTATTAATTTATCAATGTATAATATAACTTCTTGAAACTAGAAAAATTCATTGAAAGAGGTTCATGGCAACAGCCTGTGCAAATTTATCCTGGGTTTTTGTTAATCTTGTATTCCAAATTCAAATATTAATTCAAACTTATTTTAACTAATATTATCAGTAATTAATTTATCAATGTATAATTTGATATAACTTATTGTAACCACAGTAGGTCATTCTGGAAAAAATAAAATAATCATAGACCTCTTCAAAAATTAAAATTAAGATGTTTCAAAAACAAATTTTGGTGCTGTCAGCATTTTTTCATCTTATAATTAAAAGTATGTTGGTGTTAAACTTAATTTAAACATATTTATGACTCTGCACTAATTTATCTCAGATTTTTTTTAATTTTGTTTTTGAATTCACATATTAATTTAAAGCTTGCTTTAGCACATCATTGAAGCCTCAGGAATCAGTTTGATTTGCATGCACTAAATTATTATGCTTGCCAACTTTTACAGTTTGCTTATAAAATGTACAGGAAACGAGACCTTTTTATATTTTCACAGCTAAAGGGGCATCTTAATGTCTTTGTGAGAGATTTAAGGTATTAAAAGATTTTCAAAGGTTAACAAAGCATTAATTTTTATTACATTATATTATAAAATATTTCAGATCTGAATGTGCTTGCTAATTGGTCTACAATAAACAATATTTTACAGCCCGTGTTTTACCTAAAGGTATATCACGGGATAAAATTGGTCTACAGTGCTGTGATCGTTCAGAGCCTGCCTATATCCTTCTTAATAGTAATTGTCTCCCTTTGTTGGAAATAAATTCTGTTCTTATTTATGGATGCTCTTTAATTGCAGTTATTCTCAGCATCCCATTTTGTCTTGGCTAAGAAAGCCACTTAATTTTGTTCTTTTTATCAAGCTGGAGGTTCTTTTACATACTGTAAATTCACTGGTTTTACTCCCCTACGTGAAGGAAGCAAACTGACCCAAAAAAAAGTTTTTTGCGCTCCACCAGGTTTAAACCAGCAATCTTGAAAACCAGTGGAGGGAATGTTATCCCTAGACTACAGAGGACAACCTATTCTCCCCCTCTTGAATCAAAATGCATAGTGTGAGGTTCTAAAATTTGACTAGTAGTGGCCTCTATTGAAGCAGTAAATGGGCAAGGACATTCATCAGTGCTCATATAAAGTGTAAAATCAACTCACTCGCATGAACTGTTCATTTTATTTATGTTTTATGGTTGCAGGATATAAATTTGCCATATTTGGCAGTATTTATTTATAGTTAACATTATTAAGCATAAAGTATACTGTAAATCTGTACATAGCTTAGGAAGAGATTAACTTTGCTTTAATACTGTTTGTCTATAATATTAGGAAGAATTATTGGACCATTTGTGATGGAAGGTGTAAAATCAGGTCTTCAGAGTTTCTTAAAAACAAAATTCTGTAAAACAAAATATTATTTTACACTTCATACTAATTTTTTGTTTATTTACTCCCTCTAAATTTCATGTCACCACAGAATAATTTTACAGGTTTCAATTCCAAGAAGTTGGCAAGTATGGATCCTATTTAAATTGGATTCTCTTCTTCACGGTTTGGGCTTCGGCCTGTTCTGGCTTCAAATTGTTGATACCATTGTTAGGTCTTCCTGGTTTTCTTTACCTTGTGGCTTATAATTTAAAGCTATTTTAGGTATCAGATTTTAGGTATTTAGGATTTAAATTTTAGTTACTAATAATTTAGTGTCCCAGTTATGCTCTATAGTAGGTATCATAAAAAGCTGACTTTTAAGTACACTTCTAGTTTAACCTGGTATCAAGTGTGGCATAGTGCATAATTATTGCATATTTCTACAATTTGGGAAACCAAGAAATGTTTTCTACACAAGTTCTGTCAAATGATGCACTCTAATTCATTGAATTTTTTGTGGAGTTAATAGTAGTTAGCTATTATTTATCTATGAATATAGGTGGGGATTAGGGGGGAAAAAAAATAAAAACAGTTTTGAAAGGAAAGTTTCTTTTATAGATTCACAGTATTTCTTTGCTCGTTATTTTTTTTAGGAGATAATATTTATGCCCAAGTATAAGTACACTAGTGTCCAGAAGTTAAGTATAATCTGAAAAACAGAACTGAAATGGAAAATGGTGATCAAGTGCCAGTAAACGTTATCGTAGTATGTTTTCCCTTACTGGTGGCTTCTGATAGGTAAATGGGTTCATGCTTCAAAGGTCAGCAAAACCAGAGCAGCAAACCAATACCAGAGTATCAGACCCAGTGTGTAGCTCATTCATTATTGTTCTCCAACATGCCATAAACACATCAACTGGACACTGTTTTGAAGGGTAGAATCATTGGACTTCTAGAGGTAGGTCAAACACACACCACAATCTCATGGCCCTGAATGTGCCACACGGTGTCACTTCCAGGCTTTTGCGATACTTCCAAGAATCAGGAAGTGTTCATCAAATACCTATACATGTTCACCCATGGGTCACAATGCCAGAACAAGACCAATATTTGACCATAACAGCACAATGACAGCAGAGGATGCCCGCTAGACAACTGTCTTCTGAGCTTGCAGCCGCCTCAGGTGTTAGTTTTAAGGTAAAATTTATACCGAGGCTCAGGGCAGCTGTCCTCTACATCAGACATCCAGCATGTATTCCCCACTCACTTGAATACACATATGGTCCCGTTTACAATAGTTATTAATGTTGACATTGGACTTTGAATGAATGGAGGAATATGCTGTTTAGAGATGAGTCCAGAGTCAGTTTGAGCAATGATTCTCGTCACACAGTAATCTGGAGAGACCATGGAACCCATTTCATCCCACCAACATTGTGGAAACTTGCACATTTGGTGGTGGCGGCATATTCGTGTGGGCAGGCATTATTTTTAATGAATGTACAGATCTGCACATCTTAGATGGTGGTACTGTGAATGCACAGAGGTACAGAGATAAGGTACTGGAACCACATATACGAGTTTTCAGAGGTGTAGTTGGTCCGCACTTCATCTTCATGGACGATAATGCATATCCACATAGAGCCCACCTGGTGGACAACTATCTTGAGAAGGAAGATATCCAGTAGATGGACTGATCAGTGATGTCCCCGGATATGAACCCTACAGAGCGTGCTTGGGATGCATTAGGAAGACAAGTTGCAGGCCGCCAGCCTCCTTCAAGGACACTTTCAGACCTACAACATGTTCTCCATGAGAGATGGGAATTGCTGCCTACAGAGCTCTTGAACTCCCTTAGAGAAAGCATGCCCTGGCACTGCAAGACCTGTGTATTCATGAGGGGTTACCATATCCCATACTAAGGGATCCGTCCCTTTCAGCTGCCAAAGTGCGGGCGCTGCGGACCCTTAGCACTCGTGGTACCTCTGACGTTACTAGACGAACCTCGTGCCGAACAGCTGAGCCCCTCCTTCGGGAGTTGTTCGGAATGGGTTGGTCTCGAGGGGGCAGTGTGTTCCCGATACCCGTGGGAGATTGGGTACGTCTTTGGACGGGGTTGAGGGAAGCCATTAAGTTTCCGGGTACTAGCCTGCTCAGCTAGTAGAAGGTGTGCTAGATCACCAGGCGGCCCCACCGAGGTTTTCGGTAGTCTTCACCTTGAGTGTTGACGCGCGTAAGTGGCATATCCACTTCCATCCCGCCTTGTGTCCTCAGGACCAGATGGGGGGGGCTTGTTAGTCTCTAGGTCTTGCCCCATGGAAAGCCCCTCGGAGGACGCCGAGCGCCCTTTTGGGACAGCTCGGTTACTCCCAGGTAGAAGGAGGCCCGGGTCTTGTTCCTACGGGTTCAAGGCTAATGGGGGTAGAGCCTCTGGACTTAAACATCCCATACTAACTGCTCAGCACCATCATTATTGTGGAAGAAATAGATTTTGTGCTTGCGTAGAAGGTATCCCAAGGTCAGAATTGTCTCCTATTTCTCACTCTATTGATCATGTGTAAAGCATTGGTAACAACACATTGCATTGTGCTTAACTTTTGTACAATTGTAATAGTTTGGTAACAAAATATTGAATTATGCTTAAGTTTTGGACACTAGTATAGTTGCAGTTTGTATGTAAAGTAACTGGTATACCAGTTGGTTTGGTTGCTGGTTTCCAGCAACAGTAGTTTGTGTAAAAAATTGTAATTTAGTATATCCTTTTTGTTATACCTTTACTCCAATATTATTATTATTATTATTATTATTATTATTATTATTATTATTATTATTATTATTATTATTATTATTATTATTATTATTATTATTATTATTATTATTATTATTATTATTATTATTATTATTATTATTATTATTATTATTATTATTATTATTATTTTTATTATCTATTACATATTTCACTTTTTAGCTATGGTACTAGTAGTAGTATCCAGAAAAAAATACTCACGAATTAAAATGTGTAAATTTTTGTTATAAAATATATGTTAAAGTGTGAATATATGTCCTGGTGTAGTAAACTAGGAACCAGGATACAACATTCAGATTTTACTTATTTAGTTCTTACTTGCATTAAAAGTGGATATAATAAACAGAAGACATTAGGATGTCTCTGTACACCTTTCATGAATTTAACATCATTTTGGGGGTTTCGTGATCAAAAACAACTGAAGAAATAATTGCTGCTACTGAATCTCTGAAGTAACTGTTAAGCACACATTAAGAGTTCATAAATCTATCTAGATAGCATTTGTGCATAGCATTCATGTGTGAAAATAGCTCCCTAGCATGATTAACACACTTTTTATTAAAATGGGAACTCTGCAAGAGAAGTTTTAAGATTATTAATGTAAAAGCAGAACAAAATAGCTGCAGAAGATTTTAAGATCATGAAACTTTAAAATTGCAACAAATTGGTGCATTATGATGACTAGTTCATTTTGCTTCAGGTATTCACCCATTGGTGGCATTATGTAAGAAAGAAAGTTCCTGCAAAGAAATTGATGAAGGATAAAGTGGATAATCAATATGAACCCAAAGTTTAAATGTGAGAATTTAGTCAGTTTTTACCAATAAATAAAAAATGCCATAGACGAAAGGTCTACAGTTTGGTTTTATGTTTTTATAGGATTTGCACATTTTCTCCCATATTATTCTAGAGATGGTGAATTTTGAAAATGAATTTGCAGCATAGGTCATGTACTATGGGAATTTGATACTTTGCAGATACTTACTGGTATTTTATACAGGGTGTTAAGGATCTACACCGAAATAATTTCAGCAATTGTAGATGTGACTAATAAGCAAGTTGAGATCGGTAATACATGGTCTGCGGCTAAACATAATGCATTTATATAAAATTATTTGTGGTTGGTTTATTGACACTCGTCACTTACTTTTTCATATATTTATGAGAGACTAGTTTCAAAGGCCCTGGCCTCCATTTTCAATCTCTTCCCAACTGGCAACTGTTATCTGCTCTCTCTGGTGGTGGAACTATGAACTTTTTTGTCAAATTATCTGCTGGCGGGATTTCAAAGTTCATTACGCGATCCTTATTTTTCCAGATGAATATGTTCTCCCATGTTGTCAATCTATTTTGGTTTATCACTCCTTTTAATAATTTTGGATTTGGATCAATGTCATGGTTTTCATTCCAAAAATGAAATGCTACTGCTGACTTGTCTTCTTGTTTCAATCTGATGTTTCTAAAGTGTTCTTTGACTCTGGTTTTTAAATTTCTTTTTGTTTGACCTATGTAGCATTTTTCACAATTCTTGCAATTTATTTGGTATATTCCAGATTTGTTACCTGAAGGAATTTCATCTTTTGTTTTTGAATTTAGTAATTTTAAAATTGAGTATCTATTAGTAGGTGCCAAGATGATATTTTGTTCCTTGAATATCTTTTTAAATTTATTAAATGTTTTTGGATGATATGTGAATGAACTGAATATGCTGTTGCTTTCTTTTCCTTTAATAAATGTGGTTGTTTCCTTAATGGTTTTCTTTAGTTTAGATTTTCTAATTTTCTTCAACACCAAACTTTTGTTGTATCCGTTTTCTTCTGCTATGTGTATTATTGCTTTTTGTTCCTTGAAATATTCTTCTTTTTCCATGGGTATGTTGACTAGTCTGTGTGTAAGGCTGTTTATTATTGCATGTTTATGTGTAATTGGGTTGTGGCTATTATTTTTTATATAATTTTCTGAATGTGTTGGCTTCCTGTAAATTCCAAATTTTATTTTTGTATCATTCCTGATGATATTTAGATCCAAGAAAGGTAGTTGTCCATTGATTTCCTTTTCTATTGTGAATTTGATAGTCCTTTCTTGCAGATTGAGTAATTTTAATGCATTAAAATTACTCAATCTGCAAGAAAGGACTATCAAATTCACAATAGAAAAGGAAATCAATGGACAACTACCTTTCTTGGATCTAAATATCATCAGGAATGATACAAAAATAAAATTTGGAATTTACAGGAAGCCAACACATTCAGAAAATTATATAAAAAATAATAGCCACAACCCAATTACACATAAACATGCAATAATAAACAGCCTTACACACAGACTAGTCAACATACCCATGGAAAAAGAAGAATATTTCAAGGAACAAAAAGCAATAATACACATAGCAGAAGAAAACGGATACAACAAAAGTTTGGTGTTGAAGAAAATTAGAAAATCTAAACTAAAGAAAACCATTAAGGAAACAACCACATTTATTAAAGGAAAAGAAAGCAACAGCATATTCAGTTCATTCACATATCATCCAAAAACATTTAATAAATTTAAAAAGATATTCAAGGAACAAAATATCATCTTGGCACCTACTAATAGATACTCAATTTTAAAATTACTAAATTCAAAAACAAAAGATGAAATTCCTTCAGGTAACAAATCTGGAATATACCAAATAAATTGCAAGAATTGTGAAAAATGCTACATAGGTCAAACAAAAAGAAATTTAAAAACCAGAGTCAAAGAACACTTTAGAAACATCAGATTGAAACAAGAAGACAAGTCAGCAGTAGCATTTCATTTTTGGAATGAAAACCATGACATTGATCCAAATCCAAAATTATTAAAAGGAGTGATAAACCAAAATAGATTGACAACATGGGAGAACATATTCATCTGGAAAAATAAGGATCGCGTAATGAACTTTGAAATCCCGCCAGCAGATAATTTGACAAAAAAGTTCATAGTTCCACCACCAGAGAGAGCAGATAACAGTTGCCAGTTGGGAAGAGATTGAAAATGGAGGCCAGGGCCTTTGAAACTAGTCTCTCATAAATATATGAAAAAGTAAGTGACGAGTGTCAATAAACCAACCACAAATAATTTTATATTAATTTTGACGTCACTGTTACTAAATTCCTCCAAACACACATAATGCATTTAATTGTGTTAAACATGTCATCAGATGCTCATAAGTTCATATTCAAACAAATGGGGCGAAATTGTTGGATTAAAATTGCTTCGAGTATAGAAATACCGATTCTTAGTAGCTCATTATTGGCATTCTCAAGATTTAATGTCTGTAGGCTACTCTATTGATGTTTCTGTAATTGTTCTGGTTGCTGAATCCATTGTGCCTATTCTAAAGGTCAGTTTGGCTCCTGTCATGTAGTTGATTTTTTTTCTTGATCTTTTTAATACGTAAATTTTAACAGGAATAACTAAGAACGTGAATCTGATTGGACAGTTCAATAACACTACTATGATTTCCTTGACTCTGGATACTTTGCATTGAAAATACAGTTCTCCATTTCAAGCAGCTCTTATAAAGAGTAAAGAGTTGCATTTAATCTATTTTATTTAAGTTCATTCACCCTTTATACCACCTCCCATTTAGATGTGCAGCATGTGAATATATTAAGCAGGATTCAACCTTTGTTAGAAAGATTTGTAATTAATTGCACTGACAAGGTGAAATTACTTTGTAAAATGCATACATTTATACAGAATTGAAAGCTTAGACAAAATATTAAAAAAATAACCAAACAAAACAAAAGTAAACAAAAAAACTTACAAAAAATGTGAAGAAGACACAAACTTACCTTGCATTTGAAAGCTAATGTGAAAACTATTACACCAGAGGAAGTGCTCCAACACATCTCTTCATTAACTTTAAAGAGAGTCGATTAATAACACTAAACAACACTTACTTTTAAATTTTTCTGGAACATGTTTCTGAGGCTTTGCCTCTATCATCAGCCGGCCCTCAATGATAGAGGCAAAGCCTCAGAAACATGTTCCGGAAAAATTTAAAAGTAAGTGTTGTTTAGTGTTATTAATCGACTCTCTTTAAAAGTTAATTTATCATAACACTGTTTTCAACACTTCCAAGAAAGGAATCACATCTCTTCATTTTCGTGTGTTGTGCTCTCAAGTGATGCCAAACGTAACTTCCATATTCAAACCAATAGGCCATAAGTCTCCTACCTCAAATTACTTGTTTAAGATATGTCCACTTACTCTGAAAATATTTCGGTGCAATTCATTAACTCCCTGTATATATGAATTCAGATTTAGTATTCCATCATGGAAATAACTAAAGCAGTATTTTACAGCTAGGAAGAGCACATAAGATCCAAGTCATGACTCTACCAACTCATTTACATTGTCCTGAATTTGCCAGCTTGAGAGAAAGAGAAGGAGGTGGTGGTACTGAAGATGCAGCATCTTGCTGTTTTTTTTTGTTTTTTTTTTTCTCATTTATTTTAAATGTGAATTTATTTTTGGATAAATAGCAGTTAGATTCAAATGCAGATTAAATGAACTGATAACTGATTAAAGAATTAAACCTCTGGGAAAACATATTAAGAAATTCAAAACATGCTTAATGAATTATAGTAAAACTTTTGGAGCATGCACTCAAATCCACATACTTCACATATGAGGAATTCTGTGAAGAGACGGATGGTGTGGCCATGGGTTCTCTGCTGCACTTAAGCACAAAGTATTTTACTGGTATGTGGAGAAACATTTGTGATTTGGCTGTATAGGAAAGAAGTGCTACAAGTCTTTCTCTTGCACATTAACAGCATTCACCAAAATGCTAAGTCCACCATGGAAACTGAAAACCAAGGCTCACTTCCATTCTTGGACATTAAAATTCATAAAAAGCAAGATGGCACATTGGGACAAAGCATGTACAGGAAAGCACAGATTGTTACCTGGTTGCATTATCTGTATGCATGCAGCAATCACCATCCGGCCCAGAAGAAAATCGTCCTCACCACCCTGTTCCATTGAGCCTATGAAATAGTAGATGAACATGGACTTCAAGAAATAAGCCACTTGATAAACACATTTAAAAAGAATGGATACACAAGCAAAGACCTTCACCGCATACACTAGGAAGTTATGAACAGGAAATACAACACGAAAGAGGGTCAGATACCCAAAGGAAAGGCACAGGCCCTTCTATAGCACAGTTTCCAATAAGATTGCATGGATACTAAAAATACTTAACATTAAAACTGTTTTTACCACCTAGGAAGCTGAGATTGTATGAGACAAGTTAAGGACAATCTAGAATTAAAAACTCCCACCATTACAAAATCCCATGGCTTTGTGGGAACATATACATAGTGCAGGCTGTCTGTACAATCAAAGAGGGATGTGCAGAACATAAATGCAATCTGTGACTACTCCAACCAGAGAAATCTGGAGTGGCACAGGATAGATCAAGATTTTATTTGATATGGCCACAGTTGTACAGCATAATGATTGATATGACAGTCTTATAAAAGAAGCAATTAAAGTCAGAGTCAAATAATTTTAATAGAGACACTGCCAGCACTTTTCCGCTGGCCCATTCACAAAGCACCGGTACCCCATTGGATAGAATCATTTTTCCCTGCCCTATGCCTGAGAGTATATATACTGCTCAGACAGAGCCATCTCGTCACTTCCTGAAGAAGACCATAGAGAGAGCATTGCCAAAAGCTTGAGCGACTTCATAAACATTTCACGGTTGATAACCCGAGAAGCTTTAATCAAATAATATTCCCTATTATGTTCTCGCACACTACATACTAGGACAATACAGATAGATGGCTTATCAACTTTGCCAATTTCCATTCTGATGTATTGATGGTCTGAGAGAAACAGTTCATTGGACTCATGCCAGTTCGGCCAAGTGATGCAAATTATATCTGTCTCAGCATATTCTTAAATTTGGAGCCTGCCTCTGGTTCATCCTCCAGACTTCCTCCAAAATAGCTGGCTGAGTTCTTACTGAACGTTTTGCTTCTGAATACTTGTCTGGAACAACCACTATCTTCAGAGTGGTCAAAACTTGACTGTACAACACCCCATAAGTATTTGGTATCACTGCAGTCTGCTCTCCATTCTTAGGCCTTTTTTGAACAGGCTTTTAATCCAGATGGAGTAGTCAGGTGACTTGAGGGTTATTCTGTCTCATTTCCTCACGTTGCTTAAACACTTGCTGTCTATTATATTTTCGCTTCCTCGATTTTTCCAGAAGCCCTGATTCTTTGTATGGCCAGTTTCCTTTTTTGAGTTCCAGTGAGCTTTATTTCCCAGCAATGAGGCAGTGCATTTGGAGATCTATCATCTCGGCATCTATAAATACTCATTATCATTGTTAAATTAAAAAATAAAAGATGAAATCCCACCATCAGTAGATCCAGAATACATCAAATAAGTTGTAGGGATTCTGAAAAGTTCTACATAGGTCAAACTAAAAGAAACCTACAAACTAAAGTCAGAGAACATTTTAGAAACAACAAATTGAAACTGAAAGACAAGTCAGCAGTAACATTTCACTTTTGGAATGAAAACCATAATCTTGACTCAAATCCAAAATTATGGAAAGCTGCGATTGACCATAGACCTCCTGCGTCGGTAGTGTAGATGGTAGCATGTCTGCCTCACGTTCAAGAGGTCCCGAGTTCGAATCTCGGTCAGGGACCCGGACTCATTTGAGCATCATTTCATTCATCGTCCGATATGACTTGACGTTGGAGGACATACATTACAAAAAAAAAATTAATAAATAACCATAAACTGACAACATGGGAGAACACCTTAATATGGAAATATAAAGACTGAGTAATGAACTTTGAAATCCAACCCGTCAATAATTTGGTTTCACCACCAGAGAGAATACAGCAGATAGCAACTGATGAGTCGGACCTTCAAGGTTGAAAATAGAAGCAACAGCGGCCAACACTAGTCCCTCAAAAAATTCATATGTAAGTGATGCAGTGTGAAAAACCAACTACAAATAGTGTTATGAATTAATTAGGACTTCACTGTTACTAAATTTCTACAAATATCAAGTAATTAGAAAAACATGTTTTTGTTTCAACCGTAAGTTCAGATTAACTCATACATAGCACAAGGAAGTTTACAGAATAATAAATATTCTGGAGAGACAAATAATGACTGGAAATTTACATTTATTTGTACTCGGATGTTATTTAAAATATTCTTTAAATGTTCTCTTACATGTTTCAGAAAAAGAAAATGTACTTGATAATATTACTTTAGAATTTTATGTGTTCTTTAATGTTCACAAGCAAAATGTTAAAAGCATGTTTTCTATTAGCAAGTTTTTATTTTTGAGTTTGATGTATGAGTCACTAGTTTACACTCAACTTCAAACTCAAAAATGAAGAATACTTCACTGTTAATAATACTTCTGCTTTTAATATTTAAGTTCTTTAATGTCTATAAATCAAGTGCTATTCAGCTCACCATCTCTAGAATTTGTTCATTGTAAGCATATGTAGTTATTTTGGTTTTTCAAAATCTCATGCTGCTTTTATAATCTGATTATACTGCTCACCATCTCTAGAATTGTTCATTGTAAGCATATGTAGTTATTACTGTTTTTCAAAATCCCATGCTGCTTTTATAATCTGAGTATACTGCTCATTGTAAGCTAATGAAGTGTTAGGAGAATATACTAATTTACCTTTGTATTGCTCATCACTGTCAATGGCAGCTAAGTTGTCTTATTTTTCTACTTACAGTACTCTCAGGCATAATATACCATTATAATAGTTTTGAAAATTACGTATTGTTAAGTTTTCCAGTCACAGTGAATATTTCTTTTCTTTTGCCTTTTTCTTTTCAGATGCTCTTGATTTGTATAATCAAGTGCTTACTTAATGAAGAAGTTATTATAGACAGCATATAAAACAGTTTCCTTAGTTTTTCCAATGTTTAATATGCTTAATATGCTCATCAAAGGGACTCCATTCTGAACATCCAAGTGGGAAAGTGCTAAAAAAAAAATTATTTTTGTGGTGGGTAATGTGATTTTGGTACCAGTGTAAATAATGGAGAATTTGTACATGTACACTTTAAAAACATGTTGTACTTTGCCATTGTTGATAATACCAGGTGAGTCAGCTGTTAGTCATTAGCTTGATCCTGTTTTATGCAAACTGCAATTTATATATTACATGAAGAGATTGGGTTCCATGGTATCTAAGAAAATTCCATATCATATCTTTGGTTTCATGCTTAGCGAGGTGAATAATACAGGTATTACAGTACCACTTTTAATGTATTTGTACGAGGAGTGATCAGAAACTAAAGTTACAAAGCCTGCAGTGAAACTTGTACAATTTATTTCATACAATACAGCCAAATAATACTACATATATGCACATACTAGGTACTTGGGTTATTTTTCAGATAGTCTCCATATTGTTTTAGACACTTGCCTTTTTGTGGGATAAGATTGAATATTACCTCTTGGTAAAAATTCTGTCCTTGCATGTTCAGCCACATTATCACAAAATGTTTCACCTGCTCTTTCACTGAGGTAAAAGGTGATGGTCATTTGGAGCAAGGTCTAGGCTGTAGAGAGTTTGGTTGATGTTGTGCCAGTGAAACTGCTTTAATAACACAGTTTTCTGGACTGTATAAGGTCACACATTGTCGTGAAGACAGTTGATGCCCTTGGTGAGAAGCTTGACTGTTCCTTACTTCACACAGTTGTGTCAAGATCACACAGTATCAGTCAGCAGCCATTTTGTGCTCTCTTTCCAAAAACTACATGGTTGAAACCCATGCTATCCCAAAACACTGTGGCCATCACTTTCCTGGTAGATGGAGTGACCTTAAACTTATTTGTTTTTAAAGTGGAGGTTGTAGTAGTGGATCCATATTTCATTACTTGAAACAGTGTAGTAAAGTTCCCTTCCTTAGTGAATCATTATAAAAGTTGCAGACATCTTAACCCCCTTCCCATTCATTCTTCAGATTTTGTGGAACTCATCGGGAACAAATTTTCCAGTGCTGCAGAATATTGTAGACAATTAAACAAGTCATCATTTGTAGAGGTGTGTTCATGTTATAACACCAACTATTTTTTTTTTTGTCACAAAGTAATCACAAGAAAAATGTGAAACTAGTGTCATTTCTCAACGTAATCTCCATCTAGCCGTACACATTTTTCACAATGTCGATGCCATGATTCTATGGCTGCTGCGAACGCTTCTTTAGGAGTGTGTTTTGACCATTGGAAAATCGCTGAGACAATAGCAACAGGACTAGTGAATCTGCGACTGCAGAGAGTGTCTTCCACCGTGGGAAACAGCCAAAAGTCGCTAGGAGCCAGGTCAGGTAAGTAGGGAGCATGAGCAATCACTTCAAAGTTGTCATGAAGAAACTCCTATGTCGTATTCGCTGGTAAGTTGTCTTGATGAAAGAGCACATGTCCAACCTTTTCCACACATTTTTCACGCAATGTTGGGAGGAGTTTATTCTTCAAACCATTTTGGTAGGATGCAGCTGTCACCGTAGTACCCTTTGGAATGCAATGAGTAAGGATTACACCACTGCCGTCCCAGAAGATAGCATTTTCAGATCTTCATGCAATATTATGTGCACAGATGCCATGGAAATGCCAGTTTTGGAGGCGATGTCTGCAATGCTCAATCGGCAATCCTCCAAAGCAACGTTTTCCACTCACTGGATCATGCCGTCAGACCGGCTGGTGCGAGGCCGTGACTGTCTTGGTTTGTTGTCGCACGATGTTCTGCCTTCATTGAGCTGTTCAACCAGGAACGCATGTTAGACACATCCATAGTACCATCACCACATGCCTCACTCAACAGGTGATGATTTCAATAGGTGTCACACCATGAAAATGGAGAAAATGAATGATTACATGCTATTCTTGCAATGAAAACATTGTCATTTTAGGTATCAAAAACTGTCCTAACTCTCGTCGCTGCCACTAGAGTTCTATGTACTGTACAGTGCTACCATCTCTGTCATGCATTCCAAAGAGTCCATCAGCATTTAAAAAGAAAGAAAAAAAAAAGAAACAGAAGTTCCTATCTGGCCCCAGTCCTGAAAAAATAAATAGGAGGTGTTATAACTTGAACACACCTTGTATTTACGTAGGACTAGCACTGTAGGTGGCAGGTGGCTGAAACTCTTCAGTTGCCAATGGCATGTATTAGAATTACTCCACACTACTAATTTCTCTGCAACAGACAAAGTTCCAGAAATATTGACATTGTGTTCTTAGTTTCTGATCATCATTCATAATCCTCAGCTGATGCTAATGAAAGATTTTCACAACTGAAAAGTGTGCATACTTCATATTATGTTAGTTTGATTAGTAAATTCTCAGACTCTTAGGTAGCTCATTTGGGATAAGTGTATAGTCGTAAAACACCTGTTTTTAGTAAAGGTGGTTTGAATCAGTTGGTTTAAATTAATATTATGTTTCACATTGTTAGTATTTAAATTTGCAATTATGTTTCATGTTATTTATTATGTTATCTGGTGTTTCTTTTTGGTAACCTACATTTCAGCAAATGTTTAAAGCAGCATATGCACATTTAATGTTGTGGGAATAAAAATTATTCACATTTGATCTAAGAAAATAAGCAAATTACATATCACGTTTTTAATATGGAATAGTAATAATTCAAGTTATTGTTGAAGTGCAAAGAAACTATACTTATTATAAATATCACTTCCGTTCACCCTCTTTCCTGGTTAGAATTAACAACTCTCCAATAATCCATGTTGAAGCAATTTACCATCCCATTGTTGTGAAACCTTGATTCATCTGAAAACAGGACTCTGGAGCCAAACTCCACATCATTTATCACTTAGTGCCGCATCCATTCACAGCTTCAAAATCTCCACCTTGGAGTATATATGAATTTAATACCTAGAATAGCTCTTTGATGATTTTTCTTATCATTTAATATAGCAAATTATATTGTATTATCAATATTATCAGTGCAAATGTATGGCTGAAACTTATTACCTCTTGTGTAACCGCCCATGTGTAGTATGTGAATTATTTCATATGACATTCAAAGCAGCTTCCTTATTAACACCAGATGTCACTGATGTGTCTCTCTTACAAGGCATATATGAAGTTAACAGTGTTGTACAGATATCTTTCATATTCTGAAAAGTTTTTGGTGTTGTTTGCCATCTATTTGGATATATTTGCAGGTATAAATGCTGAGCTTGTTGCACACTTGCTCTCACCTCTTCATAGATAAAGAACATATTAATATACTCATCTGTAAAATTATAGCAAAGTTCTGACCTTGGAGACCACATACAATAAAGAGAGCAGGAAGTCCTCATTCAAAACATAACTTTGCAGTATAATACTCGAATGAGTCAGAAAGCTATAAAATCACAATTTGTGTTAGGTTGTTATACCTTACTATATTTATACAACTGTTTAAATAATAGTTCCATTAAATACTCGAAAGCTAAATTGTTATCTGATCAATTCCCAAGCGTTATTGAGATTAGGAGGAAAAATCATGAATAATGCAAGGACTCAAACCCTTTATTACTGGCAACTAATGTCTACTGGTATAATTCCACTTATTAGACACTTGATTTGAGAAAACCTACTTGGTTTAACCTTAGGTGTTGCCTGTAGTAGCAGATACCACCTCATTACTTTACTTGTATGTCATAACATTTAAGTGTGTTTTAATACTTTATGGTCTACCAAGATAAATTAAATTACATAAATTATTATATATTTTATTTGAGATCTGTTTTCATTGTTTATGCTGAAATTGAAATTAACATTTATTTAATAATCCTTTTTTATTTTCATTATATAGCATCCATTTTGGATATAAATGTGTATAATTTCATTGCACCTTATGCTGTCTATAATTCAAAATTCTTTTTGTTTATAGGATGTTTATTAGGGAGTTTAAGCAGTTGGGTAGCTATGTACTAAGTAATATAAAAGTTTGTAAAAACCTGCTAGAAATCCAAAATTTGGTATCAGTAAATGAGTTTTTGAACTGTGCTTTGGAGAGGAGTACCTTACGTTCTTTTAGCTGCTTTATTGCTGAATGTTGAGCCTTGATATATAAAAATATCAATAAGTTTTTAAGTAAAGTAGACTTAAAATTCACTTGTGGCTTGAAAAGCACCTGTCTTCCAAGGCTGCTGACTCACCTGGTATAATTCAAAGAAAGCCTAATATGAAGTATTTTTAAGTATTAAATTATTTTTATGAAGGTTAGAGAATTTAACTCATCTCAGGCTTCATTAAAGAAAGACATGGTTATTATTTTCTTGACCTTCTCTTTCTGAAATGTTTCAATTTTCTAACCTTTGCATCTCGAGTTTTTGTTTCCATCTTTTCTAAAAAGAAGGAAGAAAAGATTTTTAACTGTGACAGATTCTGTCATTGACAGGTGATTGATATATCTATTTTTATATAGTAATATAACACACCTAAAATGAATATCATCTTAGCAATATTATTTTTGTTGAGCAAATTTGCAATAATATCTTACATATTTTACAGAAGATGATCTTCATCATAATCTGCCTCATTGTTGTTGTAGCCATTTTAGTCATTATTTTGGCTGTCATTTTTGGACCTTCGTAAGTATACAAAGTACTGTACTAATTATAAGTTCTCAGTTATCTTTGCTCTTTGAGTTTATGAGAGTTCCAAATGAGAGAGGTGTTCTCCATTACGTGTATTATTTCAGCAGTATTGTAGTATTTTCAGATAATTCATTGCTCATAATACAATGTTGTATTGCACATATGCTGCTTTTTGGCATTTTAGAGTACTTAGAGCACTTGCACTTGTAGCATCCAGTTTATGCCATTGCACTCCACAATAACATTTGTCTTTATGCAACTGTAGCTTTTACTCATTTAAGATCACAGTTTGTGTAAATATAAATTAGTTTATGTAGTTACCTTAGGTTTGTTACACACATCCATAGTTGCTTTCACATTAATTCACGCTTAATTTATTTAGTTCAGAGTTATCCTCTTCCACACAGATATACTCTTTTATAAATCACTTTAGTTGCAAATGCACACTCATAATTAAGTTATTAAGAGGAAAAGTGAACATTCAATTAATACAGTTAATATAAATTTGTTTATCTTAAAAGCATGTTCCTTCAGTGGTGAGCATACCCTGGTGATTCTTCTCTCACTCCTTAAAATGTAAAAAGAAAGAATAAGCTCAAAGAAAAGTATTTTTAAGCACATGTCATGCCTAAAAATGGAGGGTAACTTAATATCAAGGGAAATGGCAGAATGGATATATTGAGTCCATGAAGGGACAAAGGGATGTCCATGTGAATATACATAAGCTAATGATATGGCAATAGAGAAAGATTGTTGGAATGTTGAAAGGATATTTCCCATGATGGTCCTAAATATTTCATAAATAACTTTAAGTTTTGTGATTGAGTTCCTGTACCTTAGCAAGTGCTGATCTGGATTGGTCAACCAAAGTAGAGTAAAATTGTCAACACACAGTAATTTAGAGTGCATAATTTTTTTAGGTAGGATGTGACAGTATTATGAACATAATCACGGTAACTGCATATATTCCTAACTTAAATTCTGCTTGGTGAGTTGGTTTAAGATTTTGCTGAAATGACTTTTGAAGATATGAATAAAAGCATAAAACAGTAACTTTATTACACAGTTGAAACATTCCACTTTTTGATTGTTGTTTCATTACACATTTTCCCATTTTCTTAAAACTTAAAAGTATCATAAAGGTGCATTTAATATGTAATGACCCAATTATATCTAGAGTTCTGTTAAATTCCTTAATATAGCATAACTCTATGACTTTCCATTTAGAGAATTACTCAAGTTATTCATATTCCTAATCAGACTTGGTTGTACCTTGTTATGGTGACAATGCATCTATGCATTAATACCATTAGTTTTCATTATTTCAATTCTCAATATAGCGCCATTGAGCTCAATGAACTCTTGATGTTTATTTATACTCCTGTACAACCTTTAATAACTTCAAGCTTCCACTCATTGAGAAATGTACATTACATTACTTTGACTATCTGTGAAGTCTGGAACAAGGCCCTTTTTATTTCATAATAATTATTCTTAATCCTCCCTAGTGATTGGAAACAAAAGAGTGGTCTATGAATAAAATCATAAAACAAGAAAAATAGCATTTATAACCTAATGGAGAAATTATTCCTAGTGAAAAATTATTGTAAACTTAAGGCTATCATCATCAGCTTAGAAGTTAATGGTGACGACCCCCCCCCCCCCCAAAAAAAACACTTGTATTTATTTACCAGGTAACATACGAAAGGAAACATTTGACACAATTACAGATAACTTCTTGCTATAAAAAACATCTGTTTTGTAAGATAAATGCAATCGAAAATTTAAAGAGTTATACTCTGCTGTTGGCATATCAATGCTGCTACTGATGTTTCTATTTATAGAAGAGGCTAATTAAAGCCCTTGAGGTTGGAAAAGTTTCACTTACAGCAACTGAAGTATTGGATTTAATCTATAAATGATAGTAACTAGATATATAAATTAAAATATAAAATGACAGCAGTAACAATGAAGTTGCTTTAAATCGCAATGTTATGTCATGCTTTGATTTAAATCTTACGTTAGTAAGGTTGAATAAATAGTAAATCTGAATGCGTCAGAAATATTCAAACATGAAGCTTTCTTTTCTTTGCTTATTTGCTCTGATTCTAAGTGTGAATATTCACAATACAAGAACTTAATGTAATGAACAGATTTGCCCAATAATACATAACACAATATTCTTTAGAATCCAGAAAATACAGTTCAGCTTTGTCATTAATCATATCTAGTCCAAACCAAACTTGTATCATAATACTTTAAACATAAGAATTCCTCATAAAATATTCTAAAGAATTAAATAATTAGCTTTGACTCTATGAAGTACATACTTCAATCAGCCTATTTGACCTGGATTTTCAAGGGTCGTAGTAACCCAAGGTGGCCCTTGCTCAGTCCCAGACGACCAAAAAGTAAGATTTTTGGTGGACAAAGCAGGAGCAGGTTTTCTCTGGGATCTCTAGTTTCCCCTGCTGTCTTATTCCACCGATTCTCCCCCTTCATCTCATCAGTGTGGTGTCATATGTAGTAAAAGAGGGCGTTCAATACTACACATTTCATTTCTTTTGTCATGATAACTATGTTATGATATGACTAATAAAAAAACTTGTATATATTAAGTGTAATTTATGTTAAGTCTATTTTGAACTAGAAATGGCAGCATTATGAGAAGATGGAGCAGAATTTTCAAAAGTTTTGATCCCATTCCTTCAGTTTAAGATTACATAACATTAGACAAAATAAAGCAACCAAATTGAGCAGCAGCATTGACTAAAGAGCCAACCTACACTAAAATTCATAAGCCTGTAATTTCTATGTGTGCCAATGTCTAACATGCAGCAGGAAAGCTTACATAAAACGTATTTTAAATTGGTGCTTCATTGTATCATACTCCATACTCATCTATATTTATAAACATTAATTGACATTTGTTAGTCTCACAAAAACTTGAATGGCTCAACCAATTTGCCTAATTTTGGTTTTTAAATATTTGTATAAGTGCAAGGAAGGTTTAAAAGGTGAGAGAAAAAAAACTGAAGTGATAATGGACCTGGTTATTAACTAAATATAAATAGTATACATGCAAACACTTACGGAATACATACACCTTCTATTTTCGACAAACAAAAGCATTACAAAGTAGAAAGATATTTCACTCCTTGCCAAAGTCTTCAAAGATATTTCACTTACCATATTTTATTAAATAACATTTATTGTTTATCATGACTGAAAATGTTTTATGTAGCATGATAAACCTTTCAAAGATTAGACACAAATTTAATTCCTGAACACACTATAACATTATAAATATTTGACTACAGACAATTGTTGTGAAATATTGGTCAATCCTTGGATACCTTCTTTATAATTTGTGTTTGTGAATTCGTGAATGTGATTTGAATTGACACAAAATTAAATTGTTGTGAAATATTGGTGAATCCTTGGATACCTTCTTTATAATTTGTTTGTGAATTCGTGAATTGTATTGACACAAAATTAATTGAATTCCTTTGTGACTTTGTAAAGTTTGCAGAAACTTTTTTTACTATGCCAAGGAGACTTAGGTCGTAGAAGTCAGTCAAATGTGGGACGAGTTACGTCATGCTGACTGCACTGATGAACAGTAAGATGCAGATAATGCTAATAGTCATGGCGGTATGTCAGAACTGCATTCTAGAGTGTGAGTTTCTTCCAGCAGAGTTATCATACAAATCAGTTGGCACAGTTATAAACTAGGATGGCGTAGTCAACTATCCCACAGAGCTTTTAAATTCATTAGAATTGCCTGGACTCCCACCTCACAATTTAAAATTAAAAGTAGGATCAGTCGTGATCATGCTGTGTAACATTAACCAATCATGACTGTGCAATGGAACGGGACTAACTGTGAAAAAGCTAAAGAATAACATCACTGAGGCAATAATCAAGGGAAAGTACAAAGGAGAGGATACCTTGATCCCACGTATTCTGGCGATTCCAATGGATTTATCTTTTGATTTTAAGCATCTACAGTTTTCGTGCGTTTGGCCTCTGTGGTGACCATAAATAAATTGCAAGGGCAGTTGGAAGTTTTGCAGAATCAACTTGGAGTTTCTCTGTTTCTCTCATGGACAATTACACGTTGCATGTTCTGGGTCAGAAAACCGTCACCTTTATACTACATTATATACATCTTCTGTTCTTGTAGGCTGTGGTCCAGTTGGTTTAACATCCGATGTTTCGCCAAAAACTGCATTCAGCATCATCAGGGTTACGAACTTGTGAGCTTCTGAGTCCAAGACTAGGACCAAGGAGCTTGCACTCAGGAGCTCACAAGTTCGTAACCCTGATGATGCCAGATGCAGCTTTCAGCAAAACGTCGGATGTTAAACTAACTGGTAGGCCTGGCCTACAATCCTAGAAGATGTATATAATGTGGTTGACAACACAGGCCGTAAAAGCCTCAGTTCTTATATACATCATCTTTGTATGTTTACGCACCACAAAAGAATACAACAAATATTACGTAGAAAATTAAGCTAGCTACAGTGAAGCAATAAATATTAGACAAATATAAATATTTGTAACAAAGGCTTCACTTATCTTAAGAAATTGGCGTTAATTCTTCTTTCTAATGGAGATTGATTTCACAAACAGATTGTTTGTATCTTCAGTCCATAAATAAACTACGTTGTCAAGGATTCCGGTTACCATGTTCTTATGTTTTACCAGTATTACCAAAATTTGAAAACAAAACAAACCTAAAAATAGAATCAACTGTTGGTATTTCAAAATTCATTACGCGATGTTTATTTTTTAAATTAAATATCTTTTCCCAAACCATTAAATCTATCGGACCATTTAATTGTTTTGATAATTTAACTTCAGGATTTATTTCATGGTTAAATGACCAAAAATGATCTGCTACGGCTGATTTATCAGTTTGTTTATACTTGATGTTATGAAAATGATCTTTCTTTCTGCTTTCCAAATTACATTTCGTCTTTCCAATATAAACCTGATCATAATCTAAACAATTAAAAAAATCTGGTATTTATCAATTTAATGTTTAGATTGTGATCAGGTTTATTCTGGAAAGATGAAACGTAATTTGGAAAGCAGAACGAAAGATCATTTTCGTAATATTAAGTACAAACAAACTGATAAATCGGCCATAGCAAATCATTTTTGGTCATTTAACCATGAAATAAATCCTGAAGTTAAATTATCAAAACAATTAAATGTTCCGATAGATTTAATGGTTTGGGAAAAAAGATTTAATTTAAAATATAAACATTGCGTAATGAATTTTGAAATACCAGCAGTTGATTCTATTTTTAGGTTTGTTTTGTTTTCAGACTTTGGTAATACTGGAAAAACATAAGAACATGGTAACCGGAATCCTTGACAACATAGTTTATTTATGGACTGAAGATACAATCAGTTTGTGAAATCGATCTCCATTAGAAAGAAGAATTAACACCAATTTCTTAAGATAAATGAAGCCTTTGTTACAAATATTTATATTTGTGTAACAAAAAATATTGTTTATCAGAAGGCTTTAAATTCATTAACTTAATTGTACTTGTTGTATTTAAACTTCACCCCCAGTTGCAGAATAAATATTGTTTATCAGAAAGCTTTAAATTGATTAACTTAATTGTAACTTGTTGTATTTATACTTCACCCCCAGTTGCAGAATAATAATTAATCCGAATAACTGTTTGTTTGCAATAAGATGTTTTATATATTGTAGGCAAAGAGCTTACATTTCCTATGTCTCTGAGCAGACAGAGTTATAAAGCTGTGTAAAAGCAAAAACTGACAAGTCTCAATAGCTGGAACTGCATATCTCAATTAAGAGGAATATATTGCTTGATATAAAATGCAAAACTTTGATTATATTCGTAGTAAATGCCAATTTCCTTGCCTCCTGAGAAGTGAAGTACAACAAGCAATACAAAGAAAATTATTGTACAGGAACTATGCAGTTATCTAATCACAAATAGTATTATGGCTGACAGAATTATACCAGGGTATGATCACTTCTATTGGTACATTTTTTTCACCAATCCTATTCTTTTAATTTACCTTCTTTGACAGGAATCATTTTAAGGACTGTTTTGTTTTGTGTTTTCTGTTCACAGAAAAAAATCCTCATCATAATCTGCCTGATAATACTCGTAGCCATTTTGATAATAGTGTTGGCAGTAAGTTTGTCGTGATGTGCTGGTACTAATCCCCCATCTCCAATTTATGTTTATCATGGAGAATATTATATTACTGTCCTTTGTGCTGGGAAGCTTTATGAAATGAGAGGCAAGATATTGATGGATCATTTTCTAAAAGAACACACCTTATTTGAACTTTTGTTGTCCATACCTTTAACATTAAATAAACCACAAAATGTTTTGTTTGTTTTTATTTATATCTATTGGTACAGGTAAGTTTTTGAAATAGTAACCATGCACAAAGGTGCATCAGTTTAACCAGTTGCTTTTTATTTCTGTGAAGTCATTTTAATTTTACTCCTTTTCATTTATTGTCAAAGCAGCTACTGAAAATTATGAAGTGTTCTTGCTGCATAGTTCATTTCTCTTTATGCATATAAGGGGGTATCATTTTTTAAAAATGCTTTCACATTTTTATAAATTCTAACAAAATATTTCTGAACTAATGTTAATGTTGGTACATATTTGCATCTTTCAGCAGTATTATTTCAAACAGATAAATTTGATGAACCAAATAACTCCAATAATACGAGTTGCTTGAACTTTATAATTCAAACATCTCAACCCCTTGATGCTAAAGCAACTGTTCAGCCATGTCTCAACGCTAATAGCTTGATTAGTAT
Organism: Mantis religiosa; assembly: GCA_030765055.1. NCBI lineage: Eukaryota > Metazoa > Arthropoda > Insecta > Mantodea > Mantidae > Mantis > Mantis religiosa. The sequence goes on along the minus strand of CM060951.1, from coordinate 104,531,638 downwards.
ATCATTTTGAGGTCTGTTAAATAAGATTAGCAACTTACAGTTCAGCTTTTATAGCTTTTAAGAGACTCTATGCATAACTAAGGTAGTAGTTCTTATACTTTGCTGCATTGAAAAAATATTTTTTCTCTTTGGTTTCTATTTAAAAGTTCAGCAGTTTGTGTTCGTTTTATAATGTTACCAGATCTTTAAGTTTTAAATAGAGATATTATATACAAAAATGTCTGCCTAGGTATTTCTGTTAAATAAAGAGGGAAGATGAAATTTTATCTTTGTAAGATATCCTTGCCTCTCATTTTTCAGCAACAATTTCTCCATTTGCATTAAAAGAATGGAATTTTACTTTCAGATACACATTTAAAACTGCCACATATTGTATTTATAAGTACACTGTACATATTGCTTTATAATTTTCTCACAAAAGTAACTGACATGTTTTAAAGCTTATTTCAATGATGGTTGATCTAGAATGTTAGTTTTGAGCTTGAATAACTTTAATTAAAAATATAGTGCTATCTGCAAAGCAAAATAGACTGGGAGTAACAAATAATGCAGAAGGAAAGGATTATTACTCCTAGTTTATGGCTTTTGTATTCAGCACTTAACTTTTTGCTTCTATAAGTGTAGTGCTAAGGAACATTGTTAAAGTACAATTAGCACTTCTGTGTCAAATGAAAGTGTGATGAAATATAAGAGTAAGATGATAAAATAAATTTTTTTGTATAAATGAAGACATTTGAATGAACTATTTATCTAGTGAAGAGCATTGTAGCTTATGTGTGTATTATATAAAACATGTATATATAGTTTTATAAAAATTCATTTTAATAGAATACATTCCAGTTGCTGAAAAGTTTCCCCGGGCAAGGGTTCTTAGGCTGGTTGAGTTTTCTGCACAGTACTTAAAATGTGAGTTGAAGATCTCAGTATGTCATCAAACTCATCTCAGTCAGATGGATACATTGCACAAAATGAGTAAAATGCATGCTAGTTTATCACAACGTAATAGCAGAAAAAATAATATAAATGTTGGCAGAGATGCACTAATTCATATGTTCTTTCATCTGAATCTTATTGTTTGCACTATACATACAAGTTTTCATGGGTCCTCAGTAAGTTTTGATAAGTTCTATATGAGGAACTAGTAACAGAAAATGCTTCTGAGTAGTTTGATGATGGAAGCATTCACCAAAAAATACTGAGTAATCAGAAGTGAGCAATTTGATTGCACTGTATATAACATAACATTTCCATTACTGTCTAATAATAGGCTGTTTCCTCATTATGTTCAGTAGGAGGTATGAAGAGTCTGTAAAATTCAAAAGGTGGTATACCTTTTAACAGATAAAAGCACCTTGTATGATAGAAGATTCCATCTTAAGACAGCCAAAAGAAGGTTGTATGGGCTAAACCACTCCAGGAGCAAGTGCCCTTCAAGGTTATGGCCTCTTGCAATTTCTCCAAACATTTTGGTGTGGCAAAGTTATTTTCACACAGAAGAGCCCAGACTATAAATATATATCTACCATACACTTTATTTTTAAAAATATTTCAATTCAATTTATTTTGTCCTTTTGATCATACACTGATATCAGACGCGTCATAGTATAAAAATTACATTACTGGCTATTGTCATTATTTACAATCACTTAAAACTAATTAACATTTAAAAACTCATTTACAGAATAAAATGAATGTTGCAGTAAAGAGAGGAATTAAATCTTCTATTGAAAATGCAAAATCTGGTCTTGAGTATTTCAAATGGGTATTTAAGGTCTTTAGTTACAGCATTGTACTGAAACTAATGACATGTCTTTTGTTCAATTTTAAAGTTTTTGTGTTCTAAAAAATTAATCTAAAACATCAAAATTAATGATTCCTAAGTAATGTCAAGGCTTAAAGAAAGTTAACAAAGTCCAAGCATTAGATTTCAAATATGCTGAAGTCACAAGATACTTATTACAATGGTCATAAGTAATGGACGCATGGCAAAAAGGAAATAAGCGTCGGGAAGCTGGTCAAGAGTACTTTCATTTGGTACCGGGTTCGACTTTCTAGGTCAAAGGGTTCCGGCGGAAATAGCCGAAAAGCGGGAACCCCTAATAAACGCAATTTTTACCATTGTTGTTGTTCAGAGAGTAAAGTGAAAGTTCAATATATTTTATTTCAAGAAATATACATAAGTGGCCACAGTGTAACAACTAAGCCATGGAGTAACAATGTTTGCCAATAAATACTGCATATAGTCATTCCATATCAAACCAAACACACACATAACTTCTCCATTACATATTACATTACATAAAATATTGTGACTTTGTGGGTTCGTAGAATTAAAAGTCCAAGTTGCAGATATTCCAAATGTTCTTTATTTGCATGGAAATACACCCACAGTAGCAGTATTACATCACATACACAACACAATCTACCAAGGTCGATGACCACACAAATAGCATTCAGATTACATCTGTTTACAACACTCCTGTTACGTCTCTCTGTTTACGACTGTTTACTACTGACTCTTGGCGAGTTGTCGCTTCCTTAAATACCTCACTGATAATTCCAGACTGTTCCAAAACAATCAACAAACCGAATGCTCTCCATCAATCAAGATGTTACCTGAATGTTCTAACTTTATCTGTTTTGACATGCCTTTTATCTCACCGCTAAGTTTATCTGCTTATGCAAGCTCTTTATCTCCGTCTGATGTGTGCACAAGCCGCATTATTGCGATCAGATTTGCGACAATATAATTATTTGTAACAAACTTCACTTATCTTTTAAGGAAATTTCACATTATAGCATTAAATAACGTTTAACTTAATTATGTATTAGTCATGCATAGCTTCACCAATTTTTTGAATTTTAGTTTGCGATCTACATACAAAGTAAATCGACACATATTTTGTACTTTTCAGAAAATCAAATTCTTTTAGGAGTTATATAACTTCATTATTCCTCAAAGTATAAACATGAAAGAAGCGTAGGGACAGTGAAGCACAAATTAGCACAATTATTCTTGCTTCTTTATTCCTGCTGCATCGCGATGGTCTAAACTAGGATAGCTCTAGTTTCCAGGTTTGATCCCACTGATAGAAGTGGAACTTTTAAAACCAGTATGTTTCCTCAGATTCATGGTAGTCTTAGTAGTGCAGATTCTCTGGTGAAATACATGCACTGTTGTTCTAGTTACTAGATGTCACAGATTGTAGTTTGCCATCTTCCAGTTGTCAATTGCTACAGCCTCTATGATGGAGAACTCTTCTCATATCTCATGTTTCTTCTCTCTGTTGTACAGATCCTTCATTGCGCTTCTGTTTGTCATAACAGGTATCTCTGCATCAGATCTTGCGTCAGAAATGTTTTTCTAACCATTATGTCATTTAACCCTTTCGATGTCCAAGTTAAAGTGCCCCAAACCAATATGGACGTGTATAAACGTCCTGCGCATACATGCATTTAATGCTCATTTAACGCCAATTATTTTAATCTTCCTATTTTACAATAAATTTAAATTAGTTCTATATGGGATGTAAACATACCCTTAAAGGTTTCTTTTTGAATTGTACACCTCCAAACCAGGATAAACACCCAAGAGCACATCTGCAGATTCACACCAAATATTGGTTTCCTTGCGAACTTCTTTTTTGCAACACACTACACATTTTCGAAACGGTTGCGACTTTTTTGGTTTTGGGTGGTATGCGTTTAGGAAAATGTTTTCTCTCAAGTATGAGGGATGATGTCGTGGTGAATTTCTTACCCCTTACCTCTGAGTATTATAATACTCAATTAGGTTACGAGCTATTTATACGCGCAAGTAAAGGTAGGTGAATGTCTTGCATGAATTTACAGCTCTGAAAATTACTAAACAATTGTGCATGGTTACATACATTGGTATAAAAATACTTTTTTTACCATTTAACTGTTTTTCGTAAAGAGGAATAGCTAGTAATAGCTGATCCACATCACCCATATTTGACCCACCACTTCCCCCAAACAATGGAGTAGCTAACATGCCATCTGTAGACCAGTACACATCACTGCTAACTATATCCTAAACATCTCCTTCATAATCGCACAACAAATATTCTAGATTTTCTACAGTAATATCAGAAGTCTGTATACATCATACGCAAGGTAATTTATTTGCTACATTACCAGGATAAGCCATGGTTAACATTGAAATTTAACAAATTTCAAATGTGCCATTCATTTAGCTCTTGATAGCTATAAGAAATCACTCTGAACACAGAGAGTATAAATAACTAAAATACTGAGCCAAAACAGCTGCATAAGGCTACCAGAAACCTTGGTTGAGAAACACTGTAATAACAGATGCTGACAGTTTTCTTTTCAGTATAATGCAACATATACTCGTATGAGTATCGCTTGGTATAGCATAAATAAATTAAACTTGAATCGGAGAAGTCGCTTGCGTAGCTAAACATACATACATTGGTTCGTATACACACAAAACAAAATGATTCAAATATTAGGTGCGTTTGGCACAAAGAATGGCTTTTGCTACAGTGAAACAAAGTAGTGAATATTTGAGTTTGATTTATGAGTCACTGTTTACACTCAAACTTCACTTACTTGTTGTTGTATAATTGAAACGTTTTCAAGGTCATTCGATCTTATCCTCAGCTGTTTGGTGACTAAATGAACATTCCTCTTCTTCCACTACTACAGAGCTCCGATCACACTGCCTTCTGGTGTTTGGGGCACTAGTTTTAACACTTCATTTAATGCCGGTATTTCAAAATTTATAACTTTATCACGGTTTTTGTTTATGAATATTTTTTCCCAAATGTCCAATTCTATGGGTGTACTTAAAGATTTTAACAGTTTAATGTTGTGGCCTATGTTGTGGTTTTCTGTCTGTGATAAAGTTATAAATTTTGCAATCCCGGCATTAAATGAAGTATTAAAACTTAGTGCCCCAAACACCAGATGGCAGAGTGATCGGAGCTCCATAGTAGTGGAAGAAGAGGAATGTTCATTTAGTCACCAAACAGCTGAGGATGAGATCGAATGATCTTGAAAACGTTTCAATTATACAACAACAAGTAAGTGAAGTTTGAGTGTAAACATAGTGACTCATATATCAAACTCAAAAATGAAGAATACTTCACTGTTAATAATGCTTCTGCTTTTAATATTTAATATTTACAAAGTAGTGAAATTTCGACGATTTATTAATGTAGTCTCTACTTTATTGTTACTGTAGACGTATACAGCCTTTAATGGGTTTTAAACCAGTTTTTGTTTCATTTAAATATCTTAATAAATATGGAAGATACGGAATTGTATTTATGATGCATTGTTACAGCATTTAACAATTTAAATGTGTTGTTCTGTTTATTGGGTATCCGTTTCCGGCCCCTGAAGGGTTTAAATGGCCATCGGCGAAGCAGTTAAGATGGGGTGTATTTTGAGAATCCAATTATTTTCTTTCAGTATCTGGCTTTCATTTTCCAGACTTTTCAGTTGTTTTTATGTTGGCCATTTCCATATTTTTAGCCCCTAATGTTGCTGCTGATAGTATCTTGACTCAAATAGTCTCATAGTCGTTCTTAGGGATAGGGCCCACAGGTTTCTTATGTCATTTCGCATATCATTTATGGCTCTAATATTATTTATGGCTCTCACTGCTTCTATCAGTATCCTTTTGATATGCACTGTGAATGTTTTCCTGCTTACTTGAATTGTGACCCCCAGATAGTTTTAAGTGCTTGTATTTTTCGATGGCTTTCCTTTGTAGTAAATTTCCATGTTTGCTTCAAGTCATTCCTCTTTATGGAAGACTACATCTTCCGTCTTTTCATTTATAGTGAGTTTACTCCTTTCAGCCTATTCTCCTAGAGTGATCATTGCCTTCTGCAGCTCCATCCTGGTGTTTGATGTGATTGCCAGATCATCTATATCATGTATATTTTAACCTCCTGCATATCTTGTTAACTACCACATTGTGCACGAGTCCATTAAATAGTATAGCGCTATGGGGGTTGCCCTGCAATACACCGTTTGTTCCTGATATCCAGTTGGGTTTGGTTACACCATTTTGAATTTGAATTTGTTCCTTACTAGTATGAGCGATATAACTGTTACCAGCCATGATTCCTCTGTGAATCTTCCCAATTTGCTTACTAGCTTTTCTCTGTTCACCATGTCAAAAAGCTTTTGAATATGAAATATGATCTGAATAGTCTACAAATATGTGTAGCTTTCCCTTTTCCTTTTTCAGTTCATCCTCTATTTTTTAGTAAGCATTCTGGTGCTGCATGAGTTCATCTTCCTCTTCAGAAGCCGAATCACTCTGGTGTGATTGCAGAAGGTACCTTTTCTAATTTTGGAATTATTTTTGCTGTTAGTGCTCATGTAAAAATCTTTAGTGTTGTATGTTCCTATGCTATTTCTCTGTATGCTTCCAGCTGCTGCGGTCCCCTTTTCCCTTATATAAAATTTTCACTGTGGATTGTTGCCAGTCACTTTTTAAGAAATAGCAACCATAGATCCCTAGCATCAAGTATGATTCTTTTATAGCTTGTTAAAAATTCAGTCTAGCTCTGGTACTTTATTTCTTTTTAGGGTTTTTATCATATTTTCTATTTCTTTCAGAAAGCCTTCCTTGCTGCCTTCAGTTTTGATCAGCTGTGACCTTCTCTTTCCATGCTACTGTTCACGCTTTATGGGATTACCAGGCCTCCATTGGTATGCCTGCTGGAAACCTCAGTTTCCTTAAATATTAAAAGCAGAAGCATTATTAACAGTGAAGTATTCTTCATTTTTGAGTTTGATATATGAGTCACTATGTTTACACTCAAACTTCACTTACTTGTTGTTGTTTAATTGAAATGTTTTCAAGATCATTCGATGTCATCCTCAGCTGTTTGGTAACTCTGAGTTGAGTCATCGTGGTGTGCATATTATACAATCCTTTTATGTGTGCAGTTGTTTCATCCACTACAAATGTTTCTTTTAGGACCATGTCAAATTGCCCTTGCATTTTATTCATTCTAGATTTGAGTCCTTCCATGTTCTAGTTGAACATTCGTATGCGCTTTTCCAGGTCGCTTGTCTTACTGTACGGTTATGCTTGTGCTTACTTATACTTATTATTAAGGTTTGTCTTATGTATTCCATCGGTTTCAATCCCAGGTGACTGCAGGGTAAGATTTGTGGCGAACAACACTGCATTTGGGGCAGGTTTTCTCCGGAATCTCTGGTTTCCCTCAGAGTAAGCTTGTGATGAATAAGGATGCATAAGTTTTATGCTCTTTTTTATTTCTAAACATTGATGTAACTATTAATTATATCAATTATAATAAATATTAAATAAAAGATTACATTAAGCTTTATATTTAACTTTTTATCAAGTATCATATGTAAGATACTCTAAAGGTACAGAAGTGTGCTACTTTTTGCCAGTAGTATTGTGCAACACTTTAAACATATCGTTATTTTAAAAATTGAGAATTTATAAATAATTTACTTTTGTAATACATGGATAAAATTTGAAACAAATTTAATGGTCATAATAGTCAAATTTTTTAAACTTTTTGCAACTTTATGTGGAATGACTCGTGCACAGAGAAGTCAGCATCAAAACTTCTTCATAACCTTCATACTGATTAAACTAATATATTATGTGTGTTTGGAGGAATTTAATAACAGTGACATCCAAATTAATTGATACAATTATTTGTATTGGTTTTACACTCTAAGTCACTTGGACTTTGATTTTTTGAGGGTCTAGTTTTGGGAGCTGTTGCTTCCATTTTCAACTTCGAAGGTCCGACTGTCGTCTTTTGTTTTTGTAGTTACCATTGCTGCCTGGTGATGGTGATGGTGGGTTTATGAACTTCTTTATCAAATTATTGACTGGTGAGATTTCAAAGTTTATTACTCATCCTTTATATTTCCATATTAAGATGTTCTCCCACATTGTCTGTTGTTTTGGTTTATCACACTTTTTAATAATTTTGCATTTTGGTCAAGGTTATGGTTATGTTTGACCCAACACCAAAAACCTTTTTTTTTTCCTATTTGATTTTAGATTGTATGCCACGTCTAAAAATGTTAAATTAATGGCCTAAATGAAAAGCAGTTTTTATATTTGCTAGCTTCTTCCGTATTTTGTTGAATATTAATGTTAAGGAAACATGACTTCACATAATGTGAAAATTAGGGAGCCTTTATTATTAAATAACTGGAACCAAAGAGAAGCTACAAAAGTTTCAAATTTAATATACTGTGGATATTTAAAAATAACTGTCATTTCAGTAATTCTGTCATCACCAAGGATACTTTTATTAGCTATACAGTATTTCCAGAATTTGGAAGACAATCAGTGTTCATAAATACATATTGCAAATATCTGATTTGCATTTATATGAATATCACATTTTTAATTGAAGAAACTGACTACAAATAGTTTTTCTCAGTTAATGTTGACGTCTCTTACTGAATTCCTTCAATCATGTATAATCACATTTTATTATAAATATTGTGAGATTTTATGAAACTACAATTTAACCGGTAAAAGCAAAGATTCAGCATTGCAAGAACTGGAGATCATTCATTGTACAGTAAATTCATAAAGTTCTACAGAGAGTGGAATGTAAATGAAATTAATTAAATCATTATTAAAGATTTTCAAAAAACCACCTTGCAACACTAGTATAAAATTAAAGTTTTCTCAGGACCAATTCCTTTTTGCATTGTAAATATACATATTTATTTTTTATTAATTTTATAATTAACATAAATAAAAAGAATTAAGTGCATAATTAAGATTCCTGCTTGTTCCTGCAGAAATTTCTTAGAATTGTAAAATGCTTACTGGAGACAAGCATATTACACTGGACAATTAAATGGTACACTTTAGTTTCTCTATTTTATTTCTGTTCTTTACATTTGTAAGTGGAAATGAATGTAGTAAGTAAATGTTGTTCAGACTGGCTTTGCTGTACCACTTTTTCTCCATTTGTTTCATAAATTTTTATTTGCAATACTGTAGAAATAAATGTCCAGGCAGCATACTTTTTCTCCCTGTTTCTGTGTTTCCTCCAGAAGCTAGTACCCAAAAATCTTGTGTGTATAGCACTATTGTACCTCTGGGCAGTGGGTCTTTATGTAAACATTGCTGTTTGTATCATTCTGCCAACAAACATGTGTTGCCGCTCTCTGCTTTTGGCTATTTACTTAACACTCAAGGTTAACATAACCGTGATATCTTTTGCTGCAAAGTACAATGCATACTAAGTAAGCATTCAGCTCATACTAAGTAAATTTAACTAATTAAATGAACTGATATAATTTTGAGTATTAGTTCGACTCAAAATTATATTAATTTTGTGCTTCATTGTATCATAGTCCTTACGCATAGGAATAAATGAACTAATTCAGGAAGTGAAGAAAATATTAATGAGTCATCAGAGGGCCTAGCTCTGGTAGGAGCCCGTTTTCTAAAGAGAAACTGTGTTCTTCAAAGAAAATTTTTTTTTTTTTAAAAACCCTCCACTCATGCTGAAACACTAAATGGGCTTTTCCCTTTTAATTTTTTGGAATTTTTACAGTTCTTTAGTTTATTTCTGTTCTCATAGTGGAAACAATATTTCCAGATACACCAATTGCTTCTAACATCAATTTGGTTACATCTTTCACAGCCAGGATGTCATAATGTTGAAAGAAAAGGTTAAACACATTTAATACAATTACCTTTTCATCGCCTTTTAGAGGCTTGCCCCTTTTATGTTTCTGTGCACTACTTGGATCTGAGTGACTGCCCTGTGCTCATGCGTTACTGAGAGAATGAGTGCCAGAACGTCACTGCAATAAATGTAGAAATACCACGAGACAATAAATAGAAGTAAAATATTCCAGCTCATGTTTAAGTGCTTCAGAAGTTGAATTACAGTACTTATTCACTTCATTAATTATCTAAATGTATCAAACAATATGTGCAACATAGTAACAAACTATTTTCGCTCATTCCAAGGTTATGCTGCAACATCATGTTATTCAGACTCATTCTAAGGTTGATGTAGGTATGGGTGCATGAAATAATATTTTATAAACAGGGGGAAGAAAAATGGCTGGCTAATATTTTCAGGAATTTACCTACTATAGTGTTTTAAGTAATGAGCTTTTTTACTTTTTTATTTTATTTATTTATTTTTAATTCAGCTGGATATGGTTTACAGATAAGTATGCTAGTAATAGAAATGTGACGTGAGCATTTTTTCTATATGCAAACAGATACACTCAAGCTTGCCGACCAAAAATGTAACTCCAAAGGGCTATATTTACAAAATAATAAGCAAACTTCTTCACCAATAGATGAACTTATCCCACTTCCATTGGGTGCAGCAGAAGTCCTTTACAATTGGCAATATAAGTAGTCTTCTGGCTTATCTGTACTAGCATTCCTATGATTTGTAAACTGTACATAATAGGAAAGACATAAAACTTGTTAGCTTTGCCTTTCATTTTTGTAATTCTTAAATCACTCTTCAAATCATTAGCATTTTAGCAATGCTTCTAAGCTCAGTATGCTCTGAAATTCACTTTTCAGTAGTGGTATCGGTAAAAACAAGGATTATGTTAAAATTCTACAACAAATAGTACATTTGATTATGCCATTTCCTTTTTATAAAAAGCAGCATTCAAATCTAGCTTGACTTCAAGCTTTAAACTTGAACCATTCAGTAAACAGAAGCATATTCACACTAGAAAAAGTCTTGATTTATTTCTGAAATTTTCACTAGTTAGGACAGTGCAGTTGCTTCCCCCCCCCCCCCCCTTCTTGTTTTTTTCTCTTTCATTTATTCTTTGAGATGTGTTATACATTAATAACTGAAGTTGCAGCATTGTATGCTATGATTGTACTGTTGCATTTAAACAATGCATTTATGTAATTAGAAGGTACATTTAAGGATATAAGCAATGATAAAACATTAGGAATATGTGGACACCAGTACGTAATAAATAATAGTACTAGCAAGTATGAAATACTGGCTTACAGTGTTAAAATCTAGAGTTCCTTCCCTCCCCCTCTTTTTCTTTCTTTAGTACTTTGTATATAATATGGTAGTTGCCCGCTACCCCCATTTTTTTACTTAAGCATGCATAGAAGAGCAGTAAACCCTGTGCCCCTACCCAGATAATCTTTTCTGGTTATGCTCATGCAATATTACCTGAATGTATTTATGCAACTGAGATTATGGTTATTGAAAACTGTGTTGTTTAGGAAATGTTTGCTTTTTCTTTCAACATTATACTGGCCTATTTTTCCTCATCTTTTTTTAAGTCAACAACAAATAAGAAAGGGACTGTTTTAAGGACTACAGCAGCTGCTTTTAAAACTATGAATTCTCCTTTTTTCTTTTGCTTTTATTTCCCAAGAAACAATTTGAGGAGGGGTAAGTAATTGTGATTGCAATTTTATACTTTTTATGCTTTGCCTGAAATTTATTCATTATTTGCTAATGCATCTATATGATGGGAGATGGTTTGAACAGTAATTAAGTTAAAACAAATTATTGTGGCAATACTCATTAAATAAAACATTAATTCCATGTGTGCCTATCTGTATTTTTACCTATATAAATATGTATATGCACAGAAAAGGAGTTTTTCTGATTTTTCATTTGCTAATATTGAATAATGATTGCTATTATTGTTGATGTCTGTGCATATGGTAATTTTGTACAGTACAAGGGACAGTTCTCTTAATGCTTTATGGTTAGTGGAGGGCAGTTAATAATAAAACTGCATATATTATGACTTGTTCCTAGTACAGCACACAGGGAGTTTCAGTTTGCCTTTGAATAACATTCATTCACTGATGCATTTTTAAAGTAATGCACGAAGTATTTGCTATTTATGAATTCTAAGATAGTGAGTGATGTTACATTCAGAATAGTCAGGTCTACAAAACATCACATTCTTGTTACTTGCTTCAAAGAAGCGCCTAATATTCCTAAAGTACTAATAAATATAAGTCTAAAACTATAGAATATGCAGGGTGGCACATGGAAAAGTAGCCCAGGTCTGTGCAAAGTAAATACAGAAGGATATAGCAGTATTATGTTGAAAAACATTTGTCAAACGCAGGCCTGTGCACCATCTCAAAGCAAGTTCATTTCATTTGGATCTACTCATTGAAATTCATTCACATTGAACAGAAGAACGTTTTTGTTCCTTAATATTGGTATGAATCCTGCACTATGCTAATTGTTAATCTCTGATTTTTTTGTTGTCTAACTTGTATCTGGAAACCTTTCTCGATAGTTTTCTGGTTTCATTCACTGTCCTCTTCCAAGATTTCCACAGTTGCCAATCATTTTGCCATTAATTGTGCAGCTTGAACATTTAAAATGAAAATACTTGACTCCATTTATGAAATGGAAATATGATACTGATAGGAGTTTGTAGAGTAAGATTTATTTAACTCGTTCATATGATATTGGTAATACTGCCATTAAGAACCCAAAATATGGTTCACATTCACAGAACAGTCCACTTTTTCATGCACCACCCTTTACATTAACTTAAAAATAGAGCTTCTTGTTCTCTGAAACTGTCACACTTGTTTTAATCCAATGATTTGTACAAATGGACTGACTTTTAGAAATGCAAATTTTATCAGTAAATACCATAGTAAACTTCAACATTTTAGATCTTGGTTTCACCAATTGTTTGTTGTATATGAAATTGCTTAAAATTTATGATAAATTGGATAACTTCATTTGTGTTGTAAGTTTCTGACTTTTAAGTCCCCAGAAAAATATTCCAATGTGACGTGCGTTTGTATCTCAGAAGCAATTTTTAAAAGTAATGCAAATTAGAAGCAACTATAATACAAATATAGACATTAATATATTTTAGAATGTGATTTTTATCTTGATTTAAATTGCTCTTCATGTAATAAAGATAAAAGCAATAATAGGAAGGGCTAAATGAAATAAAGGCTTTAATAATTCCTATCCAAAATAAGGTACATCTTAACACTGGTAAGGGCATTTGCCTTTTAAGTGTATTCATTCCATAAAATGTTTTCTCAAACCTTATTGGAAGACACAAGGTATATAAGCTAAGCTCTAGAATAGAACCTTTTTAACCTCATTTATACAATGATGCTGAAAGGCATCCTCTTGTTTTGGAGATGGGGGAAAATCTTATATTCACAATAATTAAAGATGGATGAAGTCACCTGAAGAAATCACATGAGCATCTCTCTCATCGTGGGATTTCAGCTGTACCTGCCTTGTGATACCATTTGGTCAAATATATTGAGTAACAAAAGAAAATGTAATGTTCTCAAGCTGCAAGCAAATGTGGTTGCATTTGTCTCAAGGTTCCTCATGCCTTTGAAAACCTGACTGTGTAAGTAAATATATGTGTTGAACTGTGGATAAAATAGTAGTTTGAGTGAATTGATATTTATTTGTTATTGTTAGTTTTTGTTTGTTTTTTGTTTTTTTTTTTTCAATGTGATCAGAATTTGATGTGCATAAACTTAACTGTATTAAAATAAAGTTTGTTTTATAGCAGTATCTTTGTGTTTTTTATTTTTTTTTCAGTCAAATTATTTTTTAGTTGCAAGGAATTTTGTTTTTATGAAGTAAGTATATAGTATTATATATATTTTTTGCATTATTTTTATAGAGAAAAAAAGCTCTGCATTTTTTACTTTTGAAGTTTGCATGCTGGTATTGTTACAAAGATAAACAGAAGCAATCGTATTACTGAAACTTCAGGGATCAAAGTGAAACATAGTAGGACTTTATAAAAGGGCAGTCTCCTTCCTCCCTTTTATATATGTTTGGAAAATTCTCTTTCATTAAACCAGCTCCTCAAAAACAGTATTTCTGTTGCCTCTGAAGTAATTCTAGTTTATTCAGCCATGATTTCTGGATATAGAAGATGCTACTCCCTTATAAAAGTTAATATGTGATAGCTCATAATTATGTAAAATGGTTTGGTGATGTTTATTACAACATTTATTGCCAATCAGCATATGACTATTACTGCTCTGCTGGAATAGCCAGAGGAGAGAATTGGTATATTCCCTGCCCTCCCCCCACCCCTAGTATTTTAAGAGAATCTCAAATATTAACTATCATTTATAATGTCTCTTTTTATGTAAAAATAATTACATTTCATGAAAAACATTTGTACATAATTTAACATCTAATTAACGTATTAGATATTATGTAAAATATAATTATTTGCCACAATCTTCACATAACTTAAGAAAATTGATAAAATGTCCACAGAATTCACAACAAAGTAGATGTGATTACAAATCACTGCTTTATATATTTACAGAAAAACATACTTTCCTTCTTGATCATGTAGGTTAAAGGGGCAATACATGTGCTTTTGTTCTGTTCAAAAATAATGTGGTTATTTATTTCATAGATACTACTGTATGCTTATTACTGTATGTTTAATATCATCAGTGCAGCTCTTAAATATTAACTTTTAACCTGAACACTTACTACCAAAACAGAATAAACATTACTACTAGGTAATGGACCTTGGTCGAGTGCTTAGGCCGCAACTGCAAAGTGAGACAACATGGCAGTGGGGTGGGTTTTCTCTGGTTTCACCCGTCATCATTCCACCAGTTGCTCCAGCATCATCTTTCCTTTCATTCATTTCTTCCTCATTCTATCATTTCCTTCTCTCTCATACCAGGCATCTGACTGGAGCCCTCTCTGGGGCGTAACTCTCTGCTTGAGGGATACTTATTGAGCTCCCCTTTTGTAGGAGGCCCTTGCCCTTAATGGGAGGACATTCCGGGCTAGTAAAACAAAAAATGGACCTTTTGAGGTTGAAAATGGAAGCAATTACTTCCAAAACTAGTCCCTCAAATATTAAAAAGTGACATAATAAGAAAACACAAGGAAGCAATTGGATAAGATTCCCTCTTGGAACTAAATGTTACGATGAATGACACAAGCAGGAGTTCCAAATATATCAGATTCACAGTGGAGACAGTAATTTGTATGTTACTGTTATTAAACTCTTTGAAATCAGTTAATTGCTTAGGTCAACAACTCTTGAGGAAAGGTAATACTTGCAGGTAAGACTTTTGAAGTTGAAAATTTAAGCAACTGCTCTAGGATCTAGTCCTTCAAAAGTTAAAAAATGATATAATGGAGAAAAAAATTGAAGCCAGAGGACAATTCTATTTCTTGAACCTTCCATACCTTTCTTCTTTATGCCTAAGTGAGATATTATTCTCCTTTGTGTCAGTCCTGAGTGTGCTTTTTTAAGCCATGCTTGTTAACTGAGACTAGCGCTGTATCATGTTCTTTTAATATTGTGATGACCTAATCTTAGTTTGTGAAAGTTAAGGAATACATGGTCAGGTCGAACAGGGGGCAATTACTCAGGGTAGGACTTCATGCTTGGCGAGAGGTTGGGGTTTTTCAACTAGGTATCATTTCTACAAAGGTATGTAAGGCTAATTAAATGTGGAATTCACTTAATAAGAATATTTACTGCAATAAGCAGATTACAAAGGTGGCCATAATGGCCATTTACCTGACCTCAGGAAATTGCCTACAGATGTGTGTTGTCTAGCCAAGAGAGAGCGTATATCGCTAACACATCCTTCATTCAGTGGTAAAGGAGAGGGAAGGGAATGACGTTACACATACCACTGAAGTCACCAGAGTGTAATTCGGCGGGCCATAAAACACCACTCACTCACTTGTGACAATATTTTCATGAATTTTTGAGAGGCTCGAGATGGAATGTGTATTTATTGAACCTTTTGGTTTCTTTTATATTACTTTGTGTAATAATATCCTTTGTTTTTTCTTTTTAAAATTATATCTGCCTTCTCTGTGATGAAGCTATTTTTATGCAGGATTTTCACTATCTTGTATTCTTCTGTGATCATAGAAATGTTTATCTTCCTGAAGACTAAGCTATTTATTATTATTATTATTATTATTATTATTATTATTATTATTATTATTATTATTATTATTATTATTATTATTATTATTATTATTATTATTATTATTATTATTATTATTATTATTATTATTACATGTTTGTGTTGCCTTGAACTGCTGCTATCATTTTTAATAGTTATCCATGTGTGTGTCTTTTCTATCAATTTATTGTAATTTAACTCCTCATAATTGTTGCATAAAAAAAAAAAAAAGGGAGCATATTACTGACTTTCTTTCTGTAAATTTTAGTGATCTTGTAAATTGTTGTATTGTAACCATAACATTTGTAGGTGTAATGGCAAACATGTTGCCAATATATTTCTTTAAAAAAAAAGTTCCAGTTCAACCCAGCTGAAATACTTGCTGCTTTGATTTTATGGTGGTATCAGTCCATGCTTTTCTTGTTATGTGCCTCACATGAACTCAGGTTTTGTCCAAATTGTACCTTCCATATTTTTCCAAGGTTTTAGGAAAAGTCTCTCTACCCTAAACTAATGTCATTGCTGACCACATTAATACTTCCTTTACCTGCTCACAAATTCAAAACCAATTTCTGGCAGAAGTGTGTAGGGGAAAGTTCATTTTAAATCTAAAAAAGTTATGATTAAAGCCAATCCCCAACAATTCTGAGGGTTAATTATATTAGGAATGAACTGATGAATCTTATAATGGATTGCTAACCTCACAAAATCATCGCAGTCACTAGCCAACATTTGCCTGGAGTGTGGTGTCTTCTTGCCAGGGCTTCTAAACCTTCCAACCTTCCAACCTACTAACCAAGGCTTCGCGGGTGATCACCGTGTCAAATTAATAAAAGGTCGAACTTTCGGCCATTGCAAACTCCATGGCCTTCTTCAGGATCTGATGAAATGACTGAATTCTTCTCATTATATACGGTCAAATGGTGGCACAAGCTCCACCCACCATTTGACCATATATAAAGAGTATATAATGAAAAGAATTCAGTCATTTCATCAGATCCTGAAGAAGGCCATGGAGTTTGCAATGGCCGAAAGTTCGACCTTTATTAATTTGACATGGCTGATCACCTGCGAAGCCTTGATTAGAAAATTATCTACTTGTTTCTTTCAGTATCTCGATGTCCCAGCATACCAAAAGATAAAAGAAGTGTTCATAAAATGACTACTCTTTAGAGATAAGATAGAAAAATACTTCATACTGAACTAATGCATCAGTCAGGATCACTTCACATTCAGGAACAAACTATACTCCTAGGTGAATAATTTAGCAATGGGCAACCCACATTCCCCATTTGTGGCAAATGTATATATGATTATGTGAAAATACATCTAATAGAAGCTTTTCTATCCATATATAAACTCAGTATGTTAACAATATTTTTGCCATAGTAGGCAAGCTTATGAAAGATGCAGCAATAAGTTACATCAGTAAAATTAATAATAGAAAAGAATCCAGTTATATGCATTCCTTAACCTAACAATTACGAGAATTAGATGTGACACACACGCACACGCGCACGCACGCTCGCTCACGCACGCACGCACACGCCCTCTCACACACACACACGCCCTCTCACGCACGCCCTCTCACACACACACACGCCCTCTCATGCACGCCCTCTCACACACACACGCCCTCTCACACACACACACGCGCCCTCTCACACACACACACACGCGCCCTCTCACACACACGCACGCGCCCTCTCACACACACACACACACGCCCTCTCACACACACACACACACACACACACACACACGCCCTCACACACACACACACACACACACACACACGTCCTCACACACACTCACACACTCACACTTCAATGACCAAATTCTTGTGTTTCTTCCTGTCCTCTAAAATAAATTTCGGTGTTATCTCCCCCTTGCTAAGGTTTGCTTCTGAATTTTGCAATATAATCGCCTCTTCTGCATTTTCCATAGTTATGTCTTCCGGCACGTTAAAAACTATTAGTCTTGGCTTTTTGAGTTTCGGGAGGTAGCTTTCTAGTTCATTGCTGCAAACATGATTTACTTCACTGTATACCTTCTCCAATTCACATTTTTTATCAGATTCTATTAATATCTGTCCATTTCGTAGCATTT
This sequence comes from Mantis religiosa, assembly GCA_030765055.1. Classification (NCBI taxonomy): domain Eukaryota; kingdom Metazoa; phylum Arthropoda; class Insecta; order Mantodea; family Mantidae; genus Mantis; species Mantis religiosa. The sequence goes on along the minus strand of CM060951.1, from coordinate 104,513,568 downwards.
TCATAGCAATGTAAAATCATTGTAAAATTATTGTAAAAAGTTGTAAATAAATAAAATAAGGCATGTAGTATTCCTAAGGAATGGGGCATGCCAGGTATAAAAAAATAAAAAAAACACACACACACACACACACACACACACACACACACACACGCACACGCGCACGCACACGCGCACACGCGCACACACTCTTTCCCCCCATCAGTCTGCTGAATACAGGAGGGAAAATTCTGGAAAAACTCATCATCGATCGCATCATGCATCATGTTAATTCACACCAATTCATGAACGAACACCAATATGGATTCACACCACAAAGAAGTACAGTAGATGCTGCGGTTATGGTTAAAGAATATATACAGGAAAACTTGGAGAGAGGTGAGAGTACTATACTAATTAGTCTAGACGTTCAAGGAGCCTTTGATGCAGCTTGGTGGCCGAGTATACTCAAGAGCCTCAGAGAATTCAAATGTCCCAGCAACCTGTATAACCTTACAAAGAGTTACTTCAGCCAGAGAACCGCATCCCTGACTGTCAATATCAGAATAGAGAAACCAGTAAGCAAAGGGTGCCCTCAAGGATCATGTTGTGGGCCAGGATTCTAGAACTTGCAATACAACTCTCTCCTTGGCATACAATACACAACTCACACAAAAGTTATTGCATTTGCTGACGATCTGATACTAATAGTGAAAGGAAGAAGCACCTTAGAAGCAGAAAATTATGCCAACATAGAATTAAAAAAGGTTGAAGCTTGGGCTAGAGACAATAAACTAAAGTTCAATCAACAAAAATCAAAAGCTCTTTTAATAACATGAAAGAAAAGAGAAGAGAAAAATATAAGCATTTTCTTAAATAACGAGGAAATAGGACAAGTTGCATCCCTTAAGTACCTGGGGATAATATTCGACAGAAACCTTAACTTCAATCAACATATCCAATATGTTACAGAGAGAACCACAAAACTGATACACGCGCTGTCTAAAGCAGCGAAACTTAACTGGGGACTCGCACACGAAGCCCTAAGAACTATGTACAAGGGTGCAATATTACCTCTATTGTCCTATGCAGCACCAGATTGGATAAATGCATTAAATAGGGAATATAATTGTGTGAAGTACATTAGCGTACAAAGGCTAGCGAACATCAAAATAGCTAAAGCTTTCCGAACAACATCCTCGGAAGCACTCTGTATAATAACAGGTCTGACACCTATCATACTGAAAATCCAGGAGATCGCCCAAGAGTATAAACAAACAAAACAGAACACAGACTGGGAAATAGACACAGCATTAAGTTACAAGAAATGGCCACATCCGTCAGACATTCCAGAAATAAAAGAAGCAAATGAAAACTATAACATTGAAGTTTACACTGACGGAAGCAAAACAGATCAAGGGGTAGGTTCTGGAGTGGTAATTTACCAAAACAAAGAATTAACTAAACTGCAGTATAAGCTAAACAAAAACTGCTCAAATAATCAAGCAGAACAACTTGCAATCCTAAAGGCACTTGAAAAAATAGATAATATGGGAATAACACAAACTGACTTGAAAACAGCAGCAATATATACAGACAGCAAAATTACACTACAATCATTACACAATACTAAAAATCATAACTGATAGAAGCTGCAAGAGAAAAACTACAACAATTAACTAAAAAAGAATGGCTGATAATAGGATGGGTGAAAGCCCATATAGGAATAGAAGGAAATGAACTTGCAGATAAACTTGCGAAACGAGCAACAATAAATAACATAGAAAGCTACAACCCAATCCCAAAAAGTGCTATCAGGAAAAAAATATGAGAAGAAACACTCAAAAAATTGGAAACAGAATGGCAAATCACATCAAAAGGACAAGAGACAAAACAATATTTTCCCACAGTAGCAAAACGATTAGAACGAAGACTTAACATATCAACAAACCTCACTACCATTTTAACAGGACACAGAAGGCTTAAAACCTATTACAAGAGATTCAACATAATTGATGATGCTACATGCACCTGCAACAGAGGAGACGAAACTACAGATCACATCCTGTATGACTGCATCAAATGGAAGGACCACAGGGAAAAACTAAGGATGCAAATAAACAAGAAAGGAGTGAAGTGGACAGTACATAAACCAGCACTTGTGGGACAATATCTAAGGGACTTTAGTGAATATGTCAATGCAATCAATCTAGAAAGTGCTGAATGACTAAATAAGTAAATTAATTCTAAAAGACTATAGTGACTGTGAATACAATCTAAAAAACACAATAATCTTAATACCTCAGATAATATGAACAATTAATCAAGCAAAGCAAACCAGATCATGTAATATTACAAATGTAATGGAACATGTGGATGAAATAAGAGGGAAAAAAAAGTACAAAAAAATAAAAATACACACATGCACACGCATACATGCCCGCCTCGGTAGCGTGGTGGTAGTGTGTCTGCCTTGCGTTCAAGAGGTCCCGAGTTCAAATCTCGGTCAGGGTGAGTTACCTGGATAAGATTTTTCTGAGGTTTTCCCTTCTGAAAGATGAATGTCGGGTAACTAAGCTCTATGGACCTTGGGCTCATTTGAGCACCATTTCACCGATTCTATTCATCGTCCGATATGACTTAACGTTGGAGGATGTAAATTGCAACAACAAAAAAACACAAACATACACACAATTACATTAAAAATGTGCAAGGGATAGGTTCGCTCCTCTCCTATTCAAATCCTATTCTCTTCCTGCCCAATGGTGACCCATGCTTTAACAGATGAGTCTCTGGGTACAGAATTACGGTGGTATGTTCATCAAAAATGGAGGAAATGCTATTTGCAAGTTTGCTATTGACTTGTTGCAGCACTAGGAACTCCTTCATCAGGCCCAAAAAGTGGGATGGGAAGGCTGGTTATATCCTAATGATTTGCCAAGGAAAAGTTAGAACTTACAAATGTTAAGATTTAGACCCTAAAAAATGAACATGACTTGGCTAGAAAATAGCTGAAACCCAACAAACATCCCAAATGTATCCTCAACTGTAAACTGAAGACAGGAAAATTCATAAGGGAAATTCTTTGTGCAAAAAAGAAATCCTATAATAAATTTATGGAATATAAAAATTATTTGTGGTTGTTTATTGACACTCGTCACTTTTTCATATATTTATGAGAGACTAGTTTCAAAGGCCCTGGCCTCCATTTTGATTGAAAATGGAGGCCAGGGCCTTTGAAACTAGTCTCTCATATATATATGAAAAAGTAAGTGACGAGTGTCAATAAACCAACCACAAATAATTTTTATATTAATTTTGACGTCACTGTTACTAAATTCCTCCAAACACACATCAAATTTATGGAAACTATTGTCTACAGGAAAGATAAAGTTATAAGTTCATTTCAGCGTATTAGAAAGATATGAAATGAAATGTGTAGTGTTTAACGCCCACTTTTACTACATACGGCACTGCAGGCGATGATACTGATGATACATGAGATGAAGATGGAGCATCGGTGGAATGAGATGGCGGGGGAAAATGGAGATCCCGGTGAAAACCTGCCCCAGCACTGTTTTGTCCGCCACAAATCTCACTTTGCGGTCGCCTGGGATCGAACCCGGGCCGCCTTGGTGAGAGCCAAGCGGTCTAACCACTGAGCCACGCCGTGGCCACATTAGAAAGATAACCAAGTCCCTAAGCATCCTATTATATGTAGAGTTAAAGAATTAGTAGATAACCAAAAAGTTACCAATGCATTTAATTCAATTTTACATAATGTAAAATTTCAAGAATATATTAAAATACTAGAGAACATAAAGAAGGAAATAAAGAAAAATAGAAAAGTAAACCTTATCATTTAATTTGAACAGAAGAAATATTCTGTCATGAATTTACAGCTTCTGAACTTGATGTAGCTATTTTTGAAACTTATTAGCAGAGCTTTAGGACGAAATTTATCCAGGGTTCATAAAAAATTTAAGGAAAGAGTCTAAAATCCCAATATTCAGTTTCAATGATCATGTCAGCAAATCTTCTGCCCCATCCAATTGGAAGAAAGCTATTACCCCAATACTCTAACCAGATAAATCAACAGAGATATAAATAAATATGTACCATATCATTAACCAGTGCTCTAGTAAAAATTATGGAAGAAATTACTTTAGCTAGATTAAATTGTTATCTTGAACACCACAATCTTCTGTCCCTCTTCCAAGCTGGTTTTGGAAAAATTATTCAAGCAGAGAACAAGTAATTAAACTCAGTTGAGGAATTAAAGAGAGATTTAATAGAAAAGACACCTTAGAGGTATTGGCCTGGTAGCATTCAAGGACAAACATCAATGCATTTAAAAGCCACAGTAGGTTACCCATCCAAAATAGAACCCTCTCTTGCCTCTTAACAACCCACTGAACATCACTGCACTAGAATACAACCTTGATCTAATTGCAGATTTTAAAAAGAAAGAAAACTCGTCTATAGAAACTTAAGCATATGCTCTGGAAACCATAAATGTAAGTAAGATATCCAGATGATAAATGGACTCAACATGGAGTCTGTTTACATCCAAGAAGATGGATCAGGAGCTACCTGTAAATTCTTTTCTTTTTGTAAGCATGTTGGAAATGATTTCACAAGCTATGCTAGAGAAATTGATGCAATTGATACTTTCTTACAAAATCAATTCATCTGCACAAACTTTCCAACATATTTGTAGGACTTGAAGCTTTCACGGCGAGCATTACTAATGAACGCTTCGCAGACGTTTATTAATTTGACATGGCTGATCACCCGCGAAGCCTTGATTAGTTTCCAACATACTTTTTAAAAATGGCTAGTATTTGAACTGACTGCCCCAAATTGGAGAAAATTAAATTTATATGATTATAAACATCTCCAAAATTGAAATGTACAGTTTTATAATGGTTTCCATCCCACTGTAGAATTTTTGGGAATGAGCAAACAGATATCTTGGCCAAGAAGCATTCCAAAATTGTTCAAACAGCAAAACAAAATATTCCCTATGAAACAGTTAAAGATTAATTAAAAACATTTTTGCAACTGGCTGTGACAAATATCTTACTTCATCTGAAAAACTTAACCTCAAGGATCTCCAAAATAAATTTAATACAATACCAGATCTTAATTATTAAATGATAGATGAGTCATATTTATTACACATCGGCTTCACTTACGTACCTAATTTGAGGACATGTTTCGCGAACCATCGTTCGCATCGTCGGCTCTAATGCGACTAAAGCTTGATCTAGTGGTGTGGGTAGTTCTGGAGTTGCTGCTGCCATCTGTTGAATTTGTGATGAATTTAAATGTAGGGTTGTCTTCTGCAGGGATTTCAAATTTCATTAGTTGGTTTTTATGTTTTTCTATGTATATTCTCTCCCATATGACGAGTTCACTATGTTTTTGTACGTATTTTAGTAATTTGTTGCTATCTTCAATTTCATGATTTTCAGACCAGAAATGAGCTGCTATTGTGGACTTATCAATATTTTTGTGTCTTAAGTGCTTAAAATGTTCTTTATTTCTATTGCCTATGTTTCTTTTTATAAGAGGTTAAATGCTATAGCCAAACGTAAAATAAGGGAAATAAAGCGACAAAGTTGGGATAAATATGTGAACAACTTACAGCATGATCTTCACGGATGACAAGAAAAAGTATATAAAGTCCTAAAACAGTTGAATGAGAATGAAAAAGATAAACTGCAACATAATCCAATTAAGACTGAAGAATGGAACAAATGTTATAAGAAATTATGGACTGATTCAGACGAAGATAAATTAGTAACAACATATGTTAATGAGTATGTAGATTTAGTAGGTATGAATGAACTAAAAGAAACTTTAAAAAATATTCAAAAACAAAAAAAAGTCCACGAACTGATGGTTTGAATATGGAACTATTTAAATATGCCTCGGTTAAATTCCAAACTAGACTTTTGAATTTCATCAATGTATGTTGGAAAAATGGGCATTTACCAGAGGAATGGAATATTGCATTGATATGTCTGATTTTTAAAAAGGGAGACCGAACTGAAAGTGACAATTATAGAGGAATCAATCTTTTGAACACAGGTTACAAGATCTATGCAGAAATCATAACACAAAGAATTGCTCCAATTTCAGAAACTAAATTGCATGATTCACAAAATGGATTTAGAAAAGGGCGTTCCTGCAATGATTGTATTTTCACAATAACACAGATTATGGAGAAACGACTAGAATATAATCTACCAACTCTAATAGCTTTTATAGACTACGTAAAAGCTTTTGATAAAGTAAAAAGGAATCTGCTATTGGAAATAATGATTGAAAATGGATTTCCTCAACATTTAGTAGGAACAGTACAAATTATGTATATAAATACAAAATTGAAATTGGAGAAATCCATAGAAAAAGATAACCTAGTAGAGATTAATTTAGGACTAAGACATGGGTGTCCATTGTCACCTACCCTATTTAATATATATATATATATATATATATATATATATATATATATTAATGACGCAGTTGTACGACGGCAAACTATGCTCAGAACGCATTTTAAAATAAAAGGGAGATATGTTGACACATTGCTGTTTGCTGATGACCAGATTTTAATTGCGGAGACGGAAGATAACTTACAAAGAGCCATACATGAATTAAATAATATTACAAGAGAATATAATCTTCAAATTTCATATGAAAAAACAAAAATAATCGCTTACATAGGAACGAACCATTTGAGAGCAAAAAATTTGCATAAATGATAAACCCATCCAACAACAAGGCTATTTTAATTATCTTGGCTATATTGTGTCATATACCAGTAATAAAGATATATAAAACAAAATAAACAAATTCCAAACAATGTGGCACAATAAAAGGAACTTTTAAAAGTTGTAATCGTCAAACTTTGTTAAAACTGTATAAAATAATGGCGATCCCAACCCTGCTTTATGGGTGTGAAAACTGGGTCTTGACTATCTCACAACAGAAGAAAGTGGAGGTTGCTGAGACGAAATTTCTGAGACAGGTGGCAGGTTATAGACTCATAGACAAGAAAAGAAATGAGAATATTAGAAGAGAATTGGAAATTCAGAGTCTAAATGAAACAATCCTTGCATACAGGCAAAAATGGCAAGATCATGTGCAGAGAATGACCGAAGACCGTACACCACAAATAGTATACAAGTGTAAACCTGTAGGTAGAAGAAATGTTGACAGGCCACGAATGAGATGGTCCAATCAATTTCCTTGAAGTTGCAACGGGCCTGTGGCTTATGCCGTGATGATGATGATGATGATGATGATGATGATGATGATGATGATGATGATGATGTTTCTTTTTGTCCTCCCTATATACATTTTTTCAGTCTCTAATCTTGTAAATGCCTGACTTTTCTTCTGGTTTTATCTTATCAGTATTATTACTGTTAAATAGGTTTTTAATGTTGTAATTGTTTTTTGGTGCCAATGCTATATTGTATTTCTTGAATATTTTTTGGAACTTTTTGTGTCCCAGGGGTGGTAAGTAAATTTAGCAAATCTAATTTGTTGTTTTATTGTTGAAAGAACTGTGATCTGTTTTAATCTTTTTTGAAGTTTGAATAATGTTAGTTTTTTTATCTACAAGGCTTTCTCCATATCCATTTTTAATTGCAGTTTTTAAGATTTCATGGTATTTTTGATACTCTTGCTGGCTGAGGGGTAGATTTAGTAATGCGAACGATGGTTCGCGAAACATGACCTCAATATTGGTATGTAAGTGAAGCCGATGTGTAATAAATACAACTCATCTCTAATTTAATAATTATTTCGCTTCACTGTGGTGTTCCAATACAGTTAAATTTTGAAATACCAGATCTATTTAGAACATTGTGTAAGTATCTTTTTAAAAAAACTATACATTCCAATATCAAAAAGGAAATCATTGTCCCAAATTGCTGATATTATTGAAAGAAGTTGCACAACAGTGCAGTCCATAACATGATATAGGAAAAGAAATTCTATCATTAACAGTGAAAGAAAAGGTTGACCACAGAAGTTAAAGAAAAGGGAATAAAATATGTTAATAAGGATGATTTTTTAAAAAAAATGCTAAATTGACATCTGCATTGTCTGCACATGTTAATGTTCATTTTGGGAAAGAACTTTCACTATGTTCTAAGTAGAGCAAGATATGGAGCTAGGGTACCTAGAAGAAAACCATACATAAACAAGACAAGAGATTTATTTCGCATATAAGCAAGGCAAGTTTTTAGAACAAGGTACTGTTGACAGATGAAGGTAAATTTAGCATTATTTGTAAATTATGCCAGTATTTTGGTGTGAAGAGGACCAAATACTGAGCTTGAACCCAAGCACCTTCAAGCGATTGTGAAGCATGATGATGGAGGAATTAAGTTATGGAGAAGTATGGCTACATCTGGTATTGAACTTTTTTTTGTAGAAGGTAACATGAATGCATTTCAGAATATGAATATCCTAAAGGAAAATCTGCAAAACAGCATTGATAAGTTCAGTTTATGCACAGATTACTACTTTCAACAAGACAATGACCCAAAGCATACAGCATAAATTGCTTGTATGTAGTTATACCATACTTCCCATGTTTTCAAGTTCCCAGCACAAGAGTGCAGACCTTAATTCAATTGAACATCTTCAGAATGCATCTGAAAGAATGGTCAAGAAGCATGAAATACTAACAAGGGACACCTTTGACCTCAAATGCTCGGAAAACATGCTTAGAATATCAAACCATTTTTAAAACAACAGATATCTATGTCATTTCCATGCAGAACTCCACACTTGTCTACTGGCACCATTATAACCTCTATATCAAAGGGTTGCCAATTTTGTTAAACTACAATCTGCCGAATCACACATGGAAATGATCATTATTTCATCATCAAACTTTACTTTGTAATTTACAGTCAATTTGCTGAACCAAAGTATAAGCCTGTGTGACAATATGCTTGGCAAAATGTAGGTATGACATTGACATACCCGTATCGTTTGCAAATGTAATTAGTGTAGCTATTGGACTATGTGAATATTAAAGTGATTTGAAATGTGATAACACGACTTTAGTGAGGTATTCTCGTTCCTTTTGTTTGTGTGCAGTTCGCTGAGACTATGCTCTTGTAGTAGCCTTGTAGCCCCGGACCTCCCTTGAACATTGCTCAACTATCAATGTGTAGTATATGTTTAGTGCTGTTATAAGTACTTTAAGCACAGGTTTTTAGCACTGTTGATTGAAAGTGTAATTACACATTGGCCTCATTGAATTATGTATAATTGTCCTCCTATGGCACTGATATCTTGTCACTTTCTCTCTATTAAAATGTCAGTGGAGGTAGAACACAACTCTTGCATAGAAACCACACAGACCTCTGTTTTGTTTATGATCGGTTGTTATTTTAAGCATATTTTTGTGTGGTTTCGAGCATTCGAGGTCAAAGGTGTCCCTTTATATGTAAGGAAGGTCTGAAACAATGCTATAACAAACATGCCAAAATATTACCTGAGAGACCATAAAAAAGCTGGTTCTTTCCATGCTAAAGGAGTTAACAGAGCAATACATAGAAGAGGAATATGTACAAAGTATTAATATTATTATATTTATTTAAACTGTCACTTTCAGTGTATAAATACTTTTTTCCCCACTGAGAAGCAAAGCTGGTAAAAAATTTGTATATACTTTTAGGAGAAGAGTAATTTAGCTAATCCATTTATATGTATAGATTCAGGAACAAACTCTAAACTATTATTCCAATGTGTAAGGACTATGATACAATGAAGCACAAAATTAATATAATTTTGAGTCAAACTAATACTCAATGCTACATTTATTGCTAGTATTTACCTAGAACGTGTTTCGTTAGGATCTTCCTAACATCATCAGCTGTTGTCGATACCATATAATATCTGTGGATGTTAACTTTAATTCTAACAATTTTTTTCTAATAAATAATTTTTTTGTAAGTAACGATGTATGACTACTTTTTTACATGACTTTATATTAAAAATGATGGCTATAACTGTGTATATGTACAAATGTGCAGTAATAAATAGCCTAATCTTCAGTTTGGTGAATATTGCTGTGAACAAAAAAGAATACAAGATACTGGAAATGTTGCATAAAAACTTAAATAATTGAATTCCAAAAGCTATTCAATATAAAATGAATACTAACGTAGAGGCTTATAAATAGAATCTTCATATTTAAAGCTAAAAATAAAAATATAAAGCTATTCAATATAAAATAATGTTAACATACAGGCATATGAGTGTATAAAGAGATTTTACATATGAAGATGAAAAAAATTAAATACCAAACAAATAATAAGCAACATTAAATGAAACCAAAAGGTTCAGAAAATTCAAATTTCACCCATGAACCTTCAAAATTCACAATAGTACTCGAAAAATATGCTATAGTCCTGGTCCCAATACATACTTGAGACTACACAAATGATGAAATTCTGATGTGAAAACATCTGGTATTGGTGAAATTGGGCATGAATGAAGATTTAAAAAAAAAAAAAAAAAAAAAAAAACACACACATTTCGAAGATAAAAAGAAATGCATAGGAACATATATATATATATATATAAATAAGTAAGTTGCAGAACATTTTTGGTCCACAGATCCTAACTGAAGAAGAAACTAAAGTTTTAAAACCCCCTAGGTAGAACTCTCATTTGGGAAATATCATTCATACACAAAAATAAGTGAAGTTAATAAACCATGATTGTTACTTAGAAAAATACCAGCCAAAGACCATCTACAAGTCACAGGAGGAAGCATGTGATTGAGTCAAGGTTAATGGAGATAACATGTCCTGGTATGAAAATTATTGCAGTTGCTTTTCATTTCTGGAACAAGAACCACAACACCAGAGGTGAGATTAAGTTATTGAAACCATTAATAACTAAACTTGAACTTTCAACATGGCAGAAGATTTTTATTATAAAAATATTTTAAATTTTCATATACTGTCAGTGACATGGCCTTATGTAAGAAATCTTCCCTCTAAAGAGAGGGAGGCAATTGCAAGAGGCCCAGATGACAGCAGACTGTGAACATAGTAGTTGGTCACTGATGAACTATAGATGGGGCTGAGTTAGTCCCAGCAACGTTCCTGTTTTTAATATTTGATTTGAGTGAAGTTTTGAGTTGTAATAAGACTCATTCTGAGAAGTCTTTAATTATGTCTCTGTGTTCTGCTGTAGAAAATGAAATTACAGTAATGAACTGCCAATTTTTCCAAATAAGCTGCAAAATATTTTCACTGTTGGTTTGAAAAAAATGACTAAATGAAGCTTTTGTCTTTGTTGCAAATTTCTTATGAGAAGGCTGAACTTTGGTTCGCTTTATTGCATTGTAATTAATGAAGCTCCTTTAATCCTTCCTTCTATAATATTTTATAGTACTCTTCCTTTACCTGTATGCTTCAACTTAGTACTCACTAAATAAAGCACTTTTAATTTTTTTTTTTTTTTTTTTTTTTTCTGTTTTCCTAATTAGGATTTTTTGGTTAAAACTTTTTTACTTGAAATAACCAAACTTGAAAAGGAAATTTCTTTGCATTTAGACATATTGATAGGTTTTTTTATTCAGAATAAAAAAATATTTGAAATTAAGTGATTATTTTATTAATCCATCAGCATATTCAGCATATTCTTTAAACATTCATATTGCATATGGATCATGTCAGAGCTTCAGAGGTGCTGCGTATGTTTCACATTTAATCTGTAATTTTAAGGGGAAGGCTTACAATGACATAAAGATCTGTTATATCAAAAATCAAAATGTAAATTTTTAAAGCATGTCGGTCACCCCCATTGTACTTTTGCACAATGACATAGGACAAGTCGTTTATGAGCATTGAATTACAATAAGAAAATTGAATAACAAAAGATACTCAATATAAAATAAATACTAACATACAGACTTATAAATAGAATCTTCATATTTTAAGCTAAAAGATACAAAATTAGCTAAGATAAAAAAGGTTTCCCTGTAGAATAAATTAATATAAATGCAGAGATACTTGCAAAGGGCAAAAAACTAAGGAAAAGGTATGTAGAACTTACATCCAAAAAGTTAAAGCTTTGGTACTTAGTAGGAAATTTTAAATTTTTTCATAATATTGCTTTCCTGTATATATAAAATTTAATGTATATTTACTTGCCACATTATTGTATCTAAAGTGTACACAGATAATAGGTAAAGACATTAAATTGATTAATATGTTAGTATTGGCATAAGATGTTTGAGTTAAGGTAAAATATTTAAGAAATGCAGACTAATTAAACAGATACATTTTGTAAATCTTTAGGTTCCTTTTACAAGAAATTTTTTTATGGCAGCAGAATTTATTTAATAAAAACACTCCTCTCAATTCTTAAGTAGAAGCAGCAACATCTTCAAGAGTGTATAATGGACCGGCACTAATTATTGAACAATATAGTTCAGTCAGTTGAAGCAAACAGGGTAGATTGTCACTGAAATCTTGTTAAAGTGAAATAGTCCTAACTGATATGCAATTATTTATAATCTCTAAACTGAAGAAACAAGATAAATTTCTTCATTAATATAGAATGCTGTACTATGTTATTAGTATGCAGTAAACTAAATTAGTCAATATTCTTAGCTATGTCACTAGTAATCTTATACATATCAGTAAGATATTTGCCTAACAACAGAACTATCAAAAATATCAAACTTATGCCTAGTACTTACTTGTAGAAATATGATTGCTTCTGTCATAGAGTTATCTGTTATGTCTGACTTTGGCATTCCTGTGCAAAGTTGAACCAAAAGAATTATCTAAAAGTTTATAACTGTTTTAGGTTTTTGGAGAGCTTAGAGTGCTTTGTTTGTTACTTCACACTGTGGTCATTAATAACAATTCTAATAAATGTTTTTGACCATACATATGTTAAACAGGGCAGAAAATGACATGGACAAATTAACCAAAATGCTTTTATCATCTTCATTTTTCATTTAGAAATGGTCAAATCTCCCAAACTTTGTGCACATTTTTGTATCTTGAGCATCTGTATCTTTAGTTTATAAGTAATATTGTGGGGGAATTCTGTCACTAGATGAAAAATGTTTTGCAAGGCTAGGTTTACACATAAATAAAAGGATTCTCACAATGCTGTAAATGTATCTCAAACTCTGACTCTTCCTTTGGTTTATAGCAACATTGGTCCAGATGTATGTCAGCATTTAGTGACAGGACCATAGCTTTCATTTAAAGATTCTTGTTATAGTGGTAACTAAAATGTGCATAATTAAAATGTTAGGTTCTGTATTACATACAAAAAAAAAAAAAAAGAGAGAAACTAAACTTCATTAATTATGCTGCAAAATATGTTTTAAGGTTTGGTCTAAACATTTGAACTATCTTTTGAAGGAGGTTGTATCGAAACACCGTAAGTCACATTCAACTTAACATGACTGCCATATTGGGCTTTCTATTTATTTCATTTGTTAACATTTGGGATTTTTACAGATATTACTGTTGTTGTTTTCATTAAGCTATCAGTTTACAGAAAAATAAATCTGAGCTATAAGTTGACAAATGCTGTGAATTGAAAATAATATATCTCTCAAAAATTAGAAGAAAAGAAAATTGTGAATACTATGTTAGTGTTCACAGTGTCTTAAGTGTAATGCACCTAACTTTTAGAGCAATGAAAGGAATCTTTGAGCGTGTGTATTAGTAAATCTTCTTATTCAGACGTGCATATATGTAAGATGGTCTAACAGCAATATGACTTTTCCCTCTGCAGAAGAAGATCATGATCATGATCTGCTTGGCCATTCTTGGAGTCATCTTGGCCTCAACAATTGGAGGCTATTTTGGACTGTGAAGTGATCTATGGTGAGAGAATCAACTTCTACCTGTTCTGTTGTTTTATTCTGTTACAAGTTACAATTATATGTTTATATACCAGTAGCTTGGTTACCACCTCATTTTGCTATATAATTATGCATCCATATTATGCAGAACACTAAATCAGCATTGCTGATTTTTGGCTAGAGAATAGACTTCCCCAACTACTTGTGCTGTTTTATTCTTTAACAATTATTCTCATTTATTTTCTGGAAGCTTGTTTACCTCCTTGTTTTCTTTTATATAGTTCTTGTTTGTTTCTCTATTTTGTTCTATATATAGTTAGGCATCTATATTCTGTGGAATTTAGGTCAGTAATGATTACCTCAGTCTACACTTTACATTTTCATCCATTGTATTTTATTTTGAGTTATATATGCAGATATTTAGAAATATGTGCATGTATTTGCTGCCTATAGAATGGAAAGAGAAATGTTCAGTAGTATTGCATATATGGTTGTGTGTGTTCGTTTCTCCCCCCCCCCCTTTTTCCTCCCCTTTCTCATTACCTAATTTGTTTGATTTGTATGATTTTGATATTTTTCGGGTTTTGATATACTGAACAGAAATTAAAAAGAAATAAAATAAAGAAGCTCCAGAAGAAGACCTCTGCATAGCAATGCTTTTGACTTAAGAAATGCTGCTTTACTGTACATGAAAAATTCCCAAGCTTTCCCAGTTGGCGTCATCCCCTTTTATGAGCTCCTCTAAAGGTTAATATAAATATTTTGTGAACCAAGTATTTAAGAATAATTTGGAATTTGGATAATTTGAATTGGTTAAAGTAATTAAAAATGATATCAGTAAATATTAAGGCACTATTTCAAAACCAAAGTCTTAATCTCAAAAACCTACAGTTGATTTATTTAACATCTGTATAGTTTCCAGACTTTTAGACCACTCTTGAACAATAAAATGCTTAAAAACTTGACATTTTGTCCTCAGTTGTGGAGGACATCCTCAGAAGAGTTGAGTGGCAGAAACGACTGACAATTTCAGGTTCATATGATCGCAGTAATTTATACTGTTGGAATGGTAGAAGAGGTTGTCTAGGAGCTGCTTTGTTATGGTTGTCTATTATGTTGGCCAATGTGAAGGCACGGTAAAGCAAGAATCCAAGCTTGCTTTAGCTTAAATCTATCTTCTCAATTGAAATTATTAAAGTGCTTATACATTTCTATGTCTTTAAATATTCTAAGATAGTATTGATTGGTAGTTGCAAGGATTTTTCTTTTCTCAAACAATGTCATGTTTACCTAACATAAGGGAAATGTAACCAAGATTACATCTTTTATGTTTGGGAATGCAGGAATTTTTATGTTGATTATATAAGATTGGCCACATGTTCTTATGACCAGTGGCTGATATGTGGATCTGTTTTAGTTTTATATTGAGATAAATATTGATTTATTTTGCTGTTTACTTAATATCTTTTTGATTCGGTCAGTGATACCTGTAATGTGTGGTAGAAAAACCTGAGTGCTTGGGTTGGATAAATTTATGCTTACCTTGTAAGATTTGTTGGATAAAGCAACACTTTAATTCCTTTTCAGAATAGTCTTTGTTGGCAAACGCTTGTTCAAGATATCTTAGTTCATTTTCTAAGTGTTGTGGTTCACTTACACTTCATACATAATCCTATCGTTCCACCACTAGAAATTACTGTTCACTGTTATATGAATCCACAGACATCAGCCATTCCTGCCACACCTTCTCTTCTGAGGATGTTTTCCCACAATTATAGAGAAAATATCAATTTTTTTAATTGTCTAATATAATTTTGAGTCGAACTACTCAATGTACTTAATGCTCCATGTATTGCTAGTGTTTACCTAGAATGTTTGTCGTTACGACATAACTAACATCCTTAGCTAATGTCAACTGTTGAATTTTGACAGGATGTTAGGAAGGTCCTAACAAAACATGCTCTGAGGTGAATGCTAGCAATATATGAAGCAATGAGTACTAGTTCGACTCAAAATTATTTTAATTTTCTTCTTCATTGTATAATGGTCAGCTGATAAGCCTGGGCCTCACATAGAGATGGCGCCACTGGGCCAGTTTGATGGCTAGCATCATAAGTTTAACTCTAGATTAACTCGTATCCATAGCTACAGGTGAATAGCTTGTTTAGTTTTTGAATGGCAGCATTTTAAACAAGACAAGTGTAGAGGTTTCATGAAAATGGAGGATTTGGAAAAACGAGCAGTGATTAAATACTTCCAATTGAAAGGCTTAACACCTAAAGAAATCAAGAAGGAAATGGACTGTACATTGAAAGACTCTGCCCCTTCTAATACAATGATTAAAAGGTGAGTTGAATAGTTTAAAATGAGACGTATGAGCACTGGTGATGAACACAAAAGTGAATTGAGAAGATATTGACACATTAGTACAAAAGTGAATCGAGAATATATTGACACATTGCTTCACTCACACTGTTTATTCACAGGACATGTTTCAAGAGCTCTTGCTCCTATCCTCAGCTGATACTCGACTAGTGCAAGTTGTAGTGGTTTCTTCTTTCTCCGTATTGTCAATAGATGGCGTGATGTACTTGTCAAAGATGTCCGGTGGTGGAGTTTCAAAATTCATGACTCTATGACGATTTTTGTTAATGAAGATTTTTTCCCATACGGAAAGGTCTATGGGGTGATTAACGTATTTTATTAGAGATGTTTCCAAATTGATGTCATGTCTAGTATTCAAAAAATGATGGCGTGATGTACTTGTCAAAGATGTCTGGTGGTGGAGTTTCAAAATTCATGACTCCACCACCGGACATCTTTGACAAGTACATCATGCCATATATTGACAATACGGAGAAAGAGGAAACCACCACAATTTGCACTAATCGAGTACCAGCTGATAAGAGCAAAAGCTCTTGAAACATGTCCTGTGAATAAACAGTGTGAGTGAAGCAATGTGTCAATATCTTCTCGATTCACTTTTGTGCTAATTTGTGCTTCACTGTCCCTACGCTTCTTTCAAGTTTATACTTTGACTGGTGATGAGCCTCGCTCTGGACACCCTGTGGAAGTCACAACTTAAGAGAACATTAAAAAAATTCATCGTTTAGTACTGGAAGACCACAGATTAAAGTTGTTTGAGATAGCAGAGGCTGTAAGCATATCAAAAGAAAGTGCAGGTAATATTTTAAGTAATGTTTTGGGATTTCATTAGGTATGTGTAAGATGGGTGCTGCATTTGTTGACATCTGGTCAAAAGTTGCAAAGAAAAAACTGTTTCTGATAAGAATTAGGAGCTCTACCATAAAAATGCCAGTGAATGTTTCAGACCATTTGTTACCATGGATGAAACTTGGATACATCACTATACTCCAGAAAGTAAATCACAGTCAAAACAGTGGATTGTGCCAGGTCAACCAACTCCAAAAACACAGTCAATTTTGTCAGCTAACAAGGTTATGGCGAGTGTTTTCTGGGATGCACAGGGAATTATTTTTATTGATTACTTGGAAAAGGGTAAAAGTATCACTGGTGACTACTACAGAAGCTTCCTGCACTATGTTTTGAGTGATGAAGTAAAAAGAAAAAGACCTCATTTAGCAAAGAAAAAAATCTTGTTTCTTCGCATTACTCCAGCCCATCGTTCAGGCATTGCAATAGGAAAAATGAGTGAATTAAAGTTTGAATTGCTTGAGCATTCACCCTATTCACCAGATCTAGCACCCAGTGACTACCAACTGTTTCTGAACCTCAAAAAATTTCTTGTCGGACAAAGATTTCACAGCAACAAGGTCATTGATGCAGTAAACAGCTCTTTTGAGGACCATAAGAGATGGTTTAATTAAATTAGAACACTGATATACAAATGCATTAGCCTTTCTGGAGATTATGTTGAGAAATTAAAAAAAAAAAAGATTTATTATTATGGGGCCTGGGACTTAACAGCCGATCCTCGTATTTTAGTCCTACCATAAGAATTTTAATTGTTTGGTTTTGACCATGACCTACAAGCCCAGAAAGTGTATTTTGCTTTACTAAAATAACACTTAAGCTTATAACACAAAGACAAATGTTCTTATGTTATTGGGATGTATTTGAACATTGTCAATATATATAATGTATATGATGTATATAAAGCAAACCAACATTTTAACAGGCAATCAAAATCACATTCATATATTGAACAGTTTTGAAACATAATTTTAGTGAGTTATACATATTTCCAGTGTGAAGTTAACTGACTTATTACATTATCACTTTTAGGAAACTTACGAGTGGTAGTACTAGTGGTAGTGTTGTTGTTATTATTATTATTATTATTATTATTATTATTATTATTATTATTATTATTATTATTATTATTATTATTATTATTATTATTATTATTAATTTATTTATTTATTGAATAAATATTGGATCATCTGAGTATGTTGTCCACCCCTCTAAAAGTCCCTCTCACTTTCTTCCAATTTAGAAACCACTCATATGCATATTTTATGTACGTAATGTGCATATGCAGATATGTGGGGATAAATAAATGAGTATCAGTAGTAACAGTCAAATTTCATAGATCTTCATAATGAGCAGCTGCAATTCAGAAAACAGAAGTATAAATTACTTTATAAAATCTGAATATTCCAAAATGATTGTGTTTACTGACTCCTTTTACTGTCCTTCCTGTATATATTAATAAAAGGATAGTATTTTGTTAGTTTGAAAATTGTTGGTAATTTTTCAGATAATAATATGTTGGTGTACTGTTTTACAAAGGTAACAGGTGAAGTAAATCATACGATCTACATTTTTGAAGATTCTAGTTAATCACACAGAAAATAAAGCTAGTTACAGTGGAGTAATAAATATTACACAAATAAAAATATTTGTTAATTAATGTCCACTTATCTTAAGAAGTTGTTATTAATACTTCTTTCTTCTTTTTAAAAAAAGATTTCACGAACATTTGTTCGCATCTTCAGTTAACACTTCGTCGTCTTGTTTACTTCGTCGTCAAGGATACTATGTTTTTTCGTATTACCAAAATCTGAAGACGAAACAAACCTAAAAATAGAATCAATTGCCGGTATGTCAAAATTCATTACATGATTTTTATTTTTTAAAATAAATATTTTTTCCCATTATCTATGGGAACATACCGGCAATTGATTCTGTTTTTAGGTTTGTTTCGTCTTCAGATTTTGGTAATACGAAAAAACATAGTATCCTTGACGACGAAGTAAACAAGATGACGAAGTGTGTTAACTGAAGATGCAAGCAAATGTTCGTGAAATTGATTTTTTAAAAAGAAGAAAGAAATATTAACATCTACTTCTTCAGATAAGTGGACATTAATTAACAAATATTTTTATTTGTGTAATATTCTAGTTAATCGTTTGATTTAGGCATTTCAATTTTGTTTACTGTTACAATGAAATCTTTATATTATTGGAAATAAAATGTCCTCTGTTGGTACATTAAAGTAATAAATATGGAGACTTTTCAAAAAAAAAAAAAATCAAGATTAGGTTTTCAGCAAAATCAAATGGAAGGGACTTAAACATGTGATGGTTTTGGAAGTAATTTCTTCTCATATAAGTATGAAGATTCCCATTGATGCTCTTAGTACTCCAATAAATCAACTCATCTGACTTTTGGCAGTTATAGCAACAGAAATGAATTATTAGATGTTGACTTTGGTTCAGATCAGCTTATAGGAAAACCTGAATGAATGTAGTCATCCTTTTATTTATAGTAGTAAACAGCTTAGCTTTAGGCAGTATTTTGCTTTGTCTCCAATGGGCAATTAGCATCAGCATAAAACCATTATGTAATACTCTAAATAGAAGATATTTGCAGCATTAGATCTTCATAACAGATCTTCATACATCTTCGACATAAGAACAGCATAAAATTTCTAGCCCATAGACTGGCCTTGCCTGATAAAAGCCCCTACTATATGGGAATTAAGGTATTCAACAAACTACCACTGTCAATTCAGAAAGAAAAAAATAAAACACTGTTCAAAAAGCATGTTAAGAACCTACTTATTAGGAAAGCCTATTACTCTGTTAAAGAATATACGTAAGATGACAAACTAATTATTGATTTTATTAGCTGTATAGTTTTAAGCAATAGCAAACATATTTATTCTTTTGTATTAATTATTAATGTTATATATAGTTTTTACATTTTAATTCTATTTTCTGACGAGACACCAGTTTACGAGTTTTGCTCAAATATGTAAATGTTACTGTATCAATAAAATTAAATGATTAATTAGTTGTTTTTACAAAAAGTGAAATTCAGGCAAGGGTTCATAAATTTATATAAAGATTCAAAAAAGTATATTTAAAGCCTAAGTTCACATTTTTTCTAAGTGAACAA
Source organism: Mantis religiosa (assembly GCA_030765055.1). NCBI lineage: Eukaryota > Metazoa > Arthropoda > Insecta > Mantodea > Mantidae > Mantis > Mantis religiosa. Next base: position 104,493,323 of record CM060951.1, on the reverse strand, counting down.
AACAAAAAATTCTAGGATTATTAGCCAAATGAATTCTGGAAAAATTTCCAAGCTTTCCTTATCTAACATTTCAGGGAATTATATTGAAACTGCTGTCCATCTATTTTTGTGGTTAGTCCGGTGTTCTTAATTGACTTATTGCAGGACCTGTACCAACAATTAAACCAGGGCTGGGCTTTGGCTGTCTGACAAAGCTTCCCACATGTTTGTTGAGCGTGGAACTCCAGATGCCATCCAACTGCAAGCCGGCTCCACAATGGACACCATTGGTCTGCAGTCATTGCCTCCCTTGCTGGACCCACCCCAATCACACAGCAGCCTCTGGCCTTTACCCCCATTGGACTGACTGTAAAGATAGAAGGACAGCAGTTTGAACATAATTCCCTGAAGAAATTAGCTCTTGAAGCTCAGTAACTTTTCCAGATTTTACCTGGCTTATAATCAAGAAAATTTATTTTCATATCGTTGCCAGGAAAGCTTAAAGCTATAACTGAAAAATCTCTTTTGACATAAAGAAAATAAAACTATTTTAGATTTACAGAATTACTTGAGATTTTTGTTATGTTCTGTTCCAAATAATTAATGGATACTACAGTGGTGTCAGGGTAATTAATTACATACCTTCAAAGCATTTTGTGTGTTTCTAGCTCAAGAGTTGAAAGAAAATATAGCAAAACCACGTGGCTAAGTAGTGTACAAACTTCACAAGGGACAAAAAATGAATCCTAATATATTGGTTTGTTCACTCTCCTACTCTATAAATATTACCGGTAACAGTGTCTGGCACTTATACTAAGCTATATGCTGACTTTGAAGTGCTGATGAGGTAATAATATACACATAATTTCTGAAGTCGTCCAGTGGCATTAATCAAACACATAATGTAGTGATAAGTAGTAAAACAATATTTTGAACTTTATGAACTAAGCTTAGAGTAAAAGGAGTAACAATTATGTTTATGTAGGTAAATAAATGGATATACTACACAACAAATGTCGTATTTTCTGTGTGTATTCAAATAGAATTAATTGCATAGTTCACAAAATACTGCTGAGTTGCACTTTTTAAAATACAATATTTCTGAAAATATATTAATGGTAAAGGTAAGTCTTAATCTCAAACTGGTAATTGTTATTCATTTGCTATTTATTTAAATGAAAATAATTAAAACATCACAAATTGTTCTTAATTCTGAAATATTTCTATTCCATTTAAATAGTATAAATCATGTTAATTTGAAATACAAAATAAATTTCCTTTTGCATTAAAAATCCCTTAATTTTATTTTTCAATGGCCAGTTCATCCCCAAGAGCTGTTATGTAGGTAATAAACTCCATTTGCAATGTGGTTGATGAATTTTTATAGCAATATATTTCATAAACCATATTTGTTAGAATGCTGCACAAAATGTCACTGATTGTGGCTAACCGCAAATCTGCTGCATTTCCAGCTAAATGGAGCAGACAGGCCATTCTTTAAAAGTTCTGTACATCAGTATTGTATTTACTACTTTGACTAGGAGGGTGCTTCAGTAAGTACCCCCATGTTAGGAATGAAGTTGCCAGTTTTTCAAACACAAATTATTTATTTCTCAACATAGTCCCCTTTTAGGGATATAAACTTCTCCCAATGCTTAAAAAGGAAAATCCCTATACTAAATATGCTTTTCAAGAAAACAAACCTGAAACAAACATATGAAACATAATATTTAGGAACAATTTTTGATTCAAAATTATCTTGGAGACATCATATCGAAGCACTAGTAAACAAATCAACAAAAAAATTTTCAATTTTGAAAGGATTAGCTGGAGTCATGTGGGGCAGTAATTGGGAGACACTGAACACTACATACAAAACATTCATCAAGCCAGTACTTCATTATAATGCAGAGGTAATAATTACAGCAAACAGTTCTAGCATAAATCACCTAGAAATATGCCAAATTCAAGCCCTGCGACTAATAACCAGTGCAGCAAAATCAACTCCAATCATGGCAATGCAAGCCTTAACTCGGAACTATCCAATACACCTAACTTTAGAGGAGCAGGCACTAATACAACATAAAAAAATGTTGCGGTTAAAAACAACAAAATGGGAGAAAAGATTACTACAACCAATCAAGATGAAAACACAAACAAGTTTCCTACACAAAGTTACAGAATTAAAAACAGATCTGAATCTTTCTAATTCTAAAGAAAGCATTTTAATCAAAGAAAACCCACTGACTTTTGAACCAATTAATATTCAATTAGATTTAGAACAAATAGTTACAAAAACTGAAACTTCCAAACCTGTACTAAAAGCACTAGCATTAGAAACCGTGAAGAATAGATACCCACCCGAAGAATGGTTACATATATACACAGATGGATCTAACTTGGACACCAACTCAGGAGCAGGAATTATGTGTGCACTGTTCTCATTCTATCAATCAGCAGGATACCACACAACAAATTTTGATGTAACGGCTATTCATATTTCACTCCAACACCTTCTATACAGAATAGATAAATTCAAAAATGCTGTCATACTTTCTGATTCTAAAGCAGCATTATGTGCAATAAGTTCATATAAAATGAGGTCAATCCAAATTAAAGAATGTCACAAAATGATCCAATAACTTCAAAAACTACAGAAAAGAATTATATTACAGTGGATACCTGAACATTGTGGAGTTGCTGGAAATGAATCAGCTGATTTTCTTGCCAAAAAAGGTGCAAATTTAGTTCAGAACAAAAGTAAAAACTTACCCTTTACATCCATAAAAAGATTAATCAAAAGCAAATATAAAAACAAACAAAACCAATCAATATCTAACAAAGCTAAAGATAAAAAATGGAACATTTTAATTAAAAATCCAGAAATTATTCCAGAAATCCCACGTAAAGCTGCAGTAGCAAATTTTAGATTTCTTACGGAACATTATTATTTGGCCAAACACCTACACAGAATAAGAATTTATACAAGTCCAAATTGTCCTCTGTGCAATAAAGAAGAGGAAATAACTGAAGAACATCTTCCAACCTGTGAAGCCCTTCCTGCCGGACCCACTACACAGAAATATTGGAGAGCAAGAGAGCTAATGGCTTCATTGCCAAAGCCTAGCATTTGAAAACAACAAGAACACTTCTTCCAACGCTCCTGCCATTTTTTTTAATCCCTCTAAAAATAAGAATTGTCAAGCTCTGCAAAATATGCCTCTGTCTCCATGATGACCACCTCATTTGATCTAAATTTTGTTCCTGGGGCCATTTCTTTATGTTTGGAACCAGGAGAATATGTGGCAGCTGCATGTGTGGCAGCAATTCATAACATAATTTATGCAGTTCCGTGGCAGAAACTCATGTGCTGGGACATTGTTGTGGTGAAACAGAACTTTCTTCTTTGCTATATGGGGCTGTGTGTCCTTCAGCTTCTTGTCAGGTTTAGGCAATAACTCACTGTATTATGCTCCAGTAATTATTTTTCCAAGAAGTCAAAGAATATGAGACCCTTTGCATCCCAAAAAGTAGTCACCATCACTTTTCTGGCCGAAGGTACCATCTTTACCTTCTTTGGAACAGATTCTCTGGTAGCAACCCACTGTTTTGATTGTTGCTTGGTTTCCGAAGTATGATGATGAATCATACATCTCATCGACAGTGACAACTTGATGCAAAAATTCCTTCGGATTTCACTTTAAACAGCTCCAAACACAGCTTCAAAGTTCAAAGCCGCACCCACTTGTCCACTGTGAACAAATGCAGCACCCATGGGGCTGATAGCTTTCTTGCCTCTAACTTATCGTGCAAAATATGAATTGCTGTTTCTGTTGATACCTCTACCACTTGGTGAACTTTCATTCAAAGGTCAGCGAGAATCATCCTGGACATTTTCAATGACTTCCTCAGTAACCACATCTGCAGGGCATCCTAGGCATTCCTTGTCAAAAACGAATGTTTGACCACATTTAAATTCATTATACCCATATTAACAGTTGATAGAGAAGGTGAATGGTTTCTATATACAGCATCCAATTTTACTTTTATCTCCTCGCAAGTTTTCCAATTTAAAAATAAAAAGCAAGTCACTGAACGATACTGTACCTTTTCCATTTCAGCAAAAACATGTTGAACAACTTATTGAAATGTAAAAATTATTTGTGGTTGGTTTATTGACACTCGTCACTTACTTTTTCATATATTTATGAGAGACTAGTTTCAAAGGCCCTGGCCTCCATTTTCAATCTCTTCCCAACTGGCATCTGTTGTTATCTGCTCTCTCTGGTGGTGGAACTATGAACTTTTTTGTCAAATTATCTGCTGGCGGGATTTCAAAGTTCATTACGCGATCCTTATTTTTCCAGATGAATATGTTCTCCCATGTTGTCAATCTATTTTGGTTTATCACTCCTTTTAATAATTTTGGATTTGGATCAATGTCATGGTTTTCATTCCAAAAATGAAATGCTACTGCTGACTTGTCTTCTTGTTTCAATCTGATGTTTCTAAAGTGTTCTTTGACTCTGGTTTTTAAATTTCTTTTTGTTTGACCTATGTAGCATTTTTCACAATTCTTGCAATTTATTTGGTATATTCCAGATTTGTTACCTGAAGGAATTTCATCTTTTGTTTTTGAATTTAGTAATTTTAAAATTGAGTATCTATTAGTAGGTGCCAAGATGATATTTTGTTCCTTGAATATCTTTTTAAATTTATTAAATGTTTTTGGATGATATGTGAATGAACTGAATATGCTGTTGCTTTCTTTTTCTTTAATAAATGTGGTTGCTTCCTTAATGGTTTTCTTTAGTTTAGATTTTCTAATTTTCTTCAACACCAAACTTTTGTTGTATCCGTTTTCTTCTGCTATGTGTATTATTGCTTTTTGTTCCTTGAAATATTCTTCTTTTTCCATGGGTATGTTGACTAGTCTGTGTGTAAGGCTGTTTATTATTGCATGTTTATGTGTAATTGGGTTGTGGCTATTATTTTTTATATAATTTTCTGAATGTGTTGGCTTCCTGTAAATTCCAAATTTTATTTTTGTATCATTCCTGATGATATTTAGATCCAAATCCAAAATTATTAAAAGGAGTGATAAACCAAAATAGATTGACAACATGGGAGAACATATTCATCTGGAAAAATAAGGATCGCGTAATGAACTTTGAAATCCCGCCAGCAGATAATTTGACAAAAAAGTTCATAGTTCCACCACCAGAGAGAGCAGATAACAACAGATGCCAGTTGGGAAGAGATTGAAAATGGAGGCCAGGGCCTTTGAAACTAGTCTCTCATAAATATATGAAAAAGTAAGTGACGAGTGTCAATAAACCAACCACAAATAATTTTTATATTAATTTTGACGTCACTGTTACTAAATTCCTCCAAACACACATCATTATTGAAATGTCTTTAAAATCCAAGGTAACCTATGAATCAGCACCAAATTTGTTTTGACAACATGTAACAAGTAACAGTACATGATAACACAAACTTCCCTTAGCAACACTATATATTTTAAAACACAGGTACTTATTGAACTGCCCTCGTAGAAGCATTGCAAAGACCTTGACACTCTAATTTAGTCCAGTTTATTTTCTTGAAGACAGCATACAATGTTATACAGGAACGTACCTTGGAGGTTTTATGGGATACATATAGATGGAAGAAATTTATGGTATGTTTGTGTATGTCATTACTATGGTTCAGAAGTAGAGGTGTAAAAACTGAAGATAGTGAATTTTTCACTATTTTACATTTGAATCTTATCCTCTGCTTATAACTATAAGCCTGGATATTACAGTATTTGGAAGCAAATCAACTTTTATCTTGAGTTAAGACAGATCTTGGAGGTTCACTATGATACAAGAATCAGATGAGAGAAATTAAATATATACTTATGTACCTTATTATGGTGGTCTAATACAGAATATGGTCAGTACAGAAAGCCATGATATCAAATTTTTCATATCTGATTCACCATTCCAACCTAAGTCTGTACATGACCATTACAAAAAGAACTATGTTTTATTAAAAGCAGCCACATCGTTTTGTAACTTCTGAAAGAAAGACTTAGAAACATAATGAGAAGTATTTCAGACAGTGGAGTGCTGTGGTTTTAGAGCAAAATATGTTAACACTTGTAAATATTTCTTTCTCCAAACAAAGACTGGTTTCTGGGAACTTCTTTTTTGTCTTCATTTCGGTGGTTAACTTGGAGTTCGAGGAAAAAAGTGTTTACAAATGTTGACACATTTTGCTCTAAAGCCTAAAAAATTGTTTTCTTTCACAGGAGATTAGATAATAATTGTATGCAAGATGTGAAAGATTATATAATATAATTATATTTCTCTTTCTCAGTTCATCGAAATGTGCATTCGTGTTGGTGATCACTGGAGTCCATGCTAAGAGTCAGAAGCAGCAAGTATTAACCTTCATCTGCAACTACATCACTTTACTATATGATTTTAAGTTTTTGTTAAGTGATCCTAATTAATATTGTTAACATATATGTTCTGATTATTTTAGTTAATGAACTGATAAAATATGACTAAGCTATGCGACTGCAAGCCAATTCTTATTATTGCATTAGCTTGCTGCCATAGCATAATCCAAATTTTAAATTTGTTATGTATTCACATCCTATTTCCATTGGTGGTTCTTTGTTAAATACTGAATAAAAAGATAACTCTTTAGAGTGAAAAAAATCAATTCAAAGGTATTTCATTCAAAGGTGCTTCTTGAAGTCAGGGATGTTTTGTTAGCAACACAAATCCAATATACAAATTAAAGGTTTAGAGGTCTTGTACACAGTGATGAGATTCTTTCCTTTTATCTGTGCTAGAATGAATATTGGAAGTGTTCAGAAAACTGGTAGGAATCATCTAGCTTTCTATAATAGAGTTACAGCAAGTAGCTTGCAGAGTGGCTTTTTCCTATTTTATCTTGTAGTCTGTTGAGGACTGCAGACATTATTCATGATGCTCAAAACATCGTGGCATGTGTGAATGATGAAAAAGATCAACAAATATGGAATAAATTATGATTTCCCTAACAATCTGCTGATTAGCATCTTCTGTTGGCATCTTCGAGAAGTTCAACATTTTTATTCTTAATGTTACCTAATTTGGGAATGAGAGGCAATGTTTTTGTAGCTGCTGCTAAACCTAAAGAGAAAGTTGATTCAGTTATAGCTAAAGAAAAACCAGCCATTCTTCAAAGCCTTTATCTTATACGTTATTAAGTTTTAAACAACATTGCGCATTATTAATTTGATAACTGACTAATGTATGAGAGATGAAAGTATTAAGATGACTTTATGAGCCTGAATGTTAAATTTTTGCAGTAGCAATAACATAATGGTGTATAGAATTCCTTTTTTTAAACATGTGATACATAGTTGCAGTTACGGTTTTGTTTAATAAGATTACATAGAGAAGTGTAACACTTGTGAATGTTAATATATATAAAATTATATAGGCTATTTAAAAGAAGTTGTACAGAGAAATTATAACACTGTAGTTACATGAATAAAACATGAAAATCGTATATTTCACACACTTTTTAAAAGGAAGACATAATATGATGTTGCAGGTTTTTCTTGGCTTTTCTCTAGATGTGTAAAGAAAATTAATAATTAAAATGTGTTCTCATGTTTGTCCGCTTGGGACGGGAAAAGAAATTTAAGTTATGTGAGCCTGTAATGAGAAAATCAAGGTCTCACAGGAAATCTCAAATAAACAATTCATTTCTGTAGAAGTGAACATACTGACTGAGAGGATGAGAATAGTTTTTGTAATAACAATAAAGAAATATATATATATTATATCAGAAAATTCAAATTTCAAGTAAGTTTTGTAATGGAAAAAATGGATAATGCATATTTAAGGTAGTATGGGTGCAATGTGTTATTACTACTCTTCACATACACAAACACAGATTATCTTACACACCTAGCTTAGATCTAAGGGAAGAAGAAAACAAATTATACATAGGAATTGACTTTTTTGTATTTGTAATGTTAAATATAGTATCAGAGGTTAAAAAGTAATTATATATAATATATAAGATATGCACAATCAACATTCGTTGAGAAACTTTCCTGGGCCTAATGTTTACAAACTACTTAAAATTTTCCAACGATTTATTTATAAGCCTATAAAGACAACTGTTATAATGAGTAAGTATTGAGCTAGCATTCAGTTTTTCCACCACATCCCTTTATACATAATGAATGTACATAATTATGTTCTCCTTTTAAGGGGAACTCTTAAGAGTGCAGCACCACCAAAGCTTCTGTGCCCCCTGTAGAGTGAACAGGAGCATAATGCTAATGCTGCTCACCCTTTGGGTAAGGACATGCAAGTAGCTGTTGATGGATATGTATGTCACAAGTAACATCAAAAGTGGAACTAGGAAAGCATACTTAGTTTCTGCAAGCATATGGCAGTAGTTTTGACCACACATTATCTAAGAAGATGAACTCTGTAATCAAAATGCTATTATTTTTTAAAGTTCCGAAGCTTTCAGTTTGATATTTGTATTACGCTATGTGTTGCATGTAATAGTAAACTTGTGTTTATAATGTTTGTTGAGCCACACTGTTTACTTGATTTATTAAAAATGAGAATAATACTAAGCAATTGTGTATAAATTTCTTTCACTGCTTGTTTAGATAAAATTTGCATTCATATTTAAAGTGTGTATTACTAGACCTTTATACAGCATCAAAAGCTTGCATATTTGGATACAATTTAAGTTACTTATCATAAAGTACAAATTACCAAGCAACTTGAAAATTATATTCTCACTCTTTGGAATTTAATTTCAGTACTTTCATTAATTTCTATTGCTTAGTTTTGCCTCTTTATTTCCTTTTACTTAAGAAATTGTAGATGTTTAGCTTATGTATAGCCTTGATTTTGAAAGCCACATTCCTTCAGAATATATCCTGCATAGAGCATTAAGGAAGTTTAGTTAAATATATCATAATTATCAATATTTTTTGCATACTTTTGTTTACAAGATTTGTTATATTGAAAATATAATGATACCTATCATAAGCCTACTGAATAATCTGCAACAGAACCAAATTTGATGACCAGTTATACAGTTACTACAGTAGTTTCCAATTTTTTAAAGATGACAGTGAACACAAAATAAAAGAAATGGATTGAGGCTACTTATGTATGTAGCAGTCACATTATACTGCCAAAATATGTTTGGCTATAAAATTTATGAAAATGGTTGCTTAATACAAAACACCAATGTAGTTATGAAATTGCAATTATAGTCTTAGTACATACATGATGACTAAATGGAAATTTAATATCTTACTTGCATATTTATACTTCTAGACGTGTGCAGTAGTTCTGAAAATTTAGCTGAAAACAATGACATACTTTCAAATGTATGACAATTTTTCAGAATTCCAGTTCCTATAAGTGGTATTTAATTATTGTATTAGTACTTCACAGTCTGTGATTTGTAATATAGATTGAATCACATGTTTTTGGATAGCATTATTTAGGGTGCAAATTAAACATTTTGTGTTTAGAAAATGTAGAAACCAAAATGTTAAGTGTCTTTTCCGTTTTGTGGAAATGGGACAAGTGACAAATAAAATATAAGGAAACAATGTTCAAAACTAAATAACTTTATAAAGTAATTTTTTAAATATAAATTATGTCTCATTACCTGCATGAGGAATTTAGAAAACAATCAAAGTTAGATAGAATCTTGGGTCTTTTTCCTTTTTTGTAGAATGCAGGTTCTATTTTAAGTACATATATGCATAATATGGACGTTTCAGATACATAGCAAAGCTGTAATAGACTTAAAGTTATTGATCTTTATGTCATCCAATATTGGTTATTAAACAAAATTTATATACAAGTTTTACTGATATTGGAAGATACCATATGAACTAAGAATCAAGGTGCAGCCTTTTTCACTGCTGCTTCTGGTAACTAGATTGTGCTGTCTTTCAGCATTCATTGTGGGTTGGGTAAAGGGGAGTTCCCAATAATGTATCGCATGAAATTTCTGAAACTAAACCATTTTATACTACTATTAATAGAAACATTTCACAATCATGTTTACATGATCATCACAACATCATTATAAAAATGTAATACATAAACAATTAAAATATTGATATGTTCAGTGTTGTTAGGTCAAATAAACCATCATTTAAAAAAAAAAAAAAACATGAAAAGAAAAACTTATGTAACATTTGGCAAGTTCAATTCTTCTAATAGAGAAATTATTTCATTCCCTTCATGTTAATTTGCACCCTGACATTGCAAATCTGCACACAAAATTCCTTTTACATATAAAGAAATAAAATAGTTCTAAAACGTAGAGCCCATTAAAGAAGGAATGATGTAAATAGAATAGCATTGACTGCATTTCTATCATCTGCTAGGTATGATCCTTACCCTTTTGTTACTGTGATAACCGGTGATGGTGTCCAGAACACCATTGTTTTTAATTTGTCATAATTTGTTTCCATTTTTGTATATTTTCATTATTTGAACTATTTGACAAGGCATGGCATACTGGAGGCAGAGAAGTTTTGGTCAGCCTTTTTTGCCATTCCACTGTTGTATGCCACCAAAGCCATGCATAAGTAAATCCAGTGCTTACAAATTTGAAGAAAAAAATTTGCAAATAAATAAGTAAATGAAACAAATTTTGAATGGAAGGGGGGTAAACTTGCAGAAATAATTGCATCTGCATTTAATTTAGAGGCAGAATATGTAAAGAAGAAAATTACAATAAGAAATAAAATTAAACCTAAGGAAAGCTCTTTAGAGGATAACTGTTAAAGAAATCACAATTTACTATTTGTTTTCCTTCTTTTCAATACTTTACATTGCTTAAAAGTATAGATCCATGTTGGTATTTAAAAGTTTAAAACTGATAGTGTAACATTCCAAATGTGTTTGTTGTTCATCCTATTTGTGTTTCTAACGCCCTATTGATATATAAATATATAATATAACCACAGTCCTGTTTTAAAAGTTGTGCCTTTATGTCAACTTGTATGATTTGATTTTCCTGTATGGATGGGAGTATGTATGTGTATATAATGTGTGTATCTCTGTCTCATACCATAATTTAAAAAGCAGTAAAAAAAAAGGTAATAAAACCTCTGGTAGCAAAATAATTTACCAAGCTAACTGGATGTGTTTGAGAGAAGTTAAGCGGTATTTGGGCTGTAAAATTTTAGTATTAGCATTGTTAATGTAATATAAAAAACTAAAAAAAGAAAAAAATAGAATTTTTCTTGCACTGTATCATGTTTACTCAGCCAGAAACGGCATTCAAGCCCTTTTAAAATTTGTAATTGTATGATAGAAGTGTATACTGCAAGTATGTGTCTTGTATCGCCTCTTGTCTTCCGTGTGTTTAGAATCTTGCAATATAAATAATTATGCACAATATTACATCACATCACTTGAGTTCATTTATTCTTTTTATATTTATTTCCTTCCTTAAAAGCTCTTAACTTGCATTCAGAGAACATATTTTGCGGTCACCGCTCTTTCTCTAAATTGTAGAGAATGGTGAGTGGAGAAGAAAGAACGTAATGAACACATCTTGGTAAATAAAAACTACATTGATTGTCAAATGATAAGAGGTACAGAAGTCTCCTCAAGTAATACATATATCAGATCAGATTTTAATGACCTTTGTTTCTCATTTTGTGAGGACACTATTATTGAAGCATACTGTTGTCATTGACTATGTGAGGTACCTCCTACTTAAATAACTAAATGTATGTGATTAACTTCAAGAATACCTTTGAGTGTTAAACATATCTGCTCTGTTATACAATAGCAATAATTATGACTGTAACTGTGATTGCCCTTGTGTGGTCACTTATTCTTCTCAAGGCATTGCTTAATATAATGCATAAACATAATGTATAAGAATATAATGTATAACTATTCTTTGCTCAGGGTGTAAAAATAACATTCTATCTCCTCTCTGAAGCAGCTTTGTTTTAAATTTAGAATAACCATAAATGAATTATCTTCAAAAATAATGTAAAATGGTTTTGTACTTATATGCATTTGCTGTTAATGCTTAAAAAATAATAAACTATTTAAAAGCTGTGAACCTCTTTCCAAGTGAACCAAATTTACATCAACATAACAAGATAATTACTTTGCAGAGTTTTAAAATAAAATTTAGAAGGGAAGAAATTTTAATGTTGTCAATATCCATTATAGTCAACTAGATTTGAATTTCTACCTTGACCAAAGCTACCTGGTAAACAAATGAGAAACTGCTACACCTTCTTTAGTTTAATAAAGAAGTATTGGGAGAGGTTAAGTTTGAAAGTGTTAGAAACCTTTTCAGGTGGTAATAAAGCTAGATATGCATTACTTGTGTCCACTTCTGTACATGACTTTCATTTGTATCATGAGTTTAAGTTTCTGACATAAATAAAAAAGAAACAAAGAAAAAAAAAGTGAAATAAATGGTACTGTAACATAAGGAAGTTTCAATAGTTTATTTAAAGCAAGTATTACAATTTGAATTGAAAACAAAGAAAGAGGTGGCTAAGAGACCTTTCTTCGTCTAGTGAGTAGTTCAGATATAAACATGTTTTCTTTGTTAGAGCTGTCAAATGGACTAAGGCTCAGTATGTGTAAGTATGAAAATATACCATGTTATGACCCAGAAAATTTTAAAAGAATATCAGTGTTTCTTGTGATGCAAGTATTAAGAATTACTGAGGGAAGAGAGTGAGGAAATATGCTGCATTAATAAAATTTAGATATTTGCAATTTAATGTGACAGTAAAATGATACATTTTGTGGACATTTCAACAAACTGTAGATATCTGCAGGATATTATGTTCTTTAGTGGATGCAGAGATGTCCTTACCACGGTAAGTAAGTTAAAAAGCAGTGTGCACGAGGAATGTACAACAAAACAATGGGGTAGAGCAGTGGGTGAGCAGCATATTCTAATAGAAAAATGTTGAATTGCCTTCTGTCAGTTTTAAAGAATTCTTGCTCCAAGGGGCATTTATTAACACTGCACATCTCCAAGCTTTGCAGATTTCAGCACATTGATTGCAATTTTCTGTGTAACATTTAGCTAGTTTTTTTACTAAGATAATGAAACAGAGCAAAAGAAATAAGAAGCTTAAAGTTTTCTTTTTCTAGGACTATTTTTGTTTGTGGAAAGAGACATTTGCTAGAATAAAAAAGGTTGTGTGTGAAAAAAGTAAAGGATTCATGTGGATTAGAAATATACTTGCATATATATTCTCTTGAGTGACTGATTTGCAAAGGACTTGAGATAAGACAAGAGAAATGATTTTATTACAGCAACACACCAAGCTGATATCACTTGTAAAATGAAATTCTTATGACCCCATAGGTAGATAGACAATGAACTTAAAAAGGAACATGTGTCATTTTAGTGTCAATTTTCTCCCAAAAACTCTTTTAAGCACTTAATATTATATTGTTGCATCTTTCGAAGCTGATGCAATGGACAAAGTGAGAAATATATACAACCAAATAGGGCCATACATCTGGAAGTATTTCATAGTATCTGATGTATGTGGTAGATTTAACAAATTCTTAGGATTATATATACATATACATTATATAATGCGTGTTTTTTCTGCCTGTAAATTGAACTTAAAAGTTTTTCTAATTTTGTTCCTGTACTTTTATGTGTTCTTAAACTGTACAAAAAAAGGCAATATTACAACAACCTCTCCCATAATCATTACCAAGTGCAAAGCTGGTGGTTTATTAGCTAATTATGCATTAGTTTATGCAAAAAATTGCCTTTTTCTGTTAAAGTGTGTTGCCAAATACTGAAGAGAGGAGGCTGTAAATTATGCTCATTAAATTATTCATTGTATATTTTTAAAATATGAAACTCCTTTCTTATGGTTATATAAATATCAAATTTTGGAATGAAAAGTCTTTGAGGTTGGAGAGAATCAAGGAAAGTACATCTTGTTGCTAACTTTCCATTCAAATTGTTAAATATTAGATAAGGAGAATGTTGTTTGAGCCTAAATAAAAGAAACTGTTACTACTTTTCCTTATAAGAAAGAGTGCTTTGGGGTTCTCTTGTAATAAAATATGTGTATAAGGACTGATGGTGGCTTAAGGTGGTTTTTCTAGTACTTGCAATATCTGAGGAAAGATACCAGTTGTTATACATAATCCATGAGTGGTATAGGTATTAAATATTCAGAGCCTTATATTCTTGAACATGTATATAATGATTATGGGAGCTGAAATGTGATCAACTTTAAATGTGTCCTTTTGAATTATAATGAATCAGCACAAAATAACCTTTTATAGATTATTTATAATGCTGTTAATTGATTGAGATATTGTGCTTCTATTCTGAATAATTTATCATTTATGCTTATTTTAAAGTAAATGTATTGTAACATGTACAAAAAATTTTGTGTGCATTTTATAATATTACTCAATGGTGAAGGTTTACTCTCAGTGTTAGCTTACATTTATTATTTGTATTAATCTAAAATGGAAAATGAGCATTTAAGAAGTAATCTTTCAATGTTTCATTATACTGAAGCACAGATATCTCTTTCAAGATTAAACTATTAAGAAGTGAACTAATTACTGTTGTGTAAAACTACAGTTTTGCAAATAATAACTGGAAAAATAACAAATTGGGTTGGTAGCTTGAAATTTTGGGCTTAGAAAACATCTTTAAATAATGAACTTATGAATCCTCAGACATCTGCCAATTCTTACAATTTCTGTCATGTTGCTTTTCTTTGTATAGTGTTTGCAAACAGCCAAAGTCTTTGGTTTATACATTAAAAGTAATAGTCAATGTTTCAAAAGTTTACATCTTTGCTTTAGCTTACAGGTATGGCTTATTATTATGCAGTAAGATGTTCACACTTTCTGTTCTTTCCATCTGTTAACCACAGTGGAATTATTCCATAAATTTATATATATTTTTAACAAACTACAAAGTATAACACATAATTATGTGCACATTATAGTAACTTTCAAAGCTCATAAATCAGCCATATCCTGTTATAAGGCTGCGCCGTGGCTCAGTGGTTAGACCGCTTGGCTCTCACCAAGGTGGCCCGGGTTCGATCCCAGGCGACAGCAAAGTGAGATTTGTGATGGACAACACGGCGCTGGGGCGGGTTTTCTCCAGGACCTCCGGTTTCCCCCGCCATCTCATTCCACCTGTGCTCCATCTTCATCTCATGTATCATCAGTGTCACCGCCTGCGGTGCCGTATGTAGTAAAAGCGGGCGTTAAACACTACACATTTCACATTCCTGTTATAAGGTTCATTAATTTCATATTTTAAAAGTGTTTAAATAAAAGTGTTTTAATAGTAAAAAGAAGTTGTCTAACTCACAGTAATCTGCGATCAGAATGGTGATTAAACTAGAATGTTTTCTCAGTGCTTGCAAAGCTTTTCTGTGCATTATATCTGTTAATCAAACGTTAATGTTTTCATTGCAGATTTAAATGTGGCACAAAATAATCTCTTTTTAAATAAAGACTATCATGGACAAAAGCTGTCAGCAAGAAGGTTTGATGACTAAGTAAATTAAATATGCCAACTTTTTTTAGATCAAATTTAAGTTACCATCAATAAACTACTATACATCCATTTGTTAAAATGCAGTATGTGTACAAGATATTTTCAATCCCTTTCCACGAGTATTCTAGCATTTTTAGAGCAGATATGATAATCTGATGAAAATCAATTACTGGAATTAAAAAAAAAAGTATCATAATTCCCTTTTGTGGCATTTATATTTGATGATGATCTGTGACTTAAGAAAGTTGGACTCACTGTTAAAAATTACTTTGACAGTTGACCTTGGAGAAATCAGAAACTTTAATGTTCCTTGTCTGTAAATATTGTGTCAATATCTGTATTTTTGTCTTAGACATTTTATTGTAATTTAAATGGATTTCTCAGTTATACCTATTAGACAGGAATGTTCCACTAGAAATTCTGTCCCAGTGTCCCAGCAAACTTCAACCAGGATGTTAAACATACTATTATTCATTTATTTGACTGGAGGAATTTCATAACAGTGATGTCAAAATTAATCATAAAACTATTTGTAGTCAGTTTATTGACACTCGTCACTAACTTTTCTTATATATTGAGGGACTAGTTTCAAAGCTATTGCCTCCATTTTCAACCTCTCTCCAAATAGCATCTGTTATTGTCTGCTCTCCTCTGGTCGTGAAACTATGAACTTCTTTGTCAAATTATCTACTGGTGGGATTTCAAAGTTCATTGCACGGTCCTTATTTTTCCATATGAATATGTTCTCCCATGTTGTTAGTTCATTGTGGTTTATGACTCCTTTTAATAATTTTGGATTTGGATCAATGTCATGATTTTCATTCCAAAATTGAAATGCTAATGCTGACTTTTGTTCTTGTTTCAATCTGATGTTTCTAAAGTGCTCTTTGACTCTGCTTTTTAGATTCTGTTTTGTTTAACCTATGTAGCATTTTTCACAATTTTTACAACTTATTTTGTATATTTCGGATCTATTAACTGATAGGATTTCATCTTTTGTTTTTGAATTTAGCAATTTTAAAATTTAATGTCCATTAGTAGGTGCCAAGGTGATATTTTGTTCCTTAAAAATCTTTTTAAATTTATTAAATGTTTCTGGGTGATATGTAAATGAACTGACTATGTTGCTGCTTTCTTTTTCTTTTGTAAATGTGGTTGCTTCCTTAATGATTTTCTTTAGTTTAGTTTTTCTAATTTTCTTTAACACCAGACTTTTGTTGTATCCATTTTCTTCTGCTATGTGTAGTATGGTGTTTTGTTCTTTGACATATTCTTCTTTATCCATGGGTATGTTGACTAGTCTGTGTGTAAGGCTGTTTATTATTGCATGCTTATGTATAATTGAGTTGTAGCTATTATACTTTATGTAATTTTCTGAATTTATTGGTTTCCTGTAAATTCCAAATTTTATTTTTGTGTTATTCCTGATGTTTAGATCCAAGAAAGAGAGTTGTCCATTGATTTCCTTTTCTATTGTGAATTTGATAGTCCTTTCTTGCAGATTGAGTAATTTTAATGCATGATCTAAATGTTGATTTGGCACTATAGCAAAGATGTCAACATATCTACACCAAACTTTGAAAGTGCAAATTTAAAAAAAAAAAAAAAAAAAAAAAAAAAAAACTCTTTAGATCTGGTAGAAAAACATCGAAGATATAAATTTGGACAAAAATGACAGACTGGTTTTATTTGATGTCACACCTTTATTTCCAAGCATTCCAACAGAAAAAATGACTGACTTTATTTTAAAAAATGGCTAACTACAATAGAAATGGAAACAATAGAGGTAGAAGAATACATTTCACTAATAAAAATATGCATTGAACAAAACTTCTTCAGCTTTAATGGAAAACACTACAAACAGAAATCAGGTTTATCAATGGGCAACCCACTTTCACCTTTTTTGTCAAATTTATTTATGAGTGCATTTGAAGCACAAATTAAAAAGACCTTCCTATGGATCTTCAAATCATGACATTGATCCAAATCCAACATTATTAAAAGGAGTGATAAACCAAAATAAACTAACAACATGGGAGAACATTACGTAGAAAATGAAGCTAGCTACAATGAAGCAATAAATATTACACAAATACAAATATTTGCTACTAAGGCTTCACTTATCTTAAGAAATTGGTGTTGATACTTCTTTTCAAATGGAAGTCTCCCATGTTGTTAGTTTATTTTGGTTTATCACTCCTTTTAATAATGTTGGATTTGGATCAATGTCATGATTTGAAGATCCATGGGAAGGTCTTTTTAATTTGTGCTTCAAATGCACTCATAAATAAATTTGACAAAAAAGGTGAAAGTGGGTTGCCCATTGATAAACCTGATTTCTGTTTGTAGTGTTTTCAATTAAAGCTGAAGAAGTTTTGTTCAATGCATATTTTTATATTGATGAAAATTTATGGAATTGATGGAAAAGATCCATTTGAAAAGAAGTATCAACACCAATTTTTTAAGATAAGTGAAGCCTTAGTAGCAAATATTTTTGTGTAATGGGAGAACATATTCATATGGAAAAATAAGGACCGCATAATGAACTTTGAAATCCCACCAGTAGATAATTTGACAAAGAAGTTCATAGTTGCACCAGACAACAGGTGGAGAGCAGACAACAGGTGCTATATAATTTTGAGTCAAACTAATACTCAATACTCCACTTATTGCTAGTATTTACCTAGAACATGTTTTGTTAGGATCTTCCTATCATCATCAGCTGTTGTCGACTAACAGATGTTGGTTTGCTAAACTCCTTGGAGGCGATAGGTGCGTCTCTGTCGTTACCTTGATTAACTTGAAGTTTGGTTTTTTTTCAAAGGTAGTGTCGAAATGAAACAATTTTCTATCATATTTCTTTATGAAGATTTCGACACTACCTTTGAAGAAAACCCAAACTTCAAGTTCATCAAGATACCTGCAGAGGCGCACCTATCGCCTCCAAGGAGTTCACCAAACCAACATCTATTAGTCGACAACAGCTGATTATGTTAGGAAGATCCTAACAAAACGCGTTCTAGGTGAATACTACCAATAAGTGGAGCATTGAGTTCAACTCAAAATTATGTTAATTTTGTGCTTCATTGTATCATAGTCCTTACACATTGGAAATGGTGCTAGTTGGAGAGAGGTTGAAAATGAAACTAGTCCCTCAATAATGTAAGAAAAGTAAGTGACAAGTGTCAAGATCGAATGATCTTGAAAACGTTTCAATTATACAACAAGTAAGTGAAGTTTGAGTGTAAACATAGTGACTCATAAATCAAACTAAAAAATGAAGAATACTTCACTGTTAATAATGCTTCTGCTTTTAATATTTATGACTACAAATAGTTTTACGATACTATTATTCCTTTCAAAAGCCAAGAAAAAGCCCTAGTTTAAAATCTTCATACCGTGCCTTTCTGATATTGAACTATTTGCATCTCTACCTCTACACAGGCCCAGATGACAAAGCTGTCAATGGACCCTTAAACCTCAGTCAGTAACTCTTCAACACATTCTCTGCACTTACACATACTAAAATGGCTGTTTCAAGTGCATACAACACAGGTTTCAAGATAACTTGCTAAGATAAAGTGTTTTCTCTGTAGATACCAGCAAGTGCAGTAATCTCAAAATGAAATGTAATTGGGTTATTGGGTTGAATTACAGTTATCTAATAAATGTTATACTCATTTACTTTAAGTATAAATTGCCTTTGAGAAAATAATCAGAAGAATTATAATTATTTTAAGAAATGTCAGCCTTAACAAAATATGATATTTTATATATTCAGTTCTTTGTATCAAAGTCCTTAACATTCTTCAATGACACAGTTTTCTCTAGTCCCATTGTAAGTATATGCAAACTCCAAATTTACAAGGTTATCATAATATGTGCTCCAACCAGCACCTGCAACGAATAGGTCACTTGTATTTAAGGCTTAGCTGATAAAATTCAGAAGAAGAATATACATAATGGATTGATTGACACACAGTAATGGCAGCATCACAATTTATAGTTCAGCTTCAAGTAAATATGAGATCACAAATTATCTGGTCCCTGTAAGACAAATATGATTTTATCATGATAAATAGTAAAACTGGTTACACATGTTTTATAACTGTAGTGCTTGGCTTGTGAATACTGAGGCCCAAATGTGGCTTTACTCTTGATACAATGTATAGTGATTGCTAAAATATTGTCATAAAAAACTAAATTACATTTTGTAAAATCTTGTGACTATGCACAGGACCTCGATGCTTGGTACTTTGAGATAAACCTTCAGTACATTTTTGAAACTTCTAAATTTTTAAATTTGGCATTATTAACAATTGTACTTTATTTTATGTTAGATAAGGAATGAAAGGAGTCCAGACTTCTATTATTATGAAATGGACTTAATTTTTGAAGTCAAGCTCATTTACCATTGAAAGTTCATTGAAAGTCAAGAAAACTAAATACAGCAAATTTAAATTTAGATCATTTAATAAGAAAGAAAATACTGGACTAAATTGAATTCTGGGAGAAATGATACACCTAATTTGCTGTTTATACTTAACAATGTTCATGCTCATTTTATAATCCACTAAGAATTACCCATTTTAGTTTTATGATGTGACAAAAGCCTTCTTGAACATCAATATAGAACTGTAGTCATAAAAAAATCTGCCAAACCTCTATCTGGGAGACAAAACTAGGAGCAGTTGTTATAATCAAAAGTGCATTATAGCATTATTTAATACTTTGTAGGAATAATTTTAATATACTGTAGATTATATTAATGGATATTCGGGTATTATTTCATAGTATGCATACAATAGAAGTATGAACAAATATTAAATATTTTAGAAATTTCCAAATGAATTTCCAAATTCCCCTTTTCATATTTCTCTAGCCATCACAATGAAGATCATTATATAGAGGCTAGGCATGGATGAATGATGGAGATCCCTTTCTTTAAATGCAGGTACTAAAGATAAAGCAGAATTATTTAAATATAATCTGCTCATAATGAAGTACAGTCAACAGAGTTTTCTACTATCCGTAGAAGAGGATAATTCCTTGAAACTGAGAAAGCAATGCTAATATGCAGATCATTGCCCCTCTTTTCAACTCTGAAACATACCCTCTTATTTATTTTATATTATGCACATGTATATACGTTCTTATTTGTGGTATTCAAGCATCTCATTTAATATATCGAGATTCAACTGTATTGGAACACCACAGTGAAGCGAAAATTTAATAATCTCATTTAATATTTCCGCTTACACTGTATGAATTTTATTTTATTGTTTGTTATGTCTGTTAACTCTAAACTTGGGCAGTAACAAAACCAACAGTAGGATTTCAAATGGATAACAGTAGCATTGGGTTTTAAGCAGAAAAGAATTTAAGGTTAACTTTTTTTCACTTAATTATGTAACCGAAGAAAGTATGAGGTCTAAGGATGTTAATCTTTACAGTGTAACATTTTTAACTTTACAGGTAATACATATTTTTTATATAGAAAATATAATTGGCAAGCAGCCTGAAGGGCCAAATGTGACAAATAGTAATTTTTGTTCCAGACAGCAGAATTAGATATCAACTTATTGAAAATTATTTAGATTTTCTGTCTGAGTCTTGGTCAGAAAACACACATCTTGTCTCTCCTTTGAACACTTGTGATGATACTTCAGATTCAGAGTGTTCCAAAATGCATCTTATTTGATTTAGTTCTCAAGCTAAAACCTCTGAAATCTTAAAAGTCTTGAGCCACATATCTCTGGGTATTGACATTTTACACCTTGTAAATCTAGCGATGCATTCCAAGATAAAATCTTTATTCTGTTTTATCAGTATCTTGCAAAGTATCTTTTACTAAGTAAGTCAAATACAATCATATTATGTTTGCTTTCTGTGTATGGTGAAATTAACAATGGATAATTCTTTTAAACTAATTTCTCAAATATTCTTGAATGTCTATGAAAGATATTTGATTCTCTCCTTAATAACTTGGTTAAAAGTTTATACCTTGACATTTTCAAACCTTCTAATTTCCTACTAAGAATTATTTGAAAGCATTTAAGAGGTTATGAATGAATGAGACAAAACAACTTTTATGACAAATCTTTGGAAATGAATATCTCCATTCTCCCCCATCCCCACCACTCATAATGTTAATTTTAAATTTACTTCTTTAGTTTTATTTTCTATGTTTATGTTGTAGTAATGGTCAAGTGAACAGGTTTAGCATTTGTAAACATGAAAAAGTGAACAAAATATTGCAAAGTTCTAAGTAATTTGAACCAGAAAACTAGGAGTTAAGCACAGGACAGTTGTGAGTGAATTGGCAGATGTGCTGGCCTCACTCATGTGTTGTGACCTCTGTATGTTTGCCTTCCCCCTGAAACACACTGTATCATAGATGTCCTAACCTCTCTCTCTTTCTCTCTCCTTCCCAAGCTGCTGCCACCAAAATCCTTGCACTGCATTTTGTTTAGCATAACATTTTATATATGTACGTGTAAATAAAAAGAAAAATATTAGACAATAATTATATCACTGTACTTTATATAAGTGTTTATTTTATATCATTGCATTATGTTTTCTTAATTGTGTTGCCATAGTCTTAGTGGTGGTAGCTTGGGCTAAGAGCTCATAATTTTCAAGTATAGGGATTCCATTTTAATCATTATCACTATTATGATGTATATTTGAGGTTGAAGTAAAAAATACACCTTATCTTCCATGTTTTGTTTTCTTAATACCCTCAACAAAAGTTCTTGGATAACAGTGCTGACTACCCAGGAAGGATTATATGTTGCCTTTCTGATAAATAAAATCAGGAAAGTAAGATATGTAATGAAATAAGTTTCTGCACTTCTGATTTTGTTGCACATTTCTTTGAAATGTTTTTGCAGTGCTTGTACTTTTGATGTACAGGAAGTGTTTTCATCAGATTTTTTGTTCTCTGCCAAGCCCATAAATTATTCTTTGCATTTTTAGGGGAAAGAGAAGATTGCAGGAGTATGTTTTAGATGAAGTTGAGGGGTACAGAGAACTAAAGATAAGTTTGGTGAAATACAAGATGTTTCCTTAATTCCATAAGAAGGGATTCAGTTTTGCTACAGTATTTATGCAATATCTAAAAAAATGAATGACAGGATTTGGTGAGGCTACTTTGAAGTACATATTAATGTAATGATTTGAAAGTGCTTTAACTATTAGAGCCCCATAAAATAATTCTGATTGACATTGGTATTTATCTCCTGTTTCTTCTTTGTACTATAGAACATTTAACATATAAAATGTCACATATATAGTCATGCTGTTCAAACGGTTACCATGGATTTATCTTTGGTAATAGATACCTCT
Source organism: Mantis religiosa (assembly GCA_030765055.1). NCBI lineage: Eukaryota > Metazoa > Arthropoda > Insecta > Mantodea > Mantidae > Mantis > Mantis religiosa. The sequence goes on along the minus strand of CM060951.1, from coordinate 104,470,400 downwards.
CAGATAACGCACTGATTACTCCATGTGGGGTGAATATGTATCTGTCATTTGTGATTCCTGGGAATTCCATTGGCTGAAGTGATGAGTTCATTGGTGCTTAGCACAGGGCCAGAAAGCGCGGCAGATCACCTTTCACTCTTACAAGAATAATCAGTGTGTTATCTGAGAGGTTTCTATTAACAAAGATAAATCCATAGTAACCGTTCCAGCGGACTATATATATATATATATATATAATGACTTATTAAAATGAAGTATGTAAGATTTTCTGTTACATGAGTGTAACATATACAATATAAAACAGAAAATCTTACTTAATTTTAATAAGTTTTAACACCTAGTATAGAATTCCATTACATTCAGCTTCCTGGTTATTTGCGTAATGGAGCCCTCACCTTTTAGTTTTTGGTATTATGTTTGTCTTTGTCTTTCTTAACCCTTTAATGCATAAATTATTTTGCTATTTATGCCACTCTTCCTATAATTCATAAACCAGTTGTCATATCACTTTCAGCAGTGCTTCAATGCAATCAATTTGATTAACCACAGTTGTTAAAGCAATATGTAGTGGACTGGCCATCCATTCAAAGTCAAACATCATGAGTTCGAATCTCGGCAACTGCAGTCAAATGTCCTGTGGTAAAGTACGGGGAGGGCCCATGTAAAATAATCGGTGTGATGGCACATGTAGATATTGATGGGTATCATTTGCTTGGATGTTGCCTTTTTATACTAAAACAGTAAAATAAAATAAAAAATACTACAATGTAATTGTAAAAATAATATAATATTTACAATTCAAAAGGCTCAAAATTCTGCTTGTAACTGATAAAGATCAATACAATATTATAATAATGAAAAACTGCACTGAAGTATTTCTCAAGCGGAATACAGCCTTTCTTTTTGTTTCTTTTTAATTTATGTCAGATTCTTAAACTCATGATACAAATGGCTACACCATGCATTAAAGGGTTAACTACCCCAATCCATTTGTCTCTTATCTGTCATCATTTTAATTGTAGTAATTTCCTTTTGCAGTTTGTGCCAATTTGCTTCCTATATACCCTCTCTTCAAACCTTTACCCCATCACATTTAAATAACAATAACCTACCATTCTGCAACTTCTCTAAAACCTTTTAAAAACATGCTCCTGATTGCATCTCTTTTCTCTCAAACTTACTACAATAATTTATGCATTTCTCTCTCCCCCAATCTTTATTATTTGTTATAATTTTAAATAACTCTTATCTCTGAAACTATAATAGTCCAAATCTTTTGTTTCTGTACATCTTCCACTCTTTGCCTAACTTCTTTCCAGAATCCTACTTTATTTTGCACTCCTATTTTTTTAGACTCCCCCATTCTAATTTCTGGTAAACTTTTTTGTATTTCAGTTGATCAACTCTTAATTTGTATCTCATACATTCTTTTAAGATCATATATATCCCAGCTTTAAACTACTATACCAAAATTCTCTCCATCATCTGAATTTTCCTCCATACTCTCTCCAGCTTCAACTGTTAATGCTGCTCCCCTTGATGAAGTTTTGGATAACTTTGACATCTCTCTACAAAACATTCTATGTACTAGATCTCTTCTCTGCTAACTCTTTGAAGGTCCCCAAACCTCCAGTTCATATAACATTTTTGTTTCAACAATCAACATTCTCTCTAACCATTTTAATGGCAAATTTAGAATCTTATTTAAACAAGTCCTAGTGGCTTTCATTGCTACTTTGCCTCTAATAATGTGCTATGCATTTCAGTTCCACTGTTATGCACTCAGCTTAGTCATTCTTTCAGGTGAACTGCACATTTTATGAATATAAGTAGGTGATAAAATTGAGGTTGGAAACGTTCTATAAGATCTTTTACAATTTTGCTAAATAATAGCGGAATCTCTTAAAGTGTTATGACTGCTTCTCCTTTCTCTCTTATCCTCCATATGACAAAGGCCACGCCGTGGCTCAGTGGTTAGACCGCTTGGCTCTCACCTATTCGGCCCGGGTTCGATCCCAGGCGACCGCAAAGTGAGATTTGTGGTGGACAACACGGCGTTGGGGCGGGTTTTCTCCGGGACCTCCGGTTTCCCCCGCCATCCCATTCCACCGGTGCTCCATCTTCATCTCATGTATCATCAGTGTCACCGCCTGCGGTGCCGTATGTAGTAAAAGCGGGCGTTAAACACTACACATCCATATGACAAGAGCACACAAGGGAAAAGGGTAAGGATCTTGCCTAGCAATGAACGGTTTTGTTATAAACAAAATTAGAAAAAGTATAATAAATATTAAGTTTTTTAACAATAATAACACTCGGGGCAAGGTTTTTAAACCCAAAACAAAATAGGCCAATTCTTATGTAAACTGACCCACTGATTCCAAAACTGTCCCTTAAAAAGCTTTATCACAAAACATTTTGAATATTATTCCTTTATAATATGTGATATCAACTCATATTAACTAAATTTGAGAAAATAGCCATTTTATTATTAAATAATATTTTTATAGGTGTAAAGAAAATGCATATTATTGGAAATAAGTAGAAAAGATTTCCATCATGTAAGATTTATAAAAACATTTATTTTAGGGTGTACTATAAAAATAGTATGTAAATGGGTGTTCTCAAGTGAAATTAATCTGACATAAAATTACTGATATAGAACTTCATAACTTATCATAAAGACGTAATTATGTTTCACTTTAAATTAATTAATTAATATGTCTCACTTTGTTTTCTATAATGGAAAAGATTCCTATCTTAAGCATTTATCGATTTATGGCCCTCAGCTCCATAGCCAGTGCTGCTTTATCATGCTCCTCTCCATCTATCTTTCATTTCACTGAATAAATAAATCAATACGTTTATCTTGAGTACTCCAATGGTTTCATCTGTGTTGTTTTGTATTGGAATTTGGATTTTTCTTTCAGTTCATATTTAGCTGGGAAGATAGTTAATTCGCAATGCTAAAGAAAAGTTTTAGATGTGGGGAAATGTAGTAATGATCCCATAACACTTATATGTGTGGACAATGTATCCTTAAATCGTAGCAAAAATAAAAAGTATTACTAAAGCAGCATATTCACTATACTTTGATTGTGCCCTAGGAGATCAAGGTAAGGATTTTGGCCTCTATGTTTGCTGCATATTGTGCAAGACTGTCAAAATCAGTGGCTACACAGTAAATGCAAATCTTTGCCATGCCTATGATGTGGAGAAAAAGTTTAACCATTTAATGTTTATATATATATATATAGGTACAAAATGACAGGTGTTTCTAGAAAAAATAAGCAGAGTGTCAAAAGCCTAGTGTTCCATCAGCAATTAGACTAGTTCCTCATAGTGAAAAATATGATGGATCAAGCACAAAAGCGAATCGAGAAGATATTGACACACTGCTTCACTCACTGTTTATTCACAAGACATGTTTCAAGAGCTTTTGCTCTTATCATCAGCTGGTACTCGACTACAATTGATGGATCAAGTTCAGATCATGATGTAAGATGAATTGTCATGTTGACAATGAATTCTCAACATCCTCAGACCCTACATATCAATGTGAACGAAATGAAGAAAGGTAGTATAACATAATTTTGAGTCACTTTAGTATTCAATTCTCCATATGAAGAAAGACATTTTGTTTCTTAAGAAGAACTAAGTAGTCTTATTTGTGATTTGAAACTAGGTAAAACAAAGGAATTACTAGGCTCCAGATTACAGGGGTGGAATTTCCTGGCAAGAGAGACTAAAATACCATTTTATGGATCTCGACATACAGTTTTCACAGTATTTCAAAACAAAAGAAATGTTTCTGGGTTAATGTTAATAGTTTAATGAAGGAAAGGAACAGAGCATTATGTCAAAGATTGGCACCTCCTTAACTCTTCTAAATACAGTTTAAAGGCAGTGTTGCTACATAATGGCAATTTACTACCAGCAAATACCTTTATTCCATGCCATAGGGATGAATGAGACATACAATTCCATGTCCATAATTTTAGGTGCTATTAGTTATCAAAACCATGACTGGGAAATTTGTAATGACCTAATGGGACTACAGGGAGGTTTCACAAAATATTGCCGATTTTGTGCTTATGCGACAGTAGGGCAACTGACAAGCATTTTGTAGTGAAAGAGTTGGGGAAAAGAGAAAACTATATATTGGAGCGAGTAGTGTTAAGTAAAAACAAATGGGTTGCCGAATGTCACTTAAAATCCACTATTTGCACTTTCACCTTGATAGTTTCCCTGCAAGCCTAGGAGGTATAAGTGATGAGTGAGGTAAGCATTTTCAGCAGGACATTTCTGAGATGGAAAAATGTTACCAGGATAACTGGGGTTCAGCCAAGTTGGAGGTTTACATTGATTCATAAAATGGGAGAATAAATGTCAAAACAAGAAAAAATCAACAAACACTTCTGAGATTATTCAGGTATATGGTTTTTATAATAATAATATAATATTATAATAATAATATATTATAATAATAATATTATTATAATTAATTACAATTGTTATTTTCAATGCTGTTTGGCAATAAAATGCTTATTATTACTTTCAGTTAGGCAAATATGAGTTATAGAGAAATTTTGTAAGTTTTCATACAAAAAAATAATTTTTTGTTCCCTAGTGTAATTAATGGAAGAACATGGATATATAATACAGTAGGGATATTGTAATCTATCAAAAAGGTGTTATTGATGAACTAAGTTGTAATAATGATTGAAAAATGTGAGAATTGAGGAAAAAATTATAAACAAGGTCTATCTTACATCAAGGTCATCCAGAAAGTTATTCAATAACTGTAAGATAATAATACATGGTTCTTAATTTAAAACCTTACAGGCACACGCATTACACCTGTGTGCAATTGGATGCTCCTGCATAAACTCTGCACACAAAGCGTATAACACTCTTACCTTATTAAAGATATTGGAAATGTTTTCCAGCCTCAGCTAAACAAGCATATCAGAACACATACTGATTCACAGAATTAAGTTGGGTGACTAATGTTTCCGATTTCATTTCTAATATTTTGTTTTTGTTCTTCAAATGTATAAGAATTTGTCTCGTAAACTTTATCTTTCAGGTTACCCACAAGCAAAAATCACACACTGTTAGATCGGGAGAGCAAGAGGGCCTACACCAGCCCTAATCACTCTATCTTGAAACACTTCCCTAATTTTATTTATGGACTCCTCTAGAGCAGTAGCATCTTGTTGAAACTACCCATATGATTATCCTTCTGTCAGTTTATGATAAAAAGGGATCAAAGCATCATTTCAGAGTCTGCTCTTAAAATACTGGAACAATTATGCATCTACCACTAACAGCACACCAAACTCCAACTTTCCAATCATAATGATATATTTCTTGAATGCAGTATGGATTTTCAGAGGCCCAGTACTGACGGTTATGAGTGAACACGACCATTGAGGTGGAACTATGCCTCATCGGAAAAGAACAGAAGCTGTGGATCATTTAAACTGTCATTATGAAGCAGAAGGTTAGAAACAGTGATATATTTATCATTTGAAAGTAATGGATGGATGGATAATTGGGTTTAAGGGCGCTCAACTACAAGGTCAACAGCGCCCTTGAAATCCAATGGGTTTAAAACCAATCTAAAACACTAAAACTGTCTTCAATAAAACAAGATAAAAAAAACGTAAAACGGTACCCCAAAACTAGAACCCTGCTTAAAACCATAAAAAGATTAAAATTCTAAATAAAAGGGTCCTATATTCTAAAATTTAGATTTAAAATGAAATCTAAATCCTTGGTTACCGCTTGCTCGTTGTCCGCCAGGATCTCCGCCTTGCTGGCCGGCAGCTGGTGAGACCTGCGGAGACGTGCTAACCTAAAACAATCTAAAAGTACGTGGTGCACCGTCAGAAATGAACCGCACAGCGGGCAAACAGGTTCTGCGGTCCTACCTAATAAAAAGCTATGGCTAAAATAGCAGTGACCAATACGCAGCCGAGCCAATATCACCTCCTCCCGCCGGGATAATCAACAGGAGGTCGCCCAGTGAATCGGAAGCTCCTTCACGGTCCTTAGCTGAGTCAGCATTTCAAACACAAGCATCACTCCAGTAAGGATATTTTGAGTGATGTTTGTGTTTGAAATGCTGACTCCATTACTTTAAAAAAAATGTCAACTGTCATTCACTGACAAAAAAAACCCATTCACAATAATGCATTCATAATACTGGGTACGCTTATACAGTTTTAATTTTAATAATTTAGTTGCTCTGTATGGAAGACTCTGAAATTCCCACCTTTTGTGCTAATTTTGGGATTAATTTGGTCGGTGAATGTTCTAAACATGTGCCTGTGTTGTCTAACTTTTCCTCTGTTAACATTGTACATGTTCACTTTTATTTTTTGTTTGCCACAGAACCAGTGGTTTTGAATTTCTTCATAATCTCATGAATTGTAAATTTGGAAGGAGGTACTTCATTTGGGAACATTTGAATATAATCTGTGCAAACATGGCTGAGTAATTCCCATTTATAGCTTTTTCATTGACAATGCATTGCTCTAGAGTCAAGCACCTATTCATTCCAGTGGCTGATTCAATACTGCCAAGTAATGTGCACTGAGCAGGATGGCTCAGGTAGTTTTGTCTGTGGCCTGCATTTGGGAGGCCTGGGTTCGATACCCGTGGCCAAGCTACCTGACCCATGGTTTTTTTTTTAGGTTTTCCCGGGTCGCTAGGCGAATGCTGGGTAGGTTATTCACATCCCCCGAATTTCCTGTCCCCTCCATTTCATCTCCATTATCATTTCATATCTCTCATCTGGTGGTCTCTTTCAGGGTAGAAGTGTCGGCAGGTGTCTCAGCGGTGCATGGCAGGATGATATGCTCTGCGGAAAACTACTTCCTCTGGTAGGTCGGTTGCCGGCCTTAGCTCCTCTGCTGAGACCATTTCGGCACCGCCAGCCAGGGACCTTTAGGACTTGGATTGCCTGCCTGGGACCATTAGGGATCGGCTGCTGGGCTCGCTGTCCTGCTGCAGGAGAGCAGGTTCGTTGTCCTGGCCTGTCCGGGGAGGTTTCTATCCAAGTAAACTGTAGGGACCCTGCCCTCTGTACTGTCGTGCCTTCTTGGGTTGGCCACCCTCTGTCTCCTTCGCCTCATCCTTCCTCCTGGGGGGGGCCACCTGGGGGGCATAGGAACATTGGGCCCAGCATGGTGGCCTACGTACCGAATTCCCTCCGTAATGAAATCCCAATACTAAGTAGTATGCACACCGTATGCACAACAGCCGATAGTGGAGGAATCCAGCAATGTCACAGGAGATGCAAGATATTGTGTGCTCCATTATATTTTAAATGAAGAGCCCTGTAGTTAATGGAAAAACAATGCAAGGAATCATTCTGGCATATAAACTGAGGAATCAAAACCCAATTCCTTGGGCTACACTACTCTTATTTAAACATATTTAAGTGGGCCCATTAAGCTCATTATGTTAACAACATTTCTGCTCTTTGCATGAACTCTTTAAGAATGGCTGGTGCACAAGTGTAATGCTCCTCAATGAATCCACATCTTCCATAACAAGAGTCAGATAAATGAGCAAAAATATACATCAATAAAAACTATCAATAAAATTTACGTGAAGCAAGTCAAAAGTTGTACAAGTGACTTACTGTATACAAAACAATGTACAAAAAGATCCTACAAACTGGTATTCTAAATCAGCTTATTTCTTTAATCAGGAACATATTTTCAATGTTTTCAATGTTTAAGGAATATGGAAATCGGGAATCTAAAATAGATAATAATAAAAGGATTGGTGAACCTAGCAGCAAGTTTATGAGTAAGTTGCTGGCAGCACAAGTTGTGAATGAACCTTGAAATAAACCTGATCTCCTACAAAAAGTTGTCATTTCCTGGACTAATTAAATGGATTGCTGAGCGAAGTTGAGCTTGTTGTAAGCTACTGCAAACTCTCTTTGAAATCTTTTGGACATTAACTGGGTCCACTTGGTCTGGTAAAATATATTTAATATTCCACAAGTTACCAAGTAGAGAGTTAGAAGGAAACGAGTGCATTAATTCAAAGGGACTTTATGAGATGAATGGCAAGTACAATTAAATGCAAATTAGTATCCCAAAAGGTCTGATCAGTCAAATAAGAAGTAATCAAAGCTATTTCAAATTACCATTTGACTCATTCTCCCATAAGATCTATAAATAACTTCTGCATGTTTTTGTTCACAATTTTAGGTAGCAACCAGCCCAGCTTTTCATTCTTCACTGGTTTGCTCAATTACACATGTCCCTATCCTGGAACACATTTCAGTACCAATAAATTTTCAAGTGAACTGCTTGTGAATTCTATTTCCTGTTTTATGACCTCCTAAATGAGCAACACAAAGATCCAGTAAGCTGTTTTGTATTATAATTTGTGTTTTATCCGTATGACCAACATAACAGATAACTCCATTTTGAAGCACATAAAGATGATGTTCTATTTTATTGCCTAAATCAGCAAAAATGGGTTGTAAATCTGGATTTTGTTTTTGATGCATTTTAAGATTTTCAATTTGTACAATACTGGCTTATGTGTTTGTGCCAGAGAATTACTAAAATCCTTTTCATTATACATCCTTGATAAGCATCAGCAATATATTTGATGGATAGAGTCAACATGAAAAATTCAATGCCATGGCCGGGATTTGAACCACAGATCTCCTGGTTTCTGTCAAGTCACTCTTAACCTTTGAGCTACCATGGCCAACATGCCGTCCTGACATTAAATTCTCCAGTTGACTCGTATATTTCCCCGGTAGACCACTAGGGGCTCTCGCATCCTATATACACAGTTTGTGGCGACTTACTATTATAAGTACTTAAGTCCCAGGCTTCATCACTTAACTCTTATTATTTTAGTTAATTGATGGAAATTAGTAATTTCTCCACACTAGCCGTATATATGCTAAGATATTTGATGGATAGAGTCAACATGAAAAATTCAATGCCATGGCCGGGATTTGAACCATGGATCTCCTGGTTTCTGTGCAGTTTTAGTTAATTGATGGAAATTAAGATATTAACGAAAATGCTGGGAAACACAATGTGGGATAACTTCGAACAAAATTATTTGGCAATGCTAAGCAAGAAAATGAAAGCAAAAGTACAAATTGACCAATTTGATGAACATTTCTTCACATTGAAATCATACCGGAAAAAAAGTTTAAGAATAAGAGACACACCGGAAATAGAAACTTGAGTCCAACAGTTATTAGTCCACATGCTAAATGCAAAATGGCAATAAGTAGCGTAAACGAAAAAACAAACATGCAAATCTTTGAAAACGTAAATCTATCTAATCAAAATTTCTCCACAAAAGAATTAGGTCTTCTAAACAAAGGATTAAAAACTTGCGGAAGTTTTTCAAATGAAATTGAGGACTACATTGCAGATATAAACATTTCGGCACAGTGTCTGCCAGTATCAAAGCAAAATTCACTTAAAAGCCAATGTGAAAATATTTTGGAAGAAATAAAAACCAGATATGTTCAGAAGAGCAAACAAAATATTATCCATTCTTTGAAACAAAAAAACGTCATATACACCAAGGCAGACAAAGGTAACAAAATAGTCATAATGGATAAATCTGATTACCTTGAAAAAATGGAAGAAATGCTAACTAACAGTGAATATGAAACCATTAACAAAAATCCATTAACAACTTGCATACAATTATTTGAAAAAACAATAGCAAAATCAAGTGTAATATCAAACAAATATACAGTTAAACCAGATAACCCAACCTTACCTAGACTTAATGGCTTACCCAAAATACACAAACCATCCATAACAATGAGACCTATAGTTAGCAGTATAAATTCACCAACATACAAACTTTCAAAGTGACTAATAAACAAATTCAACTCCTTTCCAAAATTTGATAGCCTAAGCATCAAAAACACCTATGAACTTATAGAACACATTAAGGATGCTGAACTAAATGAAGAGGACACTCTAGTCTCATTTGACGTTAAATCACTGTTTCCCAGCATACCAGTTAAACAACTCCCAACGTTGATAGAAAAATGGCTCAAATCACGGAATGTCATCACTTGAAATTTCAGATTACATCGAACTAACCAAATTATGCATACAACAGAATTTCTTCCAGTTTCAAACAAAATATTTCCATCAAACTTCTGGTTTAGCAATGGGCAACCCCTTATCACCCTTCCTGGCCGATCTGTACATGAGTGCACTAGAAATAAGGATCACTAAAGGTTTCCCATGGATGTTCAAACTCTGGCAAAGATATGTAGATGACATATTTGCCATTGTGCCAAAAAAAACACATCGGTGACACACTAAAACTTTTAAATATTCAAGAAAAAAGCATCAAGTTCACTGTAGAAGTTGAAAAAGACGAGTATTTACCATTTTTAGATCTAAAAATAATCAGAAATAAAAATAGAATAAACTTTGGCATTTACAGAAAACCAACACAGACAGACAACTACATAAAAGCTAATGGCTACAATCCAAGTTCCCACAAACAGGCAATCTTTAATAGTTTAGCACACAGACTGGTCAACATCCCTCTCACAGCAGAAGAATACAAAATAGAATACAACAAAATTATTGAAAAATGACTTTCCCAAATCACTAGTAAACAAAAAAGTGAACTTAGCAAAAAAGAAGAAACTACTAAAGGAAACCACAACCCTCTCAGCTACAGAAACTAAAGTGATCTTCAAAAAATTCACTTACCATCCATGGGCCTTTGATAAATTCAAAAAAGTCTTCGAAAAACAAAACATTAAACTAGCACCAGTGAACCATTACTCCTTAAAAAACCTAATTTGCTCAAACATCAAAGATGCCATTCCATCTAACAAAAAATCTGGGATATATCAAATTGAATGCTGTGACTGTAGTCAAATTTATATTGGAAAAACCAAAAGAAATTTAGAAACAAGAGCAAAGGAACACTTTAGGAACATAAAATACAAACAATTAGAAAAATCAGCAGTTGCCACGCATTTTTAGGAAAAAAACCACAACATAAATCCAGAACCAAAATTACTAAAACATACAACAGGAAAAGAAGAACTGTCCACATGGGAACAAATCTTTATTTCAAAAAATAGGAACAAAGTATTCAATTTCGACATCCCCCAGAAAGATTTGTTCAGCAAGTTCCTCGAACTGCCACCAGAGGAGACTGATGACAAAATATTGCCAGCTACACCAAGGAGAACCAGTCGATGTCCGGCTGATGATAGAGGGAAGGCCTCTGAAACTAGTTCCGGGAAAATTTAAAAGTAAGTGTTGTTTAGTGTCATTAATCGACTCCCAATAAATTTAATTTGTACAACAACACTGTTTTCAACACTTCCATGAAAGGATTTTAAATTCAAGATGTTCCAATTAAAATTTCAATGTCTCAACCAATATAAAACTGCCAATGCCTCAAGTCCATATGTAGAATAATTGTTTTTATGCTTTGATAGAATTCTGGCTGCACAGGCAAAACCTTCCTACCTTTGAGATGAACCTGCAATAATGTAGCAGAAAATGCTGACTCATAGGTTGTTCTGAAGAACAAATGGTAAAGAAAGATTTGGAATTGCTAACATTGGTGACATAATCAAGATTTCTTTTAATGCTTTAAATGCCTTTTTCTGTTCACCTCCCCATTTAAATTTCACTCCCTTCTTCCACAATATATTCAAAGCTTAAACTAACTTAGCATTATGGAATAAATTGCACAAAATAGTTCACTATGTTTAAGAATCACTCAAGGTTCTTGACATTCTTAGGTAACAGGATGTGCACAATCAATTTCAGTGATCAATTTCAGTGCCTCAACCAGGTACTATATCACCTAACCTTCAATTTAGGAGTGGCAAATTTTACTTAGTTAGTATTAATAATCAACCCGTCTTAATGTACAAAAATCACCCTCAAATGTTCAAAATATACTCTGAGAATATATAGAAAAGTCTTCTATATAATGATACAGATATTTAATATCTTCAAAAATTTTACTTAGCATTTGGGTAAATACTTGAGCACCCATTGCGTAATCAAGATCATCCTATTTATAATAGGAAAAAAGTTAGAAGAATAAGACCAATTTTAATAAAATTCACTACCAGAAATGGGAAGTGAGAGGATGTGCAAAAAAATAAAAGGAACAAGAATTTTTATAGATCAGGATTACACAAAGGCAGAGCAACAATTGAAGAAAGAGTTGATTTCTAAAAGGAATGAAGCAAGGACAGCTAAAAAGAAGGCTTTCATTATAGGATTATAACTATTTATTAAAGAATAAAACAGGAGCATGAGCATCAGAAGTAATGAACAGAAAAAATGTGCATGCATTGGCACTCTAGCGAAAGAATGGCAAAGTCAGAGTATGTGGTGACAGATGTGTAAACAAGGGAAGAAGGAGAAGCAGAGGGAGCATTAATAATCCAATGGCCAGAAAAATTTGATGAGGTAAAGGTATTGTGGGTGGAACAGCAAAAGAAGATGAAGAGGGGAAAAATGATAACACAAAAAGCAGAGGTGTTGTTGACTGCAGCAGAAAGAAGGGTGTCATCTTGAGAAGAAAGGAAAAATGTGAAGAAGTGAAAATGATGAGTGATAGCGCTATTGTGAGGGGAGATTTAGGGTGCCAGAGAAAGGGAAAGTAATATGTGCCAGAAATATGAAAGAAGCAAGTGAGATAGTAAAGAAGAGTGAACTAAAAGTAAATGAAAAAGGGAACTGTAAAGATGGTTCAGGGGAGATAATATATCAAGGGAAATTTTCACCAATAAGATCAAGATCTAGGTCTAAATTAGAAAAGTTTATATTTTCAAAATAAAAAGTAAGTAAGAAATGGGATTAAAACTAATGTTTTGGATATATAGAATAAAAAGAAGTATTTCAGAAAGTGGAGTGCTAATTTTATTAAATTAGGCAAATCAGTCAATCTTGTAAGTGAAAAAAAGTGTATAGAAAGTTGACTCGTTTGCCTAATTTTAATAAAAATGTTTTGGAATTTGGAGGGATTAAAAAGTAAGCTAACTACAGGAAATGAAATGAAATGTGTAGTGTTTAACGCCCGCTTTTACTACATACGGCACCGCAGGCGATGACACTGATGATGCATGAGATGAAGATGGAGCACCGGTTTAATGAGATGGTGGGGGAAACCGGAGGTCCCGGAGAAAACCCGCCCCAACACTGTGTTGTCCACCACAAATCTCACTTTGCGGTCGCCTGGGATCGAACCCGGGCCGCCTTGGTGAGAGCCAAGCGGTCTAACCACTGAGCCACGGCGTGACCTAACTACAGGAGAGTTACAAAACATAGACATTATTGGAGTAGTAGAAACTTCGCTTGAAAATAAAGTTAATATAGAGTTGGAGAAGTTTAAATTTATAGGAAAGAGAGCAAAAATATATATATATATATTGATAGAGGAAAAGCATTAGGAGGAATAGGAATTCTGATTAGGAAGGATCTAGAAGTGATTGCAGACACAGTGACATTAAGTGTTGGAGACAATAAAGTTCTATGGTTAATAATTAAGAATTAGATAAAAATTAATGTGAAAAAATAAATAGGGGTAGTATATAAACCCCCAGATTCATCAGAAAAAGGAAAATAATATGGCAGGAGAAAAGGATGAGATAAGACTAGAAAAATTAGAGATGAAATAACAAATGAGGAGGGAAGTAAGCTGTTAGTTTTTGCGAAACAATTTAGTAATATGATGTGGTGATTTAGGGGAAGATAAAGAAGAGGAGTTTACATTTGTAAATAAAAATAGTCAAAGTGTTATAGACTGTATATTATGCAATGAGAAAATGGAGGAGGAAATCAGTAATTTTAAGATTAAAAATGTGATTATAAACAGTAGCCACTTACCAATGTTATTAGAAATTAAAGAATCAGAATTACAAGAGGAGGGAATGAGGCAATACAGTTTAAAGAAATAGAAATGTTTAGGTGGAAAGATGAAAAGGAAGAGTGTCTTTTAGCAGATATAAACTCGGAAGTAGGACAAATCATAGAATGTGGAATAAGGATAGTTACAGAAGAAGGAAACATAAGCAAAGCACAGCACTTGAATTACTAAGAATACTAGTAACTAAGGCAGGTGGAAAATGAAAGAAACAAATAAAAGAAGAATGGTTTGATGAATGAAAATTAGCAAAAAGAAGAGTTCTCGGAAACCTTAAAATATGGAGGAGCTCCAAAGAGAAACTAGATAGGCAAATTCTGATAAAAAGTAAAGGGATCATACATTTTTGTTAGAGAAAAAGAAAAAAGAATGACAGGAAAGTACAAAAAAGAAATTAAAAGATCTGATAGAAGAAAAAGATAGTAAAATGATACAGGTATTAGTAAATAAACCTAATAGAATGGGAAGAAAGAATCCAAAATATCACCTCAGGGGTGTTCAAGTTCTTTTAGAACCTTAATGGGAGATAATAAAGGAGTAGATACAGATATTAAAAGCCTGGCAAAGGAGATACATAAAAAAAGAATACTAGACGTAAAATTTGCATTGCTGGAAATACATCAACTGTTAAAACTTTGAAAAAATGTAAAGCAGTGGTGATAGGTGATTACAGGGGAATAAGTTTATTATCTATAATAGGTAAAGTATACTCAGGGATATTAGCTAAATAAAAGTTAAGGGGTTGGGCAGAAGCAGAAGGAAAGATATTGGAATTTCAGGCAGGATTCAGTAAAGGAAAGCAAACTAGCTAGTCTCTCATAAATATATGAAAAAGTAAGTGACGAGTGTCAATAAACCAACCTCAAATAATTTTTATAGCTAATGTATTTTTAATAAAAAGAATTATTAATAAATATCTAAGTAGGTAAAGAGGTAGAGTATATATTTTTTGCAAATTTTGAAAAAGCCTTCAGTACAATTGTACTAATACACAAACTGACAAGGGAACTATCACTAGCTCATACCTGTGTTCACTTGAGAATTTGATGGCATCATCTCCCTGCTCTATGCAGGGGCCTGTGTGCCAAAAATTGGGTATGGAGTATAGCTGGAAATACCTGAAAATGATTTCAGAATATGTAGGAACATACAGACATAACACAGTACTGTATGGGAGGGATTGTTTACGCCTGACAGATAGAGGCCTACACATGGTACATATAAGGAGTGCAATGCCTCACTTTCAGAACAGAGCTGACGAGGGATGTTCAACAGCTACTTGCAAGCATTGCATGCAGCACTTTCCAGGCTTCAGTTTTGGAGTTTTGGACATTGCAGTTCTACTCTGCCTCAGATTTTTGGTGCATATTGTTTATAGACAGCAGATATACCATCAAATTTTCAGGTTTGTAGCAGTGCAAGTACAGTGATAGTTCCCTTGTGAGATTAAAAGGAATAAGTGATGAAATTGTAAAAGAAATAACTAAAATATATAATGTAATTAAATTTTGTACAAGGTGTGAAAGGAATAAAATCTTGGAGATGACATAACAGAAACTGGGGTTAAGACAAGGCTGTAAGCTAAGTCTCATCTTATTTAATTTATAGATTATAAAGATAGAGTGAAAGAAAGAAGGCTACACTGTAAGAACTAAAGGGACATCAGGTTTGCTATATGCAAATGATTAACAGTAGGAGCAGTAACAACAATAGGATTACAGAGAGCAATAAAGGAAGTAATAATTCTTTGAAGATTAGGGAATTAAAATGAATACAAAAAGGCCAAAAGTGATGGTTTTCAAAAGAGGAACAAAATTAAAGAAAGAGGAGCAATGGTACTTAGGTGGACAAAACTTAGAAGTGGTTAAAGAATTTGAGTATTTCAGAATTAGGATAAATAATAACAGAGAATGAGAATCACATAGCAGAAAGGTGATAGCCAAGGGAAAGGCAGCAATTTTAGGAATAAGAATATCCAAACTCAAACTTGATATTTTAAGCAAATGTTTAGAGAGAATATATAAAATACTGGTAGAGTCAAAGATGATGTATGCTTTAGAAATATGGGAATTCCAAAAGTAAGTAATAAAATAGATCAGTTACACAAAAGTTTGCCAAAGTGATGTTAGGACTATCTAGATCAGTTCCAGGAGAAGTAGTATTAGTAGAATTAGAAAAAACCAGCAGATATAATATGATACTTGAAAGAATCCTGAACTTTTGCTATAAATGCTTGACCAAAGAAGATGATGAAATCCTAAAGGTAACAACCAATGAACCAACAAAGGAGAATGGGAAACAGGAATAGATGCTCAGGAGCAGAAAAAACTGTGAAAGAAATGGGAATGGAGATCATATGAAGACTAGAAAATAGCAATGTATATGGTTTCTGGAAAATAAAACCAGAATGGAGGATACAGAAGCATAAGAAAATGGGCAGCGCTAGAAAATAGAAAGTCATTACATCTTTATTATATAATAATAATAATAATTAATAAATAAATAAATATTTGTTTTCAGTCCTATAGTATACACAAGAACAGTAATTATGTAAAAAAATAAAGCTAGTGTTACTGTGAAGCAACAAATATTATGCAAATATAACTATTTGCAACTTAAACTTCACTTATGTTAAGAAAACGATGTAAATTTTTCTTATTAATTGATGAGAATGATATTGTAAACCCTTTTTTACATCTTCAGCTATCAAACAACTTCGTTGTCAACGTTACTATTGCCAGAGGTCATTACGTTTTTGTCAGTATTAACAAAATCTTAAAATGAAATAAACTTAAAAACAGAATCGACTACTGGTTGTTCAAAATTCATTACTCGATGTTTATTTTTTAAAATAAATATTTTTTCCCAAACCATTAAATCTATTGAGCTACTTAATTGTTTTAATAATTTAACTTCTGAATATATTTAATGGTTAAATGACTAAAAAATATCTGCTACGGCCATTTTATCACTTTTTTATACCTAATATTATGAAAATGTTCCTTCGTTGCGGTTTCCAAATTATGTTTTGTCTTTAAACCAGATCACAGTGTAAACAATTAAATTGATAAATACCAGATTTTTTATTATCAGGAATTTTATCTTTTTAGAAAAATTTAAATTTTTAATACTATATTTATTTTGAGGAGTTATAAAGTTAATAGTTGATTTTGTTAAACTTACTAATTTTTGGAAATAGTCATTTCTTCCACACTAGCTGTGTGTAGGCTAAGGTTTGAATGAGTAGAGCCAGAGTGAAAAATTCAATGCCATACCCGGGATTTGAACCACGGATCTCCCACTCTCTGCGCGGTTGCTCTAGCCATCTGAGCTGCTATGGCCAACATACCAACACGACATTAAATTGTCCAACTGACTCATATGTTTTCCCAGTAGACCACTAGGGGTTCTCATAAGCTAGGAGACAGCTTTTGTGGCGACTTACTATGCTGTAAGTACTTCAGTCCTGGGCTTCATAGTTAAACCACTATGTTATTCAGATAAATTTATGGAAATAATCATTTCTTCCACACTAGCCGTAGGTAAGTAAGTAAGTTTTATTCACCGTAAGAGCATACAATATTCATGGCTTCGTCAAATTTGTGCCCGTAGGAATAATACAATTCTTTTGAGCAATAACATTATGAATACAATAGTAATTAATAATGCACTAGTAATTAAACAATACAATAGTAGTTAAATAATACAATAGTAATTGACAGAATAATAATACAATAGTAATTAAGAATAATGCAACTTAGGTCACACAATTTTTAATGTATTACACTTCCAAAAACTAGACTGTAATAGACATAACTTTTACCAAAAAAAAACAATATTTACTTTATTATTCAATTCTACTTCTCAAAAACTCATCTATTGTCTGTGGCATTATTTTTATTAGGATATTTTTTACAGCTTTTCTGAAATTTTTATTATTTAGATTTTTTATCTTAGCTGGGAGTTTATTATATAGAATGATTCCTTTGTGAGAGATGAAATCTAGACTCAGACTGAGACGATGATGATTTAGATGTATATTTTTACTGTTCCTTGTATTGTATGTGTGACAATCTGAATTACTTGTAAATAGTGATCTATTCCTATGTATAAAATAAACTACTTCATAAATATAAATACATTGAACAGGTAAGATGTTAAATTCTTGAAATATTGGCTTGCTTTCTGTTCTTAAGGGAACCTTTTTAATTATTTTTAATATTCTTTTTTGCATCTTATATATACACGAGGACTTGGATGTGGACCCCCACAGAATAATTCCATATGTAATTATAGGTTGTATATATCCAAAATATATTGTTTTTAATACCTCAATGTTTAGTACCTTTGTTAGAATTCGGAACGCGTAGCACAGTCGACTTAGCTTTTCACCTAATTGCTTTATATGATGCTCCCAATTTAGACTGGAATCAATCCATATTCCTAAAAATTTTGTAATCTGAGTTTCTGTTACAAAGGAGCTGTTTATGGGAAACTGGATGGGGTCATACCGAGTTTTTTGACTAAAGTTAATGGAGACAGTTTTATCTGTATTTGCTACTAATTTATTATTTATAAGCCACTGTTGAATTTCTATCATTGTCTCGTTTACCATTGCTTGCAGATCAACAGAACTTTTATTACCAATTACCATATTGATGTCATCTGCGAATAATACTGTGTTTGCATGTCTTAAATTCAAGGGAAGATCATTTATATAAACTAAAAACAACACTGGGCCCAGAATAGAGCCTTGAGGAACTCCTCTGTTTATCTTTTTCCGTGTGGATTTTATATTTCCTATTTCCACCAGTTGCTCCCTTTCCTTTCCTTCCGTAGGCTAACGTTTGAATGAGTGATTACTAATTTTTGTTTGGATCAAAATTTTTTCAGTTTTAGTGGTGAATTTTTTCAACAAACTTCTGGCTTTCACATTTTCTTGTTGATCTTTTTATTAGTTTTTTTCGAAATGCTAGTCACTAAAGCACTCCCTTTAATTTTTAAAACCTGAAATAGATAATTTTCTATTGTGCCTGATAAACAAATAAATGGTATGTGTGTTTGGAGGAATTTAGTAACAGTGACGTCAAAATTAATATAATAAATGGTACTTTAAAATTACTCAATTTACAGATAAAGCTATAAAATTCATATTAGAAACTGAAATGAATGGATTTCTTCCAATTATAGATTTAAAGATAAGAAACAATAAATTAAACTTTGGTATTTATGGGAAGTCTACTCATATTGATAATTACATAGCAAATAAAAGTTTTAACCCTTTTTCACATAAATTTGTTGTTTTTAATAGTTTGATTAATAGATTAATAAATATACCCTTGAATAAAGAGGGATTTAATAAAGAATATAAACATATTAATACTGATTTAATTAATGGTTTTAATAAAGACTTTATAAATAAAAAAATTGAAAAATTCTGTTAATGATAATTGATGATGAATTGATGATAATGATAATAAACTGTTAATGATATTTCTACTGTTAGAAAAATAAAAGGCGATTATGATTTTAAAAATTTTACTTACCATCCTTGGGTTAATAAACATTTTCAAAAATTTTTTTAAAGAGTTTGGTATAACTTTATTTCCTCAAAATAAATATAGTATTACTAATTTTCTCTAAGAAAGATTAAATTCCTAATAATAAAAAGTCTGGTATTTATCACTTGTCTTTATTTGAGTATTTATCTCTGGCTATTGCCATGATTTACTTTTTGTAAGGACGCTGATGACCAAGCGCCTTATATACAAGTCGTCGTCGTCGTCATCATCATCCCCTTATACGTCCATTCATGATTCCAGAAGTTAACAATCAAGACGGCACTAGAAAGACGAACCCTCCTGTTTCTATCTTTACCTATTTCGGCAAGCTTTTTATCTCCGCGCTGCACTATCTGTCCCTTTGTGTGCGTCGGCTGCGCTATCGCAAAATGGTTCGCGACACTGCTCCCTCCTCAAAGCTGGTCATCCCGAACAACCGATACAACCAGACCAGGTCACCTTGCTGGAACCCTTGGCTGTTGGCTTGCCTGTCATACCTGGTCTTCATGCGGTCGCTCGCCTTCTGGATGTTCTGGCGAGCCATCTCGTGCATGTCGTGGAGATGGTCCACCAGGTTCTCCACATACTCAGTCACTGGCTGTTTCGCTTCCGGAGGGCTTCTAAAAGCCAGGTCACAAGGGAGGCATAACTCTCGGCCGAACATTAAGCTGGCTGGCGTCATCCCCGTGGTGTCGTGTGTTGACGAGCGGTAGGCCAGCAAAAACAGTGGCTCCTTGACGTCACAGTCTCGCTGATGGCTGGCCACGACCTTCCTCAGGTGTTCCTCTAAGGTCTTTATGTACCTTTCGACCATGCCATCCGACTGGGGATGTAGAGGCGTCGTGCGGGTCTTGTTCACCCCAAGCCTTTGTAGTGCCCCCTTCATCAGGTTGGACTACAAATTGGTGCCCTGGTCGCTGTGGAGCTCTAACGGCACCCCAAATCGACAGAACACTTGCTCCACGAGACAGTCTGTGATTGTCTTTGCCTCTTGGTTCGGGATGGCATACACCTCCGGCCACTTACTGAAGTAGTCCACGACCACCATCAGGTACCTGTTGCCTCGGTCGGACATGGAAATGGTCCAGCTATGTCGACGGCGATCCGTTCGAATGGTGCTCCGACGTTATACTGCTGCATGCGACCCCGGCTCCTAGTCTGGGGGCCACGACTCGCCGCACACACGTGACACTGACGGCACCATCTCTCAGCATCTTCTCGGAGTCTCAGCCAGTGGTAGCACTGCCGTAGTTTGTCAATCGTTCGGTTCGCTCCCAGGTGTCCTCCCGAAGTACCGGCGTGCACTTTGTCCAAGACTTCCGGGACCTTACTCCGGGGAAGTACCAAATGTTCTCTCTGCGTCTTCCCATCGGGTGACTCCCATACTCGGAACAGCACGCCCTCTCTGGTCTTCAACGAGTCCCATTGGGCCCAGTACGACTTGTAGGTGGCGCTCCTCGGTGCGATGTCCTCCCAGGTTGGTTTCGTCCCACTTCCCTCAAGAGTGGCCCCAAGTCTGCGTCCGCCAGCTGCTCCCTCCTCAGGCCTGCGCTATCCCAGCCGTCCACAGGCACTGCCACAACTACTCGGACTGCTGCGGCACGCTCCTTCTCTTCCACTCTTGTGCACTGGCCGCACTCTTCTAGACAGAGTCTTCGGGACATGGCGTCTGCGTTACCGTGGCTCTTCCCTCACGATGTTCCGAGGTGAAGTCGTACTCCTGTAGCCTCTGGACCCAACGTGCTGTCTAGCCTTCCAGGTTCTTAAAGCTCAATAGCCAGGTTAGGGCGGAATGGTCAGTCCTCAGGTGGAATGGCTGACCGTACAGGTACTTGTGGAAGTGCTCTAAGGTCTTTACTACCGCCAGTAATTCTCGTCGGGTGACGCAGTAGTTCTCTGCCTTGGATAGCGTCTTGCTGTAGTAGGCTATCACCCACTCATGGCCGTCCTGGATCTGCGATAGGACACCTCCAATGCAATGATTGCTGGCGTCGGTGTCCACAATGAAGGCGTCACCCGGTTGTGGGAAACCCAAAATTGAAGCACTGCAGAGGGTCTCCTTTAGGTGCTGAAAACGTTTTCGGCGTCCTCCGTCCACACATAAGGCCGGTGTTCCTCTGTCAGGCTGGTGAGGGGTTCTGCGATGTTGGAGAACCCCTTTATGAAGCGGCGGTAATAACTGCACAGCCCCAGGAAACTGCACAACTCTTTCCTATCCTTTGGGCAAGGCCAATCTCTCACAGCCAGTGTCTTCTCCGGGTCTGTGGCCACTCCGGTTGCTGAGACTATGTGGCCTAAGTAGTTCACTTCCTTGCGGAACAGCTGGCACTTCTTCGCGTTCAGCTTCAAGTTGGTCGCCTGCAGTCTCTGTAGCACCTTACTCAGATTCTCGAGGTGATCTTCAAAATTCTTCCTGACGATGATGATGTCGTCTAGATATAGCAGGCAGGCATCGTAGGTCAGCCCGCTCATCACTGACTCCATTACGCGTTGGAACGTAGCTGGTGCGTTGCAGAGGCCAAAGGGCATAACTGTGAACTGCCAGAGCCCTTGGCCTGTCGAGTATGCTGTCTTCTCCTGGTCTCTTGGGTCTAGAGCTACCTGCCAGTAGCCCGACTTCAGGTCCAGGGTCGAGAACCACTGTGCACCAGCTAGCGCTTCCAGGGTGTCGTCAATCCGGGGTAAGGGGAAACAGTCCTTCCTGGTGACAGCGTTCAACTTTCTGTAGTCTACGCAGAAGCGCAGCTCGCCGTTCTTCTTTGTCACCAAGACTACAGGGGGACACCAAGGGCTGCCAGACTCTTCAATCAATCCCCTGGATCTCATGTCCTCCAGCATGTCTCGTACCGACCCTTGCTTCGCCAGCGGAACGCGTCTATGTGGTTGCCGAATAGGCCGGGCGTCCCCGGTGTCGATGAGGTGAAGCACTTTGTCCGTGCGGCCGTAGTAACTGTCGCCTTGGCTGAAGACGCTCTGGTATCGCCTCAGCAGTTGTCGAACTTTCTCCAGCTGTTTTGCGGTCAGGTGGTCGGCCACCCTCTCCAGTAGGCCTTCTAGCCGGGGCCCCAGGTGTTGCGTCAGCACCGGCTCCTGTGTCTTGTCGATTGCTGTCACGCTTACCACGGGCTCACACGTTCCCAACTCCGTCCCGGCCTGGACGTCGTGATCGGTGTCCGTTGGAGTTAGCAGTCTCACTGGCACCTCCTCTCGGCACGGCAGCATTGCCCTGGCTACACACAGTCCGTGCACAGGCCTCTTCTGTTCCAGTATCATGTTCCTGTTTCTCTGGCCTTCCAGTCGCGCCGTCACCACCACCTCGCTCCTCGCGGGGACAACCACGTCTTCGTTCAAGACGACCCTGAAAATTCAAAGGCGCTCTTCTGGTTGACGGAGTATAACCTCTTCTCCGTTGAGCCGCAGGACCTTGCCAACGTCGACCGTCGCCCCATGGCTCCGGAGGGCATCCAATCCCAGTATCACCTCCTCAGCCACTTTCGCGACGAACACCCACAGACGTACGGTACTCCTTCCCAAGGTCAGCTTCAGCAGGGCCTCCTTCTCCACAGGCAAGGTGTCGCCTGATGCCGTGACAAGCTGGTAGGGTCGGCTCGGCTTCCTTGTCGCAAACCCTTCGCCACGTCAGGTCTGATGATGGTCACGGCCGCCCCGGTGTCCACCAGCACGCGGCACGGCTTTCCTCTTACCCAACCGTCCGCGATGAGGCTGTCATCCATACGCCGGCTGACGGCGCGCAGTGTCACTCGAGGGGATGGTGGTGATGGCGCCGACGTGCCCCTCTCCACGACGGCCCCAACTCGTTTTCCGGCAGCTCTTCCTGGTGTAGGCAGCCTCTCTGCAGGTGTCCGGGCTGTCCACACCCCCAACACAGGCCACTAGGTGTTCGCTGGCGTCCCTCGGCTGGTCTTTTGTCTGCGGTGTAGCGGACACTCCTTGTTCTTGACGTCAGGATAGCTGTTATCTTGGCCGCCTCCATCCTTAATGCTGCCGTTAGCGCATCGTGGATTGTTTTATAATCGCCGAGCATTAGGCGCTGACGAATCTCCGTGTCCCGTACCCCGTCAACGAATGTGTAGGCAGCTTCCCGGGACACGAACTGTGGTGGGAGGTAGAGTAGGGCCTTGCTAGCCAGTTGTTCAACTGCCAGGGCAAACTCCTGCAGTGTCTCCCCTGGCTTCTGTGACCTTGCCTTTAGCCGGCTGCGGTACGCTGCGGCTAAGCGTTGGTTTCCGAAACAATTTTCCAGGGCCTCCCAGATGTCCTTGGGCGCCGTCGTTGTCTGCACCGCGTTTAGGACTTCCGCGGCCCGTCCCTGGAGGCTGGCTATTAACTGTGTGGCCTCCTCTTCTGCTGACCATTTGTTGTGCTTGGCCACTGTGTCGAACTGGCGGCGGAAGACTTCAAACGTTGACGCGCCGTCATACTTGGGAGGTTTGACGCGCGCAGATGTTGTGTCGCGTCCCGGCGCGTCGGCGTTCAAATCCTTCAGCCTTCTGCCGACGACGTCCTCCACCATGGCGTTCAGGGACTTGACGCTGCTGTCGGCCTTTCACTCCAGGTTGTTTACGCGGTTCGCAAGGTCTTCGACTTCTTCCACCACGGCGTTCAGGGTGTTGGCGTTATTGTCGGCCTTTTCCTCCAAATCATTAAGGCTGTCGTCTACTTGACCCGTCCGCTTGCCCAGCTTCGCGACGTCATCCCTCACGCCGGCCAACTGTTCCTCAAATTTGGCGGCGGGGACCTCGTTCGCCTCCTTCATTTCCGTGGCCAGACTGTCGTTCGCTGCCCTTATTTCTGTGGTCAATTCGGTCTTTATTTCTTCTATCTTCTCGGTGATGTCGTTGGCCGTCTTCATTTGTTTCAACTCTGCGGCCAGTTTGTTATTTGCCGCTTTTGTTTTTGTTGTTAACTCGTTCATCTTTGCGGCCAAGTTGTTATTTGCCGTCTCCAACTTCTTTTCCATTTTCTCGGTGATGTTGTCATTTTCCGTCTTCATTTCCGATGTCAGTTCGGCCTTCATTTCCATCATCTTCTCCAAAATCTTTTCCAATGCCGCGTCCATGGTTGTAATGTTCGGTGATGTTGTCATCCCACTCCTGACACCCGTGTGACTTTGTGGGTTCGCGAAATTAAAAGTTCAATTGCACAATCTCAAAATGTTCTTTATTTCCACCGACTTACAGTTGAACACTTGCCAATTACACAGAATTACGTAATGCGCACAATTACGATTCACCAGTACGTCCGTTACAGTTCCACTACACGCTCACAGTTACGTACACTCTTCCGATGCACGTACACAGTCTTCTAGTCCTTTCGCTAGCTCGTCAAGCACTGCCCTTCTCTCCAGCCCGACGCGTTGCTTATATAGGACCAACTGGCCAATCTAGAAGGTTCCGGATTAGATGAAATATCCCGTAAGTTCGAGAACTCAGGGGGAGCGCAAAGAGACGGCACAATGATGTTTTTCCAGCCACCCCTCGTTACCGCTATAAGACAAATGAGTGGGCGTTTCCGAACGCCTCCGTCTCCTGCCGGCCGGTTCTGTAGGGGTTCCGACGTTAGGGTGAAAATATTATTGGTACACATAATCATGAGGTAGATGCTTTCTGCGCTGACTTGGGTGCAATGTTCTTCATAGGACTGGACTTAGTAGGTGTGGTCACTGTTGTTCGTGCTGGTTTCTTTTGCTTTGGCTCTGATCTGGCTATAATTGTTCTTTCGGACATTACTGCCCGTTTATGTCGCTAGTTTGTGTTGCGATTTCACGTCTAGGTACCGCCTTAGCTGCAACTGCATTATAAGTGGCGGTCCTAGGGCAAGAAGGCTGGCGATTACGCAAGGGTTTCCGGGCTTCCACGAAAGACACCCTCTCTTACCCGCCCCTCAAAATCCAACCTCTGTAGTCCCCGTTCCGAGGGGTGGGCAACAGGAAGTAGGGGACTGACTAATGGGGCGATGTACGGTGGGGACTTGGTGTGCCCCAGGACCGCTACGGCTGCCGAGAAGGCCCGTCAGTAACCCCGAAAACTGGCAGAAGTGGCTCTGGTGTAATCTCTGGATTGGGTTCCTCCTCGAGGTGAGAGTGTTCCTTCAAACGCCTAAACATGGTCGTCTTTGGTGTTTGACCCCATTTGTTTTCTTTCCTTTTCTTTTTATTTTTCCTCCCTGAACACACGTCTGATGGATAACATAACGCGGGTGGTTGGAGTGGGAAGCGCAAGGGGTGACTGGGTAACGCGTAATTCCCAGCCCCTTGTTATCATGTAGGGCTGTGTCCGTATCCGCTGATAAAGGTCAATCCCGGGCTGGAGCCATTGCATGAGCTGTTACACTCCTGAAGGCAATTGGTTCCCTCTGTCTTTACACTGGGAGGTGTGACCCTGAGGTGAGCAAGGTCCAGGCCAGGACCCTCACCTAAGCCGGGGTGGCGCCCAGGATGTAAGCACGCCATCGGAGACGTTTGCAATGGTGGAGGACACTACCGCTATGTCACCGAAATTTAAACCAACATTTGTGAAGGATAATGGAAAAGAGGTAGTCGAGCCCTGTGGTCCTCGATACTTAGTCGTAACTAGAAGAGAGGAAGGCAAACTCTTCCTGTCAGTGAATCCTTTCGTCATCCAAAAGGGTTTGGATAAGATAGCTGGTCCGGTTAAATCCTGAAATGGCACACAGGCATCAGTTTTATTGAAGGCGAACTTATTAGGTAGCTACCCGGTGAATGTCACAGCGCAAAAGACCCTGAACTCATGGCGCGGAGTGGTAAACACCCGTGCGTTGGACGGTATTACTGATGAGGAAATTCGGGAAAACCTACAGAACCAAGGTGTGACAGCTGTGTACCGTGTACAGCGGAGGGAGCGAGGGGAATTGGTGCCTACCCGTACCCTGTTCCTGACCTTTGATCGGGTGGATCTCCCACAAAGGATTAGGGCAGGGTATGAGTCCATTGAGGTACGCCCATATATACCGAATCCATTAAGATGCTACCAGTGTCAGCGTTTCGGTCACACTAGCAAGTTCTGTAATGGTACACCTACCTGTGGCAACAGTGGTTGCACTTCATCTGTTAAATGTGTGAACTGTGCTGAAGAACACCCATCCAGCTCTCGAGAATGTCCGCGCTTCTCCGAGGAAAACGCGATTCAAGAGATCCGGGTGAAAGAGGTGTCCTCGGAAGCCCGTAAACTCGCACGTACTCGAATACCATCCCTCCCGCGGTCCGCTACTTACAGCGCAGTAGCAGCTAAGCCGGTGCCGAAGAGAGACATCGCCATTCAAACCTGCGATATCGGCGCGGCAGCAATACCCGAGAAAATAATTATTGCAGCACCATCCCCGAAGCCTGACAAATCAACACCCCTGTCTGCACATGGAAGGCTTGCCTCTTCATCAGGAAGAAGATCGCCAGCACTGTCACCGGCTAAAGGATCAACCTCCACCAAGACTGAAAAGGTCGTTCGTTATGATGCCCCGCCCAAACAATTTAAAACAAAGTTATAAGAAATCCGATTTCATGAAAGTTACCAGCAAAACTGCCAGCCGAAAGCAGAGTTCAAGGGCTTCTAAATGTTCCTCCACTGAGGAGTCTTCAGATAAGTTCTCTGATCGACACATGTCATCCTCGTCGACCTCTGTATCGAGTGGGTTGGAGTTCCTTGAACCGAAGTTTTCTATCGGGAAAGGGGCCTCATCCGTAGAAGAGATGGAACAGGAGGATACGTACCAGACCTCCAGGACGGCTTCCAAAAAAAGGCCAGAAAAATTGGATGTTAAAGTTGTTAGCCCGACACCCAAAAAGAAGGGTAAATTGATTCGAACGCCCGCGAAGTCGTCATAACATGGTGTGCTTTCTGGATGTTTTAGCGGACAGATATTTTTAAGTTACATTTAGGAATAGCACATCACATTTATTGGACAATACATTTTATAGCTTTTAACATTTTATTTTACATTGCTTTTAGATTTTGACCAAGGGCGTGTTTTCGCAATGATTTTATTCATGATGGGCACATTGTAGAAATCAAAATACGTGTAGTGTTAAAATCCAGTGGAAAACGGGCGCTGATGACAGAAAAATCAGCAGTGGCTTTTCATTTTTTGAATACTAGACATGACATCAACTTGGAAACATCTCTAATAAAATATGTTAATCATCCCATAGACCTTTCCGTATGGGAAAAAAATCTTCATTAACAAAAATCGTCATAGAGTCATGAATTTTGAAACTCCAACACCGGACATCTTTGACAAGTACATCACGCCATCTATTGACAATACGGAGAAAGAGGAAACCACTACAACTTACACCAATCGAGTATCAGTTGATGATAGGAGCAAGAGCTCTTGAAACATGTCCTGTGAATAAACAGTGTGAGTGAAGCAATGTGTCAATATCTTCTCTATTCACTTTTGTACTAATTTGTGCTTCACTGTCCCTACGCTTCTTTCAAGTTTATACTTTGAGTGATTAGTCCTACAAGTCTGAGAAGCATTCAAATCTCGATAGTGATTTTTATACCGTCAACCAAGATGGAGGACCAACGAATAGTAAACATGCTTTCCTCTTTCAATGCTGTATCTGAAGGTATGAAAAAAGACATCAAACTTTTTCTAAAGCTGAATCAAAAGAAAAGAAATACTTTTGCGGACATACGTTTTATAAAGAAATGTTTGAAATTTAATATAACACCCATTTTCGCCAGAAAAATTGTTAAACACAAGAATAATAGCAAACAAAAAGCAGCAGAAAAACGTGTAATAAAAATGGAAATAAATCACCACTACAATTCGTTACATTCCACAGAATTAAAAATATACGAACTACACTTAAAAATTTCAAAATGTATGAACCCGGCCATGTGGTCTAACTTAGAAAACAATATGCTGTCAATTCCTAATTTGAAAATGCGTAAGAAAGCAGCCATTTTGAAACAAAAATTCATGAATCTTCAAAAGAAACAAGAACCAAATCCACATAAAAAGCAAGATTTATTACTCTCATGTCAGAAACCTAACAATGTAACGAATCTATCCACATGCAACTTCACGGAGAAAGAAATAGATTTTCTAAACAAAGGCCTAAAAACATGTAGATTACACAAAAAACATTGAAAACTATATCGCGGACATTGAAATAGCGATATATAATTTGCCCGATAATAAAAAATCTATGATCAGAACCCAGTGCATAGAAACTCTAGATCATATTCAAAATGCAAATTCAAAAAGATATTCATATAAAAAATTAATCAAAAATTTAAATGAAAAACCGGTAGTCTACACAAAAGCAGACAAGGGTAACAAAATAGTAATATTGGACGAAGAAGACTATCGCAAAAAAATGGACAACCTTTTAAACGGAAAAGAATTTGTTAAACTAGAAAACAATCCATTAAAGAAAGCATGAAAATCTGTGGAATTAGCAATTAAAAACAGTAAAATCATGACTAAAAGAGATAAATTGAACAATAAAATAGTCCAAAAACACCATACATACAGAATGTTACAAAAAGGTACGGCAAAACTTTCAGGAAACATTCCTCACACACAAAGAAAGAAGATATGTTATGTGGACATGTGACCGGAAACGCTAAATTTCCATGTTAGAGCTCATTTTAGTATTTCTCTTAAAATGTAAATTGAAATCATTCGTGCAGACAATTGTCAAAATACCCCATTGTGGTTCATGCACGATGGAACTCCTGCACATTTCAGTCGAAGTTTTCGTACGCATCTCAACAACAGATTCGGTTACCAATACATTGGTAGAGGCGGACCAATTCCATGGCCTCCACGCTCTCTGACCTCAACCCTCTTGACTTTCATTTATGGGGGCATTTGAAAGCTCTTGTCTACACAACCCAGGTACCAAATGTAGAGACTCTTCGTGCTCGTATTGTGGATGGCTGTGATACAATACGCCATTCTCCAGGGCTGCATCAGCGCATCAGGGATTCCATGCGACGGAGGATGGATGCATGTAACCTCGCTAATGGAGGACATTTTGAACATTTCCTGTAATAAAGTGTTTGAAGTCACGCTGGTACGTTCTGTTGTCGTGTGTTTCCATTCCATGATTAATGTGATTTGAAGAGAAGTAATAAAATGAGCTCTAACATGGAAATTAAGCGTTTCCGGACACATGTCCGCATAACATATTTTCTTTCTTTGTGTGTGAGGAATGTTTCCTGAAAGTTTGGCTGTACCTTTTTGTAACACCCGGTATATGGTTTACCCAAAATACATAAACCTGAAATTACCCTCAGACCAATAATTAATAACATTGATGCACCCACTTACCAACTATCAAAATGGCTGGTTCAAATCTTCAAATCCTTCACAAAATTTGAAAATTTAAGTATCAAAAACTTGTTCGAATTATTAAATCTCCTGAAGGACACAAAGGTCAACTATACAGATGCTTTAGTTCCCTTTGACGTCATTTCTTTATATCCAAGTATACCTACCAATAAGCTTATTCCACTTCTCAAAAAATGGCTGAAATCAATACAAATAACATCTGAAGAAATACAAGAACTTTTACAACTTACAGAAATTTGTATCAATCAAAATTTTTTCAGCTTTAATGGACAGATCTATAAACAAAAAACGGGCCTAGCTATGGGCAACCCATTGTCTCCCTTCTTGGCAGATTTATTTATGAGTGCTTTTGAAACACATATCACAAAAACTTTTCCAAATTATTTCAAAGTGTGGTATCGCTATGTTGACATTTTTGCCATAGTACTTAGAAAACTCATACAAGATGGTCTTAGACTTTTGAATATACAAAATCCAGCTATAAAATTTACATTGGAAACAGAAGAGGATGGTGTGATACCCTTTTTGGACATCAAGATCAAAAAAATGAACAACAAACTCACTTTTGGTATTTACAGGAAACCGACACATACATTAAGAACAACAGTTTCAACCCAAAACAACACCAACATGCCATTTTCAACAGTTTAATCTTTCGGATGATCAACTTTCCACTAAACAGAGAAGATTATCAAGAAGAATACCTACACATAAAAAAGTAGCTATATCCAACGGTTTCAACCCAAATTTAGTAGACAAAACAGTTAACAGACTCAACAAAGCTAAGAAAATAAAAGAAACCACCACCCTAGAACCTACAGGAGAAAAAGAGAAAAAACTTTTTAAAAAATTCACCTTCCACCCATCAGCCTATAACAAATTCCAAAAAATCTTCCCAAAACACAACATAGCTCTTGCACCTCAAAATAGGTTTAATATCAGAAATTTGTTAAAAGGCCCTCCCAAAAATTCAATCACTACCAAAGAAAAACCAGGAATCTATGAGATCAAATGTGAAACTTGCCCTAAAATTTATATAGGAAAAACAAAAAGAAATATTAACATCAGAACTAAAGAACATATAAGAAACACTGAAAATGGTGAAACAGAAAAATCAGCAGTGGCTTTTCATTTTTTGAATACTAGACATGACATCAACTTGGAAACATCTCTAATAAAATATGTTAATCATCCCATAGACCTTTCCCTATGGGAAAAAATCTTCATTAACAAAAATCGTCATAGAGTCATGAATTTTGAAACTCCAACACCGGACATCTTTGACAAGTACATCACGCCATCTATTGACAATACGGAGAAAGAGGAAACCACTACAACTTACACTAATCGAGTATCAGCTGATGATAGGAGCAAGAGCTCTTGAAACATGTCCTGTGAATAAACAGTGTGAGTGAAGCAATGTGTCAATATCTTCTGGATTCACTTTTGTACTAATTTGTGCTTCACTGTCCCTACGCTTCTTTCAAGTTTATACTACATGAGGAGTTTAGTGTCCTATGCAATTTAACGCGCACCGGATAATTTGCAAGCATATTAGCTTTCAAAATTTTCGCAGCCTTCATCAGAGAAACTGCTTCTACCAGGAGTGTGCCATTGTGAGATCGAGTACATGATTTTACTGGACCAGAGTATTATCTAGACCCTTTTGGATAGCAAATGGGTTCACGGTAATAAATTTTCGATTTTCCTCAGTTCTAAAAATAACCAAATAGCCAGGACCACAAGTCTCAGCTATTTCCTTTCCACTTTTCTTAACAGTTTTGTTGTTTTAATCAGTTCCCATTGCGACAATATCTTCCACCATTGCAAACGTCTCCGATGGCGTGCTCACATCCTGGGCGCCACCCCGGCTTAGGTGAGAGTCCTGGCCTGGACGTTGCTCACCTCAAGGTCTCATCTCCCAATGTAGAGACAAGAGGGATCCAATCGCCTTCAGGAGTGTAACAGCTTATTCAATGGCCCCTCCCCGGGACTGACCTTTATCAGCGGATACGAACACAGTCCTACATGATAACCAGGAGCTGGGGGTTACGCGTTACCCAGTCATCCCTGTGCTTCCTACTCTGCCAACCCGCGCTAGTCTATCCGTCAGATGTGTGTTCAGGGAAGTTAAGGTCAAACACAGATGTGGACCTTGTTTGGTCGTTTGGCATTAGCTCTCTTACCACTGAGGCACCCAATCGAAGGATTTGGCTTGGGAACCCGGGATCGAGTAGGCCCCTGGGGATACGTATAAAAGGAAGCCGCGGTTAGTTGAGAGATTGGTAATCGGAATTCTGTGTGCGTGCAACTGTGACATGAAAGTAAACTCTTTGTTTGTGGGTGTGGCAGACGACCTTGAAGGCTGTATTTGGGTATGTTACGTAATTCTGCTACTGTAAAGGTTGACCAAAGTGTATTTCTATGGAAATAAAGAACATTTTTAATTTCTGCAAATTGGACTTTTAATTCTACAAACCCACAAAGTCACAATACAATTAGGTTAAGATAATTATGAGGGTGTATTAAAAAGTAACAGGATTTTTTTTCTGTTTAAACATGCACTCGTCAAAATTAAGCAATTGTGGTAAGAGAGGTCTGATCTTGACTGACACTGGGATTTGCATGCCACTGTACTTGCACTATTAAGTTTGTCTGAGGGAGCTGTTGTGTAAGCATGTGCTTCAGTGACCCCAACATGGATTTCAAGTTAGAACAACATTCAACCCTGCTCATCAAGCCATAGCAACACAAGAGGAAATCACTTAACTAGGTATCAAAATCATGTCCCATCCACTATATTCATTGTATCTAGCACCCTGTGATTTATCCTGTTTCCACAAGTGAAATAAACATCTTTGTGGGTGCCATTTTCATTCCATTACAGAACTAAATAATGTTATTTCGGGTACATTGAACAGAATGTCAAACAAGGGCTTCTCCAAGTGTTTTGAAAAGTGGCAAGAACATTTGAATTTGTGTGTAGTCTCAGAAAGAAAGTATTTTGAAAGTTTATAATTAAATTTGGATTAATAAAAGTAATGTCCCAAAAATATTTGTTTCCTGATGCTTTTTTTATATAACCTCGTATGCATGTAATGTGTATAAATATATTATCAATAGTAAGTTTTATAAATAAATTCAATTCATATAATTTTGAGTCGAACTAATACTCAATGCTCCACTTATTGCTAGTATTTTCCTAGAACACATTTCGTTAGGATCTTCCTAACATCATCAGCTGTTGTCGACTAATGGATGTTGGTTTGGTGAACTCCTTGGAGGAGATAGGTGCATCTCTGTCAGTATCTTGATGAACTTCAAGTTTGGGTTTTTTTCAAAGGTAGTGTCGAAATTAAACAATTTTCTTTCATATTTCTTTATGAAGATTTTTTCCCACATGGTTAATGCAGCTGGACTTTGGACACATTTTAATAAGTGGATTTCTCATTCTATATCATGATTTTCCTTCCAAAAATGGTACGCTACTGCTGATTTATCTATTTCTTTGTTCCTGATGTTCCTAAAATGCTCTTTAAGCCTAATATTCAAGTTCCTTTTAGTTTTTCCAACATAAAAGTTGTCATAGCCTTTGCAGTTTATCCTGTACATGCCTGATGTTTTGTTTGTGGGTATCTCCTTTGTATTATGTAATTTCAAAAGGTGTTGTACACTGATTCAGTTCACTTGAGCTCTCACTGACAGGCAAGCAAACAAATAAATTAAAGTTAGTGGCAAATGGTGAAATTTCTTCATCTCCTCATTATAAGGAATTTGATAGTAAGCACCATTAAAACAATTTTGCTTTCAAAACCAATGATAGTTGGGAATATGTGGAAGTGTACTGAATCTATTTGGATTTTACTATTAAGTACTTTATAATCCACCACCAATCTCAAATCGTTTTGCTCCTTTGGAACTAGAAAAACAGGACTCGAGTAATTAGAAAAAGAAAGGCATATAATATCTGGGTTAACATCTAAATTTGCAGTTTGGGTAGAGGCGACCTATATGGTGATAGACGAATTATACTCTAAGTGTGAATATGATATTCAATCAAATGGATATGGTCCAACACAGATGCAAGGCATCTGTACTTTCTTAATTAAATGATTCATAATCCGTTGCTGATCCAGAAGAATTGAATTATAAGAGAATACATTGAATGGATCAGGGGAAAACAAACACCTCATGCAACAGTTCAGAAGTGGATTACTGTGGAACATACGTTCTTTCATTGCACAAAATGGGGTCCACAGAGGAATAAGACTCAACAGAAATTAGGATTGTAAATAAGTGCAAATAATCTATAAGATACATACTGGAAAGTCAAGAAGCATGGACTATTGTAAAATCCCTAGCAAAATTAGTATTAATGGTTAAGATGAAAGAAATATACAGAGGAGTAGAAAATAGAAACTGTCATTTTTTAAATAATACTACCAGCACTTCCAAAATGGCAAGCGACGATGGCAGGGTGTTTTATTTTGTGAAAAACAAACTTGCCTGTAATCTTTTTAAAAACCTGTGTAAGATTTTTATCTGCCAGGGGAAAAAAAAAGCTGCTACTGGTATTGCGACTGTTAATTATAATAGTGTGGAAATTGTATTTACTGTAATCTGTTATACTATAGAATGGCTGTTAAAAATTACTTACTTTATTGCTTGCAGTAGATTTCTATTGTTTCCTGATCTTTTTTAATAACAAAGAATATTTCTCCTAACACAAAATAATCACACAATGGTACCTCATTGAGTTTCAAAACAAATTCTTTTCCATATCACCTGAATTTCATCATTCCATGATTATAACTTTCAAACAAAACAAATAATAACCTAATACTACACATTCAAATCTAGGTGTTTTTTTTGCTGTTGTAATTTACATCCTCCAACGTTAAATCATATCGGACAATGAATGAAATGGGTGAAATGATTCTCAAATGACTGTGGAGTCCTTGGAGTTTAGAGTTACCAACATTCATCATCTGTCAGGATTAGGGAAACTCTTGGAAAAAACCTTATCCAGGTAACTCACCCTAACCGATATTCGAACTTGGGACCTCTTGAACGTGAGGCAGACATGCTACCATCCATGCTAACAAGATGGTCTTCTGGGATTGAATGTGTAATATAAACATGGTTGAATGTAAATCATAATATTAACATCTGAATCATTTCTTGCATATTTTAGGATTTCAAATAAATTAATAATAAATGAATAATACATAATATTCATTTTGATCAAAATGAAACAAAAAGATAGGTCAGTAGTAGCATTTCATTTTTGGAAGGAAAATCATGACATTGATCCAAATCCAAAATTACTAAAAGGAGTGATAAACCAAAATAAACTGATAACATAAGAGAACATATTCATATGGAAAAAAATAAGGACCTAGTAATGAACTTTGAAATTCCACCAGTAGATAATTTGACAAAGAAGTTCATAGTTTTGCCGCCAGAGAGAAGAAAGCACACGACAATAGATGCTATTTGGAGAGAGGTTGAGGTTGGAAGCGATGGCTTCCTAAGCTAGACCCCCGATAATATAAAAGTGTAAGTAACAAAGTGCCAATAAACCGACTAAAAATAGTTTTTTTCAATTAATTTTTACGTCATTGTTACTGAATTCCTCCAATCATGCATACCCAAGGAATGTTTTTTATCAGACTACAGCTGCAAAACAACAAAGCATAGCAATAGGATGTGTAAAGATAAAATCCAATGACCTACAATACCTATAGCTGTGCTTAATGTAATACCAAATAAATACCTCCTGCATCATCCACTTTTAGTCTCAATCCTGCTGTATTTATTCTTCATATTTTGCCTGCCTAATGTTGTGCAGGCTTGGTTGTTTTGGCAGCAATATTACCTATTGCTCTTCTTACATTTTAAATTTCACTTCCACACACATAATAAGTAGAGAGAAATTATTGTATTCCACCTGAAAAAAGATTTCACCAGAAGTACCTGTTTTGAGTCCTTGAATTAAAAAAATAAAGTGGAAGAAAATGTGCATGTGCATGGAGCTTAACTCAAATATAACTCCTTAATATTAGATAAATGCAAAACTTTACATTTAAGATCAGTTTTTCAGAGCTGCAACATAAAGACTTTCAAGAAAATTTCTCCACTCTTAACTACTCTTTCTGTGAAAAATGTTCATAAGTTTTATTTGCTCAAAAATAACTGAGTGATTTTGATTAAACTGCACCATATATTTAAGATATTTACATGGCAAATAAAGAATACATTTTTATTTGCACACACTTGTTAAGGAATGTGAATAAATTTATTATAACAAGTTAACCTTAACAAGTAGGCAAAAGCTTGCTCAAAAAATAAAACTCATTTGTGGCATCAGCTATATTCAAAATATTTGTTACTATTCGCTTTATTTTTTTCAGTACTTTTTATTACTTCATCAAGTGTCACCAACATACAGTTTTCTTTAGCAATATCACAACTATCAGTTTTTTTTATTAGGGGTTCCTCCATTACGTTATTTTGGTTGATGAATAAAATGAGTAAAGTTATGCTCAAATGAGCCCAGGTTCCATAGAGCTTAGAGATACCTGACATTCAACTTTCAGGATAAGGGAAAACTTTGGAAAAAAAAAATTATCCAGATAACCCACCCTGATCAAGATTAGAACTCACAAGGGAACTATCACTATTTTCACACCTGTATGTGCTTGAGAGTCTGATGGCATCATCTCTGCTTTGGAGGGGTCTGTGTGCCAAAAATCGGGTGCACGAGTCCAGAATACGTAGGAACATATAGGCATAATAACACAGCATTGTATGGGAGGGATTGCTTATCCCTACCAGGTAGCGGTCTACACATAGCATACATAAGGAGCACCATTTCACACATTCAGAACACAACTGACGAGGGACGTCCAGCAGCTACTTGCAAACAGTTACATGTGACACCTTTGAGTTTTGGTTCAGTTTTGGTTGTTGCAGTTCTACTTTGCAGCAGATTTTTGGTGCACATGGTTTGTATACATTATAACATCAAATTTTCTGGTTCATAGCGGTGAGTACAGTGATAGTTCCCTTGTCAGGACCTCTTGAACATAAGGCATACATGCTACCACCTACGCTACAGAGAGAGGTGGGCTACCACCATCTGTCATAATTATATGCTTAAGGACATATGCTAACTACTTGCAGATACTGAAGTTACTAATTGACTTTGACTGTTTCTCTCTTGTATCTAGAACAAAAAGTGTAATAAAATTGTTTCTACAAATGCTTATCTCAACATGAAGTACATTGCAAATTAAGTTTGAAAGAATAGGTTGTAGAACTTAATGATAATGGGTAGAGAAAGTCATCAGAATGTAACACATCAGATTTTTAAGTTTTGCAGCTATTAAAATATAACAAATGAAGTTTTGTTTCATAGCCCATAAGATAAAATATCTAGGTTAAAGAAATCATATGTTATGTTTCTTTGAGCACACTTTAATTGCCTAAATAAAATAAATAGGTACACTCACTAAGCATACATATTAAAAAAGCAATAATTTTGTGATAGATATTAATTATGCTGTCTGTCTTCCTGATAGTTCCCATAAGTCCTGATTAAGTAATTTATTTTCTGTCACATTACACAAATTTTTCCTTTTTGTCCAACACTTTACCACTTTTGTTTGAATGACTGAGCTAAGTTCCAGCATCTTCAGCTGCCTTTTCTAACGTTATTCTAGGCTCCATTGTTGTCTCTTCATTCATTGATTGTAGCACCATTTCCCAGGCCTCTTTGCTGGGTGTGGATTTTGGTAACAGCTGCAACAATTACAATACTTTTAAATTTTTATGATAGTAGAGATTTACATGCAACTTTCCAAAATTATACTAAATAAAAGTTATATCTAAAGGGTACATTAGAAATAGAAGTGCCATATTTCATATTCTGAGATAATTAAATTGGAATGTTTGAACCTTTAATAGTGCAATTATGTGTATAAGAAATAAGTAATATTGTTTGTGTGAAGTTTTGGCCACTATATTGATATCCATAGTACCTGTGTATTTATGAAAATGTCACTACTATTTTTAATAAAAGTATACAGAATAAATAGCGTACACATCTTCCAAAAGTGATGGGGAACATAAGTGGAATGATAACCTCAGAAATAGGAGGTTATGTTATGTTATGTTTAGAGCATCATAAATACTTTATTACTGTTAATACTTTGAATCACAATGGGAAAGTATTTAATAAAGAGTTTATTTAGGCTCACCAAATGAATTGATGCATTTTATATTAAATGTTTTCCTTTGATCATTAGGATATTGCTTTAAATATAACAAATTAATATGTTACTGTCTACCCACTGTGCAGAAGAAAGTACAAATAAGTGGAACTAGTTGATGTATTTATTATGAAGACATTATGTATGATAAAGAAATATATGAGGTAGCACTGGATAGAGAAAGTCAAAATTTAAATGAATGCTATTGTGCATTTGTCTGGGTAGTTTAGTTGCAAAAACAAAATGTTTAGTAATTGGAAGCAATTTGTAGTTAGCAAAATCAAATTCAATTATCACACAATGGCATTTTTCTACACATTTGGTAAAAATCCATTAGTACAAAACAACATCTATCATTATTATTTTCGTTTGAAGATACTAATTCTGCAATTAAAAACAGAAACACAGGATTGTGTATTAGCTGCAAATGTTGACAGAATCTAAGAGGTTTCATACATAACCTGCAGAAGTCCTGATCGAGTCAATCAAGAGCTCCAGCTTCCCCAAAAAGTTATCTGAACATTGTTCCTAAATGGCTGTCCATGAAACCATAATGAATGCAGTTGGTGTAAGCACTGAAACCAAATGATAAGGTCATATGACACCAGTTCTAGGTGGAAAAGGAAGTAGATCTGGAGAATGTTTGATGATCACTTTATTGGACACTTAATTCGGTCTACCTATATTTCGTTTAATTGGGAAGGTTAATTGCCATATGTGCAAGATGCAGAGAACTATCATTGA
Organism: Mantis religiosa; assembly: GCA_030765055.1. Lineage (NCBI taxonomy): Eukaryota > Metazoa > Arthropoda > Insecta > Mantodea > Mantidae > Mantis > Mantis religiosa. The sequence continues at coordinate 104,431,540 of CM060951.1, read as the reverse complement.
GCAAGTACAGGATTCAGAGAAAATCTATGCTCAGTGAACAGGCTAAAACTGGGTTGTCCTTTCTGACTATCTTTCAATTAAGGAGAACCCTGATGACTACATGTTCCAATAAAAAAAGTACCACCGTAATTAATATAATGAAAACATTTGAATTAATATCTGCTTCACTGCTGGATTGGCTGTGCTAATGACTTAACATTTCACAGTTGGTCACTCAGGTCACCTTATCCCATGGAGTATAACAAGCAGTTGAACTTCACCTGCAATATGCTCTGTAACATGCAGTTTTCACATTATATGTTTGTAAAAAATTTTGTTTTCTGTTTAAGTTATATACTCCAATGTTAAGTTATATCAGACAATGAATGAAATGCGTGAAATGATGCTCAAATGAGCCCAGGGTCCATAGAGCTTAGAGTTACCCAATATTTATCTTTCAGGATAAGAGAAAACCATGAAAAAAATACCATATCCACTTTGACCAAGATTCAAACTTGAGACCTCTTGAATGTCAGCAGATACAATATCACCTACGTCACAGAGGCAGGCTCAGTAAACGTAGACTTTTTCTTACTTTTTATATGAGATCATTACATAATCTCACAAGAAATAAAAGAATAGTGATTAGGTTCTTCAAAAGCTGTTTTACCCAAAATAATAGACAAATGCATTTTTCCATGTGAAGGACTTTTGGGGGAGGGAAAACCTCATTAGATTTAATACCAAATATTTTATTTTTGAGTTATTCTGCTCAAAGAAAGAGAGAGAGAGAGAGAGAGAGAGAGAGAGAGAGAGAGAGAGAGAGAGAGAGAGAGAGAGAGAGAGAGAGAGAGAGAGAGAGAGAGAGAGAGAGAGAGAGAGAGAGAGAGAGAGAGATAGATTTCATCTTTTGTTTTGAATTTAGCATTTTTAAAATTGAGTGTCCATTAGTAGGTGCCAAGATGATATTTTGTTCCTTGAAGATCTTTTTAAATGTTTTTAGGTGATATGTGAATGAACTGAATATGCTGTTACTTTCTTTTTCTTTTGTAAATGTGGTTGCTTCCTTAATGATTTTCATTAGTTTAGCTTTTCTAATTTTCTTAAACACCAGACTTTGTTGTATCCATTTTCTTCTGCTATGTGTAGTATGGCTTTTTGTTCTTGGAAGAATTCTTCTTTATCCATGGGTACGTTGACTAGTCTGTGTGTAAGGCTGTTTATTAATGCATGCTTATGTATAATTGGTTTATAACTATTATTTTTATGTAATTTTCTGAATGTTCTGGTTTCCTGAAAATTCCAAATTTTATTTTAGTGTTATTCCTGATGATATTTAGACCCAAAAAAGAGAGTTGTCCACTGATTTCCTTTTCTATTGTGAATGTGATAGTCCTTTCTTGCAGATTGAGTAATTTTAATGCATCATCTAAATGTTTATTCGGCACTATTGCAAAGATGTCAACATATCTATACCAAACTTTGAAGATCCATGGGAAGGCCTTTTTAATTTGTGTTTCAAATTCACTCATAAATAAGTTTGCCAAAAAAGGTGAAAGTGGGTTGCCCATTAATAACCCTGATTTCTGCTTGTAGTGTTTTCCATTAAAGCTGAAGAAGTTATGTTCAATGCATATTTTTGTTAGGGAAATGTATTCTTCTACTTCTGTTACTTCCATTTATATTGTAGTTAGCCATATTTTTTTTTAAAATAAAGTCTGTAATTTTTCTGTTGGTATGCTTGAAAATAAGATGTGACATCAAATGAAACCAGTCTGTGACTTTTGTCCAAATTTATATCTTTGATTTTTTCTACCAGATCTAAAGAGCTTTTAAATTTGCACTTCAAATTTTGGAAAACTATTGAATTTATTTAGTAACCATTTGGCCAAATTATATGTGGGGGCATTTATAGGTCTCATGCCTTTCTCTGTTTGTGAAAAGTAAGTGACGAGTGTCAATAAACCGAGTACAAATAGTTTTTGCGATTAATTTTGATGTCACTGTTACTAAATTCCTGCAAACACACACAAAACTTTGTTGCTAGGTTCCCTAACTCGAAACTACCATACCTATGATTTTGATTAAATGTCATATGCTTAAAATACTTTCACAACTGAAATGTATATCTTGAAATTTCTGGGAATAACCTCTGAAGTCATCTTCATTCTGGATGATTTTTCATTGGTAAGCTATGGAGATACACAGAATCTTCTATACAAGGAAAAGCATACACTTTATATGACATACATCTCTCTCTCTCTCCTGATCATGCAAAAAGAATGGAATTTCAAAGCTATCACACACATAGGGACTCGCCCTTAAAAGATTTGAAAATCTCTTAAGTATTTCCTATTTCTGTTGTACCAACAAGGAAATATTACAATAATACCATTCCTGCAAATGTTTTTCTTGATGATGATGTGTATATAAGGGCGCTCAACTATGCGGTCATCAGCACCCTTTAAAAAACTAAATCATGGCAATAGCCAGAGATAAACTGAACTATAAATTAGAAAAAATCAAAATAAATTGGCAAATAAACATACAAAATTAAAAAAAAACAATGAAAAACTGTAAATAACAATTGATAAAAGACACAAAGGCATAAAAAACTATTTCTTTATTAAATGTTATAACAGTGTGAAAACAATTTTAAAACTACCTGCCCAACGGTGGTTGAATCAATTTGTTCCTTTTTTTTTGGGGGGGGGGGGGGGGTTGGACTAGCATTTTCAATAAGTTTATCCTGACTTTCTTTTTCACTGTGATTCTGGCAGTGAGGGCAGAATCTACCTGTTCCATATCCTCTATGGATGGAGAACTGCTTTCCTACTGATAATTTCGGTTCGAGAGCCTCAAACTAATCGGAAACTGCAATCAACGAAGATGATAGTCACCGATCTGAGTCTCCTCCAGGTGATTCCTTAAAAGATGTTCTGGGAGGAGATGGTCACGGACTTCTACGCTGGCTAGCTTACTGGTCTTAATATTTTCCCTAAGGAAGTCAGTCCTTTCATATGAGGTCTTGAATTTCTTTGGTGATGCATTACATATTGAAGGTTCACATGTCGTTTTTGAAGTAGCTTTCGGTGTTGAGCTGGCTGAAACATTCTTCTTAGGACTGGATTTGTAGGCATGCTCATTGTTTCTTTGGCTGCAATCCTGGTGTGATTGTTCTTTCCACAATTACTGCACCATTTAAGTCACTAGTTTGCATTGCAATTTCATGTCTAGGTGCCGACTTAACTGCAACTGCAATATGAGTAACGGTCCTATGGACAGAAGGCTGACAACTACGCAACAGCTTCTGGGTGTCCAAGAAGGACACCTCTTACCAGATCTCCTGGATCGCCTTTTCCTCCATAAATAGGGAACATTCTCTGGAGTTAGATGAATGATTACACATGTTGCAGATGAAGTACATGCAGATCAATCAAAGGTAAGAAACAGGGTATGAGTGGGCACCAGTTCACCTCTTTCTTTGTGGTGGACTTGATATACATTGGTCACACTTTGTTCTACCAAGTTTTCCTGAAACTCCTCATTGGATATTCTGTGGTCAATTGGACAATGGTGTTTACAAAACTATGCAAAGAGTTCAGAGTCCTATGCAATTCAACATGCACCAAATAATTTGCAAGCATATTGGCTTTCAAAATGTTTGCAGCCTGCATCAGCAGCCTGTGAAACTGCTTCAACCAGGAGCGTGCCATTGTGAGATCAAATGCATGATTTTACAAGACCAGCAATATTATCTAAACCCTTCTGAATAATAAACGGGTTCATGGTAGTAAATTTTCGGCCTTCCTCATTTTCATTTCTAATAACAACCAAATAGCGAGGACCACAAGGCTCAGCTATTTCCTTCCCACATTTATTAACATTTTTATTTATTGTTTTCATCAGTTCCCATAGCGACAATGTCCTCCACCATTGCAAACATCTCTGATGGCGTGCTCACATCCTGGGTGCCATCTCGGCTTAGGTGAGAGTCCTGTCCTGGAACTTGCTCACCTCAGGGTCTCACCTATCAGTGTACGGACAGAGGGATTCAATCGCCTTCAGGAGTGAAAGCTCATGTAATGGCCCCTCCCTGGGACTGACCTTTATCAGCGGATATGAACACAGTTGTACATGATAACCAGGGACTTGGAGTTACACATTACCCAGTCAGGTCTGCATTCCTCCATGCTAGGTATTCATCAGACTTTTGTTCAGGAAGGTTAGGGTCAAACACGGATGTGGACCAAAGTTTTTGGGCATTTGGCAATAGCTCTCTCACCACTCAGAAGCACTCAATCAAGAGATTTGGCTCAGGACCCCGAAAATACCAAACCCGTAGCTACTGAAGTAGGTCCCTGGGGGAGGTTTTTCTTGATTAACATGAAGTAGATGAAATAAAAAGCTTCTGTAAGCACTGTTTGTGAAGTATGAGTAGATAAAGTCATCTGAAAATACCTTACCAGTCGTAAGTTTTAGATCACCTGTGAAAAGCTAAATACTTTATTTCAATGTACAACAACACATTCATAAAAACTAAAAAGACAATTAAATTAATATTGTCTTCCTCTAGTATTAACTACAATACAATATGATTTAGATTTTATGCTCTTCAAATTATCCACCCTTGGCACACAGAACCACTTCACAAACTCTTTGTATCCTGAAGATAAGATTGTGTAATGTTACAATTACTTTCTTGGAAGTGTTGAAAACAGTGTTGTTATGATAAATTAACTTTAAAGAGAGTCGATTAAAGACACTAGACAACACTTACTTTTAAATTTTTCCGGAACTAGTTTCAGAGGCTTTGCCTCTATCATCGGCCGGCTCTCGACTGGTTCTCATTGGTGTAGCTGACGATACCTTGTCACAGGTTTCCTCTGGTGGCGGCTCAAGGAACTTGCTGAACAAATCCTTCTGGGGGATGTCGAAATTGAATACTTTGTTCCTATTTTTTGAAATGAAGATTTGTTCCCATGTGGATAGTTCTTGTTTTCCTGATGTATGTTTCAGTAGTTTTGGTTCTGGATTTATGTTGTGGTTTTTTTCCCAAAAATGTGTGGCAACTGCTGATTTTTCTAATTGTTTATATTTTATGTTTCTAAAGTGTTCCTTTGCTCTTATTTCTAAATTTCTTTTTGTTTTTCCAATATAAATTTGACTACAGTCATTGCATTCAATTTGATATATACCAGATTTTTTGTTTGATGGAATGGCATCTTTGATGTTTGAGCAAATTAGGTTTTTTAAGGAGAAATGGTTGACTGGTGCTAGTTGAATATTTTGTTTTTTGAAGACTTTTTTGAATTTATCATAGGCCCATGGATGGTAAGTGAATTTTTTGAAAATCATATTAGTTTCTGTAGATGAGAGAGTTGTGGTTTCCTTTAGTAGCTTCCCAAATCATTAGTGGACAAAAAAGTGAGCTTAGCAAAAAAGAAGAAGCTACTAAAGGAAACCACAACTCTCTCATCTACAGAAACTAATATGATTTTCAAAAAATTCACTTACCATCCATGGGCCTATGATAAATTCAAAAAAGTCTTCAAAAAACAAAATATTCAACTAGCACCAGTCAACCATTTCTCCTTAAAAAACCTAATTTGCTCAAACATCAAAGATGCCATTCCATCAAACAAAAAATCTGGTATATATCAAATTGAATGCAATGACTGTAGTCAAATTTATATTGGAAAAACAAAAAGAAATTTAGAAATAAGAGCAAAGGAACACTTTAGAAACATAAAATATAAACAATTAGAAAAATCAGCAGTTGCCACACATTTTTGGGAAAAAAACCACAACATAAATCCAGAACCAAAACTACTGAAACATACATCAGGAAAACAAGAACTATCCACATGGGAACAAATCTTCATTTCAAAAAATAGGAACAAAGTATTCAATTTCGACATCCCCCAGAAGGATTTGTTCAGCAAGTTCCTTGAGCCGCCACCAGAGGAGACCTGTGACAAGGTATCGTCAGCTACACCAATGAGAACCAGTCGAGAGCCGGCCGATGATAGAGGCAAAGCCTCTGAAACTAGTTCCGGAAAAATTTAAAAGTGTTGTCTAGTGTCTTTAATCGACTCTCTTTAAAGTTAATTTGTGTAATGTTTTTGCAGATATTCCACTCCAACACATCTGTAAATTATTCCACAGATCTTCAACATTAGAGGACCCCAGATTTCTCATTTCCCTGTAAACTTTGTCCCATAAGAGTGCAATGGGATTTAAATCAGGTGATTGACTTGGCCAAATCTTATTTTCCAGTTCTCCACATTGCTCTTTTCTATTGATATACCCTCTGCACAACTTAGAAGCATGTTTCAATCATTGTCCTACTGCAAATAAATCCACGACCAATAAGTCTCTTGCCAGGTGGAATGGCATGTTTGATCAGTATCCTGTGATATCCTAGCTTCTTTAATGTTTCATTAATTCTCACTAAATCACCAATTTTATCACCTGCAAAACATCCCCACACCATAAACAACCCTCCACCATACTTCACTATTGGCATTACACATTGACTCGTCATACATTCTCCAAGAAGTCGACATTATGTATATTCAATTTAAGATGTTATCTCTCAGAAAGGAAAGTTATCAGAAAATGGGTCAAGTTTTCTAATACTTTGAAAAAGAGAAATGTGTGCGTAAATCCAAGCAGGATGCCATAAGCAGTAGCATATGTGGCCCACATTCAGGAAGCCGTGGGTTTGATTCTTGGGGGGTTTTGTTCAGGGGTTTCCCTGGGTCACTAGGCAAATGCTGTGAAGGATAATTACATCCCCTGAATTTCCTGTCCCTCTATTTTACTTCATTTCTCATTTCATTTCATCTTTCATCCTGGTTGGCTATTTCAGAGTTGTAAGTATCGGCAGGAGTTTCAGGATGCATGGCAATCTTAGTTATCCAGATCAAGTGAGGTCTCCGAGTCCCAGCACCACCCAGGAGATGTGTGAGCCCACAAGTGGGGAGTGGTGCCAGTTGTACAAGTTGCCACCAGTGACTTTCAGTCTGTAGCTGTCAGTGACCCTGTCCTGCTGTCATTTCAGGTTGTGTCACTCTTAGTATCTTCACCTCCCATCTCCCTCCTGAGGCACAGCCACAAAAGATTTCAAAGATCTAGGAGATCAAATGCATAAACAGAAGCAATTTTTTATGCAATTAATAAGTGGATTGAGGCAGGCAACAGGAGTGTATAAACAGGGTTTCTAGGCTACTCAAACTGTTATTTATTTATGCAGGGATGTTTCTAAATTTGTAGAAAAAAACTGAGGTGATATGAAAAAATTTGCATTCTGTTTATAAGTACAGTGATATACATATTGTTGTTAAGTTGGAGAGCATAAGGTGATTTATTAACGGTAGTGAAAATGGTAAAAATGTTTTCTCACACAGCATCTAGCCCTTATTTTCATTTTCAAAATTTAACAACCCTATTGGAACTATGAATGTGTTCTTAATGAAAATTAATAAAAATCAACAATAAAAAAAACCTTAATGTATATGAGATAGTTGTTTCTATCAAACACAGAAGTTAATGGGAGCTATACAGAAAGAATAAAACAATTAAAAAAGGGTTAGAATTTCTTTTTCTCTAAAAATAGTCTGTACAAATGTGAGTTCAGAAAAACATAGCATTGTTTCTTTTGCCTATTTTAATGTGATAACAGATTATATTGGATGATTGATGTACATTAAAATAAAATGTACATTAAAATAAAACATTGCATTAGTGGAGGTGACTGTTAACTCAAGATTTGCCTTTAAGGAATAAAGGAAAATTCCAGTCATTATATTCCAATCAGGATTCAAACCGTGGATAATGAGAGACACTTTCAGCACAATGTGGAGAAGGGCACATGAATACCTTTTCAACCCGGCTTTGTTTTGTGGACATTTATTTAAACATTTTCAATGTTCCTTTATACTTATAGCATTCACAATGTGCAAATGGATGTGGTAAAAATCTCTGATAAACTGGAAGAGCACTCTGAACACAAATGATAAATTTATGAAAGAAATTAATATTCAACCAGATTGTAGCACAGTTTAACAGTTACTGAAATAAATGGTACTAAACTTATTAAATCAAAGCATGGTTTTGTTGTTTACTTATTTATTTAGCTGCTTATAGACTTATACAAGTTTCAAGCATCGTCAAGAAGCATAAAATATTTACATTTCATTTATTCTATATAGGCACTTCAGTATTAGGTACATTTTTAGTCTTCTATGAAATACATTGCCTCTTAGAGCTTTAATATCACTTGGCAACTTATATAGATTATTCAACACCAACTCCAATACTCAGACCATAATACAGATTCCAAGATGGCGCCCGTCGAAGCCCAGCGACTCTGGTTACGCAGAATAGGAAACTATACACAATGGACATAATATAATCCATATTAACGGAGCAGCGAGGTAACTCCTAAGCATTTATCACTTTATACTTTCAACTAAAACGTGTAATAACATAAATAAAGAGCATCATGACAAATTCTAAGAGCTTATAACATTATATAGTAGCACGACCAGTACTATGCATTTTCCACCTTATACTTCCAATCAAAATTTAATTTATAAGGCATGACAACTCATAAGCATTAAACACAGCAAACTTTATCTTATTGGACTGTATCATCCTATAGTCTGTAGCAAGTACTAAAGTTTTTTACATTGTTTACATGGTAACCTTTTCTGGCAAGGACATACTGCTTATACTATAATATTTAAGAGAACTCACCAGATTGTCCAGTTTACTCCAATTGTCACGTTTGAAGGTGTCAAGTTCCCTCACACTGCAAGATCCATTTAAAATTTTCCGCTGGTAGGCTCATAATATTCCTTCTAGGTTATGAAATACTTTGAAACTTATTAAGTGAAGGAGCATCAGTGAAGCTGGGATCTTGAAAGTTATTGAAAAGAACGTAACTAATCGTCTTTAATAATGCCTATCAATGGGTTAAAATCTCCTCACCACTTCGGTTTTTAAGGACTCAAAACTGTCAATAACATCTTGTGCACACCAAATATTAAAATTATCTTCACTCTGTAAAATGTCTTGATTGCATTCTTCAGGATTTCGTCTTTTCTGGTTGAGCTTTAATGTGTGATAGGATGGCTGATTCTTAAAAATCGTGGGGTAGGCATCATCTATTAATTTTTGTACTTTTCGAAGGGCACGAATTGGTTCACCATCATTTACGGGAAATATGTCTTCCTTAACCTCAAAGCACTGTTCAAAATGATGAATACAAACTACAGTTTTGTCATTTACCTTAAAATCTTTACGATGTATGATCCTGATCCACTTATCCCATTACGATTTTTCCTTCGCAAATTTAAATGTCGTGTGAGGTGCACTACCATAATTAGATTGCAGCTGGGAACACAACAACAACGCATTTCGACAATACTTTACAGTATATATTTAGGTAAACGTTATCACTTTATGTTAAATACTTAACTATAAACTAACTCGTTAGTCACTAATTGCCACTGTAATATGAATTACATTAATTCTTCAAACACACAATCAAAGTAAACAAACACACACTTTACTCTGTAGATATAACCACAACATAACAAGCTGGGCCACGAGCGCCGCCATTTTACCTACAATCGATTCTCGTATTATGGTCTGAGTATTGGAGTTGGTGTTGGATTATTCTACCCATAATAAGGAGATCCTTTTCAGTTGCTCGTTTACTAATATTATCTCTATAGTAATTATTTAACGATCTGGTATTATACATATGGCTATCTTTAATATGTACAGAGTGTGATTTACTAACTGCAAACAGAATTACACATATAAAGTATGGATAGAGTCAACATGAAAAATTCAATGCCATGGCCGGGATTTGAACCACGGTTTCCGTCCAGTCGCTCTTAACCTTTGAGCTATCATGGCCAACGTGCCATCCTGACATTAAATTCTCCAGTTGACTCGTATATTTCCCCGGTAGACCACTAGGGGCTCTTGCATCCGAGATATACCAGGAGATCCGTGGTTCAAATTCCGGCCATGGCATTTAATTTTTCATGTTGACTCTATCTATCAAATATCTTAGCCTATATACGACTAGTGTGGAGAAATGATTAACTTCCATCAATTAACTAAAACTTATAAAGTATGTTATACTATTATTATATTAAAATATATTTATATATATGACAGTTAATATATTAGCTTCTACAAAGCTTTGTGTACAGGATTGTACTGGGGCAGAAGAACTGCAGTAAGAGTTGAAATGTAATTTGTATTGTACCTTTTTAAATGTTCTTTCCATCACTCTTCCAATGCACTTACATCGCCTTTCACCACTAGATGATGCTACATTTTCAGATGGAATGAGAGGTTTAGAAAACTCTTCCTCTGGATTTTCTTCAACCTGCAATGGAAAATACATTGTGAGTATGAAACTGTTTGAAGCTAAATAAAAATTAACTGAAAATTGAGCAAATGAAGTAGCATTAGCTGCTTCAATTATTTATGTAACAAAATTTAACAACAACAAAGTAGTGGAGTCTCATAAAAGACGAATTAGCACAGTGTATTTTGAAAAAGGAATTTACTTTCAGCATACAATTACTTGGGAAATCCATGATATCAAAATGTAACAAGTACTAAAATAATCTACAGGGCATGTAGTAACTTTTTTTTCAGCTGAAATATTAGTCCCATCAGAGTTTTAGTACATATTAGGACATAGGCAATCTGGTTCTTACTTATGCTGCTGATGGACAAAACACTGAGTGTTACTGAATAGGAGGAGCACCATATTGACATTGATCTAGCATTTGACCAAAAGAGTACCACAGCATCTAATATACTCACCAAGAACTTATATGCAAACTGAAGTTGTTATAAATAATTTGTAGTTTTTTTCTACACTATATTACTTACCTTTTAATTTTTGAGGGGCTAGTTTCGGGAGGAATTGCTTCTATTTTGATTTCTCAAAGGTCTGTCGGGCATGGGTTGTAGTTGCCTGTAGTTTTATCTCTGGTGATGGAACAATGAACTTGTTTACTGAATTGTTGACTGCTGAGATTTCAGAATTTATTAATCTGTCTTTGTATTTCCATATTAAAATGTTCTCCATGCTCTGAGTCTGTTATGGCTTATCATATGCCTTTTAATCATTTTGGATTTGGGTCAAGGTTATAGTTTTCATTCCAAAAGTGAAATACTACTGCTGCTCATTGTTATGTTTCAATTTGATATTTATAAAATGTTCTTTGGCTATAGTTTTTAGGTTTTTTTGATTTGCCCTATGTAAAACTTTTTACAAACCTTACAGTTTATTTGGTATATTCCAGATTTATTGATTGGTGGAATTTCATCTTTTGTTTCTTATTTTAACAATTTTATTAATAAGTATTGTTTCTTAATGAGTATGGACTATGATACAATGAAGCACAAAATTAATATCATTTTGATATTATATATAATATATAGTACTCCAAACTCCATATATTGCTAGTGTTTACCTAGAATGCATTTAGTTAGGACGCTATTGAGGTGTCTCTGTTGTTGTCAAAGGTGGTGTCAAAATTGAAGCAATTTGATGCTAACCTGAACTTCAAGCTCATGAGGACATCAACAAAGATGCTCCAATTGCAACCAAGGAATTCACGCAATTGAAATTCAACAGTCAACATTGCCTGAGGATGTTAGGAAGGTCCTGATGAAAGTATTCTTTTTTGAATTTATTAAATGTTTTTGGGTGGTAGGTGCACTGAACTGAATTGCTTCCTTTTTCCTTGGTGGATGTGCTTACTTCCTTAATGTTTTTTTTTTTAGCTTAGCTGTTTTAATCTTCTTGAATACTAGACTTTTACTGTCTCAGTTTTCTTCTGTCATGAGAACTGATGAATATATGATACCATTGAAAATTTCTTTGATGTCTGTTAATGTTATGTATTCAATGTGTTCAACATTATTATTCTTAAATTTAGGAATAAGGAAGTACACAATAATAAGTTAAAATATTGTGGTTACGTGAAAATGAAGCTAGTTACAGGAAGCAATAAATATTATACAAATATAACTATTTGTAACAAAAAACTTCACTTATCTTAAGAAAAATAATGTAGATTTTTCTTATTAGTTGAATTAGTTGAAGTTGAAATTGATTTCAGAAACCCTTGTTTGCGTCATCAGTCAGAGAAAACACATTCGTCATTAAGGAAGTTACTGTTCTTATGTTTTTTCAGTATTACCAAAATCTGAAAACGAAACAAACTTAAGAACAGAATCAACCGCTAGTATTTCAAAATTTATTACGTGATGTTTATTTTTTAAAATAAATATCTTTTCCCAAACCATTAAATCTATCAGGACATTTAATTGTTTAATTAATTTAACTTCAGAATTTATATTATGGTTAAATGACCAAAAAAAAAAAAAAAATGATTCTTTAAAATTACTAAATTTACAAGATAAAGCTATAAAATTCACATTAGAAACTGAAATTGATGGTTTTCTTCCTTTTTTGGATTTGAAGATAATAAATAATAATAAATTGGATTTTGGTATTTATAGGAAGTCTACTCATATCGATAATTACATAAAAATAAAAGTTTTAACACTTTTCCACATAAATTTGCTGTTTTTAATAGTTTGATTTATAGGTTAATAAATATACCCCTGAATAAAGAGGAATTTAATAAAGAATATAAACATATTATTAATACAGCTTTAATTAATGGTTTTAATAAACACTTAATACATAAAAAAGATTGAAAAATTTAAATATCAAAAAACTGTTAGTAATATTTCTACCCTTAAAAAAAATAAAACACGATTATAATTTTAAAAAATTTACCATCCTTGGTTTAATAAACGATTTCAAAATTTTTTTAAAGAGTTTGGCATAACTTTGGTTCCTCAAAACAAATATAGTATTAAAAATTTACTACATTTCTCTAAAAAAGATGAAATTCTTAATATTAAAAAATGCGGTATTTATCAATTTAATTGTTTCGATTGTGATCAGGTTTACATTGGTAAGATGAAACGTAATTTGGAAACCAGAACGAAAGAACATTTTTGTAACATTAAGTATAAAGAAACCGATAAATCAGCCGTAGCAAATCATTTTTGGTCATTTAACCGTGATATAAATCCTGACGTTAAATTATTAAAACAATTAGATGTCCCAATAGATTTAATGGTTTGGGAAAAGATATTTATTTTCAAAAATAAACATCGCGTAATGAATTTTGAAATACCAGCAGTTGATCTGTCCTTAAGTTTGTTTTGTTTTCAGATTTTGGTAATACTGAAAAAACATAATAACATATTAACTTCCTTAACAACAAATGTGTTTTCTCTGACTGACGACGTGAAGAAGGGTTTGTGAAATTGATTTCAGCTTCAACTAATTCAACTATTAAGAAAAATCTACATCACTTCAACCTCTGAAGAATAAAATAAGTTTATTAATTTGTTGCTAACTTGTTTTCTCTATTCTCAGGAATCATTGATTTAGTTTTTAGGACATGTTTTTGACATATTTTTAGGTTTTTAAGGACATATTTGCATGTATATTTGATAGATTTTTAGGGCATGAACTTCCAGACCTTACTGATAACCCTCTTTGCTGCCTCCTCATGATATGTTATAATCCGTGAAGAAGCCGTGGCGTCGTCACTTTTGTGTGGGATGCCAAATTTCATGCAACATTTTGTGTTGGCAGTGGCCTCTCTAAAATAATAAAAAATTTTTAGGGTTAAGGCTTAATCCCGATTATACCATCACAGAACAAGGTGCAAGTGCCTTCCTTCCTTTTGTTGAAATTATGCCATATATTTCTTCTCAGAATTCATGCAAGTTATTTCCAGGAAGCCGACATAGTAGGAGCATATCATATGATTTTTAGGAAGAGTGACTTTCCAGGCCTTTATTCCTTTAACAAGTGGAGTCAAATCTAACTGACATTGCTGACTAGGCTCCCATCAGGTGCTTTGTAGTTCAAGTCACAATATTTAAATTCTCCGATTTTTGACATAAAGGAGGCGACAAAAGATTTGCATAGCTCTTTGTATTTTAAACTGTCATTTAAACATTTTAAACAACCGTCACATGTATAAAATAATGTGTAGCCTATGTTTACACCAAAGGAGTTGTAAACAATGTAAGCTGTTTTTGTTAATTGATGGAAATTAATCAGTTCTTCATACTAGCCATATATAGGCTAAGGTTTTTGATAGAGTCAACATGTAAACTATGTTATCTATGTAAAACTATTTTATTTAGTTTGGAGTTGATTGTAGTAGATGAGTAGTGTATCAGTTGGTGACACTGCATTGATGATAAGAAATCAAAAATGTATTTTGTTTTCGTTTCTGCAGCAGTTATGAATGAATAGTTAAGGTAACTAGTCAAAAATTATGATTTCTAAAACTGCAAAGCATTTAATAATTTTACAGATTTAAATATTACTCCTTGGAAGGAGAGTGGTAAATATTTTATCATGCTTCTTTCATACCAGCTATGTGTAAGCAGTAAGTTGGAAGTATTTTGCACACTGTAATGTATTTGGTGAAGAAAACAAAACAGGGTGATAACAGAATAAAAACTCAGAGTTTATATATTCATTTGCATAATACAAATTATATAACATATGAAAGTGCTTTTTGCAAACAAAGAGCTTATTCAAACATATAAAGTCAGCAATCACAGAACTCCTATCATTTTTTATAATGTGTTGTGATCCAGCGGATATTGGGCAAGGTTATTATAGGTATGCGCTGGTCAGTCAAAATAGTAAACAAAATAAGTGCTTTTGCAGAGAACTAGAACCTTATGGATGATTTGACATCTTAAATGTTCTGCGAAGTTCCTACATCTATATAAGTGAGCACCCTCATGAATTGGGAGAATCGTGCAGTGTTTGAGAGTGATTCAGTCTGGCAAAACCAGTCAGTGAGTGTGGCAAAGTAAGTCTCATTGAATAAGTGAGGGAGTTAACGCATGTTAACTGAAAAATGTGAAACCTATCACATGGTTAAGAAGCAGAAGTTTAGAAAAAATATTTGAGGTAGCAGGAATTGAAATCCTAAATGAAAAAGAAAGGATTGTTGTTATAGTATGTTATAGATCACCTTGCAGTAACACAAAGGAATTCTGTGACAACTTAATAGGTGTATTAGACAAACTGAAATGTAACAAAATAGTGATATTAGGTGACCTATATATAAACAAAGATGAAAATAGCAATGACTACAAACAGCTACTAGACTTAATAAACATGTACAATCTGCATTTAACAATAGATGAACCAACAAGAGTAACTGAAACAACTGCAACCATAATTGATCAAATTATCACAAATTTTCCACCTCACCAATATCAAACAAAAGTAATAAAAAGTTACCTATCTGACCACTATGCTCAAGAAATAGATGTAAAATTTAACACACCAAGACAACAAACTCTGTATAAAACAACCAGAGCAATAAATGACGCTAGTATTGCAGAGCTATGCATGCTACTTAGTAAAGAGTCATGGGAACAAGTGCTTAACGTAAAAGATATAGATACAAAATGGGAGAAATTTTACACGATATTTAACTATTGTCTAAAGGTAGCTTGTCCAAAAATAAAAAAGCAAATATCAAAGCACCAGCAAGCAGAATGGATAAATAGACATATTGTGGAGGTAAAAAATCAACTAAAACTTAGTTACAATAGGTTTAAAGAAACCAAGAGGGAAACTGAAAAAAGGGCATATTTAAAGTAAAAGACAGCATATAAAGAAACAATTAAACAAATCAAATCAGAGTATATTAAACAAAACATCCCTAAGTCGTCAAATATGACAAAAACTACTTGGAATATAATAAAAAACGACTGTAGAAAAACAGAAGTGGACATAGACAATTTAAGGATAAAGATAGACAATAAAATAACTGATGAACCAGAAGAGGTAAGCAATATATTTAATGCAATTTTTTTAGAACAAGTAGAACAGCTAGTAGCAGGAAATAAGACTAATAATAACTGTAAATGTAATGCAAGACACATAATAAAGTCTATGTACATTGATGAAATAACAAATGAGGAACTTATAAAAGTAATAAAGGACATGAAAAATAAGAAATCAGCTGGACTAGATGAAATATCACCAATGCTACTCAAACAGTGTTCACCTTATATTCTAGAACCACTAGTTGAAATGATAAACTCGGTTATAAGAGAAGGCGTATTTCCAAAAGTACTAAAGAAAACTATCATAAAACCAATATACAAAAAAGGTGATAAATACCTGAAAATTACCTTTCAATAGCGCTAATCTCTACGCTATCAAAAGCAATTGAAAAAATTATTGCAAACAAAATTATATCCTTTTTAGAAAAACATAACATTTTAAACGAGGCACAGTTTGGATTCAGAAAAAAATAAGTCAACAAAGCAGGCTATAGCTGAAATCACAGATCACATAATAGAAAACTTAGATAGTCACACGGATAACAACTGCATATTATTAGATTTGACAAAAGCGTTTGATTGTGTACAGCACGACATTCTTTTTGACAAACTATATAACTATGGAATTTGAGGTACTCCACTCAACTTAATAAAATCGTATCTTAACGATAGAACTCAGGTAACGAAAATCACACATCAATCACACAATCACATAAAAGATTATTACTCAAAAAGTCTCGAAGTAAATATGGAGTACCACAAGGATCTGTTCTTGGCCCCCTACTGTTTATTATTTATATAAATGACATGCCAAATTTACCTGGAAGCAAAATTACAATGTACGCAGACGATACATCAATTATTAACACAGGCATCGGAGCAAAAAATTTAGAAACAGTAACGTCACAAAATACAAGACACTTAATCCAGCACTTGCAGTCAAATAACTTACACGTCAATATAAACAAAACAAAATGTATACATTTCCGTACCCCACAAAATAAAAACATAAACAATATTGATATTTTCATTGGAAATGACAAAATAGAAGAAGTAGAATACAGCAACTTCTTAGGAGTAATAATTGATCAACTTCTCAATTGGGATAATCATATAGATAAAATATGCAAAAAGATCTGTACTAGTCTATTCATCATAAAAAGATTCGCAGGCTTACGCAATTAAGAGTTATTAACAACAATATATTATAGACAAATCCATCCTCACCTCACCTACGGTATTATAGCATGGGGTCGTAGTAAAAAGAAACATACAAACCGAGTTTTCTTACTGCAGAAAAGAGCAGTGAGGTTGATCCAGGGATTAAAGCAAACTGAATCACGTAAAGAAGCATTTAAAAATCTAAAAATTATGACTTTGTATTCATTATACATATATGAAACAATACTGTACTTAAAAATTAAAGACAGCAACGGACAACTGAATAGAAAAAACCATGATTAAACTTCCACCATACCTAAAAAGCATCCAAAACCATAACATTTTCAAAAAGGAACTTAAAAAGTATTGTATAAATGGATGTTTCTACTCAATAAAAGAATTTTTAAACAAAGAATTGTGAATACGGTAAATTTGTAAAAAATAATGTGTGATTATTGATGTACTATAGTAAATAACTTGTACCATTTTATTTCTTTGTTTTGTACATATACTTTGTAACCATGACGTGTCCAAAAACATGTATATGTTTTAAAAGGATGAATAAAGAAAGAAAGAAAGAAAGAAAGAATGAATGAATGAATGAATGAATGAATGAATGAATGAATGAATGAATGAATGAATGAATGAATGAATGTATTTTTGGTGTGATGAAAAGAGCTATTCTCTGAGAGAATTGGTGACGACTGTAGTGACATAAATAAAGTTCTGTTTCTGCACAGGTTTGGAGATGTCTTGTTTTTGACTTCCTAAGTGAATCTGAAAGAAGATGTACATCGGGTGTATTTCATTATACTGCAACAGTAAAACTAGTTCACATTAGTGAAGTAACTAATAAGCAAAGTCTCAGCCAAGACCATTAAATGATGTGCAGGGCCATACTCGAGGGGGAATGCAGATGTACGCCATCCCCCCACTATTTTTTGGAGGGGGATGCAGGCCCCTTACTAATAATATTATTTATACTTTTTTTAATTCATTTCCTTTCTTAATTTGACATTCAAAATACTTCAAAAATACAAAATATATACTTACATTCAAAATACATTCAAATAGTGTTTATGACTATTAACGGACCTCCAGTACAAGTGTGGAACCCAGAGGATTACATAAAAGAATGGATAAAAAGTCGTACATATGCTGAAGACAACCAAAGCAGGATGGCGAATCTACAAGTGCAGAATTCTGATCGGTTCTCCAGCATCTGGAAAATTTTTTAGGTGTGCGTCCCCCCACTTTTTTGTTTGTTAGGAATATGGCCCTGATGATGTAATAATTGCTATAAGTGACAATTGATAAACTGGATGAAGTCATTCTGTTCGCAGGAGTGAAATTTAAGCTGCAATATAGGAAATGCAGCTAACATTATTATCTGGAATGGAGAAAATGGACTTCAGAATTAATAAAATGGAGATCGAAATGGCAGTTACAAAAGAACTAAAGAACAAAATAGAGAAAATGATATACAAAATTGACTTTAACGTCAATTGTACAAAAATATGAGCTAAATGAAATGGTGATATCTCTGAAGGATAACTTTGCGAAGGATTTAAATTAAATCTTGATGTGGGAGATAAAATCAATGCCATAGAAGAGCACCTAAATCAGCAATAAGCATGGCTGGACAACAGTCAAAAGTAGACAGCAGGATGATAGAGGACATTTGTTGAACCATAGGTTTTAAAGTGTTCAAGACTTTCTATTAGAAGAGCTGAGCCATGAGGAAATTGGTAGACTTTTTGAGTAGGACTGATAATTTTGTTGTTGTTGTTGTAATTTACGTCCTCCAATGTTAAGTCATATAGGACTATGAATGAAATGGGTAATGTGATGCTCAAGTGAGACCGGGGTCCATGGAGCTTAGAGCTACCCGACATTCGTCTATCAGGATATGGGAAAACCTGGAAAAAACCTTATCCAGGTAACTCTTCCTAACCGAGATTCGAACTCGGGACCTGTTGAACGTGAGGCAGACATGCTACCATCTACGCTACTGACACTGTCACTGATATATTTAACAAATTATTTCTCAGAAATATCACTGATCCAATAGGATTTTGGAATTTAGCTAAATATTATCCCCCATCATCACCCTCCATAATTTAATATTGAAAATTCTTAAAATATCTCCTTCTTCTGCACTCGTAGAACATGTATTCAAATTGGTGTATACGTTCAAAATTGATAAATCATTTTGATCGTGAAAGATCATGAAAACTACCTACTGTTTGTCCAGGACAAGAAGGCAAGCTAGAGGAATGTGTAACGTAATCACTTTTGCTATCTGCTTGGTGTTTAAGCTCATCTTCTGAATATGATAAGGATGGAAGGCTCATTCAAAATATGCAAGTGTTGTCACATAACTCACCCATACATAATACCTATTTCTGCATTTACTGCAACAAATATTAGATCTGGCAGTATGGGTGACTCATATGCACTCTAATACACTCATTTCCTAGTAAGCAGATCCGCTACTGGAGCAGATAAACAGTTCAAGCTCCTCTGCCCCTTCTTTCCCTTCTAGCCTTCTTGTCATGGCCATACAGTAGTTTATATTTATTACACTCTAAAATGTCTAGATATTTATTTATGAATACAGTCTAAGTTAATGCAGTGGAACAAATACAAGAGCTTTGTCAAGTTTTTGTAAAAATAAAATGAAAGAAAATAATTCATTTTATGCATATTATATTTCAACCATTTATGTAATATATTAAAATGACTTTTTATTGCATTATTTTGAATATTAAATCATATACATACATAGAATGCATTATATATAAAATATACAAATATATAACCTAACTGGAAGCATCATGAAGAATAGTAGAAAATATGTGTAGATATAAAATTATAGTCTAAAGCACAAGTCTAGTTTAAATGCCATGCTCTGTTAATTGCATACCTTCTCTAATGCTCTGTCCGTGCTTTGCAATACCATTTTAAAGCACATCCCTGGAACTGAATCAAAATAAGGTGGCACATGCTTTGGATAATTTCTGATAAGGTCTTTGTAGTAGTCTGCTTGTTGAGCTTCTTCAATTAACTGCAACAACAAATATAATAAGTTATTAGCTTTGTTTCTATACAAGCAAATACTAAATTTGTTTTTCTACAACACTGAGTGTATTGTGCTTCATTGCTCTGCATTAAGACCCACAAATATTTTTCTCTCAATATCCTCATATTCCCTGTCTTCATGCTCTCCAGAATGTTTTATCTTATGCAAGTCTAGCTTTCAAAGATGGGAATAATACAACTGTTATGTTATTCAGATGAGTGATTCTTTTAGCTATATTATGTAACTGATAATAAATTCTTACTTAGAAATATCATATAAGCAATATGATCTAGATTACAAAATTGCATTCGGAAACAACATTCAACTTTATATATTGTGACTTTGTGGGTTCGTAGAATTAAAAGGCCGAGTTGCAGAAATTAAAAATCTCCTTTATTTTCGTAGAAATACTCTTATAGATTATAGCAGCATTACGTTACATACACCATCAGTCTACCAAGGTCGATCACAATAAAAAACAGTGACAGCAGATTACATCCTTAGCTCTCGTTACAACACAGCTGGTTGTCTCTCATTTCACAACACTTTCACAACTGACTCTTTGCGAGCCGTCACATCCTTAAATATCTATTTTGTAAATCGAGACTCTTCCAGAAGAATAAAGAAACTGAATAATCAAGATATTACCAGAAATTTCCATTTATCTCAGTTTGTTTGTTTCGGTAAGTCTTTTATCTCAAGTGCTATCATTATTTTTTCCCTGCATACTCCTTATCTCCAGGCTTTTTGTGTACACAAGCCACACTATCACGATTGGGTTCGCGATAATATGTATATTACATCATGATAACATTAAAAAGAATAGAAAAATCACAAATCTCCAAAAGTGGCCTGTGAAATCTTGTATTTAAGCTTGGGAATATGTAAAAATGGGGTGTACCTTTATTAGTGTCAAATATTTCAAGGATACTTTCCCAACATCAAAGTGATAAAGAAAAGTTAGCAGGTCTTAAAATCAGTTGTTAGAGACTTAAAGAATTTGCCTCTTTGTTGACACCAATAATAAGTAACTGAATTAAACGGTTGGCTGCTGATTGACTGGTTTTTGCTTGATTGTTTGCAAAGAACAGAAGGCAGAAGAACATGTATTCTGTGAGTGCATAGAACTGAAAAAATAAAATGTGTAGTTTTAATGCCTACTTTTTCTACATGCGGCACTGCAGGAGGTGAATAGACTGATATGCAATATACAGACAGTTAGTAGATAAACTGCACAGAACTGTCCAGCAGGCAGTTACTAGATTTTAAGTATCATGTGAAGCAATGTGTCAATATCTTCTCGATTCACTTTTGTACTAATTTGTGCTTCACTGTCCCTGCGCTTCTTTCAAGTTTATACTTTGTGGTTGTTAAATGTTTTTTGCAATCTATGGTATGGCATATCAATTACATTATTATTTCTTGTCTCATATTTATGTATTCCATTTCTAGTTTTATAATCACGTAGATCCTCTTTGATCTTAACCAATATGTCATAGATATATAAATTTACCACCGTTGGAATTCCCAATTCAACAAATAATGGTTTACAGTGTTCAGTGTTATTTGAATTTGTCAGTATTCTAACAATCTTTTTTTGAATTCCTAAAATTTCAACTATTCTAGAATTGCTACCCCATAGAACTAACCTATATCTAAAACACTTTGAAAAAACGAGTAATAAGCCATTAATACAAATTTTTCTGAAACTACTCTTTTTAAATTTGCTGACAAAAATACCACTGATGACAATATTTTACACACTTGGTCTATATGTGGATTCCAGATTAGTTTTTTTATCTATAACTACACCTAAGAGTTTAACTGTTTCGTTTAGATTTTCATCTTGTTCAGCAATTTTTAAAATACTCTGTGTTTTTCTTTCATTCATATAAAACCCATTTCTTTTAAACCAGAGTTTTGATTTTTCTGTTGTTGTTTTTGCTAGTTGTAACAGTGTTTTGTAATCTTTCTGAGTGCTTAGAAAAGATGTATCATCAGCATATACTACCGTGTGAGATGATGAACATTTTGAGACATCATTAATCATAATTAAAAAGAGAAAAGGACCCAAAACTGATCCTTGGGGGACACCTGTGTTTACTTCCAATACCCGAGATTCTTTCCCTCCTACCGATACAATTTGCTGTCGATTTTCCAGATAAGATTTAAAGATTTTTACATTTGAGTTTCTTATGCCATAAATTTCTAATTTCTTTAACAAAACATCATGTTTTACACAGTCAAAGGCCTTACTTAGATCACATAGTATTGTATGAGCAAAATCACCTCCTTCAAATGCTTGGTGGATTAATTGTACAAGTGAGTCTACGGCAAGTATGGTCGATTTTCCCTTGCGATATCCAAACTGACTATCTGAAAACAAATTTTGAGCCTCAAAATAATTCTGTAGTTGATATTTGATAAGACATTAAAAGATTTTTGCTATTATGGGAATTACTGATATTGGTCTGTAATTACTAGGTCTATCTTTTTCTCCTTTTTTGTATATTGGAGTTACTTTTAAAAATTGTAAAACTTTTGAAAAAATACCTTCTTCAATACATCGGTTAATACAGAAAGTTAAAGGAATTAAAATGATGTGTATTATTTCCTTAACAACATTATTTGTAAACCCATAAATGTTTTTTGCATTCAAATTCTTAAGTTTCATTGTTACATGTCACCTTACTAAGTATAAATTCCTCTGTTACATCATTTTTAGAGGCATTTCTCTCATAAAGCTCAAAGCCATATCACTACATGAATTAACCTTTAGTGCTATTTCATTAACCGATTCTATAAAAAATGTATTGAAATCATTTGGTGTAATCATCTCGTCCACGCTCTCTATTCTATTTGACTTTAATTTCTTTACTGAGTTTATAACTGACCATGCTGTCTTGCATTTATTTTCCGAACTATTTATTTGCTTTTCATTTGCCTCTTTTCTTGCTTCTATTATGGATTGTTTGTAGTGTTTTCTAAACTCTTGGACTATTATTAGGAGTGAATTGCTTGGCCTTTTTCTATACATATCTTACAGGATTATAAGCATATTTTTCATTTTTTCTAACCCAGAATTACACCAATTATGCTTATTGATCATGTTTCATCATTAGGATGTCATCATTACAGAACATTCACAGAGGTTCTGCCTAAAAAATTGGGGTGAAGTCATTTATGATCACTTTAATGATCCCTATTTCCTGTGCCTTAATGAAGAGGCATGTTTTCTCACAAATGAATACATAATTTAACTGTGTATGTATGTTGCTAATGCTCTGGAGTTAACAATGAAGTCATTCTCCTTCTGGCTTCTCAGTACTGAAGAACTTATATCTTAGAGGATTTTTGTTAATGAATCTAACAACTTGTTTACAATCATTTGAAAAAACAATAGCAAAATCAAGTATAATACCAAACAAATATACAATTAAACCAGATAACCCAACCTTACCTAGACTTTATGGCTTACCCAAAATACACAAACCATTCATAACAATGAGACCTATAGTTAGCAGTATAAATTAACCAACATACAAACTTGCAAAGTGGCTAATAAACAAATTCAACTCATTTCCAAAATTCGACAGCCTAAGCATCAAAAACACCTATGACCTTATAGAACACATTAAGGATACTGAACTAAAAGAAGAGGACACACTAGTCTCGTTTGATGTTAAATCACTGTTTCCCAGCATACCAGTAAAACAACTCCCACCGTTGATAGAAAAATGGCTCAAATCACTTGGAATGTCATCACCTGAAATTTCAGATTACATTGATCTAACCAAATTATGCTTAGAACAAAATTTCTTCCATTTTCAAACAAAACATTTCCACCAAACTTCAGATTTAGCAATGGGCAACCTCCTATCACCCTTCCTGGCCGATCTGTACATGAGTGCATTAGAAATAAGGATCACCAAAGGTTTCCCTTGGATTTTCAAACTCTGACAACGATATGTAGATGACATCTTTGCAATAGTACAAAAACACACATCAGTGATGCACTAAATCTTTTAAATATCCAAGATAAAAGCATCAAGTTCACTGTAGAAATCGAAAAAGATGAGTATTTACCATTTTTGGATCTAAAAATAATCCGAAATAAAAACAGAATAAACTTTGGCATTTACAGAAAACCAACACAGACAGACAACTACATAAAAGCTAATGGCTACAACCCAAGATCCCACAAACAGGCAATCTTCAATAGTTTAGTACACAGACTGGTCAACATCCCTCTCACAGCAGGAGAATACAAAACAGAATACAACAAAATTATTGAAATAGCACAAAAAAATGACTTTCCCAAATCATTAGTAGACAAAAAAGTGAACTTAGCAAAAAGGAAGAACCTAATAAAGGAAACAACAACCCTCTCAGCAACAGAAACTAATATTATTTTCAAACAGTTCCATGGACCTTTGATAAATTCAAAAAAGTCTTCAAAAAACAAAACATTCAACTAGCACCAGTCAACCATTTCTTCTTAAAAAACCTAATTTTCCCAAACATCAAAGATGCCATTCAATCTAACAAAAATCGATCAAATTGAATGCAGTGACTGTAGTCAAATTTATATTGGAAAAACCAAAAGAAATTTAGAAACTAGAGCAAAGGAACACTTTAGGAACTTAAAATATAAATAATTAGAAAAATCAGCAGTTGCCACGCATTTTGGAGGAAAAAAACCACAACATAAATCCAGAACCAAAACTACTAAAACATACATCAGGAAAACAAGAACTATCCGCATGAGAACAAATCTTCATTTCAAAAAATAGGAACAAACTATTCAATTTCGACATCCCCCAGAAAGATTTGTTCTGCAAGTTCCTTGAACCACCACCAGAGGACACCTATGACAAAATATCATCAACTACACCAATGAGAACCAGTCGATGGCTGGTTGAGGATGGAGGCAAAGTCTCTGAAACATGTTCTGGAAAAATTTAAAAGTAAGTGTTGTTTAGTGTCATTAATCGACTCCCTTTAAATTTAACTAACATGTGCTTGCAAACACAGTTTTTTGGAAAGATCTACAAACCCTTCCTTTCTCTTACCTTTCTCATACAAATACTAGGGTGCCGTGTTTGCTTGTGGTAGTCATGTTCTGCCATTTGCTTTAGCATAGCTTTTTCTAACAAAGCTATGCGGTACTTTCGGATGATGTTTTCAGGAGAGTCTGCTATGTGGTCAATTGTTTGCATTATTTCATCTTCCTCCTCATCTGGCACATATTCATGAGATAAATAACTGGCATACATATCTTGTGCCATTGATTTATAGCGAGACAGCCCTTCCTTTAATTCATTTGCTATGTTGGTGCCTATAGAGAAAATCTCCTGAAATTATTAAATTACAGTATTAGCTCATCATTAAGTTTATATGTGTATACACATACAGTAATAAGAAAAAAAGTTAACAGTTGCATGGATTTTATACACTTTATTATTTTATAGCTATTTAATTAACGATAATATAATACAGTGACTTTGTGGGTTCATAGAATTAAAAGTCCAGTAGCACAAATTCCAATATGCTCTTTATTTCTGTAGAAATACACTTTGGTCAACCTTTACAGTAGCAGAATTACATAACATACACCAATACAATGCTCAAGGTCGTTGACCACAAACAAAAGAGTTCACTTTCAAAACACAGCTGTATGGCGATAACTCTCTCATTACGACTCTGACCCTAATTAGCGATCAGGGCTCCTTTTTATACGACCATTCCAGAGGGTTGTGGAATGTTCTCTATCGATCAAGTTGTCACTAGAACTTTCTAGTTATCTATCTTTATCTGTTTCGGCAAGCCTTTTATCTCCACACTGCATTATCTGTACCTTTGTGTGCGTCAGCCACACTTATCGAAACAATAGGCTCGCAACAATACCTTTCCTTCTATGCACTTCCATTAATCATGATGCATTTTTGTAAGAAATGGTTTCCATAGTTTTAAGTTCATGAGAATTTGAATAAGAATGAGAAAAAAGTGAAGCACTAAAAGTGCATTTTAAATAAAGCTTCCTTATTAACCTATACACGGGAAAAGCTTATGTGACTTTTTATTTCCTCAAAATGACTCTAAATTATCTTTAAAATATATTAAGTTTAATTTTCTTTGAAAAGCCTGCAAAATATTTCTTCTTTTTGAAGAAATTATGTAGAACTTTGTACAATTAAATCATAAGCAGTGAGGTTAGGAGAGAAGAGGAAGGGCAGAAGAAAAGTGCATGTAGTGCAATGAAGGAAGGGGAAAATTGGGTCAGTAAAGCAGATAGTGATGGAAGTAATGCCATGATTCCTAAAGTAACAGGTGTGAGGAAAATTTGATTGAGGCATAAGAATTTGGTCAAAAAATAGCACAAACAGATGATACAGGGACAATATATATGCTTACAAGAGAAAAGGGGGGAGGAATTAATTGATATAAGGTGACATAAAACTAATTTTAGGACATATCAAGATTTAACTGTATTGGAACACCACAGTGAAGCGAAATAATTTATTACACATCTGCTTCACTTACGTACCTATTTTGATGACATGTTTCGCAAATCATTGTTTGCATCTTCGGCTCCTATGTGACTAAAGCTTGATCCAGTGGTGTGGGTAATTCTGGAGTTGCTGCTGCCATCTGTTGATTTAGTGATGAACTTAAATGTGGGATTCTCTTCTGGCGGGATTTCAAAGTTCATTAGTTGGTTCTTATGTTTTTCTATGTATATCCTCTCCCATATGACGAGTTCACTATGTTTTTGTACGTATTTTAGTAATTCGAAGCTGTCTTCAATTTCATGATTTTCAGACCAGAAATGAACTGCTATGCGGACTTATCAATATTTTTGTATCTTAAGTGCCTGAAGAGTTCTTTCTTTCTAGTGCCTATGTTTCTTTTTGTCCTCCCTATGTAAATTTTTTCACAGTCTTTTCACTTAATCTTGTCAATGTCCGACTTTTCCTCTGGTTTTATCTTATCAGTATTATTACTGTTAAGTAGGTTTTTAATGTTGTAATTGTTTTTTGGTGCCAATGTTATATTGTATTTCTTGAATATTTTTTGGAACTTTTTTGTGGCCCAGGGGTGGTAAGTAAATTTAGCAAATCTAATTTCTTGTTTTATTGGTGTGAGAGCTGTGATCTGTTTTAATCTCTTTTGAAGTTTGAATGATTTTAGTTTTTTATCTACAAGGTTTTTTCCCATTTTTAATTGCCGTTTTTAAGATTTGATGGTATTCTTTTTGATATTCTTGCTGGCTGAGAGGTAGATTTACTAATCTGTGTGTGAGACTTGATGGTTGCATGTTTGTGTGGAATTGGGTTGAAACTATTTGCTTTGATGTAATTATCTGTGTGTGTTGCTTTTCTATGGATGCCAAATTCTAGTTTTTCATTGCTTTTTTTGATTTTAAGGTCTAAAAAAGGTAGAGTACAGTCCTCTTCAGTTTCCACTGTGAATTGTATGCTGGGTTCTTGCAGGTTGAGTAGTTTCAAAGCATCATCTATTTGTTTGTAGGGCACTACTGCAAAGATGTCATCTACGTATCTGTACCATGTTTTAAACATATGAGGGAAGGCTTTAGTTATATGTGTTTCGAAAAAGCTCAGGTATAGATTGGCCAAAAATAGTGATAGCGGCAGGGGCGGCCGGTGAGGTATTGTATTGATGGTGCCATAAATAAATAAGGGCTATTAAAATATAAATATGTGCACCTATTACGAACGATTTAGGTAACCTTATCAATAATCCAAACTATTTTATAATATACTGTATCAACCAGAACGTACAGGGAAACGGAAATAGATACTTATTACATCAGGTACTCTTGTTACGCACAGGTGTAACGAGTGCAGTAACAGTTTGATAATACAGTTCATGAAGAATGTGATACGAAGCGTTCGTGTACGATTTCGTGATAGAGAGACAGTTATTGTTATTGCTTTAGCCATAATTTTGCTCGCGCTGAAATCAAACGAAACAAACTCGAGAAATCTTTGTCTCACACTCACAAACACATACGAGCGAGCACACACGCACGCACACACAAGACGCAATTTTTCACTGCAAAATGGGTAATCTGAATTTTTAAGAATTGTTTAATGAAATTACTAACTTTTAAAAATTAAAAGGGTTGTACTCACCGAAAGCAGCAACTCCATGACTTTATGAAGACAGCTTCAAATGAATTAGTAGGAACGGTATTGAAAATCCATTCGTCGCTCCTTCTTGTTGGCAAATAAATCTATCACCTTTGAATTGAAATTGTCAATTTTGCACACGAACAGCTTTTCACAGGACAGCATTCCTAAGGCACTCAATCGCTCTTCTTTCATTGTGTTACGTAGAAAAGTTTTAATCCTCTTGAGCATTGAAAAGCACCGCTCAGCTTCTGATGTCGAGATAGGCATAGTAATTAACAGTTTCAAAACTTTAACAGTCTCTTCAAACGTAGCACAGAGTTCATCCTCTAGAATCAGCGAAAGAAACGGAACCGCACCAGAAACTGCTCTCAACTCAGGCCTAGCATAGAACACTTGAAGCTGTCCCTTCAACTTTCTTTTCTCCAGAAATGTATATGTGTCCGTAATTTCAAGATATTTGTCTGGGAAATGTGTTACATAATTGTCAAACTGGCTTACATCAAATAAGTTGGTTGCAATTAGGTGCCCAGTGAACTGAAAACGTGATTTTATTTCACAAAAGATGGCATCACACACCTCCAAAGCATTTTGCTTTTTGTTATTGTCATCAACCCTTGCTCTCTTGTAAGGCATTGTTTCGTCATTTTCAAAACTAACCTGACTGATGATGGAGTCAATGTCATCTCTGATGTTTTGCATTATTGTTTCAAAGTTATGAATGTCTTGTTTTACCTTGGTTGGTTCAGTTGTCTTCTTTTGAAATTGATTAAAATGTATGTCCACATGAGGCAATATCTTATAGAAAAACGATAGCCAGAAAATGAAGTCTCTATCTTGCAGTCTTTGTTTGTATGAACCAGCTTTTTCAATAGTAGAGGGTAATTTTATGTTCTCACTCGTTTCAATTGTTTCCATGACAGTAATAAGCTCCTTCCTGTTTTCATAAATATCCTTTACTACTCGCGAATGGTAATTCCATCTTGTGAGAGACACACGGGGTAAGCTTTTCTGAATTATGCTATGCAACCCTTTCGATCTTTGTGGCGAATTTGAAAAGAAAGAAGAAATGCCTGAAAGATGTGCAAAGAAGATGCGGGCTTTGCGATTAATTGAGGCTGCAGTAGACATTATAAGGTTTAACTGGTGCGCATAGCAATGAATGTAGTGCGCATTTGTGTATTTGTCTTTTATTAATTTCTGTACTCCGTTTGACTCGCCACTCATAACGTTTGCAGCATCGTAACTCTGAGCTATTAGTGTTGCTCGGTCATCTCCAATTAAGGGTTCGATTTCTTTCAGAATACACTCCGAGATAGACTGAGCATTCTGACCTTCTGGATTAACAAAATTCCAAAATCTTTCAACGGGGTTTCCATAAACAATGTATCGCAAAACAATAACCAACTGAAATTCGCAAGACACATCAGTGGTTTCATCCGCGATTATTGCAACATAATCCGCACGCTTTATTTCTTTGCGCACTTCCTCGTGATACACTTCCAACATGCACTGCAGGAGTTCGTTTTGAACAGTCTTAGAAATGCCTTTGAAAACTGATGACTGACTGAGATGCACTTGAATTTCTTTATCCAACTCCGCACTAAACTGAATGAGCTCACGAAAAACCCCCTTATTTTGAGAGGCGTCAGATTCATCGTGTCCCCTAAGAGCCAGCTCCAAAGCACCACAGAACCGAATACAGTTTATAATTAAGTTCAATATATACCTGTTCTTGTCTACTTGTTTGTTATGGCTGTTGACTGTTTGCCTATACTGCGAATCTAATTTGTCCTGAATATTGGTTTTGCCTAGAAATGAAAGACTCAGAACATTGTCCATGTGTCGCTTCGATGTTTCATGCACTTTCATTTTAGACCATAAATGCCCAATATCAGTTATTCCAGTCTTACACCAATGGACATCTCCCCCAAATAACACACAAGGAAAACAAAAAACTGCATTTTTTTCATCACAGCCGCAAATCCATTTGTTCTTTTGATAAATATCGGGATTAAACTTACGGCATCGATTTTTTGTTTGCTGCTGCAGATTCAGATTCGGGAGTGGCCTACCCATTGTTTTTATCTTAATTTTATCACTTAGAGTCCTGTTACTAAATGAAGTTTTCAGTAATTCACTCACCTTGTTCATGTTCGTAACTTTACTGTGAATTTTAACTTAAAGAAAAAACACTGAACACTGTTTTAAAAATCCGTACTCACGATGAACTACAGCACTACAGGATCACATACAGAACTACTCTACCATTGCTTTGAATACATGTGTCCAACACATGCTGCACGCGCGGGTTTTATGTTCTACCAACAAAACTGCTGCTGTAAAATATGCACATGTTGAAATACTGTCTCTAAATTTTAAAATCTAATACTATATTCACATTAAAAACCCAATTAATTTTATTTATATTTATGTGTTGTGTTTCTGCAACTGATTTCATTAAGCATTAATTTGCGTTTTGAAGTTCCTCAGCATTAACTTCAGTAGGATGGTGACACTGCATTAACGGAAGGTATATGGCGAAATGTATTCTTACCATTGTCTTTCGCTAGATGGCAGGATCGAGGTTCTCTGAAGTCCCGTGTTTGACTGCACTCTAGCGGGCAAAGCGTAAGTTATGCGCCAGAGAAATCCCGGCACTACCTTATTTGACTTTCTTCCATAAGAAGCCGTGTATAAGCAGACATCTTAGCCCCTAGCCCTAACACAGGCGTTTATGAGCGTAGACAGTGCCATTCAGGAATCGGCACCAAGCTACGGAAAACAACCAAGAGAGAGCGCTGGCGTTCAACGCGCCTATTCAAACGAGGGAGCAACTACTCATAAACAATTCCTTTTGCGCAATTCTTATACACTTCTCTTTCTTTCGCTTTCATACAGATGGTGCCATGGCACAGCGGCACTACCTCAGAAGCCGCCCCTGGATAGCGGGCTTCCCATAGCTAGTCCTGAAATTTGTTTATAATATTTTCCATCGAAGACAAAATAATTTTGATGTATACATAATTCAGTCATTGCCAAATATTCTTCTATTGCATTGACATCTAGATTTATAGAATTTAGCCATTTTTTCAGTTGAATCAAAAGTTTGTCTAATGGAATGCTAGGGAAGAGGGAGCGGACATCAAAGGATACTAAGGTGTCATGAGGGTTTAGTTTAAGATTTTGAATTTTTTCTACCAGGTTTAAAGAGCTTTTTATGCTCAGAGTATGGAATTGTGGAAAGGACTGAAATTTTTTGGACAGCCATTTTGCCAGAAGGTAAGTAGGAGTGTTGACATTATTTACAATCGGTCTCATGGGTATGTTGGGTTTGTGTATTTTAGGCAAACCATATAATCTTGCAAGGGTAGGGTTGTCAGGTTTGATAGTTTTTTGTTCTGCAGTTGTTAAAATTTTACTATTAATGATGGTTTTTTGTACATCTTTTACGCATCGGTTGAGTGGATTACAATATATTTCTTGGAATTCTTTTTGTTTTAGTAACTCTAACATTTTTTCTTTGTATGTATCTGTGTCTAAAATTACTATTTTGTTCCCTTTATCAGCCCTTGTAATAAATACGACTAGGACGTTTAGGACTAGATTTGGTTGTAAGGCCAATATTCCTAGAGTGTTGTCCATTATATAGAAATTAGTAATATGCAATTGGCTACTGTGCAGCCAATTAAATGGCTATTTTCTTCTTCCTAGAGGAAATCTTTAGTGCTAAAGATAAGAATGAACATGTCTTATGAGTATTTGTTGATTTGTCAAAGGCGTTTGACACAGTGGACCACAACATTTTATTAAATAAGCTGGAAAATTATGGCATCAGGGATGTGGCTAATAACTGGTTTAGATCTTACCTCATAGAGCACACTTAGTGGAAATTGATGGTACACAGTCAAATTTACAAATAACACAATATGGTGTTCTGCAAGACTCTTTGTTAGGACCAGTCCTCTTCCTTATTTATATTAATGATCTTCCATTATACTTGAAGCCTGTTAACATTGTCTTGTTTGCTGATAATGCAAACTTTGTTTTCAGGAAGCAATGTCCAATTTCATTACAATTTACTATAGACAGTTCAATAATGAGGGTGTTTAATGGTTAAACTATAACAGGCTTGTTTTAAATATTGAAAAATCCACCTACCTAAACTTTTATGCACCTCAAACTCTGTAGATCAGTTCCAGATACTCATTGGAAGTGATGCAGTAAGTCAGCAACATACACAAAATTCCTGGGTATTACAAGTGACTCAGCTTTATCTTGGAAAGAACATATTCGAGTTCTTAGTAATAAATTAAATCGTTTAACATATGCAATAAGAGTGTTAAGTAAAGTCTGCAGCAAGGAGGTAATGAGAATAGTGTATTTTGGATATGTACATTCAGTAACCACTTACAGAATACCCTTTTGGGGGAGCTCTAACCAATCAATAACAGTATTCAAAATGCAAAAGAAAATATTAAGACTAATGAAGCAAGTACCACCGTATACTCCAAATAAATCAATTTTTAATGAGTTCAACATACTTCCGCTACCGGGTATATATATATATATATTGAAATCAGTCTCTTTTATCCACAATATGCAATGCTTTAAAAGAAATCAGGATTATCATACTTACAACACTCAAAGAACTGAGGCACTGCATTTACAATGTCACCGACTCAATAGTACTCTCAATAGCATATCCCATAAGGGAATCATTTTGCTCAATAAGCTACCCAAATCCTTAAAACCTATGCCAGGGAGAATATTCAAATCCAACGTATATAAATTGTTATTAACCACAAATTTTACAGCATTTATGATTATCTCAGTGCAGATATCTAGCTAAGGAGACACTATTTTAGTATGTTTCTGTATATATTTAATACCTGTATATACATAGTTTAGTCCTTATCCTGTAAGTAATGATGAAACCATATGTACAGTGCATAAAACTCTACTCTACTCTACTCTTCAGTCACCTGCCTCCTATAGCACTAGCTGCAGATAAATATATATGGCTCATTTGGAAACTGGCCTTGCAAAGAGATCTGTTTAGTTATTCCAATTTCATTTGGCAAAACATAAAATCATGCCTGAAATTCACCGGGATGAGATTTACAGAGAAACTTTCATTTCAGCATGTCACAGACATATTCATTGTTTACAGTCCTTGTGACTACAAGTGAACCCACTGAAAGCAAATAAATCTAATCTAATCTAACAGAATGTTGTTGAAAGTTTGCAGGTGGCATGTTCTGGTCGAGAAAATGTCACCGAATGGGATTGCAGTGGCCAACCCAACATGGCATCAACAGATTTGAACACAGCTTGCATGAAGAACCTGATACAGGACAATAGAAGCATCATGTGAATGTAACATTGGGAACTTCATTTGAAAGCATTTGTCACATTGTACACAATATTCTTCAGTACTGTAAAGTTTGTCCATTCCACAAAATCTGTTATGTTGCCATTGCTGTTGCCAGTGGCAGCGGGAGGAGACATTGACT
This sequence comes from Mantis religiosa, assembly GCA_030765055.1. Lineage (NCBI taxonomy): Eukaryota > Metazoa > Arthropoda > Insecta > Mantodea > Mantidae > Mantis > Mantis religiosa. The sequence continues at coordinate 104,397,689 of CM060951.1, read as the reverse complement.
TCCAGGTGCCACCACAAGCTGATGACATGAAGATGTTTGGTGAAACAGAAAAATCAGCAGTGGCTTTTCATTTTTTGAATACTAGACATGACATCAATTTGGAAACATCTCTAATAAAATACGTTAATCACCCCATAGACCTTTCCGTATGGGAAAAAATCTTCATTAACAAAAATCGTCATAGAGTCATGAATTTTGAAACTCCACCACCGGAAATCTTTGACAAGTACATCACGCCATCTATTGACAATACGGAGAAAGAAGAAACCACTACAACTTGCACTAGTCGAGTATCAGCTGAGGATAGGAGCAAGAGCTCTTGAAACATGTCCTGTGAATAAACAGTGTGAGTGAAGCAATGTGTCAATATATTCTCGATTCAATTTTGTACTAGTTTGTGCTTCACTGTCCCTACGCTTCTTTCAAGTTTATACTTTGAACCCTACCCTTGCAAGACTATATGGTTTGCCTAAAATACACAAACCCAACATACCCATGAGACCCATTGTAAATAATATAAACACTCCTACTTACCTTCTGGCAAAATGGCTATCCAAAAAATTTCAGTCCTTTCCACAATTCAATACTCTGAGTATAAAAAACTCTTTAGACCTGGTAGAAAAAATTCAAAATCTTAAACTAAAACCTCATGACACTTTAATATCCTTTGATGTCCGCTCCCTCTTCCCTAGCATTCCATTAGACAAACTTTTGATTCAACTGAAAAAATGGCTAAATTCTATAAATCTAGATGCCAATGCAATAGAAGAATATTTGGCAATGACTGAATTATGTATACATCAAAATTATTTTGTCTTCGATGGAAAATATTATAAACAAATTTCAGGACTAGCTATGGGAAGCCCGCTATCACCATTTTTGGCCAATCTATACCTGAGCTTTTTCGAAACACATATAACTAAAGCCTTCCCTCATATGTTTAAAACATGGTACAGATACGTAGATGACATCTTTGCAGTAGTGCCCTACAAACAAATAGATGATGCTTTGAAACTACTCAACCTGCAAGAACCCAGCATACAATTCACAGTGGAAACTGAAGAGGACTGTACTCTACCTTTTTTAGACCTTAAAATAAAAAAAAGCAATGAAAAACTAGAATTTGGCATCCATAGAAAAGCAACACACACAGATAATTACATCAAAGCAAATAGTTTCAACCCAATTCCACACAAACATGCAACCATCAAGTCTCACACACAGATTAGTAAATCTACCTCTCAGCCAGCAAGAATATCAAAACGAATACCATCAAATCTTAAAAACTGCAATTAAAAATGGATATGGAAAAAACCTTGTAGATAAAAAACTAAAATTATTCAAACTTCAAAAGAGATTAAAACAGATCACAGCTCTCACACCAATAAAACAAGAAATTAGATTTACTAAATTTACTTACCACCCCTGGACCACAAAAAAGTTCCAAAAAATATTCAAGAAATACAATATAACATTGGCACCAAAAAGCAATTACAACATTAAAAACCTACTTCACAGTAATAATACTGATAAGATAAAACCAGAGGAAAAGTCAGGCATTTACAAGATTAAGTGTAAAGACTGTGAAAAAATTTACATAGGGAGGACAAAAAGAAACATAGGCACTAGAAAGAAAGAACACTTCAGGCACTTAAGATACAAAAATATTGATAAGTCCGCAATAGCAGCTCATTTCTGGTCTGAAAATCATGAAATTGAAGATAGCACAGAATTACTAAAATACGTACAAAAACATAGTGAACTCGTCATATGGGAGAGGATATACATAGAAAAACATAAAAACCAACTAATGAACTTTGAAATTCCGCCAGAAGAGAATCCCACATTTAAGTTCATCACTAAATCAACAGATGGCAGCAGCAACCCCAGAATTACCCACACCGCTGGATCAAGCTTCAGTCGCATAAGAGCCGTAGATGCAAACGATGATTTGCGAAACATGTCCTCAAAATAGGTACGAAAGTGAAGCAGATGTGTAAAAAATACGACTCATCTAAAATTTAATAATTTTTCGCTTCACTGTGCTGTTCCAATACCGTTAAATCTCGAGTATAAAACATATTTACAGATCAACGTTGTACAAACATTTATCCATTAAAAAGTACTTTAATTTATTTTTAAATTGCTTCGTACCATTTAATGCTTTAATTGATGTTGGCAATCTATTAAATAAAATCTGTCCCATTATAAAAACATCTCTATCAGTAGATCGTTTAGAAGTACAGTCTATAAAATAGTCATTGTTGCATCTGGTATTATAATTGTGTACATCAGCAGTCTTCAAATTTACCTATACTTACAACAAAAAGAATTGCTTTATATACATATAGTGAGTATAGTGTGAACATTTTGTTTTGTTTGAAAATATCTACACAAGAATAAGTATTTTTTAAGTTAAAAATTATCCTAATACACCTTTACTGTAGAATGAATACTCTGTCCAGATGTACCCTTGGACAACTTCCCCATATTTCAATTCCATATGATAGGTATGGGAAGATAACTCCATAATAAATATTTTTTAGTAGTTTGGTATCACCTATTGGCTTAAAATGCCTAATTAGAAATATTGATTTACTATTAATTTTTAGATGAGTCGTATTTATTACACATCTGCTTCACTTTCGAAAGTGAAGCAGATGCGTAATAAATATGACTCATCTAAAAATTAATAATTATTTTGCTTCACTGTGGTGTTCCAATACAGTTAAATCTCGATATATTGATTTACTAATTTTTTTACATAGATAATCAATGTGACTACACCATGTCAATTTATTGTTCATATAAAGCCCTAGGAGTTTATGGCCACTTATATCCTTTATGCTAAGAGTTATCTATCTGTAGATTGATGCTAAAGTTAGTCTTATTTGTCAGGCTAATTTGCATTGATGTGGTACAAAGTTGATGATCTATAAATATATTTTTATGCTGTTTATATTTTGCTCTATATCCTATCAATTGTAAACTTTTAGATTGCAATTGACAATGTCAGAAACTGCTTTGCCGTCTATTGACAAATAAATAAAATAAAAAAGAGCTTCTAAGGATTCATTTAGCTTTGGGCCTATTTACAAACATGTTCCTGTGTAAACAGAAGGTCTTTGTCGTTATGGGATGTCTATAGGCAACATTTATTAGCATTTATGGATTAACATTATTAACTGCTGAGCCCTTCAACTCTACAGATAGCAGATGAAGAACTTTGTTCTTCACTCATTCACTATTTTATATTATTTGTACAAACCTGAAAAATGCGTAGTGTGACAGCTAGAGGTTTCTTTTGTTTCACAGGATCTCCAGTTCCAAAGGTTTCTTCCAACTTTTGTAACTTTTGGCTGTTAAGATTAAAGGGATGTATCCATGATTTTGCTGGACCATAGGTTGATGGTATCAAATCCTTTTTCTGTAATGCAGTAATGAAATTTGCTAAAGAAAGAACTCTTACTGGAATATATTGCCTCAAATACTGAAAAGTTATCTGTGAAAGTAAATATATAACATGTTATAACTTTTCAGTTGGACATTTAAGTGTTATATACACATAAACTGATATTTGAAATTTAACTGATATTTAAATTTCAAATAGGGTAATGTGTAAATGGTTCCTAGATAGAAAAATTGAGCCAGTTTACTGACCCTACATTATTTACTTTTTTATAAAAGCAGATGTACCACACTCACTTGACTTTCTCTGCACTTGTGAAACTATTCTTACATATGCTTATTTCTCTATCTACTTTGTTAATCAAGATAAACATTGTCTTTTTGTGTTTGATTTATGAGTCACTGTGAAGTTTGAGTGTAAACACAGCGACTCATAAATCAAACACAAAAATGAAGAACACTTCACTGTTAATAATGCTTCTGCTTTTAATATTTAAAAAAATTATCTTATTCCTAATTTTGTTGGCAAGGAGAATATGGAATGCAGTAAAGAGCTGGTTACTAGATGACGCTTAGTTCTCTTCAGGTATGGCCAAGGGGTGGTCCACCATAGTCTAGGTGTAAAATGCGAGTCTCTGGTTCCTGAGGTTGCAGGTTCTAACTCATTGGAGACCAATGTATCTTTTTGGGCATTAAAATCCTTAGTATAGCTTCCTTTGGAAGAGAAGTAAAGTGGGTAGTTCCATATTAGAGCATGTAAAAGTAATCTCCAAAAAAATTATAAGTCAGAAATTGCACCTTTTAATAAGATGTGTATTTGGAGGAATTAAGTAGCAGTGACATCCAAATGAATTGAAAAGCTATTTGTAGTCAGTTTTTAACACTCCATCATTTACAAAATATCAAATTTGAAATTTAACCACCTTTTCATTTTTGTGTTATGGGTGTTCACAGACAGGTAGACACACGCATGCACGCACGCACGCGCGCGCGCGCACACACACACACACACACACACACACACACACACACACACACACACACACACACACACACGGATCTTTCTTTAAAAATGCTTTTTCATTGTGATTCAAGCGACCTCAAAATATGTATTTGCACTGAAATCTTGGTATGCAATGTTTTCCTTACTTACTGTAAATATGCAGTAGAGGAAGTAAAACTGGGGCATGTATCCAGAGCTCAATTTCCCCACTCCCAACTTGATGCCAACTGCTACAGCATGGGTCATTGTTTTGCAGATTGTAGCACTGTTGTCCTCCAGTGTTTTTTCAAGGATCTTCTTGCTGAAGTTATCACTCAAAGCTGAATATCTAACTTTTGTTTTTCTAAATGAAAATTTTCTCCCAGACTGTTAGTTGTTTCAAGTTTGAAATGTTATTTAAAAGTATACATTCAGGAACAATGTCATAGTTTTCTAGTCAAATGGGTGCTGCCACAGCTGATTTTTCTTTTTGTTTATACTATAGATTCCTGAGATGTTAATTTCCTTTTCATTAGTCCAATATAAATTTTGTTGCAGTCTTTGCAGTTCAGTTGGTGTATTCCTGATTTTTCTGTTGCTGGTATGGTGTCCCTTAGTTCAGAATATAAGAGGTTTTGTATGTATGTGTTCCTAGGTGCCAAAATGATGTTGGGTTCTTTGGATATTTTCTGAAACTAGGTACTCCAACGTTAAGTCATATCGGACGATGAATGGAACGGGTGAAATGATGCTCAAATGAGCCCAGGGTCCATAGAGTTACCCAACATTTGTCTTTCAGGATAAAGGAAAAACTTGGAAAAAACCTTAACCAGATAACTCACGCTGACCGAGATTCGAACTTGGGACCTCTTGAACGTGAGGCAGACACGCTACCACCACGCTACCGAGGCGGGCAGGGTTGGGGATGGTATGTGAAGTTTGTGTACGTGCATTTTTTTTTTTTTAACAGTTTGGTAATTTATTGATTTTACCACTAACTGAATATGTGTTCTAAAATTGAATTTGGCATCAAAATATATTCCTAGGTATTTCAGTACATCAGTTTGTTGTAGCTTGCTGTTGTTTAAGTAGATATGTATCAACACCCCTGGAGTCATTTCTCTTTCTTGATATGAGAGGAACCTATGATTTATTTTCATTAAAAATAATCTTGTTTCCTGCTATTTTCTATTTTTAAGTGCATTTTGGCTTAATTTTCTGCTTATTTTATATGCACCACTAGTTAAGATCATAAGGTCATCTATTTTATTTTGAGAACTGAATTCCAAATTTAGGAGTATGTTGTACATGATATTCCAGAAGCCTGTGCCACAACAAAAGCCCTTTGGACAGCCCTTCTGGATTTCTCATCTTGAAATTATGTAAGCAGGGGAATAGATTTGGCAAGGAAATGCAATTTGCATACATTTTTCCATCAAAGCTTGTGAAATAATTTTGAACATGCTTATAGAAATAAAAGAATTTATGATAGCTCCTGCTCCTGCTCCATCTCCTTGGTTGTAAAGAGAGCCATCTGTAAGATGTGAATCCATTCATCATCTGGATAACTTACATATACAGTTTCAAGGCTAATCTAATTTATTTCTTAGCAATTGAAGTTTACATATGAAGCCTTATTGAATTTTCAAACTGAAGGTAGATGTAGTGTTTTAACATTTTTCATTCTGTGGAAGTCTCAAGAGTTTTTCATGTTACAAGGGGCTTGCATTTCTAAATTTCTCATTTAGATCTAATTACACGTAGATGCTTGTAAGGTAATTATATAAGTAGTTTTAATAGCCCCATAATTAACTTAAGAGCTTGATTTCGTGTGCGCTCAAGTATCATGGAAGTTGAAGGTGATGTTATTAGTACTCGATCCAATATTCTACGAACAGACTGTACATTCAGAGATGTTATGAAATGACACTTTGATCCCATTTTATCATGAACTGAGAGAAGAAGAGAAATCATATGGTTCGTTTCAACGAAATTCTGCTACTGTCCATACAGGAGAAAAGTCCATGAATAAAATTTGGGAAGTGTTTGAAAATAGAGTGATTAGTGCTGGTGCATGGACCTTTCGCTCCCCCAATCTAACAGTGTGTGATTTTTACTTGTCAGGTAACCTGAAAGACAAAGTTTGTATGACAAATACTCATTCATACATTAGAAGAACTAAAACAAAATATTATAAATGAAATAAGAAACATTACAGTTGCCCCATATAATTGTGTGAAACAGAATGTGTTGTGACAATATAATCAGTGGCGGCTCGTAGAATAAAAATGTGAGTGTTCACAAGACCTGCACTTAAAATGTACACTAGCACAATCTGCTACTGCTACCACCACTACTACTAGTGAGTGCTAGCTCTAATGCCGCACAAAATTTTATACAATTTATTAGCCTAGAAAGAGTGTATCTATTCCTATCAACTTGCTCATCGTATCACTTTACTGACAGTCTATAAGCACTGTCCAGCTGAGCACTAATATTCACACAACCAAATATGGCAAACTGAATGCATGCATTCTTATGTGAGTGTGAATTCCTGTGCTTCTTTATCTTTTCACTACAATGTACCAAGTCGGCACATCCTACTTTTGTCCAATTACTCACTTCAGAGCTAAACATAAGGCATGGAAAGCAAAAACGTGTATTTCTAATACTGCAACCGCATAGCCATTTACAGGTTGTTTATACATTTTTGTTAAATTTGTGCTGTACTCCCACTTCTGATTTCTGTAACACGCTCAACTGTCAAACTGGGCTGCAGACGTCCTAGTTGCTTTATTACAATTTTTTCTTTGTAAGTCAGTTTATCTGATTTACTTCTTAAAATGGAATCCACTGAGTTCATAGAGAGAGAAGTTGGGAACAGTCACAAAGTTTCGAAAACCTTGTGGTTGGTCGCTGGACACTACAAAGAATAATTGCTTTGCACTAAAGTATTAGTTGTACCTGATGTACTAGAAAACTCACAATTGTCTCACCTGCTGATCACGAACAAATTCCTAGTTTATCACAGTGTTTAAAAACAAAACATCTGTTTAGAAACTGGACTGTAATTACACACTGTATTCAAAGCAACAATAGCTGATGGCACCAGGAGTTGAAAACATTATTTGTATTTGGAGATAGTTGCAGTTAAACTCTGTAGATAGTAGCACTTCCCAGAGATGACCAATAACTCTGGCATTGCCAATGTGAATTAACGTGTACATCATAATTGTGCTATGATTTGGGCATACCCAACCAAATGCCTGTCTGTAGCATTTGTTGTCTACGCATGTGCAGTGCTTTAAATGTTACATGATGTGCTAGCACAAGGGATATGTGCTAGCTGCAACATTGCCAAATACTCATGTTATTGCTGTCTACTTACTACACATTCTAAAGAAATGAGAGCAGTAAATAACGAATGAAAAGAGGAAAAGGGTTTCTACAGGACAAATATTGGGATCACATTCTCTTGTGCTCCTAAACAGCAGCCACCTCTGGATGTAATGCTTGTTTAGCCGAGGATGGATGACATTATTTTCAGTTTAACTTGTAGCCATAATACTCAAGAATATTGAGCTTAAAATGTGCTCAAAATAAATAACGGTTTTTGGTAGTTGTGAAGAAGAATACAGTATTTTCGGAACACAATATTAGACATGGTTTCTTCTGAATGCAGTGTTAAATTCTGAATGGGTAAAATACCTGACTGTTATTTCCTTCAAGAGAAAAATATTAAAATATTTTACTACTGAACAGCAAAAGGATACTAAATGGTGAAATAACAAACTACCATACATCACGACTTTAGTATCTGCAGTAAACTAACATGTTTAGTTATTATAAGTGTTCTCCATCCTGCTTATGAAGTTGTACTAATTATCGCTTCTTAAAAAAATTATATTGACACAAATGATTACTTTTTATATATTAAATAAATAAATAATACATAATTTTCCTCATAATTTTTAAATGAAAGAAATTTTGTCACAAAATTTTGATGTGTACTATCACGCTCTGCATTGCAGAGAACTATAAGAATTAAGAGAATTATTTATACAATCTTGTAGCCAAGTATATGCTACAACCCAAACTCTGGTCTGCTGTAATATATTTATTGACAACAGGTGGTAAACACTGGCACATGAGATTAAGTTAAGTATTTCAAAAAGATAGTACAAGTAAACCCACCAAATGCTAATGAGGCTACCTAGTTGCAATAACTTTTAATAGTATATTAGGAAAATCTGGCAGACAGATTAAATGGGGGAAATATTGTAGTCCAGCCAAAAACATGATACTGAGATTCCACTGGAAATATGTTTCAAGACTTTCTGAATTATATTTAACCTCGGCATCCTCCAAGGATGCAACACAAAGATTTTCAATTGAAATCCCCCTACACAGATTACAGTTTACTTGAACATTTTTCAAAACTGTTCATTTTCTCAAAAATGGCTCTTAAGATTTTCAATAAAATACCATATTTAGTTAATTGATGGAAATTAAGCATTTCTTCACACTAGCCATATATAGGCTAAGATCTTTGATAGATAGAGTCAACATGAAAAATTCAATGCCATGGCCGGGATTTGAACAACGGATCTCCTGGTTTCCGTTCAGTTGCTCTAACCCATGTTGACTCTATCTATCAAAGATCTTAGCCTTTATATGGCTAGTGTGAAGATATGATTAATTTCCATCAATTAACTAAAAATAATAAGAGTTAAATGATGCAGCCTGGGACTCAAGAACTTACGATAGTAAGTCGCCACAAACGGTGTATTTCGGATGCGAGAGCCCCTAGTGGTCTACCAGGGTAATATATGAGTCAACTGGAGAATTTAATGTCAGGACGACATGTTGACCATGGTAGCTCAATGGGTTAGAGCGACTGGACGGAAACCAGGAGATCCGTGGTTCAAATCCCAGCCATCTAATCTTTATTGTCTGTAAACTTGTGTGTTACAAGCATTAGACATTGTCACATTCTAAAGTATGTACATGAGTATTTAGCTTTGTTTGAGGAGTTTCTATTTACATGGCATTGAATTTTTCATGTTGACTCTATCTATCAAAATACCATATGTTTAAACGGTTTCCATGACCAATGAATTTTCTGAGAATATTCCCAGAAGTGCTCTTCATATGAATGACCTGTGTATAACTTGTAAACCATAAGAGAGAGACAAAATCTGGCCGCACAAGAAATGTGCAAATGTGCAATAAATATTGCAAGAAATACATGCAATTTATGTCACATACAAATTTTATGGAGTGATCCATTACCAAGATATTGCCTTTATTGTTTAAACAGCTTATACTCCTATCAAATAGGAATATGTTATTTATTTTTTATATTTCATCATGCAAAGAGAACAGAATTTCAAAACCATTACATAATGAGCAGCTCTTAAAATATCTATCACTTACACACTTAAATTAGCAATAATATAACTCTTTTTCAGATATATCGAGATTTAACTCATCTAAAATTTAATAATTTTTCGCTTCACTGTGGTGTTCCAATACAACTCAAAATAGGTACGAAAGTGAAGCAGATGTGTAAAAAATACGACTCATCTAAAATTTAATAATTATCTTTTTCAGATGTTTTTCTTGATTAACATGAACTAGATAGATAAATAAGTATTTCTAAACATCATCTATAAGAGTCATATATACAAGGGTGCACAGATTAGGTACATAAGGGTCATCATGTATAAGAGTAGAGAATGTGAGTGCGATACATCAGACATTTTATTTTATTTTATTTTGCATTAATATTATTTTATATAAACACAGGAAAACCAAATGAGTTATAGAATAGCTTTAATTTAGAAAAGTTAAAGATTATCATCCAGATTTGAAATTTTGTCTCAAATAATAATAAGAATAATTGACCAATATAGTATTTTATTCACATCATACATTGAGCAACTCCACTAATATTACTGAAAATTTTGGACTAAATATAAATTAATTTTTAAAATTATTTAGTATGCAACACAACAGCACAGGACAATTGTGCTGGTAGCCTTGAATGTTTGACATATGAGCTGCTAATGTCATCTAGCATGTGCATTGGAAGTAATGTGCAAATGAATGTTTTGGATGGGAGATGTGGGAACATAGTGTAGAACTGGAAGCTGCTATTCTAGTTTGCAGGACCTGATTATTAAAGTCAGTGTCATCCTCTGCAGTTTTGGAGTAACGTGCTAGCCTCTGGTTCCTGAGTTCATGGTTTCAAAGCCCTTCAGAGGATATGGACATTTTTGGCCATAGAAATCATTAGTATGACTACCTTTAGAAGGCAAGGAAAGACAGTGGGCCCATGTCATAGATTTATGGCATTTACAGCAGTTAAAGCCTGATAAATAAGCCTCTGAGAAAAAGTCTTTCACACCCAATATAAAATGGGATGCTGAGAACCATAGCAGTTAAAGAGCATCCATAAATAAAAACTCAATTTGAATTTATAACAGTCAGTGAAGAGTGAAAGAGCAACACAGTTGGATGGCAAAGTAGTAATGGCCGGAATTCCCTAATAAATTAATTTATTTTTACTTTGCATATTGGCAAGTTCACCAATTTGTTTCTCAAGTGAAATATATGTCCTTAGTGTGGAATTATTATGTGAATTAAAATTCAACTGTTGTTCAAGATTAGGTTTAGAAACTGGTTGTTTGTATTTTTTCTGCGGTAGTTTTCAGAAAACTACTTATAGTTCACTTTCATTTGAAACAATAATGGTCATTTTTTTAAGCATTAAAAACCTTGTAGTTTAGCACTGCAAACAAAAGAAAGTAACACTGGCAAATTTTCTAAGAATGGAATTTTGAATATGAATAACTGCAAAGAAAATTCCTTGTGAGGGCATTTAGTGTTTTAAGTATGAGAAGGCATTGATAACATTCTGCCTAAGAGTAATTGTCCTCAAGATAGCATTTTTTCAGAAAAATTCTAGTTATTCTATACCACACAAGATTTCCTGCTAATTATCTATTGAACAGTTAAAACTTCATTGTATGAACGAAAAAAAAAAAGTGGATATTGTGTTGCGTGTTCATATTTATGAAGTACAGTAAATGTTTTTAAAGTATTAATTTATACCTGCATTTTAAATTGCTAATTAGTTTTTTAATTATAAAATTTATATTTACCTGAAGTCCATTGCTGTGAATTATTCTGGGGTGTTAGGTTAGTGAGATATATTTTGTCTTTCCTCCAAATTTTATACATATATTTGTCTCAGAAAATGTTATTGCACAATAAAACTTCAAGGTAATCTAAATTTCTCTTCCATAATATACTTATAGGTGGCTTGCTATTATATGAGTTTAATTTCCAGTTTTCATAGAGCAAATTTGTTTACATCTAAATAGTGTTCCAACTTGCGTACATGTAGTTAGGGGAAAAAAATAGTTTCTACCAGGCACATATCTATATCTAGAAGTCAATTCCCGGGGCGGTCCAAAAAATCTATTTGCTTTTATTGCTTTTAATAATTAATGAGGGATGTGTTTTTATCGTATTACTAAAAAATAAAAAACAGATGTAATATAATACATTCAAATGACTTTCTCCACCAAAGCTTCTACAAATTGTTCTTAGAAAAGTTTGTTTTTGTCTTGTTTCTTTGGATAAAGTTTGTAGAAAGGCCTTTATTTGCTCGTTTTTTGTTATACCTGGGATAAAAAGAAATAAGCAATAATCAGATATTTAAAAAGTGAATAACTGAATGATGCATTTGAAATATTGGGATTGGAATTTCATTATGGAGGGGATTCGGTACGTAGGCCACATGCTGGGCCATTGTTTCTATGTCACCCCCGGAGGAAGGATGAGGCGGAGACAGAGGTCGGCCGACCCAAGGAGACACGACAGCACAGATGGCAGGTTCCCTACAGTTTACTTGGATAGAGATTTCGCCCAACAGGCCAGGACAACGAACTCGCTCCCCCACAGAGGGACGGCGAGTCCAGCAGCCGAGCCCTAATGGTACCAGGCAGGCGATCCGAGCCCCAAAAGTCCCTGGCTGGCGGTCCCGAAATGGTCCCAGCAGAGGAGCTGAGGCAGGCAACCAACCTACCGGAGGAGGAAGTAGTTTTCCTCAGAGCATATCATGCTGCCATACACCGCCGAGACACCCGCCAACACTTCTACCCTGAAAGAGACCACCAGATGAGAGATGATGTGAAATGATAATGAATATGAAATGGAGGGACAGGAAATTCGGGGGATGTAATTAACCTACCTAGCGACCCGGGAAAAACCCAGGAAAAACCCATGGGTCAGGTAGATCGGCAACGGGAATCGAAACCGGGCCTCCCGAATGCGGGCCACAGACTAAACCGCCTGAGCCATCCCGCTCGGTATTTGAAGTATTAGTTCTCCTTGAATGAAAAAGGGAATAGGAACTTACAAGTTAAAAATTACATACCTTTAATTATCTGAGAATTCTAATCACCAACAAATAATATATCGGAATTGATTAACTTTGCAATACATTATTTACATTATTGTAATTGACATTATTTGTGTATTTTAATGAATTCTAAGCTTCTGTGCAGTAACTTTTGTTTATCTCTTAGGTTTAGAATAGTTATACAGACTTCCAGTAAAGCAGACTTCAGAGCTTATCCTCAGAAAATTCACAATAGGCATTTTTTGTTATGTAGCTATCTTAAATATGTGGTGTTTAAATTAAAATTATTGAAGCCATTTTTTGATTATATTTTTCAAAGTCTTCATTTCACATCCTTGAAAGATAACATCCTACATTTGGTATCCCTCCAATATTTGTGTTCTGTAATATGCTATTAGCAGAAAAAGAAATTGCACACTAGATCGCAAGCGCGGACATTCTTTTTTTTTTTTTTTTTTGTTTAAAGAAAGTTTTTTTTCCCTGTTCTGGTGTCCTCAAAACTTGCATTCCTGGTGATATCTCAATATAAAATTTTTAAATGGAATATAACATGTTTGTGCTTACTAAGCACGTGATAGAGGCACTAAACATTGATGTAGTACACTGACATGAGTCTCTCTGGTTCTCACAGTTTCACTGTTCAAATAAAGTATGATTGCTCTATTCCGAATCTTCATCAAACTGTTTTGTTATAAATGATTTTAACTGGAGCCCACCTCCAAAGTGTGGTAGTAGCGTGTCTGACTCCCAGTGAAGAGGTAGTGGCCAACCTTGCCGGTGAGGGGAAGGAGAGTTTACCTCCACCCACTGTTTACGGAGATAAGATGCAACGTTCCATTATGTAGAGCGAGCAAGTGAAGGGGAAGTGCTTTCATAAGGAGATGGGGTGAAGTGACAAAGTCCAACCTCCACTCATATGAGCAAAAGCTGGGCACCGCAGAAGCGAGTTCCTAACAGATCAAGATAAGTTTCTTCAATAGGACATTTTACAGGGCTTTCCGTATCTTAAGAAGACAAATGTCGGGTAAATCTTAAGTTCTAGTTGCCTGGACTGATTTGATGGTAACACCCGTTTCTTTTACTGCCCAATATAATTATCCGGTTAAAGGACGTTAAAGTATTAAAAATAAGTAAATAAAAAACTAGGTTTCTTAAGAAATTATGAAGCTGAAAAATGAAAACCACTTGAAATTTTGAGACTGTCAAATAAATAGCATGAGATGTTTCGAAAATAGCTGATACAAGGAAAGTAGAAATTGCGGGAGTTGCATATTTTATGAGCTCCACGTCTCTTGTAACCTGATGTTTTTATCTATGATACCATGGTTTCTTAGTTAAATAATCATTGAAATTAGAGGCGTTTATCGCCTATTCCCAGAACATTCAAGATTGTCGTGTCTCAGACATGCAGCATTTTAATCGGAATCATTATACATGTTTCTGAGAACATAAAAAATTGACGAAAGTTCTTCCATTGAAAGGAGGATGTTCACTCACTTTGGTCAGTAACCCTTCTTTCAGTTAAAAGAATAATTCAGTTCTGAAGACAGTTCTGAGGACAAGCTAGGGGTGCACAGTCAAGAACAAAAGAAAGAGTCGCAGTTTCAGATTCATTTGATCATTTAGTCGTTGCTAATATTTTTCTCAGATATGTTTATTTCTTGTGAAATTACATTTTTGGGGGGGGGGATAAAAGTACTTAATTAAGTGTCTTCATCGCACTGGAAGGCTTTGTTTTCTCCAAAACAAGTGAAGATGATTAGTTAATTAATATTAATATTCTCTGCAGCCCGTCGCTCTAGCATAGGGTGGTAGGTGATGTTTGTGTTTCTCCCAGAGACAGGGTTTCGATTACCGATTGATATTTCTCCTGGGTGAAGTTTCTTCCCAATGTTTCCTCACCACTGAACCTTTATATTTGGAAAACTTAGGTTCCTCTCCTGCATTATTTGGTTATTTGAAAAAGTATCTGAAAGGTCGCTAATCTGTAAGACCGCTTAAGAAAGTTTACGTTCACAGTATTCTTGTTTATCTTTTAGGTATTTAAAGAATAAATTAGATATTTGATGTGACTTTTCTGAAGTAAATCGATGTTTAAGTTTTTAAATAACCGTAAAATGTAAACATTTATTTGCTATATTTTCGCTAATTGATCTTGATGTTCCAATAATAAGTATAATAACAACTGATATAATTATGCAGGTTGCTCGTATAACTTACAAAATTTGACGTAATGTTTCGCTTAAAACGTTACATTTACACGTGAAACAAATTTAATGTAGTTCTGTCAAATAATGCGTGATTGCATTTTACTAGCTTAACTTTTTCATAATTTTGAACATAAAAATGAATTATCTAACCAGATTTTCTTTAAAACTTCGCAGCCATCGATGTTAATGAGGACTGTTAATCCACATGCATTAATAAACCAGACCTTCTGTAAGAAGTGGAGAGTGTTGCGTTACAGAAATTAGTTATTTTTATTAAGGCGTATCTCACCTACATCGCATGTTCATTAGGTGCAGTATCTAGTTGCATAATGTATTCAGGGGGCCCTAATGACCTTGTTGACCCGTCCTTAAACCCCAAATCACACATTCACTCACTGAATTCAGTTAAGAATTACTGCACTCATGCTCTATTATTTTTAGCAGACTGTACTTCTACCACCGTATGTGACCTTCGGTATAGCAAATGCCAGAAAGTTGAAAAGAAGCTGTTCTCGATTAGGGGCGGAAACGTTCACATTTACAGTTCTGTTCTGCACGTATCCTTTGTAACTTCATGTCTGCCTGACAGTGTATAGAGACGTTAAGATGAGAAGCTTGAATAAACCTTTTGATTTATTTTAAACTAAGTTTTATTTCAACCATCTATGTATTTATTAAAAATTTGAATTGACACTTCATTTGGGGGGTCCGGAACCCCTTGACCCCCCTAAATACATCCCTGGTTTCTACATATAATCAAGTAATTTGACTCGAAGATTGTTATGCTGAAAACAGTTTATATTACTTTGAAATGTCTATCTATCTATATAAATCAGATAAGATACCTTTCAGTTCATAATCTATAGGCAGAAATAGCTCAACTGTTAAATGTTAGGTCGGAAAGCAAATACATCAAGCGGCCTATTTATAAAGCTGAGTTGGAAACGTCATTTAACTGAAAAAGATACCTGAACATGTTTTAGGACTAAGAATTTGTCCCCACTGTGGGCATATTATCCACCTGATTCTTGATGCTGTTGGCAGTCTTGGCTGGAGAATCTGGAGTGGTGGCCTTTGTTGGTAGAACAGTGAACTTGCAAAGTTTTTTCGGAGGTGGAGGTGGCAATTCAAAATTTATGAGGTTGTGCGATAATATGTATATATTGTGACATTGTGGGTTCGTGAAATTAAAAGTCCAGGTTACAGACACTAAAAATAGCTCTTTATTTCCGTAGAAGCACATTTTGTCAACCCTTACAGTCCAGAATTACGTCACATACACAATACAACTTGCAAGGTCATCGACCACAAACAGCTATTCACGCGCACGCGTCCAATTACCGACTAACTGTGCGGGCGGGCTCCCTTAGATTACTCACTATCCGGAATGTTCTCCAACAATCAAGACGGTGCTACAGAAAGGCATACGCAACACTGTTTCCTCCTCAAGGCTGGTCGTCCCGAACAGCACCATCGTAGCGGGCCAGACGATCCCAGTGTACCACCAACATTTCTCCTTGGGGCACCTCCGGGATTCGGCAGACCACGTCGTTAATCCTCTTTACCACCCGGTATGGTCCTTGCCGTGGTTGCTGAAATTTCGGGGAGCGTCCATTGGTCCGGGTAGGACGGTACAACCAGACCAAGTCACCTTGCTGGAACCCTTGGCTGTTGGCTTGCCTCCCCGTAGGGGAAGGGATCCGTCCCTTTCAGCTGCCAAAGTGCGGGCGCTGCGGATCCTTAGCACTCGTGGTACCTCTGACGTTACTAGAGGAACCTCGGGCTGAACAGCCGAGCCCCTCCTTCGGGAGTTGTTCGGATTGGGATGGACTCGAGGGGGCAGTGTGTTCCCGAAACCCGTGGGAATCGGGTACGTCTTCGGACGGGGTTGAGGGAAGCCATTAATTCTCCCGGGTACTAGCCTGCAAAGCTAGTAGGTGTGCTAGATCACCAGGCGGCCCCACCGAGGTTTTTCGGTAGTCTTCACCTTGAGTGTTGACGCGCGTAAGTGGCGTATCCACTTCCATCCCGTCTTGAGTCCATAGGACCAGATAGGGGGGCTTGTTAGTCTCTAGGTCTTGTCCCATGGAAAGCCCCACGGAGGACGCCGAGCGCCCTTTGGGACAGCTCGGATACTCCCTGGTCGAAGGAGGCCCGGGTCCAGTTCCTACGGGTTCAGGACTAATGGGAGTAGAACCTCTGGGCTAAACTGTTGGCTTGCCTGTCGTATCGGGTCTTCATGTGGTCACTCACCATCTGGAAGTTCTGACGAGCCATCTCGTGCATGTCATGGAGACGGTCTACCAAGTTCTCCACATACTCGGTTGCTGGCTGTTTTGCCTCCTGGGGGCTCCCAAAAGCCAGGTCACAAGGGAGGCATAACTCACGGCCGAATATTAAGCAGAGTGGCGTCATCCCAATGATGTCGTGTGTCGACGAACGATATGCCAGCAGGAAAAGTGGCAACTTGACGTCCCAGTCTCGGTGATGGCTGGCCACGACCTTTTTCAGATGTTCTTCTAAGGTCTTGATGTACCTCTGCACCATGTAGTCCGACTGCGGATGTAGGGGTGTTGTGCGGGTCTTGTTCACCCGAAGTCTTTCCAGTGCCTCCTTCATCAGGTTAGACTCAAAATTGGTGCCCTGGTCACTGTAGAGCTGCAACGGCACCCCAAAACGGCAGAACAGTTGTTCCACGAGGCAGCCTGTGATGGTCTTTGCCTCCAGGTTCGGGATGGCATACACCTCCGACCACTTGATGAAGTAGTCCACGACCACCATCACTTACTTGTTGCCTCGGTCGGACACTGGGAATGGTCCAGCTATGTCGACAGCGATGGGTTCGAATGGCGGTTCGATGTTGTACTGCTCCATGCGATCCCGGCTCCTAGTCTGGGGGCCGCGAATCGCTGCACACACGTGACATTGACGGCACCATTTCTCAGCATCTGCACGGAGCCTCAGCCAGTAGTAGCGCTGTCGTAGTTTGTCAATCGTTCGGTTCGCTCCCAGGTGTCTCCTGAAGTACCGGCGTGCACTTCTTCCAAGACTTCCGGGACCTTACTTCAGGAAAGTACCAACTGCTCCCTCTGTGTCTTTCCATCGGGTGATTCTCATACCCGGAACAGCCTCCCGTAGGGGAAGGGATCCGTCCCTTTCAGCTGCCAAAGTGCGGGCGCTGCGGACCCTTAGTACTCGTGGTACCTCTGACGTTACTAGAGGCACCTTGGGCCGAACATCTGAGCCCCTCCTTCGGGAGTTGTTCGGATTGGGATGGCAGTGTGTTCCCGATACCCGTGGGAATCGGGTACGTCTTTGGACGGGGTTGAGGGAAGCCATTAATTCTCCCGGGTACTAGCCTGCAAAGCTAGTAGAAGGTGTGCTAGATCACCAGGCGGTCCCACCGAGGTCATATCGGTAGTCTTCACCTTTGGTGTTGGCGCGCGTAAGTGGCGTATCCACTTCCATCCCGTCTTGTGTCCATAGGACCAGATGGGGGGGCTTGTTAGGCAACCAGGTCTTGCCCTACGGAAAGCCCCACGGAGGATGCCGAGCGCCCTTTGGGACAGCTCGGATAACTCCCTGGTTGGAAGAGGCCCGGGTCTTGTTCATACGGGTTCAAGGCTAATGGGAGTAGAACCTCTGGACTCAACCCGGAACAGCCGTGGGAATCGGGTACGTCTTCGGACGGGGTTGAGGGAAGCCATTAATTCTCCCGGGTACTAGCCTGCAAAGCTAGTAGAAGGTGTGCTAGATCACCAGGCGGCCTCCACTTCCCTCAAGAGTGGCCCCAAGTCTGCGTCCGCCAGCTGCTCCCTCCTCAGGCATGCGCTATCTCAGCCATCCGCAGGCCCTATCATGACCACTCTGACAACTGCAGCACGCTCCTTCTCTTCCACTCTTGTGCATTGGCCGCACCCTTCCGGGCAGGGTCTTCGGGACATGGCATCTGCGTTGCCGTGGCTCTTCCCTCTACCATGTTCAGAGGTGAAGTCGTACTCCTGCAGCCTCTGGACCCAACGTGCTGTCTGGCCTTCCAGGTTTCTAAAGCTAAGTAGCCAGGTGAGGGCGGAATGGTCAGTCCTCAGGTGGAATGGCTGACCGTACAGGTACACGTGGAAGTGCTCCAAGGTCTTTACCACCGCCAGTAACTCTCGCCGGGTAACGCAGTAGTTCTTCTCTGCCTTGGACAGCGTCTTGCTGTAGTAAGCTATCACCCGCTCGTGGCCGTCCTGGACTTGCGATAGGACATGTCCAATGCAATGATTGCTGGCGTTGGTGTCCACAATGAAGGCGCCACCTGGTTGTGGAAATCCCAAAATAGGAGCATTGCAAAGTGTCTTCTTCAGGTGCTGGAAAGCGACTTCGGCGTACTCCGTCCACACATACGGCCAGTGTTCTTCCGTCAGGCGTATGAGGGTCTCGGCGATGTTGGAGAAGCCCTATATGAAACGGCGGTAATAACTGCACAGCCCCAGGAATCTGCGCAATTCTCTCTTATCCTTTGGCCGAGGCCAATCTCTCAGGCATGTGTCTTCTCCGAGTCTGTGGCCACTCCGGTTGGTGAGACTATGTGGTTCAAGTAGTTGACTTCCTTGCGGAAGAACTGGCACTTCTTCGCGTTCAGCTTCAGGTTGGTCGCCTGCAGTCTCTGTAGCACCTTGCTCAGGTTTTCGAGATGGTCTTCGAAGTTCTTGCCACCGATGATGATGTCGTCTAGGTATAGCAGGCAGGCGTCATAGGCCAGTCCTCTCATAATCGACTCCATGAGGCGTTGGAAGGTAGCTGGTGCGTTGCAGGGGCCAAAGGGCATAACTGTGAACTGCCGAAGCACTTGGCCTGTCGAAAATACGGTCTTCTCCTTGTCTCTGGGGTGTAAAGCTACCTGCCAGTAACCCGACTTCAGTTCCAAGGTCGAGAACCACTGCGCACCAGCAAGAGTGTCCAGGGTGTCGTCAATCGGGGGTAAGGGGAAACAGTCCTTCTTGGTGACAGCGTTCAGCTTCCTGTAGTCCACGCAGAAGCGTAGCTCACCGTTCTTCTTCGTCACCAGAAACACAGGGGAACGCCAAAGACTGTCAGACTCTTCAATCACTCCCCTGGTTCTCATGTCCTCCAGCATGTCCCGTACCGCCGTTTTTTCGCTAGTGGAACGCTTCTAGGTGGTTGCCGAATAGGGCGGGCGTCTCCAGTGTCGATGTGGTGGAGTACCCGGTCCGTGCGGCCGTAGTCGCTGTTGCCTTGGCTGAAAACGCGCTGGTATCGTTTCAACAGTTGTCGAACCTTCTGGAGCTGTTCTGCGGTCAGGTGTTCGGCTGTTCTCTCAAATAAGCCTTCCAGCCGGGGCCCCAGGTGTTGCGTCGGCACCGGCTCATGGGTCTGTTCGATTGGTGTTACGCTGACCACGGGCTCGCACATCCCCAGCTCCGTTCCGGCCTGGACGTCGTGATCGGTGTTCATTGGGTTTAGTAGCCTCACTGGCACCTCCTCTCTGCACGGCAACAATGTCCTGGCTACACAAAGTCCGTGCACAGGCATCTTCTGGTCCAGCACCATGTTCCTTGTTCGCTGGCATTCCAGTCGCGCCGTCACCACCACCTCACTTCTCGCGGGGACAACCACGTCTTCCCTCAGGATGACCCTGCAGATTCCGAGGTGTTCTTCAGGTTGCCGGAATATGAGCTCTTCTCCATTGAGCCGCAGGACCTTCTAGCTGACGTCGACCGTCACCTCATGACTCCTGGGGGTATCCAGTTCCAGTATCAGGAGGTACTTGAATTTTTCAATTTGTTTGTATTGTGACTTATGGGTTCGTAGAATTGAACGGCCGAGTTGCAGAAATTAAAAATCTCCTTTATTTTCGTAGAAATACTCTCGTAGATTACAGCAGCAGTCTACCAAGGTCGATCACAATAACAAACAGTGACAGCAGATTACATCCTTAGCCCTCGTTACAACAACACAGCTGGCTGTCTCTCATTTCACTCACAACTCTTGTTACACAACAACTGTTTCACATCTCACTGTTTTACAACTGACTCATCACTAGCCATGGCTTCTTTTTATACACAAATTCATGATTACCAGACTGTTCTGTCAGTCACTAGATGTTTCTGGAAAACAAGGCATCTAATGACATAATACGAATATTCTATTACATTCTAGAAGCGTAACTTAATCTATGCGGGCGAGGCTTTTACCTCAGTTATCTTGCTTGCCGGCGCTTGTTTATCTGTTTATGCAAGCTCGTTATCTACGTGAAACCTATCCGTCTATTGTCTATTTTCGCCGAAAATTTAATGGCCGTTACCGCGACACTGCTCCCTCCTCAAGGCTGGTCGTCCCGAACAGCAACATCTTAGCGGGCCAGACGATCCAGGTGTACCACCAGCATCTTCCCTCGGGGCATCTTCTGGATGCGGTAGACCACGTCGTTAATCCTCTTCACCACCCGGTACGGTCCTTGCCATGGTTGCTGGAGTTTTTCGATTGTTCGGTTTGCTCCCAGATGTTCTCCTGAAGTACCGGCTTGCACTTCCTCCAAGACCTCCGAGACCTTACTTCGGGGAAGTACCAACTGTTGTCTCTGCTTTTTCCCATCGGTGACTCCCACACCCGGAACAACACGCCCTCTCTATTCTTCAGTGAGTCCCATTGGGCCCAGTACGACTTGTGATGTCCTCGGTGTGATGTCCTCCCAGGTTGGTCTTGTCCCTGCCTCCGCTTTCCTCAAGAGTGGTCCCAAGTCTGCGTCCGCCAGCTGCTCCCTCCTCAGGCCTGCGCTATCCCAGCCATCCGCAGGCACTGCCGTGACTAGTCGGACTGCTGCGGCACGCTCCCTCTCTTCTACTCTTGTGCTTGGCCGCACTCCTCTGAGCAGGGTCTTCGGTACATGGCGTCTGCGTTACCGTGGTTCTTCCCTCTACGATGTTCAGAGGCGAAGTCGAACTCCTGCAGCCTCTGAACCCAACGTGCTGTCTGGCCTTCCAGGTTTCTAAAGCTCAGTAGCCAGTTTAGGGCGGAGTGGTCAGTCCTCAGGTGGAATGGCTGACCGTACAGGTACTTGTGGAAGTGCTCCGAGGTCTTTACTACCGCCAGTAAGTCTCATCGGGTGACGCAGTAGTTCTTCTCTGCCTTCTGAAGACGCGCTGGTATTGTCTCAGCAGTTATCAAACCTTCTCGAGTTGTTCTGCGGTCAGGTGATCGGCCGCCCTCTCCAGTAAGCCTTCCAGCCGGGGCCCCAGGTGTTGCGTTGGCACCGGCTCCTGTGATTTGTCGATTGCTGTCACGATAACCACGGGCTCGCACGTCCCCATC
This sequence comes from Mantis religiosa, assembly GCA_030765055.1. NCBI lineage: Eukaryota > Metazoa > Arthropoda > Insecta > Mantodea > Mantidae > Mantis > Mantis religiosa. The sequence continues at coordinate 104,375,341 of CM060951.1, read as the reverse complement.
TCCTTTCCGGTCTGGACGGCGTGATCGGTGTCCGCTTGGTTAAGCAGCCTCACTGGCACCTCTCGGCACGGCAACATGTTCTTCATTCACTGTCCTTCCTATCACGCCTTCACCACCACCTCCTTTCTCGCGGGGACCCACGTCTTCCTTCAAGGTTACCCTGCAGATTCCAAGGCGTTCTTCGGGTTGCCGGAGTATGACCTCTTCTCCATTGAGCCGCAGGACCTTCCTGCCGTTGTCGACCTCGCCTCGTGGCTCCTGAGGTCATCCAGTTCCAGTATCACCTCCTCAGCCACCTCCACGACGAACACTCATTGACGCACGGCACTCCATCCCAAGGTCAACTGCAGCAGGGTCTCCCTTTCCACGGTCAAGGTTTCGTCCGATGCCGTCACAAGCTGGTATGGTCGGCTCGGTTTTCTCGACGGCGAACCCCTGGCTACGTCGGGTCTGAAGGGTCATGGCTGCCCCGGTGTCTACGAGCACGCAGCACGGCTTCCCACGTACCCAACCGTCTGCGATGAGGCTGTCATCCATCCGTCGGCTAAAGGTGCGCCGTGTCACTCGAGGAGATGGTGTAGACGGCGCCAACACGCTCCTTGCCACGCCGGTCCTTACTCGTTCTTTCGGCTGCTCTTCCTGGTGTCGGTCATCTTCGCGGTCATCGTCGCGGCCAAGTTGCTATTTGCAGCTTCCATCTTCGTTGTTAATTCGATCTTCATTTCTTCCATCTTCTCGGTGATGATGTCGTCGTCCCGCTTCCTGACACCAATTGTGGCTTTGTGGGTTCATAGAATTATAAGGCCGAGTTGCATAAATTAAAAATCTCCTTTATTTTTGTAGAAATACTCTTATAGATTACAGTAGCTTTACGTTACACACACCATCAGTCTACCAAGATCGATCACAATAACAAACAGTGACAGCAGATTACATCCTTAGCTCTCGTTACAACAACACAGCTGGCTGTCTCTCATTTCACACACAACTCTTGTTACACAACAACAACTGTTTCACATCTCACTGTTTTACAACTGACTCATCACTAGCCATGGCTTCTTTTTATACACAAATTCATGATTATCAGACTGTTCTGTCAGTCACTAGATGTTTCTGGAAAACAAGGCATCTAATGACATAATACAAATATTCTATTACATTCTAGAAGCGTAACTTAATCTATGCGGGCGAGGCCTTTACCTCAGTTATCTTGCTTGCCCGCGCTTGTTTATCTGTTTATGCAAGCTCGTTATCTATGTGAAACCTATCCGTCTACTGTCTATTTTCGCCGAAACTTTAATGCCCGTTATGCGACACTATTTTATGGCTCTCATGTGACTGCATGAATTTGACCATTGTTTACTTGAGTATTGATAATTCAAATCTGTTTTACTGTTTCATTTATAATGGGAGGTCATTATCTGGTATGCTGATTAAAAATTCCCAAGTCAATTTACAAGTAATGGTAGTCCTTACCAATTGTTATGTTTTCTTCTTTTAATTGGAATTTATTGCATTATGCAACAATTCAAAGATTAGCTTACTCCTTAATCTATTAATTTACTCCTAGTGCTGTTGAGAATATGTACAGCAACATCATTTGCCTAAAAAAATACAGTGTTAAAATATACATTTGCATCATAAATTTTATGATTAAGTACCATGTTTAATTAATATTTTTAACTGAACTTAATCTGAATCTTTGATACCTGTTACAACTTCAAAATAGGAAATTCAAATTCTTTTGTATAATAACAAAATCATTTGTGATGCTGTTATTCTGCTATCTGGAAAGATTTAAATAAAAGTTGACAATGTTCAGTATCTTTAACCTTACTTACAAGTAACAGCTTTATTTGCAGGTTTAAATAAAATATTAGCAGAGTCACAGTTATTTTACAATAAAATGTCGTATAGGAGATGGTTATCACAAAAGCATAATATAAAGTAAGTAATACCTACATTGGATAATGAATGTCATAACATAAATATTGCTTTATCTATCTTCTTAGCAATCATATTAATATGGCCATCCCATCTCAATCCAGAATTAAGAGCGATACTTAAAAAATTTTAAAATTAGTAATGATGTTACTAAAATTAGGCAAGTGAGTCAACCTTGTATATACTTTTCTCCACTTACAAGTTTTTTATGAAGACTAGTTTCTGGGGACTTCTCCCCTATCGTCAGCTCTGTGGTAGACTCAGAGCTGACGATAGGGGAGAAGTCCCCAGAAACTAGTCTTCATAAAAAACTTGTAAGTGGAGAAAAGTATATACAAGGTTGACTCACTTGCCTAATTTTAGTAACAATGGCACTCCACTTTCTGAAATACTTCTTTTTATTCTATATAGTAATGATGTGTTTGCTTTTGGTATTCAGGGTAAATTTCAAATTGGTGACTTAAATCTTATTAATGCACAGTTAATTGTTAATACACCATTCCTTAATTATTGCTTTTTTTGTGTAATTTACGTCCTTTAAGTTTTTAAATCATAATGGACGATGAATGGAATGGGTGAAATGATGCTCAAATGAGCCCAGTGTCCATGGAGCTTAGAGCTACCCGACATTAGTCTTTTAGGATAAGGGAAAATCCCGGAAAAAGCCTTATCCAGGTAACTCACCCGGACCAAGATTCGAACGTAGGATTGATAATAAACATGATATTATCGAATGTTGGTTTCTTGGAATGAAGCTATAGTGCTCTTTCAGTTAGGTCTGATCGACTTATTGACCAACAAGCATTGTGACCCTTCAATGTTTGTCTATTGGAAAGAGCACCATTTGGAACATGCCTCACAATATTGCCAGATTCCTCACCCATGCCATAAATGAAATGAATGCCCTTGTACCTTCACTGAATGACAAGAGGCTTGTCGCGATGTAAACACAGGCGTCGTAAGCAAGCTCATATATAAGTACAGGAAACACATGATACAATGCTGTTCAAAATACATAGGATACTTAAAGTTGTAAATCTTTTATGACAATGCTCTTAGCAAGCGCAAAATGAGATGAACATAATTATGTTATATGCAATGTTCTTTACTATATCAAATTATTTGCATTTAATCATCTCCTCCATAGGGATGTACATATTTCACATTAGACATTAATTCTAAATAACCTACCAAGTAATGTTTCACCTCAGTAGAGAAATGAATTCAGGTCTTTTTACCTTTACATTTCTGATTAGCTCTGAAGAAGACATCAACCATTCTTGTGATGCAGTATTATAAACCGGTGCAATGGTAGTGTAGCTGTAAAGATTGATTGATCCTATTACAGGATCTTTATCCATGCATACATCATTCATGGTTTTGAATAATTCCATCTGAGCTGACTTCTCCTTATCATCTATCATTTGGAACCTATAAATTAGAAACGGTCAGTATTGTTCCTTCTTCATATCCAGAGGGGAGGTGGCGGGAACACATGCCCCCCTTCTCGCAAAACAAAACATTAATAAATAATATAGGCTTTAATATAATAAATCTCAAATATAGTTTTAAAAGCTGGACACAATATTAGGAAAATAAATATACAAGGGCTTTATAAATCTCTTTTAAGCTTTTAGTAATTTATGAAATGGAATTAAAGGACATTTTAAAAGCCATATAAGAAGAACTTGAGCTTCTCAATGGCAAAAGAGCTATCAAAATTGGTTGACTGGTTTTTGAGTTTCAGCTACATACCCATCAACATCCAGTGATATTCAGGATCACACATTAAATAATTGGCAGGTTCTATTTCAGTTGTGGGAGTAAACAAAGCTGTTAAAGCAATTGGTAAATTCTGTAAATTTTGGGGATTGAAATTAAACAAACAAAAAGCAAAAGTTATGATCTGTAAGAAAGGATGTAAACTAAGTACATAAAATGATATTGGGAAGAAAAGAGCTGGAAGTAATATGGAAAATCTACAGGGGCAAGACTCAAAAGTACAGGGGTTGTGGTGAACAGAAGGAACAAATATTAGCCAATGGGAAGCAATCAATACAGGTAATCAGATGTGTGAGCAGAATACCAGAAATACAAATTACGTGACTAAGAAAGGACTTACAGTAAATGGTTGAAGCAGGGATGTTATATGCAGCAAAGATATCGGGGCTGGAACAAGGCTGGAAAAATGTATATACAATACACAAGAGCTTTTGCAAAATAACCCTGAGGTTGCCAAGAAGTTTACCAAATGAAGCAGCAGAAGCAGAACTAGGGAGAGTGGGAGTGAAAGGTAAAATAGTAAAAAGAGTGGTCAAAATACTGGTTCAGAATAAATTTACCAGAAAACAATGATATACTAAAACAACAGAAGAAAATGGGGAAGAAAGGAACTTGATTGCAAGGAAGAACCAATAAAAGGGTTTCTTTAAATAAATTATAATAAGAGTTGAGGATATTGAAAAGGAACAAATTGTAAGCTGTTTTAATGAAAAAATGTCATTAAAGGATTATAGATATTTAAAAATAGAAATACATCAAGGTATGTAAAAGCTTGAATGGGGTGTGCATAGCTATGGACAGATGTAATGAATTTAAGTGACTTTAGAGTGAGAGAAGATTCAATTCAGTTCAATTCAATTGGGAGAATAATACACTGAATGAGTTATAATTGGCATTATATTTTGGAATACATTGACACATAAAAGGGAGAGAGAACTTAAGGGGAGACATCGGTGAAATTTCGTCAAAAAATGACAAAAAATGACATTTTCCGTTTTTTGCATTAAAATTATGTTTAAACATTGTAGTTTCAGAATCTGCCGGTTAGGCCCTAGCACCATTTAAAGAGCCGCTATGTCATTATTTAAATGCCTACGTGTGGGTGGGCATGGCCATTTATATTGCTTTTGCTAGTGTGTCGCAATGAAATTGATGCAATTCTTCTCACATTTAAACTACGCGGTAATGTGCAGAGACATCTTCTGGATGTTTGTGGAAACTATTGAACCTGTCTGCTACCATTTTTATATATTATTTCCCACTTACTACTTTTGAAAGTAAACAAACATTTCCACTGACATGTAGTGTTTGTGAAATATGGTTTACATGCAAGTGAAAGCTGTGGATAGCAGCTTATATTAAAATAGGAAGAAAGCCTGATTTAACATTGTATTACTTTCTTGTTGCAACAGTAAGTATATGATTCCTACCAGGTTAGGTTAGGAGTACAGTGGCTATTTCGAAGCAAAATATAATGAAACATTAAGGTTTCTAGCCATAATAGTAAGTAATGATACTAAAATACTCTGCTTGAGGTAAATGTTAAGTGAAAACATATTATAGCCCAAGAGTTAACAGTGATTCTAGTAGGTCACCTTTTGATGTAAATAGAAGAATGGTTGATGTATTTCTGGGTATTGGTAAGAGTCACCTAGCGTAAACATAAGTTTTCAAAACTCCACTGTCTCCAGTCTCCAGGAAAATATTTAATCCCTCTCTTTTGTTACTGAGAGCAAAGCAAAGGGACCTCACAGTTGTAAATACAGTTATAAAGACTTGGTAAACCGACTACCTGGAAAACCAATTAGATGTCTTAACAGGTAACAGAATCGAGGGATGGAAAGACACCAAGTGAAATTTTTAAGATAAATAACTTGTTATATAAAACTTATTTTATATCACAGCAATTTCTGAAAAACTTAAGCATGATGAAAGAAAACTAAGACTGGTTTGAGAGCTTCCATCTGGTAAGGAATCAGTTTTCATTTAGGAAAAATGTTGTAGACCAATATAATTTCTATCAATGAGGAAAAACCAGGTTATTTGTTAACATATCTAAGAGAAAGTAGTGGGTAGGAATTCTTGTTGATAAGTCACCATGTACACAGTAGCTATGTATAAGAGAACATTTTTAAAAGGAGCATTATTGGCTTCTTAGCTATAGAAATAGATACACACACATTTGGGCATAGCTTAAGAAAATAGTACATCTTTCCAGGCAAATGTGAAAGAAGTTATCTAGAAACCATAATAAGCTGAGATAGATGACCATTTTCTTGTTTGGAATTATATTTATTGGTATTTAATAAATATAAAATAAAGAAAAAATTAAAGTGAAATTTAATTCAAAAAATTGTCTATTTGTACATTGAATCCCTGCTGGAAGTTCATCAGCCTTCTTGAATCAACAATGAAGCTGATGGTGTAATTTACTAATTGCAAAATCTACATACTTTAAAACATATAAGTGAAGTAGTTTACAAGGTATTTATTGTATTCAGAAAATTATTTATCCATGATCACTGACTATTTATCTTTCACAAATCAGTATCTTGGTGATCTAGGAGTAGGAATCCTCATATTCACCAGCTTCATCAATTTGTAGCAGATGTGTGTTTGGAGGAATTTAGTAACAGTGACGTCAAAATTAATATAAAATTATTTGTGGTTGGTTTATTGACACTCGTCACTTACTTTTTCATATATTTATGAGAGACTAGTTTCAAAGGCCCTGGCCTCCATTTTCAATCTCTTCCCAACTGGCAACTGTTATCTGCTCTCTCTGGTGGTGGAACTATGAACTTTTTTGTCAAATTATCTGCTGGCGGGATTTCAAAGTTCATTACGCGATCCTTATTTTTCCAGATGAATATGTTCTCCCATGTTGTCAATCTATTTTGGTTTATCACTCCTTTTAATAATTTTGGATTTGGATCAATGTCATGGTTTTCATTCCAAAAATGAAATGCTACTGCTGACTTGTCTTCTTGTTTCAATCTGATGTTTCTAAAGTGTTCTTTGACTCTGGTTTTTAAATTTCTTTTAGTTTGACCTATGTAGCATTTTTCACAATTCTTGCAATTTATTTGGTATATTCCAGATTTGTTACCTGAAGGAATTTCATCTTTTGTTTTTGAATTTAGTAATTTTAAAATTGAGTATCTATTAGTAGGTGCCAAGATGATATTTTGTTCCTTGAATATCTTTTTAAATTTATTAAATGTTTTTGGATGATATGTGAATGAACTGAATATGCTGTTGCTTTCTTTTTCTTTAATAAATGTGGTTGTTTCCTTAATGGTTTTCTTTAGTTTAGATTTTCTAATTTTCTTCAACACCAAACTTTTGTTGTATCCGTTTTCTTCTGCTATGTGTATTATTGCTTTTTGTTCCTTGAAATATTCTTCTTTTTCCATGGGTATGTTGACTAGTCTGTGTGTAAGGCTGTTTATTATTGCATGTTTATGTGTAATTGGGTTGTGGCTATTATTTTTTATATAATTTTCTGAATGTGTTGGCTTCCTGTAAATTCCAAATTTTATTTTTGTATCATTCCTGATGATATTTAGATCCAAGAAAGGTAGTTGTCCATTGATTTCCTTTTCTATTGTGAATTTGATAGTCCTTTCTTGCAGATTGAGTAATTTTAATGCATCATCTAAATGTTTACTTGGTACAATTGCAAAGATGTCGTCAACATATCTATACCAAATCTTGAAGATCAATGGGAAGGACTTTTTAATTTGTGTTTCAAATGCACTCATAAATAAGTTAGCCAAAAAAGGTGAAAGTGGATTGCCCATTGATAGTCCTGATTTCTGCTTGTAGTGTTTTCCATTAAAGCTAAAGAAGTTTTGTTCAATGCATATTTTTGTTAGAGAAATATATTCTTCTGCTTCTATTGCTTCCATATCAATTGTAGCTAGCCATTTTTTTAACACCGTCTGCAATTTTTCTGTTGGTATGCTTGGAAATAAAGATGTGACATCAAATGAAACCAGTCTGTCATTTTTGTCCAAATTTATATCTTTGATTTTTTCTACTAAATCTAAAGAGTTTCTTAAATTTGCACTTTCAAATTTTGGAAAACTATTAAATTTACTTAGTAACCATTTGGCCAAATTATATGTGGGGGCATTTATGCTACTAGTAATAGGTCTCATGCCTTTCCCTGTTTTATGAATTTTTGGCAGCCCATATACTCTTGGTAATGTTGGATTATCTACTTTAATTTTGTGCAATTCTTTTTTGTTGATTATTTTGCTCTCTTTTAGCGTTTTATTTGTGGTTTCAATGCAGTACTTTAATGGATTAGTTTCTACTTTTTGGTAATTACTGTCTTCTAACAAATCTTCCATCCTCTTTGTGTATTCTTCTTTTTCCAGAATTACTAGTTTATTTCCCTTGTCTGCTTTAGTATAAATAACCGGTTTCTTTTTAAGAGCTTTTATGATTTGGTTACTAAAATTCTTTTTCTTTTCATTTTTAATCTCTTCTACTATTTTGGAGCATTTGTTTTTTACTGTGTTTTTACTTTCTTCATTAAGTGTTTGTGTAGCAATTTGGATGTCAGCAATGTAATCTTCAATTTGGTTGGAATAATCTACACATGTCTTTAAACCTAGATTCAGCATATTCAGTTCTGTTTTTGTAAAATTTTGGTTTGATAGGTTTATCACATTGTTTAGATGATCTTTTAGGTTATGTTTGTCTTTTTGATTTATCTTTTTAAAAGTGCCTGCTTTCTGGCATAAATTTTTTAATTTATTCTTTAACTTTGCTGTTTTTGTCTTCATTTTTCTATTAAGATATGCTAATAAATTGTTTTCAAAATTTTCCCAATTAGGAAGTATATTTTGGGAAAATTTTGAAAACAATTTATTAGCATATCTTAATAGAAAAATGAAGACAAAAACAGCAAAGTTAAAGAATAAATTAAAAAATTTATGCCAGAAAGCAGGCACTTTTAAAAAGATAAATCAAAAAGACAAACATAACCTAAAAGATCATCTAAACAATGTGGTAAACCTATCAAACCAAAATTTTACAAAAACAGAACTGAATATGCTGAATCTAGGTTTAAAGACATGTGTAGATTATTCCAACCAAATTGAAGATTACATTGCTGACATCCAAATTGCTACACAAACACTTAATGAAGAAAGTAAAAACACAGTAAAAAACAAATGCTCCAAAATAGTAGAAGAGATTAAAAATGAAAAGAAAAAGAATTTTAGTAACCAAATCATAAAAGCTCTTAAAAAGAAACCGGTTATTTATACTAAAGCAGACAAGGGAAATAAACTAGTAATTCTGGAAAAAGAAGAATACACAAAGAGGATGGAAGATTTGTTAGAAGACAGTAATTACCAAAAAGTAGAAACTAATCCATTAAAGTACTGCATTGAAACCACAAATAAAACGCTAAAAGAGAGCAAAATAATCAACAAAAAAGAATTGCACAAAATTAAAGTAGATAATCCAACATTACCAAGAGTATATGGGCTGCCAAAAATTCATAAAACAGGGAAAGGCATGAGACCTATTACTAGTAGCATAAATGCCCCCACATATAATTTGGCCAAATGGTTACTAAGTAAATTTAATAGTTTTCCAAAATTTGAAAGTGCAAATTTAAGAAACTCTTTAGATTTAGTAGAAAAAATCAAAGATATAAATTTGGACAAAAATGACAGACTGGTTTCATTTGATGTCACATCTTTATTTCCAAGCATACCAACAGAAAAATTGCAGACGGTGTTAAAAAAATGGCTAGCTACAATTGATATGGAAGCAATAGAAGCAGAAGAATATATTTCTCTAACAAAAATATGCATTGAACAAAACTTCTTTAGCTTTAATGGAAAACACTACAAGCAGAAATCAGGACTATCAATGGGCAATCCACTTTCACCTTTTTTGGCTAACTTATTTATGAGTGCATTTGAAACACAAATTAAAAAGTCCTTCCCATTGATCTTCAAGATTTGGTATAGATATGTTGACGACATCTTTGCAATTGTACCAAGTAAACATTTAGATGATGCATTAAAATTACTCAATCTGCAAGAAAGGACTATCAAATTCACAATAGAAAAGGAAATCAATGGACAACTACCTTTCTTGGATCTAAATATCATCAGGAATGATACAAAAATAAAATTTGGAATTTACAGGAAGCCAACACATTCAGAAAATTATATAAAAAATAATAGCCACAA